>CP142454.1:46060000-46787500 GCA_038049695.1 Cinnamomum chago
AAGGAAGCATTGAGTCGAGCCAACGACAATAAACAAAAGCGCTGCTTGGAAGGCAACCCAAAGGGGAGTTCGTTCCTTTTCTTTTTATTCGCATTTATATTTTGTTTATTTTTTCCTTTTCTTTACATTTTACCTTACATTGGGGATAATATAAGTTTGAAGTGTGGGGGAAGCGGTTTAGGTTGTGTTTTAATTTTAGATTTTCGAAAAAAAAAAAAAAGAGCAAGATTCAATTGAAATTGAGAAATTCATAACATGATTGAATAAGTAATCCTTCAACTTGTGATTAATTAGTACAGTTGTTTTCCTTGAGGATGTTAGTGACTAAATTTGGTAGACAAAACCTGGTGAGATTTTGAGCCTTTCGACTGACACATCCATATCAATCTCACTATTTTCTTTCATGAGAGATATTCTTCCATGGATTTGTTTCGCTAGAACTTGCCTTGATTCTCTTCGAGGTCACATAGACACAAGCAAGCATGAACATGATTGAGGCCATCGTTGTTATAAGCTACATAAGCCAAATAGCCTACCTTGCAATTAATTTTTCCTTTGTTGAACCCCTTTGAGCTTTATATCTGTCATTTATTGTAAACCCACGTTACAAGCTCTGAACCTGAAAAAAAATACCTTTACCTAAGCCGTAGAGCTAGTGGAGCATTGTTCATCATTATGATAGGTGTGCAAGAAATAAGTGTGGGGGTGTCAGAATTTGTGGTATGACTATGACTGGTGTAATGGAACATGTGTTCATTTTCAATTTATAAGTTCCATTGTCTCTTCGAAAAAAAAAAGAAAAGAAAAAAAAAGAAAGAAAAGAAAAGAAAAATTTTATGAAGTGATGGAGGAAATTGCTACAAACTATCCATGTTCATGAATCCTTCTAAAATTCCCAGAAAGGGTATGTTCATATGTGATACATACAAAGGTGGAAGTTGTTGCGAAGAATCGTTCCTTGCTGCGAATGAAAAGTGTTCCCTTTGAACGATCTCTTTTTCAATACAAGAGTTTTACATGGTTTGAATGCTTTGAAGCCAAATTGAAAGAAGCTACTAAATGGAGTGATTGGTTTTATGTCTTATATATTCAAGTTTGAAGTTGGTTCATTTTTGCTTCACTAGTTTTGATGGCTTTTGAGCTACATTTCCAAATATTTCCCACCTTGATCCTAAACCCCGTTACAACCCTTGAAAAGTCCTTATGATTCGTGTTATGCATGTGATCCCAGTGGTGGAGAATGAGAAGATATGCAAGCCTATGATAGATCATGTCCATTGGAATGAATTTTAGTGAACCAGATACCCTTTAAATAGATGAGAGTCGAGTGTTTATATCCGTGAGGGTCTATGTATTTAGTCTACTCCATATTCGAGTGAAAATGCTTACTAAGTAATTGTAAGTTGTTTAAAAATGTTTGCTCATGATATGTTATGAGTTTTGAAGAGCTCGGTTGTTCTTTGTTGATGGCGTTGCAACCTTGGTATTCTTGAAAAAAAAATTGAATTTAAGTGTTGCCCGAGGACGAGCAAAAAGTTAAGTGTGGGGGAATTTGATAAGAACGAAAAATGTTATATTTTTCTCCATTAATATTTAGTTCTTTGTACCTATTTGATATCTAATTGCACTCATTATTCTTATATTTTGATTTAGGATGCAATTGGAGGGCTAATTGCAAAACAAAGTTAATTGGACAATTTTAGATGAATTTTTGCATCGCCTCGCAAGCTAGGCATAACTCTCTCATCCGAGCTCCAATTGAGATGATTGATACTGTGGAACATCAAAAAAAGGTGATCATATTTGATGCTGAATTAATGGAGTTGATTCGGAACCGGGTCTTGTTTAGAGGAAATCAAGCAGAAGGGCATTATGGTAAATTTGAAGTAATCAGGAGTTCGTTGAAACATATCCAATATTGGGCTCGTATTGTGCAGAACGAAAAATAGTGCAACTTTAATTCTTGGGTCGAGTCCAACAGAAACCCAAATAGGAAGATATCATCAAAGAGAAGACTGTAATAAGTTTTAATATTTTATTTAATCTTTCTCTCTCCTGTTTCCACATTAACCAAGTCTACCTTTGTATTTCTTTAGCAACTGTTGTCTCTCACGTCACTCTCCTTCTGTGTTTCAGAGTTCCTAACTTTTCACTTTCTAAACATCATCCAACGTCTTCTCTCCCTCATTCCTTTTCTCTCCATCAGGTGGGCCCACTTACCTATTTTTTCTCCTACCTTAACCTAACCCACCTCTATAAATCCCCATAACAAGCCATTCAGAAAACATACTCTCTACACCAACGAATTCTCCATATCTCTCTCTCTTTTTCTCTCTTCTTTCTCCATTCTTTTTCCATTTAATTTATTTTACAAGTTAGTATGGCCCTGCGTGGCTAATTTTCTGTAATTGGTTAAAGGAGACTGAAGCATCGGAATAATTACTGTGAGATCTAATTTATTTTCATTGTTCAATTTATGCTTTGAATATAGGTTGTTCTTCTATGCTTAATTTGTTATCATGATTGTTTCGTTTAATTGCTAGGATGCATAGTAGTTTATTTTTCGTTGCAATCTAATGCTAAATTAGAAATCAAATCCGTAATTGTTTGATCCCTCAAATTTGTGAAGCAACTGATATTTAATAATTTACTGCGTCAGTAATTGTTAGATATTAGGAAGAACACTTGGCTAAATTAAATGCAACCGCTTGTGCTTGTGTTATTTGGGTTCATCGATCTCTCTGATTTTAATGCTTTTACTAAATTAAATCTATAACGCTTGTCTTAGGTTGTTTAGTAATTAGGGTTAATTAGAGCGCGTGTTTTCTAATTAACTAATTAAGGAGGTAGGAATTTAATTCCAACGATGAATATTCAAAGTGTTAATTGATTTATTTTTGCATCAATGATCAGTTCTGAATTTCCGATGGTGGATGTTAACTTTGACCAATGCTTGCTCCTTTGATTGAATTCGTTACTTTACTGATTTTTATTTGCTTTTATTTATTTTTGCTTTCAGTATAATCAAAACCCCCATCTTTGATCACATAGCATAAAATTTGACTAAACACTCTCCGTGGGAACGATCCTTACTCGCACTACTACATATATTTTCAGGAGTAAAGGTTTTATTATATTTTGGTGCCGGCGACAGCACGACCAAGTGTAAACCTTTCTAAGCATCAAATCTAAAGAAAAATGAGAAGAGTGATCCCAAAATAGTGCACGAAAGAGAAACCCCAAACAGAGATGGCACGATTAATGGAGAAAGAAAGAGAAGGGAGGGAAGGAAAAAAAAAGGAGGGAAAGGAGTGAGCCCGCGCGGGGAATGCAGCATATTAAGGGATTTTAAAACCGATATAAAATCATTGTGTATATAATATCTGTTTTATAATAACCAATATAAAATATAGAAATTAATATCATATATTTTCTAACCGATATTATATATATAGATTATTATGTCGGTTCCTGTGTAACCGATATAAAAAAAATTTGACCGATATAAAAAAATATTAACAGATATAAAAAACCCTGACTGAAGATATTATATCGGTTATATGAAAAACCAATACAGGGCAGTTTTTGTAACCGATATAAAAACTCTTTTTTCTAGCAGTGACTTATCCATGTAATCGTGATTTAAGAGTAAAATTTTTTTCGTAAAAATCTCTTAAAATTAGAATAATTTGATAATTTTTTGTGTATTTAAACGGACACACAGGGTTTAATCAAAATCTTTTCCTACAGCCAAAATGAAATTATAAAAAAATTCGCTATTATATGCAGTCAATTTTCTAGAAGGAAATGGGAACGTTAGAATCTTCAATTCAATGAAAGGAGGATATCCTACGTACATTGGCCGGTCATCTTGATTTTTGTTGGTCTTCTCTCTCTTCCACTCGTTGTGAATAGTGTTGTTACTATCATGCTCCCTATTCTATGTACGGATGCTAAATAAGAGCGTGCTTCCGGAAGAAAGAAACTTCCTTCTCAACCGCCTATCAGAGCTTCCAGAAGAAAGAAACTTCCTTCTCATTCGCCTACTGTGGGATCCCCTGTCACGCCCCCAAAAGTGAAACCGGGGTTATGCGTGAGATTAGGGCCAATTTAAAACTTTTCCAATGATAATAACATATCACTTGCCCTAATCGTGTCCCATCTGGATCGAAGACCGCTGTGAGGTATAAACATTTTCCTCGAATATATTAAACAATAGCGGAAGCTCCATAAAACAAGAGGTATCTTATAGATATATAGTTTAAGAGCAATATACTAAGTATCAAAGTTAAGGTTGAAGTTTAAGACTATTACAAATTATTAATTACAATAAAAAGGCCAAACTAAAACTAGGCCTAAACAAAAGTATAAAGAAACCAAAAGATGAAGCTAGGAGGATAATCGTGTAGCTCTCGTGTACGGGGTCGTCACGGCTATACAATGTCGTCCGTACTATACTCTAAGAAGTCATCAGGCTGATCTGCCTGAACTTCTTCCGTCGTCTCCTCCGCCTCGGGGTAGTAGAGCTCGGTACCTATGCACCAAGAGTAGTATCATCAACACAACGGATGGCAAAGCAATAGGTATATAAATCACATAGATATGTAGTACTAAAGAGAATGAACGATAACAATGATCATAAGATATGCATAGCACTCTGATCGTAAGAAATGTCGTGCACTCGAATCATAAAGAAACTATCAAAGTAGGCGATCCACATATGCTAAATATATATCATCAATTGGGATAAATCCCAGTATCCAATATCCAAACAACCCGTAGTTCAAGTAGCTCTGGCTCCGTGAGCTCTGGCTCTATCTTGCTACGAGGAACAAACAACCCTTAGCTCAAGTAGCTCGGGCTCCGTGAGCTCTGGCTCTATCTTGCTTAGAGGAACAAACAACCCGAGGATAGTAACAGTCCTCTCACAGATGGTGCCCCAACTGTGTTGAACGTTAACAGCTGAGTGGTGCCTGACACAAAGAATCCTAAAACATCGGTGAAGGGCTAGGCTCTTGTGCGAACAAGATTCAATACCAATAGAGAACTACTTTATTCCAAATCAAATCAAACTCCAAACAAATACCAATAGTAGTCCTCTTTAAGCCTGACAATCAAACTCCCTAGCCACAACACTTCAAACGAATATCGAAACAAACGAAACAACAAAAGGGGATCCTAAGTCCATCATCTAAGTTCTCAAAAGGATCATCTAATAAAGCAAAGCAAATAGAACTAAAGAACATGCTCATCACATGTAGAAGATAGTACCCGAAGGTACCATTCGGAATCAAAGCGAATAAACAATCCAATCCTAAGTAAAGTGTCAACCCTGAAGCATCGCACAACCTATTCAGTCAACGAAGGGGTTAGGGTTCGCGATACTCGAATGAACAATCTTCGTGCATAGATTTAAGAAAGAGTATCCCGTTGTCCCGTACCATTCAAGATTGAACTAGGTTAGATTCCGAAACAACGAATCCACAGTGATAAATGTTGGCTCAAGACATCCTCACAATAAGTCAAATGAGTCCTCAAAGGGGTATTCAAAAGTCCACCAAAGTCCACCTCAAAATAGGGTAAAAATCCCTTCATAACGGAAAATTGGCAAAATCTGCATAAGGCTCGGTCGACCTATAGGTCGACCTGCCCCTGTTGTCCCGGTCGACCGGCACCTGCAGGTCGGTCAACTGGCTGGCCTGCGAATTCTGGGCAGAGCCCCTGTTCTGGGCTGAAATGGGATTTTTCCCATTTCTTGTTTCTGGGACCTAATGAGCAACATATCTATGGATAAAAACTCACTAAGTATAAAACATAACACTAACTAATCAACCCATCAAACTCTAAATCCATTCATTCAATCTATAAGCTAATTTATCATGTTTTCATCATTCTAAGTTATCACTTGAGCCACAAACATCTAAAGCATGATTTTATCAAACAACTCAAGGTAAACAAACATATCAAGCATTAATATAGCTATTGACTTGCCTTGATAATGTGATGAACTCAAATCAAGAAGAAAAAGAAGGAGGAAGACACTTTAAAAGCTCCAAATGGGATGAACACTCCTCCAAACCCAACAAGCTCCTACAAATGCATGCCAAAGGTCAAGGAGGGTCTTCCTAAACCATTTCTAACCAAGGAAGAAGATGATGTAATGGTTTTCAAGCTTTGGAAGCTTACCTTTAAGTGGGTTGGGGTTGAAACAAGAAGAAAAGTGGATAGTTGTAATCTTGAGGACTTGAGGAAGATGTTTGGTGGCTTGGTTTCCGTCGCCGGAGCTCCGGTGCTCGTCAACGGAGGAGAAATAGATGAAGGAAGGAAGAGAAGAAGAGATGAGTCGGTTGCTGTAGCTTGTAGTTGAGTGGAGTGAATGTAAATGAATGAAATGAAGATAAGTATAAGTGGGTTGGTAGGATACTTAAGTAAATGGATCTTGGGCTTGGGCTTTGGGCTTTGGGCTTGGGCTTTGGTTGATGGGTCAAGTTCCGGGTCGGCCTAATTAACATTTGAATGATTCTCGGGCCTCTTCGACGCGTCGAATCGAAACGCGACCGAAGGCTAAAGTTCATGAAACGACGAAGTCTACCCAATGCACCCAAACTCACCAAAACTCATAATCTCATAAATCCCCTAAAACCCTACCCAATTATCAAAACGACTCTCTATCTTAACCAAACGCGCTCCAAATCGTGCGAAACTTCGCACACGCGATTCGTCGGTAAACCCAACTATTTAGACTCTAATCAAGCTTACTAACTAATCAAAAAATTAATTATAATTTAATAGGCCATTAAGGGGACGGGGTGTTACATCCTCCCCTGCTTAGGCTATTTGGTCCTCCAAATCCCTAACACACCTCTGGCAATGTCTCTGGATCTGGCAATAACTCTGGATACTTCTCCTGAACCTGATCCCTAAGCTCCTAAGTCGCTTCCCTTGGACTGTGATGCTCCCACTGCACTTTGACCCAGTGAATAGTCCTTGTCCTCAGGACTTGCTCCTTCGTATCGATGATCTTCGTCGGTCTCTCAACGAATGTAACATCTGGCTGAACATCCAATGGCTCATGGTGTAGTACGTGTGAAGGGTCTGGAATATACTTCCTTAGCATCGAAATGTGGAAAACTCTATGAACACCTGCTAACTCTGCTGGTAGTATCAATCTGTAAGCCACTTCGCCCACACGCATATCAATCTCAAATGGTCCAATGTATCTCCGAGCCAGTTTCCCTTTCTGGCCGAATCTCATAGTTCCTCTAGTCGGTGCACTACAAAAAAAAAGACTTTTAGTCTCGCTTTTAAATTGAGCTTTTGTGTCGCTTTTACAATAAAGTGACACAGTATGGTCTGATGTGTCACTTTAGAGGAGGGGTAAACGAGAAGGAGGTTTGTTGTGTCACTTTTCTATAACCACTACTAGAGATTTGGCTTTTTTGCGGCTCAAAAGGCGGGCGACCGCCCGTGGCGGTCGCAAAAGCTCTTATAACCCCATACGAGCCACGTTTTTTCTTCCTCCTTTTCCTTTGCCCTTTCCCGTTTTCCCTTTTCCCTCCCGGGCTCTGGTTTCCTTCTCCCGCGCTCTGGTTTCCAATATCCCCCTCGCCCTCGGATCTCTCTCCCTCCCTCCCTCTCTCTCCCTCTCTCTCTATTTCTCTCTGCACTGACGGAACTGCTCTCGCGCTCTCCCCTCCTGCCGCACCAGCACGCCACCGCCGCACCAGCACGACACGCCCTCTCTCTCTCTCCCTCTCCCTCCCCCTCCCCCTCTCGTTGCTCTATTTCTCTCTCTCTCTCTCCCTCCCTCCCTCCCTCTCTCTCTCTCGCTCTGCACTGTGCCCTCCCGCCACCGGTTCACTCTCTGTTTCTCCCTCCCTGCGCCGGAGCCGCCACAAGTACTCATTCTCTCCCTCCTTCTCCCTCTCCTTCTCCCTCTCCCTCTCCCTCTCACTCTATTTCTCTCTCTCTCTCTCGGTTTCCAGGCGTTGAAGGGGTAGAGGCAAAACTAACATAGCTTTCTTTGGTTCAGATCATTTATCTTTATGTGATCTTCTACGAGTTCACGGCTCTGATTCAGGTATCCCATCTGTCTATCTTATTATTATATCATGAATCTGCACCCATTTGTCTCCTTTTTATTATTATTTCTGATCATTGATGGGTTGGTTGTAGAATAGAGATTTAGAAAGATATTGCCAGTTAGTATATGCATGATAGGTGTTTGTGACAATGCCAGATACTAAAGATAAATAGAGGAGGAAGAAGATTTTTTGTTTGAGGAACCTGATACTAAAGATAAAATAGAGGAGGAAGAAGATGTTTTGTTTAAGGAAAGCCAGACTCAAAATGTAATAATCACCAGTTCAAAAAGATAAATAGAATAGGAAGAAGATGTCAGTGTCTGGTTTTTGTGGTGTTTTGGTTGTGGGGTACTGAGCTATTGTGGTCGAAGTTGGTGTTTGATGATACTTGTTTCTGGTGGTATCCTGTGGGTGGTTACTGTTCGGGTGTCTTTATGTGGTTTTGATGTTTTAGGACTTTTTTTAAAGGTTGTGTGCTGTGCTGTAGTCTGGACTATTACTACTAGTATAATAAAGTGTGTGCTATTTTTTAATATGATGATTGTGCTTAGCTTCTGATGATTTTTATACCTTGCCTCTGATGGTTTTATGCCTTTCTTTTTCCCACTTGCAGGGTACTTTTCTTCTTCTCATGCAATTTAATGTGATGGTGGTGTTGTTGAACTAAATTTGATCTGTGCTTTTTAATGCATAATGTGTTATTTGTTGGCTTGTTTGGTACTGCAATTCAAGCAGTAATGCTACTGCTGGGAAAAACTTCTTTTCCTTTGTATATCTATCAAGCAGTTTATTTGTTTGCAAAGATAGCGAAAGTACTTCTTATGTGAAAAGTAAGGATGCTTTGTTTGTTATTGTGTCGGCCTGCTCATGTTGAAGTCAGGGAAATTTAGAGTGTAAACACAACTACATTGTGTAAGGTCAGGAAGAATCAGACAGCTATGTGTAAAAACTCATTTCTATGTCCATCATTTAGCCTTAGAAAGAAGTGTCTAATTTGTGACTTTTGATTAGTTTTGCAGGTTGAGAAGGCTGCTATTGATGAAGTGGAGAAAAAGAAAGAAGCGGAGGTATTTTAGCACCTTAATAGTTATTTTTCCATCATTGCCTAAAAGCATGTTGGACCCAGCCTTTAATTTATGGATGGTGGATTCTGATGAAGTTTGTGTTGTGCAGGAGGAATCTGAGAAGAGTGACATTGACCAATCTGATGTGAGTTCCATTCTACTGTCCCCTTTTGGTAACAGTCTTTTCATCATAAAGAAGATGCTGATGCTGAAGAAGAGGAAGATCACCATGTATGACTCTCTCCTATATTATATGCATGCATGTAAATGAAGCTTGCTGAGATTTCTCTAGTTGAGAGCTGGTCATTCTGTTTGACTGTCTTGAGTCATGGGCCAAAAAATGACCACCTCCAACATGTTCACTTGTTAACTTTCCAAACTTGCTTGTTAACTTTCCAAACTTGAATATTAAGGTACATTTGGCTCCTTCAGATAATGTTGGGAATGATGCATAAAAATTGTCTGCTTTCTACCATCACCTATTTGTTTTTAAGAATTTTGCTTTCTAAATTCAAGAGGAATGAATGATCTCACGCCACTTGTCAGTGATCTTACCCTGGGTTGGCATTATCAATGCCCCACCTTGCCCTGCCCTAAAGTCTGGGTTTTCAATGTGCACTGCTTGTTTCACATTATCTTTAACATCCCACTGCAGTCAAATTTTTGGGGTACTGTCTTCACATAAATCACTGACTCTTTTCCACTTATACTCACCTCGTAGCTCAACTAACATATTATGTGTATGAAGTTTGACTTTGGTTTTTGTTTATGCCAGTTCTCATAAGGTATTTGAATGGAGTTGAGTTTTCTGTGCTCTTGAAGTAACTTTTTAGTGTCACCTGATTTGATATTCGACCCATGGAATGTTATAGGTACAAGCTTCTTGTGTCCACGCCAGAACCTAAAAAGCTTGCATCTCCCACAATCACAAACATTCAGTTCTACTTCTCTTCTCTATATGAGGAATAACAGAGAAAAAAAATTAAATTAACTTGGATAGGGTTGAGGTCTATCTGGGCATAGCTGATGCTAATAACTTGGTCCATATCAATCTCTGGCCTATCTCTTCTTGAAAAACTGGGTGATCCCAGTTTAGTTAGTGATAGGCCTGAAAACCAGGCTGGCCACATTTCACAACCTTAATAATGTAGAATAAATATGCCCATGGTTTCCAGTGCCAATACCTCTTAATTTTAGCATTGCTGATATCACACAAGAGAATTAATGTGCAATCATATTTTTGAGGCACTGGAAGTAACTTGGTTAACGTTTCTAGTGATTCATGAGATGTGAGTTAATATCCCTAGTTCTTTTTCCTCATGGGTTAATATCCTTACTGCTTTGGGACTGTAGCATTGTCAAGGCTTTTTCCCCATTCGGTTGGATTGGTAGTTCAGTTCATGCTTTGAAGTGCTCTCCTTCCAACTGTTGTAAATGAAGCTGTATATGAATTTGTGTTTCCCTTATGTTTTTAAAGTGTTATGTGAGATCATTGTTTGTTACCTGATCTTTGGTTCATGTTTTTGTTGTGCTTCATGTTGATTGTTTACAAACAGGTCTTTTAATGTATACAACAGTTGCTTCGGTATTTTGCTCGTGTACTTTGGGCGAGGCATATTGTTTGTTTACATTATTGCTAAAGTAATGGTGAACATGTGGTAGGAAGGGGATGGTTTGATTTCAAAAGTAGATAGTGTTATGATTGTTATATTCCCTCAATGCATGCTTTGACTGGAATGCTATTTGGCATTAGTAAATGGGAATTTTAAATTCTGAACCAATGCTTAAGATGTTTCTAAACACTGACTCTGTCAGAGAATAAACATTAACTCAAATAGAAATAGGAGAACGGAATATGTTCCCAGGAATGAAAGAGAGATGATTTGCACAATCCTTGGTTGATGATGTTGAAGCTGGTAGTGGTGTAAAGTGATACAGGTGTGCAGTGCCTTAAAGTTGTAACTCATTTTGCTTTGTCTCATGTGTAAGTGTTAGACAAGGGCTGCTTGTAAGAAGAATTGTCGGCCGGGCAGGAAGATATTCTCTCATTGAGTTTTCCTGGTTAGATTTTGAGTCTTTTGTGCTTTCATCTTTACTAGTATTCTGGCCATTCCCAACAACCCAGGAACTGCCATTCTGAATGAAAGGGGCTAGAGCATGAATCTTAGGACTGAAATTTATGAAATAGGTGGCTTTTTAGCCCACAAGGAATTAGTGGTGTGGGCTTTCCAGCTGAGTGGTGGTTGCCTGGTTGGTGCTATGTAATGTTGAAGCTTCTAATATGTACTCTACTCCATATATATTAGTAATAAAATTTATTTTCTTTGCTTTGTATGTTTCCCCACTTTTGGATTTTAACCACTTAAAAAAATGATGCACATCTCTCTGTTTGGTAAGTTGTAATCTATCTCAATAATTGTTTCTTTTTCTTTCTAATCCTTTGCCAGCAATTTTTCGCCTCTTCCCGAACAATTAAAGAGACCGAGCTCAATTCTAAATCTTATCATATCTTATCCTCTCAACCTGTAAAGGTTATATTTTTATTGTGGCATGCTGGCCTGCCAGGAACAACTGACTGAGATACTATATTTCTCATTCTATGTTGTTTTGTTTTCCTTCCTCTCTGTGTGTAAGTTTATTTATTAGTATACTCTAGTATTTTGTGTGTGTTAGTTTACTTATTATATTAACAAGAGGTTCTGTTGGTTGTAGTAAACTCTAGTATGAACTAGTATTAAATTCCTATTCTTGCCTTGAACTCTGGTGACTACCCAATTCAAGAAGTTCTCTTTATGTGGGTTACCAACACAAAGGCCTGTAGTGCCTGTAGTGTATGTAGTGCATTACTATCCATGAGGCTTGTACTGCCTCCATTGCATTATTTGACTGTGTCCTGACTCCAATCTTGTAGAATCCATAATGACAGATTTCTTTTGAAGTTCTTGCTTTGTGATCATTCCTTCTCTTAATATATATGTTTCGATAATTACCATGGACTGCAACATATTAGAGTCATCAACTTTTCCAACAATATATATATATATATAGAGAGAGAGAGATATTGAATGTTTTTATTTGTTGTCATGTTTTAGTTTTCATACTAGCACATCTACAGTGGGTTCATATCAGCATTGTTGACATTTGGAAATCACAAGCGTACATTGCTTTCATTCATTTTGATGTATTAAAGATGTCTTATTATCATCAGTTAACCTTGTTCAACTCCCTGTGGATCTTGTTAAATTGTGGATCTTGCTCTTTTTTTTTTATGTAGGATTGAATGAAAATTGAAGAAGATTTTATGTTGAAAGATTCCATGCAGAAAAGATGCAGCCAAAAAAATTCAGAGTTTGAATGTTTTGAATGTTGGTACAGAGTAGAATGTTAGAATGTTGGCTGTGTAGGTGGTGGAAGAGGAGGCAGTGGGTGTGTGCACTGTGGTGCAGCAGGTGGGTGTGTGCAAGTGGTGGAAGAGTAGGCAGTGGGTGTGTGCACTGTGGTGCAGTAGGTGGGTGTGTGCAGGTGGTGGAAGAGGAGGAATTTTTTAGAACACTTATGGTGTCTGTTTAATGGCTCAGTTGCTATAAACTCTTTTAGTTTTTATCTTTTCACTATGCTTTGCAAAAGTACTTTATGGTAAGTTGAGCATTATTGAGATTGAGGATTTAATGATACACCATTATTGATTACAAGACTCATTACTGCTTTAGAATTATCTTTGTTTGAATCAGTAATTCCTCATGGTTCTGAAAAAGGCCAAGACCAACTTCCCTTTTTATTGTTTTGTATCTTGTAATGAGAATGTTGTTTTTGGAATAATAAGTTTTTTTGGTGCATCTTTTTAGTGTGTTGGGGTTTATTAGGTGTTATAAGAAATCATGATCCTGATTTGGCTTCTCTTTCCTTGGGAACTGATCTGACTACATTGGGATTAAATCTAAATTCTCCTGCATGTATGTTGTCATGACTGAATGAAACCTTTTGCTTTGAGTTTTATTATCTTTTATAGGTAGAGTTCTTTGTTTCTTACATTAACTTTGCTGCACTCATCATCCTCAATGAATTAATTTTAGTACCTCCAACTCTAGGATTCATTTTGGCATGTCAAAGTGAGGTAATCATATCTGATGGAATATTTTGATGGGTCTTTATTTCTTGGTCCACTCTTAATACCTTTTATACAAGCACCTTTCCTAGTAACTCCTAGGAATTCAGCAGGCAATATAGCTTCTAAGAAGCTTAGAAATGAAGGGACCGGACATTCCTAAGAATTCCTTGGAATTCAGCAGGTAATACAGCTCCTAACTAGCTTAGAAATGTTGGAGTTGGACTATGTTTAGGTTCTATTTATTTACTTCGCCTTGTTACTGTTGTAGAATAGTCAAGTCTGGATGGACTAGTATTTTCTATGCATTCATTTTTCTCATTGTAGTTTCTTAATTCAATTGAGAATCTCTGGTGTTTGCATTGTGCTAGCTTAGAAACATCAGTTTCTCCTTCTGCCCACCTGGATTGAAAAACTGTTTAATAGGCAAAGGTCGCAGAAGAAGCCAGGGAAACCAATGTGGAAGAGAAGCTAGCCCATAATCTACTTCCATTTCTTGGGTATTCAATTTGCCTGTTTTCTTTCCGAGACTATAGATGATCCTTTGCTTATAATCCATTAATGTACCATTTTCTTTTTAGGAGTTCTGTGCTTCTTATCATCTTTCGCCACTCACTATCAGTGCATAATCTTATGTTCAGGCATTCTATAGCAAGACCTGGTCCAACTACATCCCTTGATCTGAAAGCATCGGCCTTTGACCCCAAAGAAAGGGTATGGAGAAGATTCCCTCCTGAAGGATCAAAACATACTCCACCACACCAATCGTGCGAATTCAGATGGAAAGATTACTGTCCATTGGTGTTCAGGTCAGGCCTTTAGATACCTTTTGCACTAATATTCCCATTTGGTCGCACGTTCTTGTAGCCATTATTAATCTCTGTTTTCCTATAACTATTCTCTGGTCATTGTCATTAGTGTATGATGGTTGACATGGTTTATGCTCAGGACTCTCCGTAAGTTGTTCAACATTGATCCAGGAGATTATATGATTTCTATATGTGGTAACGATGCACTTCGGGAGCTCTCATCTCCCAGGAAAAGTGGAAGTTTCTTTTACTTAACCAACGATGACCGTTGTATGATGAAAACAATGAAGAAGTCTGAAGTGAAAGTTCTCCTTTTCTTTTATTTTTACTTTCTATCTTCTCTTTTTTTTAAATTGATTTCACTGATCTGGATCTCATCTATCCATGTCATGGTAAAGGTGCTTCTGAGGATGCTTCCAGCTTATTATAACCATGTCCAGTCATTTGAGAATACTCTTGTGACCAACTTACACTAATGACTACACTAACTTGCTTTTTCTCGAAACAGGTTATGGAGTTGGCCAGCATAAAGACATACACCACCAAAGAAATAGATAAGATCCGACTCGAGTTTATCGACTTCATCAAAGGATTTCTTCCTTTATAAAGGTATACCTAGGAGTTCAATTTGTATAGTTGAGAAGATTTCATAGTAAGGCTTAGTGATGATAAACTTAATTTAATGTGCATTTCAGTTTTTAGGCTTAGTGACTACCTGTTTCTTCATCGGACTATCATCAATGTGAACTGATTCATGCATTTTTGTCTGCATCATGCACTTGGGTAGGTGGAGTTTTTTAGTTCATGATGCATTTCACACTTCATCACATATAATATTTAGGGGGGGGGGACTGTCTGTGATTAACTTGCATAGTTTTCGGTACGTTAATGCTTATTGAGGGTGTTAGTTGTAGATGGTGATAGGAATACTAGGTCATCATATTAGTGAATTATTGATTGCTCCTAGTTTGCTTGCTACTATGATCTTATGACATGTGAACTGCTAGTGTTTCAATTGCTCTTTCTCTAGTGACAAAATGTTTTCTCTTTAACATGAATCCTTGATATTGTTGGTTAAACTCTCCTTCTTACTTGATTATATTATTGATACATAGTCAAATTGTTATTATTTTGTAGGTGAATGAAGAACTTAATTAAACGGAGATGGAATGCCTTTTGCTAAGTGGATCTACTAATTAGGTTAAGTTAATTTTGGTTAGTTAGGGATTTCCGGAAATTGTTTACAATGTAGCTTGCCTTTTTTTGGATGCTTTTGTGAAGGTTTTGGATTATGTCGTGACGCTTTGATTACGAATTTGAAGGTTAATGTAAATAGTTTGGATTATGGATGGATTCAAATTGGCTATGTTTTGAATAGTTTGTTTGATTTAGTGCGTGGACGAGCAAGTACGTTCCTTAATGTGAATGGTGATTAATTTCCAATTAATGAAATGGTTCTTATTGAATGTTGCTAGCTATATTTTTTTGCATCTTTTGTAAGGCAGGTTTAGTGATTTGAAAGTGTATCCATGCTGCAGCATGTTATTAGTAATGTATATATTGCATTTTTATTTAAAAAAAAAAAGGGATCGTATCTCGCTTCTATGGAAACTGTCACAACTGATGACTACTTGTGTCACTTTTGGTCCGAAAACAACATATCGATCACTGCTTTTGAAAAGCGAGACAACAAAGTTATCTTTCTTGTGACACTTTTAAGTTATTTCAGTGTCACTTTTGGGTTTAAAGTGACATAAGTAACCCTTTTTTTGTGTCACTTTGATAACAGAAACTGACACAACAAATGTATTTCTTGAGACGCTTTTACGAACTTTTAGTGACGCCGGCAGATAAGACGCTTGCATAGTAATCAGAAAAGCGACATAAACCACTTTTTAAGACACTTTAAAAGTGACTCATTAAGATATTTTTTTTTGTAGTGGTGAGACTTTGAGAAACACTTTGTCTCCGACTTGAAACTCCAAATCCCTCCTCCTCAGGTCTGCGTAGCTCTTCTGACGGTCTCTTGCAATCTTCAACCTGCCTATGATCTGCTTTACTTTCTCGCTGGTATCACTGATGATCGACGGTCCATGAAAGCTCCGAACACCAATCTCCTCCCAACAGATCGGGGTCTTACACTTCCGTCCGTACAATGCCTCGAACGGTGCCATCCCGATACTGGAGTGATAGCTGTTGTTGTAGGCGAATTCACACAAAGGAAGACTCTTCTCCCAGTCTTTCCCGAAATCAAGAACACATGCCCGCAACATATCCTCCATGGTCTGATTGGTCCTCTCTGTCTGTCCGTCAGTCTGAGGGTGGTACGCTGTGCTGAAGTTCAATGTAGTGCCCAAGGCTGCTTGCAAACTGACCCAAAATCTGCCCACAAACCTCATATCTCTGTCTGAAACAATGGAATCTGGAATTCCATGCAACTTGACAACATTGTCAATGTACTTGTGTGCCAAAACATCCATGGATCCTCTCATCTTCATCGGAATGAAGTGTGCTGACTTCGTAAGTCTGTCAACAATCACCCATATGCTGTCATTCTCCCGCATAGGTGGCAATCCTGCAACGAAGTCCATGGTGATGTGCTCCCACTTCCACTCCGGAACCTTCAAAGGTTGGAGTAATCCTGGAGGTTTCTGATGTTCAATCTTCACTTGTTGACACACGAGACATCTCGAGACAAACCCTGCAATGTCCTTCTTCATGTTGCTCCACCAGTAAAAGCTCTTCAAGTTCTGATACATTTTGGTGCTCCCTGGGTGAATAGCATAACGAGAATGGTGAGCCTCAACCATAATCTCGTTCCTCAAATCATGTACACCCGGCACACATAGCCTATCCTGGCAGTACAACACCCCATCAATGAGTCTGAACTCTGGCCTCTCTACTATGTTCTCTATCAATCTGATCAACTCTGGGTCCTCTGACTGACTGCTCTTGATTCTGCTAAGAATCTCTGGCTCCCAAATATGCATATTGGCAACCATGACTCTTTCACTCCGAGGCTGAAACTCTATGGCTAAGTCTCTAAATAGCTCTGTCAAAGACCACTCTGTCTGCAAACATCCGGTAGTCGCTGCCTTTCTGCTCAATGCATTTGCAACCACATTCGCTTTCCCGGGATGATACTTTATCGGAAAGTTGTAGTCTTTGATGTACTTCATCCATCTAGTCTGCCTCATGTTCAGATCTTTCTGCCCAAATAGATACTGGAGACTCCTATGATCCGAGTGAACCTCGAATTTCTCACCATACAAGTAGTGCCTCCACATCTTCAGTGCCATAACCACTCCTGCAAGCTCCAAGTCATGAGTAGCGTATCTCTTCCATGCTCTTTCAACTGCCTAGATCTATAAGCTATAACTTTTCCCTCCTGCATGAACACGCAACCCAATCCTATACCTGAAGCATCTGTGAAAACCACGAATCCTCCAGTCCCCGTAGGTAACGAGAGAATAGGTGCTGTGGTCAATCTAGTCTTCAGCTCCTGAAAGTTTGCTTCACACTGATTCGTCCAAACAAAAGAAACATCTTTCCTTGTCAATTTAGTCAATGGAGCTGCAATACTGGAGAATCCCTTCACAAACCTCCTGTAATACCCTGCTAAACCAAGGAAACTCCTGATCTCTGACACTGACTTCGGACTCTGCCAACTAACCACTGCCTCAATCGTCGCGGGATCTACCGCCAAACCCTCTCTAGAGATGATGTGTCCTAGAAAGGACACTTGCTCCAGCCAAAACTCACATTTACTGAGCTTAGCATAGAGCTGATTCTCCCTCAAGATCTGCAATGAACTCCTCAAATGCTCTGCATGATCATCTCTGGACTTCGAGTAGACTAGGACATCATCTATGAATATGACCGTGAACTTATCTAAGCATGGTGCAAAGACTCTGTTCATCAAGGCCATAAATACTCCCGGCACGTTGGTCAGCCCAAATGGCATAACCAAGAACTCATAATGTCCATATCTAGTCCGGAAGGCTGTTTTCTGCACATCTTGATCCCTGACACGTATCTGATGATAACCAGATCTCAAATCTATCTTGGAAAAATGCTTCGCTCCCTGCAACTGATCAAACAACTCGTCTATCCGAGGCAAAGGATACTTGTTCTTGATCGTGACCTGATTCAGCTGCCTGTAATCGATGCACATACGTATAGATCCATCTTTCTTCTTCACGAAGAGAACTGGCGCACCCCATGGTGATAAACTGGGTCTCACAAACCCTTTATCCAAAAGGTCCTGCAATTGAGCTTTCAGCTCTCTCAGCTCTGCTGGAGCCATACGATAAGGAGCCTTCGAAATCGATGCTGTCCCTGGCTTGAGCTCAATCGTGAAGTCAATCTCCCTAACCAGTGGTAATCCAGGTATCTCCTCCGGAAAGACATCCGGGAATTCACACACAACTGGAATATCCTCCACCGCTCGGAATACTGAATCCTCTGTAATAAAGGCTATATAGCCCTCACATCCACTCCTAATCAATCGATCAGCTCTCAAAGCCGAGATGACTCTAGTGGACATGGGTTTCCTCTCCCCAACAATCTCCACACTGTCTGCTAGCACTTGCAATCTGACTGTCTTGTTGAAGCAATCCATCACGGCTCTATAGGTAGATAACCAATCCATACCTAAAATCACATCAAAACCCTTCATCCCAAGGATGATCAAGTCTGCAGATAGGATAAAACTTCCCACCTGCACTTTGCAAGCTGGATAATAGGACTCACACTGGACTGTCTTCCCTAAGGGAGTACTAACAAACAATACACAATGCAATGGAGCTATATCTCCCACCAAACGTGCAGCAAATATAGGTGATACTAATGAGTGTGTGGAACCAGAATCAAATAAGACTCTAGCAGGTACATCTGAGATAGAAAGTGTACCTTCCACCACTCGTCTAGCTTTTTCACCCTCCTACAGATCGAGGGCCTGTAGTCTACCATACTGCTGAGGTCTTTGTTGCTGCTGCTGACCCTGCTGTCTGTACTGTGCATACTGCTAGCCCTGGGGTCGCTGCGGTCCCTGAGGTCTAAACTGTCCTCGAATCTGTGGCGCTGGCAGTCTAAACTGCTGTGCATGCTGAGGTGCCCTAGGTGGCTGCGGAGGTGCCTGTCTCAAAGGTTGGGCTGCCACTGGTCTTCGAGGAGCTGCATTCCTCACACCCTGCCCTTGTACATGAGGGCAATCCTTCCTCTGATGGTCCATCGCACCACACTCAAAACATGCCCCTGTATTCCATCTGCAGTTCGCCGTCATATGCGAATCCTTGCCACAACGCTCGCAGTAGGTCCTGCGTGTCTGATCAAATTTAGGCATCTTGCCTTGCTGCTGCTGATATTGCTGCACAGGACGCTGCTGAAACTGCTGGTACCGAAGGTACTGCTGTGGACGCTGATGGTACTGCTGCTGAAACTACCCCAAACCTGGGCTCCTAGCTGGTACAGGTATGGCCGGAAACTGCTGTGCATAGAGGGTCTTCTTCCGAATAGACTCCTCAGCCCAATATGCACGCTTGAGATTCTCCTCATAGGTGACCAAGGTAACAGATGTCACCTCCATCTGAATATCGGGTCTCAGTCCCCGATAAATCTCATCACCTTATCAGCCTCAACTTGTACCAAAGACGGTGCAAATCTCGAGAGGTTCGTGAATTTCTGCTCGTAGATCTGCACGGGGTTTGCTCCCTGAACCAACGCCTCAAACTCTATCAGCTTCTGAGCCTGAACGTGGGGTGGAATATATTTGGCTCGGAAAAGTGTCTGAAAAGACATCCAAGCCTCAGCATCCTCAATCGTGTCATAAGGTGTCATGACCGATTTCCACCATAACTCTGCTACACCGCGGAACATGTACGATGCTAACTGTACACGCTCCCGTCCAGTGCACTGGAAGACCTTGAAGATCTTCTCCATCTGTACCACCCACTCATCAGCATCGAGTGGGTCTTCATTCCCATAATACACTGGCGGGTTCCTCTTCTTGAACTTGTCATAAATGTCATTCAAGTCTATCACCCTAGGAGGGATGATGACCTGAGGAACTGGGGCTGGCCTCTGTAAGAACTGCAGCATCTGAGCCTGGAAGGTAGCCTGATCCTCCCGTTGTTTGTTCTGCTCTTCCCGCTGTTGTGTCTGAGTCTGTGCTGTCTGGGAATCCACAAAGGCTCGCATAAGCTGATTGAATCTGGCCTCTGCTGATCCATCTCCACTAGACCCAGCCTGATCATTGTTCTGTGTAGAACGAGTATGCCCCCCAGCCATTCTGCAAGAAAAGACATGTTAGTCCTATGGGACTCAATCTAACATACAAACTATACAATCTACACAAGCTAAGATACCCAACGAAAACCCAATCCTCACACGTCTTAAGTTTCTACTTGTTTTTAATCTAGAAACCAGTACTGCTCTGATACCAACTTGTCATGCCCTCAAAAGTAAAACCGGGGTTATGCGTGAGATTAGGGCCAATTTAAAACTTTTCCAATGATAATAACATATCACTTGCCATAATCGTGTCCCATCTGGATCGAAGACCGCTGTAAGGTATAAACATTTTCCTCGAATATATTAAACAATAGCGGAAGCTCCATAAAACAAGAGGTATCTTATAGATGTATAGTTTAAGAGCAATATACTAAGTATCAAAGTTAAGGTTGAAGTTTAAGACTATTACAAATTATTAATTACAATAAAAAGGCCAAACTAAAACTAGGCCTAAACAAAAGTATAAAGAAACCAAAAGATGAAGCTAGGAGGATAATTGTGTAGCTCTCGTGTACGGGGTCGTCACGGCTATACAATGTCGTTCGTACTATACTCTAAGAAGTCATCAGGCTGATCTGCCTGAACTTCTTCCGTCGTCTCCTCCGCCTCGGGGTAGTAGAGCTCGGTACCTATGCACCAAGAGTAGTATCATCAACACAACGGATGGCAAAGCAATAGGTATATAAATCACATAGATATGCAGTACTAAAGAGAATGAACGATAACAATGATCATAAGATATGCATAGCACTCTGATCGTAAGAAATGCCGTGCACTCGAATCATAAAGAAACTATCAAAGTAGGCGATCCACATATGCTAAATATATATCATCAATTGGGATAAATCCCAGTATCCAATATCCAAACAACCCGTAGTTCAAGTAGCTCCGGCTCCGTGAGCTCTGGCTCTATCTTGCTACGAGGAACAAACAACCCTTAGCTCAAGTAGCTCGGGCTCCGTGAGCTCTGGCTCTATCTTGCTTAGAGGAACAAACAACCCGAGGATAGTAACAGTCCTCTCACAGATGGTGCCCCAACTGTGTTGAACGTTAACAGCTGAGTGGTGCCTGACACAAAGAATCCTAAAACATCGGTGAAGGGCTAGGCTCTTGTGTGAACAAGATTCAATACCAATAGAGAACTACTTTATTCCAAATCAAATCAAACTCCAAACAAATACCAATAGTAGTCCTCTTTAAGCCTGACAATCAAACTCCCTAGCCACAACACTTCAAACGAATATCGAAACAAACGAAACAACAAAAGGGGATCCTAAGTCCATCATCTAAGTTCTCAAAAGGATCATCTAATAAAGCAAAGCAGATAGAACTAAAGAACGTGCTCATCACATGTAGAAGATAGTACCCGAAGGTACCATTCGGAATCAAAGCGAATAAACAATCCAATCCTAAGTAAAGTGTCAACCCTGAAGCATCGCACAACCTATTCAGTCAACGAAGGGGTTAGGGTTCGCGATACTCGAATGAACAATCTTCGTGCATAGATTTAAGAAAGAGTATCCCGTTGTCCTGTACCATTCAAGATTGAACTAGGTTAGATTCCGATACAACGAATCCACAGTGATAAATGTTGGCTCAAGACATCCTCACAATAAGTCAAATGAGTCCTCAAAGGGGTATCCAAAAGTCCACCAAAGTCCACCTCAAAACAGGGTAAAAATCCCTTCATAACGGAAAATTGGCAAAATCTGCATAAGGCTCGGTCGACCTATAGGTCGACCTGCCCCTGTTGTCCCGGTCGACCGGCACCTGCAGGCCGGTCGACCGGCTGGCCTGCGAATTCTGGGCAGAGCCCCTGTTCTGGGCTGAAATGGGACTTTTCCCATTTCTTGTTTCTGGGACCTAATGAGCAACATATCTATGGATAAAAACTCACTAAGTATAAAACATAACACTAACTAATCAACCCATCAAACTCTAAATCCATTCATTCAATCTATAAGCTAATTTATCATGTTTTCATCATTCTAAGTTATCACTTGAGCCACAAACATCTAAAGCATGATTTTATCAAACAACTCAAGGTAAACAAACATATCAAGCATTAATATAGCTATTGACTTGCCTTGGTAATGTGATGAACTCAAATCAAGAAGAAAAAGAAGGAGGAAGACACTTTAAAAGCTCCAAATGGGATGAACACTCCTCCAAACCCAATAAGCTCCTACAAATGCATGCCAAAGGTCAAGGAGGGTCTTCCTAAACCATTTCTAACCAAGGAAGAAGATGATGTAATGGTTTTCAAGCTTTGGAAGCTTACCTTTAAGTGGGTTGGGGTTGAAACAAGAAGAAAAGTGGATAGTTGTGATCTTGAGGACTTGAGGAAGATGTTTGGTGGCTTGGTTTCCGTCGCCGGAGCTCCGGTGCTCGTCAACGGAGGAGAAAGAGATGAAGGAAGGAAGAGAAGAAGAGATGAGTCGGTTGCTGTAGCTTGTAGTTGAGTGGAGTGAATGTAAATGAATGAAATGAAGATAAGTATAAGTGGGTTGGTAGGATACTTAAGTAAATGGATCTTGGGCTTGGGCTTGGGCTTTGGTTGATGGGTCAAGTTCCGGGTCGGTCTAATTAACATTTGAATGATTCTCGGGCCTCTTCGACGCGTCGAATCGAAACGCGACCGAAGGCTAAAGTTCATGAAACGACGAAGTCTACCCAATGCACCCAAACTCACCAAAACTCATAATCTCATAAATCCCCCTAAAACCCTACCCAATTAGCAAAACAACTCTCTATCTTACCCAAACGCGCTCCAAATCGTGCGAAACTTCGCACACGCGATTCGTCGGTAAACCCAACTATTTAGACTCTAATCAAGCTTACTAACTAATCAAACAATTAATTATAATTTAATAGGCCATTAAGGGGACGGGGTGTTACATCCCCGATAGCTACCGATCAATAGTTCATTCCTATGTATTTTTTCTTTTTGCTTTTCATGGATGTATAATCAGATTACATGATTATGTTAGTGAAATACTCACTACCGTCTATGTTCGAGTGGTGTCGGAACCTCATCACGCACATGCGCAGGGTCCAGTACCTCCTGGTCTGCCATATTCGATTTTAAAGTTTCATTCCCGACCGGTAGCCATATAGATAAATAAATAAATAAACATTTAAAAGTTTAAAGTTTAAAGTTAAGTTTCTTTAAACTTATGAAGTCCTCAAATCATCTCATAACTCGAACATAGATTTATGGATTACAGGCAGAAATCATAAAACCCATAATTCCTGCAATTTTAAGAACGACCTCTCACGACAGTGGCAAGAGGTGATGGTTCTTATTTGGCTGGCTACATAGGATTTGAACCTGGACAGTCACGTTTCCTCACCCGAGGTTTGTCCTACATCTCCCGAGGTCTATATCCCTCACGCGAGGGCTATCTTACCTCACCAGAGGTCTGCAGCCCAGCCAAAGTCGAATTGACAAATAAGGGTTTTGGGGCTTCAGCCCCCACCCAACCTGAAAAGGCCTGTAAGGGCTATTAGGCCCATTTGGCGCAACGCTCACTTGAGAAACTCATCGAGGCCCGCTCCCTTTCTTCAACGTCAAAGAAATGACAGAAATCATCTCTCCCTCAGTATAAAAAAGTCCTCAAATCAAAAGAGATTATGTGATCATTTGAATGGTTTTAATTTATTATGCAAATTAAGTAATCATTTGAATGATATTCTTTAGAATTTTGAAATTATTCTGTCTATATAATTTCTAGATATATGGTATATTTTTGTAAACATTCGGGATTTTTTCATAAATCATAGAGTTTAATAGGAAATTGACTTTTTACCATTGTGACTCACTCAAACCAAAATCCTTGATCCACTACTGGCCCAGACCCCTAAGCTGGGTACAAATAAAGCTCCAGTGATCTTATCTTAAGTTTAAAAAGTAGAAAGGAGATCCAACTCATTTATATTGCTTTAAGATTTCTAATCGATCCTGGTAGGAGATGTGAATGATGGTGTGGACTGGACCAATTAATCAAACAATGGTGCTCACAGGGACCTTACAAATATAGAATGTTCAAGAGAGATCCACTTGAATTTCAGAGAGCCGTAGGTAATGCTAACGGCCACGTTGAACCATGTTCGACTACCAATAATCATTATAAATCTCCCACCTAATCAAGTATAACTTGGTCGAGCCAGTACAGTCAGTTATTATTCTTATTTTTAAGACCTACCCACGTCACTCGTCTTTTTTGACTCGTGTTCCGTAGTGATGATTTAACCCACTCAGTTTTCCAACTCGGTGCTTCCAGAGAATCCTACAACAGCATAAACACTTATTAGGGCTGGTTTGTGTACAACCCTTTTTCGTGGAAGGAGGAAATTACCACACAGCTAAATTTTTTTGGTACATGGATGCCATGGAAAAGGGATTCAATGGAAGTTAAAAATTTATATTGGTGCAGTTTTTCTTTTTAACGGTGAATTGGTGTTGATTATGTGAGGTCGCGGATTCCTTGGTTTGGACCACATATCTTGCCCAGCCACAATCTTGAGTCTCACTACAATACCCGTCCATAAATTCGTGATCTCCTCTTTCTCATCAATTGTGGGCCTCATCATGATCATCATAGATGCCCCCATTACACAACCCATCATCAAATCCATCATCTCCTCCTCTGTCTCATCAATTATGGGGCATCGTCATCATCAAAATAGATTCCCAATTTGAATCTTTACCATAAAAAGTTAATAATAAACGACAGCCCAAATTGGGTCTTTGATTTGGGCTGGGCCATCAAGTTTCAGGTTTGGCCCCATCCCTGCCTTTGATAAGGTGATACAACTCCCCATCAAATCTAAACCAATGATTATTTCCTCCTAATCATCACCATTATCTCTTTCCCTTACGGCCCAATCAATGACCCATCTTTCTTAATAATTAGGTAAACACAATCTGATGGTGGGCCCCAATTCCTCTAAATTGCTTACCTTACTTAATTGCCGTGTGTAAACACAGTCTGATGGTGGACCCCATGAGATAAATTCCTCTAAATTGCTGACCCACCTTTCTTAAACGTTCTGTGTAAACACAATCTGATGGTGGGCCCATGAGATAAAATCCTCTGTCCTAAACGTATGGCATGAAACTCTAATAAATTTGGAGGCCATTTCCTTCCAGTCTCTTCTTCCCCT
The DNA here is from genome assembly GCA_038049695.1 of Cinnamomum chago. Taxonomy (NCBI): domain Eukaryota; kingdom Viridiplantae; phylum Streptophyta; class Magnoliopsida; order Laurales; family Lauraceae; genus Cinnamomum; species Cinnamomum chago. Next base: position 46,085,520 of record CP142454.1, read on the forward strand.
CTAACAACGAAATTCTGCTGCAATGGCCCTCGGTGCTACTACCGTGTTACAGTCCCAACAGCACTCATATGCTACTATCATTGCAGTCCTCTGCTCCGGCCACCATCACCTGCGACGTGGCCGTAGGGGAGGTGGGGCGCGGCTGCAGGGGTGGCTGGGAGCTGCTTGCTCTCGTCGTTGAAGAGAAAAGGTTGCAGCTTGCTGGGAGGCGATAGATCTCGGAGGCGATAGGGTTTTGACATCAGAAGTATTAAGGAAGTGGAGAATATAAACCGGTCAGTTTTGATCAGAAAATTATATATATATATGAGCAGGGCTCTCTTAAGCTGCAGCTTAACTTATCTTAAGCTAGAATAGTGCTGGTCCCACAAATCAAAGTTAATTATATCTGTTTTTTGCATGATGGAACTGAAAAATCCAGTTCTGATTGGATTTATCTTGATTTTGGAGACCATCATTATGCAAAAAACAACATAATCGGCTTTGATTTGTGCGGTCAACCCTATTTCAGCTTAGGATAAACTAAGCTGCAGCTTAGCAGAGCTGACCCCATATATACATATATATATTGTTGTTTTTTGCATAATGATGGTCTCCAAAATCTAAATAAATCCAATCAGAACTGGATTTTACAGTTCCATCATGCAAAAAACAGATATAATTAACTTTGATTTGTGGGATCAGCACTGTAAGTGCCTAAAAATTACGGACTTGGTTTTGGAGAGGATTAACCTCTTAATTTGATGATTCTGGGAAATGATCAACCTCCGGTGACCTGAAAAGAAGAACAAAGGTCAGAGACCCTGGCTGTGGGTAGCCGAGGGCACTCCGCTGGCTAAGTTAGCTTGGCAACTGAGAGGAGAATCAGGAAGAAGAAGTATGGGTCAGGATTATTGCTTACCTCCTGTCGTCTTTCTCCATGCACTATATAGACGTGGGAGCCTTGTTGGAGTGGACCCTTTGGGGGAGATGAAAGTCCCATCAGCATGTACATTTCTCTCCTGAGTGGGGGTAGGTAAAAAGGAAACATCCCATCGGACCATCTCCCTATACCTATGGACGTGACCCTGAGATAAGGTGTGTCACTTATCTAGGTCCGGCGCCCACTCTATTTGTCAGTTTGCCGTCCCCGTCACGGCAGCGCATTTATGGCTGAGTGACAGGAGACCGAGATCGGGTTAAAGGCCGAGACCAAGGTGGATACTTGTGAACGTAGCCACCGAGATGGGAGTCACACTCGCCCCGAGATGGCGCTACTGCCGAGCTTGGGCAACGCCGATGCTAAGGATAGTCCGAAATCGGGGAGTGGCCCCACACAAATCCGTGATTACAAAACAGCCCCACACAATTGCCCCCTAGCTCTCGACCTCTTTGGTTTTTTTCCGAGGTCGGGAGTCTAGCCCTGTCTTATCGTATCTTGTCGCCGTGCGATCCTCATCATGACGCCTTTTTGTTTGCCCTAGGCAATAAATGCAGCATCATAATGGCTTCACCAAGATGGGCACGCGTACGTCGTTCCGTATGCTCGAGGTGATAAGTGTTGTACCAGAGGCGTGGCTGGGGATGGGTCGGTGCTGCCACGTGTAATCCTTCGTTTGGTCGTTCACCGGGATCGAAGCGGCGTGTGGTGAGCCCGAGGCGCTGCTTCGCGTGCGTGGCAATCAAGAGGGGCGCCCCTCTATAAAATAGAGACGCTCCCCTCTCTTTCTCCTCTTACCTTAGCTTTCGTCTGAAGGAGATCCTGCTGAAGGAGATTCTCCCCCAAAAACAAAACCTCAACGAACCCGGAGTCTTCTCGCTTTTCACTCTTCGCTTCTTACTCTTTGCAATCCGTCACACCTTCCCTGTGAGTTTTCCTCTCTGTTTCTTTTCCCTTTTGTCCAAAGGTTTTCCACCCTTAAGTTTTCTAGGTCTTGTCTGTTCTTCTCTGCCTTCTGCTCGCTTTCCCTTTAGCCTTTAGAAAATGGGAATCTACAACCACTGGTTAGAGGGTCCCGCGGCCCTGGAGGGATTCAGGGTGGCGTATGAAATACCGGCTGACGTTCTGGTGACGCCCGGCGACCTCCAGGGTCTTTTTGATGGCCTTACCATGTTCAAGAAGTGGATGCCTTTCCCTCTGGTGTTGGTATGTGAGGGTGGGGTTAGGTTCTCAATCCACCCGCTTCTCCGATCCTGCCTCAGCACGTGGCGGATCTGCCCCTTCCAACCGATGCCTAATGGGTTCAAAATAATAATGGGTGTAACGAAGTTGAACCAGATCCTAGATATCAACCTTGGGGTACATGATATAGAGGATGTTTATGACATCTGTAAGTCCGTGGGGGGTGAGGATTCTTACTATCTTCGGGTGAAGGCTAGGCGCCGGCCCTTGATTAATGCCCTGGAGGACTCAAGCAAATACGCTGGGGATGACCGCCTGTTGGTTTCGGGGAACTGGGAGTTCGGGGCGTCCGAAACCGAAGTGGCACGGAGAATCCAGGTTCCGCGCAAACCTGGGACCCCTCCGAGTAAATACTCGCTTCCCTGGGCTACTTGTGTTTGTTTCACCGCTAATTAGTCAAGCTGATGTCCTTCGTTCTCTGCGCAGGTATTCAGCGAAGGAGGAGAGACGTCGAACTCAATCGTTGGAAGAGGAACGATGCCTGGTTCATGAAGATCTACGAACACCACGGCCACAACAATCGGGCCGCCTTCTCGCTGCTCGGGTATAAGCCTCGGTACCAGTCTTACACCAGGAAGACTGCTGAGATCCCCCTTGAGCCGATAGTGGAGATCGTGCTCGCGCTCGTGGAGACCAGTGGCCAGGCCTCGGAGCCCCAGGGCCCGATCTTAGTTGCAGACAGCTCCCCCGACCGAGACCAAGCGGAAGAGGGGATGGACGGGGCGCGCCCTCCTTCGAAGAATTTGGGGGCCGTGATTTTCGGGGGCCGAGTTCCTCCCACCCCGAAGCGTGCCCCCGGCGGGATTGGCGCTGCTCAAGGCTCTTCAGCGAGCACCTCCTCCTGTTCTTCGGGCGCAGCAGGGACCTCCTCCTCCGCTAAATGCAAGAGCGCGAGAGGCTCCTCGCAGGAGAAGAGGGGGAGGTCGGAAGAGCCTCCTAAGGATGCCCGGCCGCCCAAAGACTCTCCGTCGCTAAAGGAGTCTCGGCCGCGGGTAGTGGAGGCCGAGAAGGAGGCTCTGCCGCCAAGGGAGACCCGGCCTCGGGCTGCGGCGGCCGAGAAGGGGGGTGAGGGGCCCCCACCCGAGAAGAGGCCCCGCGTCGGGGGCGAGGAGGAGCGGGTCCAGGAGGCGGATCCAGAGGCCCGGCCTCACAAACCGATGCCCTGTAGGCCTAACTTCGACCTCAACCCCTGCAAGCCCATGACCGTGGAGGATCGGATGGGGACCTCCTCCAGGACGATCTCGGCCGTTGCCCGGGGGTGTGCTCTCCTTTTGGACATGGAGAGGCACAATAAATCCGGGACAATGAGCTTGATCTACTCGACGATGAAGGCGCCGCTCGAGGTGATTCCCGCTTCTTTTGCTTTTGAATTTTATGCCTTGGTTTCCCGTTCTGACCTCCTGCCCCCCCTTTTGTCCTTTTGCAGAATGTACAGAGACTCCAAATATTACTGGAGAGGACGGAGACGACGGCCACGCAAGTTCTCGAGGTGGTCGCCGAGAAGAAAAAGATGGGGGACGCCCTGGAAGCCAGTGCGGCAGAAATAAAGAAGGCGGAGGAGAAGATCGCCGAGTTCGCAACGGTTCAACAAGCGGCGAAGGCCGAGATAATCAAGTTGAGAGGCGAGAACAAGCACCTAAAGGGCGCAGCCAAGGACAAGGCGAGGAGGGTGAGCCAACTAGAGGCCGAGCTTGCCAAGAAAGAAATAGAATTGGCTGGGAAGGAGGCCGAGCTCTAATCCTCCAGGAAGGAGCGGGTCGATGTCGAGTCCACCCTACGAGCCCAAGTCGCCAAGGCTTACCAGGAAGGGGTGGACTGGGCATCGGAGGAGTACTTGGCACAGATCAAGAACCTGAGCCAGATTTTGTACGAGATGGGATGCAGGGAAGCACTTCGTGAGTATGGGGTCTCTGAGGATGACCCCATATTCATGAATCTTCCTCAATTCCAGTCTGTCATACCCATTCAAGGGTCAGAGCTCGACTCCAACCCTCCGGAAGCCCCTCCCGAAGTTCCAGGCCCTCCTCCTTCGCCCCCGACCACCGCCGAGGGCGACAATGCCCAGGCTGCTTCCGTGGCTCCTCCGTCCGAGGCTCCAAGCGCCCCTATGGCTCCTCTGTCCGAGGCTTCAGGAAACCCCTACTGCATCTGTCCCTCCAAAGCCGAAGAATAAAGCTATGGCGCCCGAGAAGTAGAGCAAATAGGGATCTGTCTCTTTTTTTTTTTTAAGTGTACAGAGCCTTGTAATCATCATTTCTTATCAATGAAAAACAATTTCTTTTAATTCTCTAGCTGTCTTTTCATTTCTTTCTTCTTACAATGGTGTGTGGATGTTCTGATGTTTTAAACATGACCAAAACCTACAAGTAGCTAAGGTCGGTGAGTCCGTAGGACTGGGTGATGACAGGGCTCGCTGTCTCTTGACCGATCTTCGAACCTTCATGTGGGCAAGATCGGTGAACATCTGGCCCTAAGGCTGGGCTTTACCAACGTGCATCCGAGGGAAACGCCTTAAAAGAACTTGTAGTTAGCTTTGGACCCACACCCTGGGGTGCGACCCGGTTGCTGGAGAGCTGGGGTCGTGCCATCAGCTTTGGTGATCCGGGGGGTTTGACTGAACTCAGCGGCAGGCCGAACTCCGTGACTTACAGTGAATCCTGTTCCAATGGGATGGCCTGACATCCGGACTCAACGAGACAGTTGTGAGGAACGAAGTCCTGGCCCTGTGGCCGATTCCAAGGAGGCTGGCGCAAGGGCCGGTGCCTTGGGAGTTGGTCCCATGACCGAACTCAAGGAGGCTGGTGCGAGGACCGGAGCCTTGGGAGTTGGTCCTATAACCGAACTCAAGGAGGCTAGTGCGAGGACCGGAGCCTTGGGAGCTGGTCCTATGACCGAGCTCAAGGTGGCTGGTGTGAGAACCGGAGCCTTGGGAGCTGGTCCTATGACCGAGCTCAAGGAGGCTGGTGCGAGGACCAGAGCCTTGGGAGCTGGTCCTATGACCGAGCTCAAGGAGGCTGGTGCGAGGACCGGAGCCTTGATTCACAACTTAGAAGGATGCAAAGGCACATTTTCTCCAAAAGATCCCACTTTCATTGATTTATCATTTGAGTACATTTAGAAGTAGTATTTCCTGAGGTGCGTGGCATTCCATGGCCGTGGCAATTCTTTTCCGTCCATGCTCTCGAGACTATAAGCCGACCTCCCGGATAACGAGACCACTTTAAAAGGCCCGAGCCAATTTGATGCGAGCTTGCCTTCGTTGGGATCTTTGCCTGCTGGAAGTGCTTTCTTCAAGACCAGTTCCGCGATGGAGAACTTCGTTTCTTTGACTTTCTGATTGTATCCCCTGGATAGCTATTGCTGGTAGGTGGCCAGGCGCACGAATGCTGCCTCCCTTCGTTCCTCGGCTAAATCGAGCTCTTTGGCTAGATTCACTTCATTCTGTCCCTGTTCGAAGAGATCCGACCTCAAGGTCGGGAGGCCGACCTCAAGAGGGATCACAGCTTTCATTCCGTATGCCAAGGAAAAAGGGGTTGCTGAAGTAGATCGTCTCGGGGTGGTTCTGTATGCCCAAAGCACACTTGGCAGTTCTTCCACCCATCTGCCCTTAGCTCTATCGAGCCTCTTCTTGAGTCCTTCCAGCATCACCTTATTCGAGATCTCAGCCTGTCCGTTGCTCTGGGGGTCGGCCGGAGTTGCATAGAAGTTCCTTATACCGAGCTCTTGGCAGAAGTTCTTGAAGAAGTTCGAGTCGAACTGGGTCCCGTTGTCTGAGACCAGAGACTATGTTATGATTGGATCCATCCAGCTTGGACCGAGATCAACACAGAGGGACTTGCCGAGCTGGGAGGAGTTCTATGCTTCATTTTTTCAATGTCCCCACATCAACTGTCCTTCTCTTTCCTGCTTCTACGGCCGAGGCCAAGTTGGCTAGGGCGTCTGCGTGGCAGTTGGACTCTCTGCCGATCTGCTTGGCTTCTGCTTTCTCAAACTGGGAGAGGAGGTGCTTCGTGTGGGCTAAGTAAGCTGCCATCCTTTCATCTCGGGCTTGATAGTCTCTGCTTAGCTGGTTCGTTACCAACTGGGAGTCGCTGAAGATTACTAGCCGACGTGCCACCAGTATTCTTGCCCTACCGAGACCCGCAATCAGTGCTTCGTACTCTGCTTCATTGTTGGAGGCTTTGAAGTCAAGGGTCAGTGCTTGCTCGATGACCATGCCCTCTGGTGATTGGAGGACTACACCGGCGCCAGCCCTTCTGGATGTCGAGGATCCATCGACGAAGACCTTCCAGGCCGTCTCAAGGAACTGTTTCTAAGATCGGTCTTGCTCGGTCTCGGCTGTCTCGTTATTCCTGCTGCCCCCCCAGTTCGGTATCGAGTAAGGTCGGTGCCGAACTCAGCGAAGCGAATTCGACGATGAAATCTGCCAGGATTTGTGCTTTGATCACCGTTCTGGGTTGATACTAGATATCGAATTGCCCCAGTTCGACGGTCCACTTGGAGATTCTGCCGGAAAAGTCCGCTTTCCGGAAGAGGGATTTGAGCGGGTACTCCATGACAACCACCACCGTGTATGCCTGGAAGTAGTGGGAGAGTTTGCCAGAGGCGCTAATGAGTGCCAGTGCCAGCTTCTCGAGTGGCAGGTTCCTAGTCTCGGCGTCGAGTAGGATCTTGCTCGTGTAGTAAATGGGCTGCTGCTGCTTGTCGTTCTCTCGAACTAACACCGAGCTCATTGCATGGTCCGAGACGGCTAGGTAGAGATAGAGGAGGTCACCTGGTGATGGAGTGGACAATAGTGGTGGAGAAGAGAGGTACTCCTTGAGTTTTTCCAGCGCTTGATCACATTCAGAGGTCCATTGGAATTTGGAGCATTTTTTCAAGAGTTGGAAGAAAGGGCAACATTTATCCGAAGCCCGGCTGATGAAGCGGTTGAGCACAGCGACCATCCCTATGAGTCTTTGGACCTGCTTGGCCAAGGTCGGGCTCTGAATTGCCTGGATAACTACAATCTGTTCTGGATTGGCCTCAATCCCTCTCCTGGTCACCAGGCTTCCCAGGAACTTGCCGGAACCGACGCTAAACGCACACTTGGAAGCATTTAGTTTGAGCTGGAACTTCCTGAGGACGGCAAATGTTTGGCGTAGGTCTGCGAGATGGTCCGCGACTTCTTGGACTTGACCACCATGTCATCGATGTAGACCTCCACTGTCTTCCGGAGTTGGGCTTAGAACATCTTTGTGACCAACCTTTGGTATGTTGCCCTATCGTTCTTTAACCCAAAGGGCATTACTTTGTAACAGTAGATGCCCCGAGGTGTTATGAACGCAGTTTTCTCCTCATCAGGTCCGTACATGGGGATCTGGTGGTAACCTCGGTAGGCGTCGAGGAAGCTCATCCTATCATACCCCGAGGTGGCATCGATCATCTGGTCGATCTTTGGGAGGGGGAAGCTGTCCTTTGGGCAGGCTTTGTTGAGGTCGGTGAAGTCCACACAGGACCCTCCACTGGCCATTCTTCTTCTTAACCACTACTGTGTTGGCCAACCACTTTGGATAGTGCACTTCGTGGATTGCTCCGGCCTCGAAGAGTTTGTCTACTTCTTCCATTACTGCTTCCGTCTGCGGGACCCCTGTTCTGCGGGCCTTTTGCACTATGGGCTTGTGCCCGGGGTCGACGTTTAGTTTGTGGCACATGACCTCGGGGTCGATCCCGGGCATCTCGTACGGAGTCCAGGCGAAGACGTCCTTGTTTTGCAATAGAAAGTCAAGCAGTTCGGATGTCTCGTTGTCGGAGAGCTGGTTCCCCAGCAGGAAATACCGCTCGGGGTCGTCGGAATTGATCCTGACCTCAATGAGATCTTCCACGCTCTTTTGCTCTACTGGGCGACCGACATCCTCGAGTTCGGCCTCCAGTTCGGCCATATGCACTTGCTGTGGCTCTGTTTCACCAGGCACTACGGCCGTGAGGCACTGTCGGGCCATCTGCTGATCTCCCCGCACGGTTACTATCTCAAACACCCCTCCAGCCCTCTCTAGCGGAAACTTGAGTTTCTGATCAAGGGTGGAGGATACTGCCTCCATGGCGTGCAACCAACTTCGTCCCATTATCACATTGTAAGGGAACGGCGCGTCCACTACTACAAAGTCGGCCATCTTCGTGGCGCCTCCTATTCGGACTTCAAGCGAGACCCTCCCCTTGGGGTACACTGGCTTGGCGCTGAAGCCTATTAAGGGGACGCGGGCTTCCTGTAGATCAGACTCGGTCAGGCCAAGCTCTTTGAAGTAGCTGAAGTAGAGGATCTCTGACGAGCTCCCCGGATTGATAAAAACGCGCTTCACGGTGTAATTGTTCAGCCGTAAGGTGAGGGTGAGTGCGTCATTGTGGGGGAGATGGACCCCTCCTAAGTCCTCGTCTGAGAACCAGATCTTGGGCTTCTCCCTTCTGGCTCTCTTTGGTGCAGGCCCCAGTTCGGCCGACATCACTTGTTTGCCATGGGCAGCCCTCCTGGCCTTTGACCGATCTTGGTGACTTTCTTTATTAGGAGTGGGGGCCAGGTGAATAACGTTGATGACTCTCACTGGCCCGTCGCTGTCCTGATCATCATTGGGTGGATGCGACGGAGCGCGCTGCTGAGCCTGGTTGACCCTTTCTCCTTCTTTAAGATACTCCCGAAGGTGTCCTTCCCTGACGAGCTTCTCAAGGTGGGACTTCAGGGCCATACAGTCCTCAGTCATGTGCCCATGCTGCTTGTGATAGGAGAAGTTCTTACTTCGGTCTCGGGCGGATGGATCGCCCCTCATCGACAACGGCCACTAGAAGTAGGGTTCTGCATTGATTTTGTTCAGGAGTCTGTAAATGGGCTCCTTGAAGACGACATTGACGGCCGTGTATGGATCTCCGGCCGGCCTGGTAGGATTAAACTTTGGTCTCTTGCCGCTGCCCGAGATCGAGGTGGAGAGGATTGCTGAACTAGCGGTGGTCCTCCTTTTATCTGGCCTTTGCTTGGGGAACGTCCCCTCTACTTTGGAGGTTTGGCCCTTATGCGAGAGGCCGAACCGCTCCTTGCCATGAGCTTCGTCCTCCTCCTGTTCGATGTACTGGTTCACCCTGGCCATCAACGCCTTCATCGTGGTCACAGGAGTTCGGACCAGGTCCTTTCGGAGTTCGTTTCCTGGGAGTAAGGCCTGCCGGAAGCACATGATGGCGACATCATCGTTGGCGTCGGTGATCTGGCTATAAATTGTCCAGAATCTCCTGGCGAATGCCGTGATACTTTCACCTTCCTTCATCCGGATCGCCATGAGGTTGCCACCCGTCTTCGGGATGACACGGTGTGCCTGGAATTTCTCGACAAAGGAGCTTCGGAGCTGCTGCCAGCTCGTGAACGACCTGGAAGGGATCGCGCAGAACCAACGGAGTGGGAGGTCACCTAGGCTTGAGGAAAAGACCCTGTAATTCAGGTGGCTGACATCCCCCCAGACCGACATCCGCTGAGTGAAATGACGTAGATGTGCTTTTGGGTCCGAGGTCCCGTCATAAAGGACGAACCTCGGGACGCTGAATCTCTCAGGGAGAGAGAAATCTTTTATCTCCTGTGAGAATGGGGACATGCCTGGGTCGTCTTCTTTGCGGTCCTCCATCTGGTCTCCGGTGAAGCCGATCTCAGCCAGTCGGGCCTGGACCTCTTGTTTGACGTAATGGTCTAGCAGTTCTTTTAGGCCCGTTGTGTTCTCTGGCCTCGGGGAATCTGGCTCGCGGCGTGATCCCCCGAGGTTGCTAGGTAGGTGGTTGCTGCGGAACACGAGACCTCCTCTCATTCGCCTTGAGACGCTCCTGGAGATGACAAATCAACTCCTCTTTTTCTTGGAGGACCTGGTTCTGGGCATCAAGCTCTTTAACACTACACCAAAATAGGGTTTTTACGGCGTGCAAATTACGGCGTGCATTAGGTGCACGCCGTAAATGACATAAATTTACGGCATGCCTGAAATACGGGCCGTAAAAGTCTTTTTTTACTTTTTTTAACGGCGTGCGTATCTCGCGTCGTAAATGAGTGTCAATTACGGGATAATGTGCGCGTCGTAAATGAATACGTTTTTTACGGCGTCCACCGCACACCGTAATATGTATATGCTAACCGATATTCTCGCTGGCAAAGGACGTCGACTGTATTCTCAGCGTTTCTTTTTCGCGGGCAAAAGGTCAACGTTTTTCCTTCTCCTCCCGCCAAACGAAATTCTTACATCCCGCGTTTTCGTTCTCCCCTCTCAAAATTCCTGTTCCCTCGTTCCCTCGTTTCGTTCTATGTCCTCTCTCATTTCTTTCTCTCCCGCCTCCATCGCCCTCTCCCTCTGCTCACTCAAAGCGTTCTCTCTCCTCACCCATTTCTCTCTCCCGCCTCCATCGCCCTCTCCAGAGCCCATCTCCTCTATCTCTCCCTCCCTCTCCACTGCACGACGACCACGTACAGCAGCATCGCCAAGAGCTCGCAGCAGCCCCCGGACGCCTTGATCTTCCTCCTCGCGTCGCGGACCCCTCCCCTGCACGAGGTACACCCCTCCCTCTTCCTGCACTCACGCACCATTCCCCCTCTCCTCTCTTTCTTCTCTGTTCTCTCTCTCCCTCGTTCCCCATCACTCTTTCCTTTCTATCTGCTCTTCTCCCTCCCTTCCTCTCATCTTCCTCCCCTGTCTCCCCTCGCCTGCGCTTGCTGCAGCGCCCACCTACACACCACTCCCTCGCTCCCTCGGTTCTCTCTCTCTCTCTCTCTCCCTCTCTTCTCTTCTTCCTCCCCTGTTCCTCTCCCTCTCCCCTGCTTCCTCCTCTGTTCCGCCCTGCGCCCACCTGCGCACCACTCCCTCTCTCCCTTGGTTCTCTCTCTCTTCCTCTCTTCTCTTCTTCCTCCCCTGTTCCTCTCCCCTCCTCTGCCCTGCGCAGCCGCCTTTTCCTCCTCCTCTTCTTTCTTTCTTCCTTATCCTTCTCCCTGATCTCCCTTTCCCCTTTCTCATTCCATGCTCTCAGCAGCCCTCTCTCTCATTTCCCTCTCCCTTCTCCACTCATTCATCTCATCTCCCATCTGATTTTCTATTCTCTCTTTCTTCCTTTCTTTATTTCCTCCTCATTCACTCTTCCTAGCAACGTGACTGGGCACCCATCCATTTCACTCTCTCTCTGTTTCTTTCTCTCATTCTTTCTGATTTCTTTCCTCCCACTCTTTGCCCAGTGGACCACCGACCCCCTCATCGCCTTTTTTTCTTTTTTTACTTTTTCCTTTCTTTTGTTCACTTTGAATCTGAAAAGAGAAAGATAGGGAGATGTGAGGTTTAATCTATATATTACTGCCATTGTTTTATTTACATGTAGACAGTAAATATGAGCATTGTATATTTACTGCCATTGTTTTATTCACTAATCCTTTCGTTGTCCATATGAGCATTGTATGAATGAATGCATGAGCAATGCGTATTAGAAAACACAGCATGGAACCAAAAGGGAACTCAAAAGCCGAGCATTAGGAGGCTTTACTCATGGACGAATGGCTAACAATGTAAGATCCAAATCCCCAAACAGTAAGGATTAGTGAAAGGACCTTGAAACCACTGATGGTATCATGAAATAGGATAACTGCAACAATACTGGTGAGAGGTACTCTGACTGCATTAAGAACACCAGCCAGCACAGTTGAAGCCAGAAAAAGGGTAGCACAGTTGCTTCTTCATAATCTGTAGGTTCACACACAGCAATGTTGCACCTTTCGTAAATGTCAAAGAGCAGCCTAGTTCCTCTCACGGGGACTTCATCCGCTGTTTCATTTTGCCAGTCTACTTCTCCTTCAGCATTTGAACCAAGAAACTTGAGTTTCAACTGTGTCATGGTCTGACCCTTCTTCTCTACATTATCCCAGTTCCACTCTTTATCCTCAACAAAGTGAACATCTCTGCTAACAACAATATTTCCAGTCTGTGGCTGAAAAATTTTATAGGCCTTGTAGCTTGGAATCTGATCTTCAAATTCTGGAAGATCTTTTACCATCATCTTGGACTTCCTTTGCAGCAGCCCTTGGTGGTGATAATGCCCGAGCCTTTTGTGCCAAACTTCTGTGATATTCTCTTTGACTGAGAAGGCTGCTTGCTCCTCCTCCAATGGATTTAGAGCAAAACTTGTGCCTTTCATTCTAACTTTAAAAATATCATGATTGGCTGCATCTTTAATTAGACAATATTTGTCTTCAAAAGCAACTTTAAAACCTCTTTCAATCAATTGACCAACACTCAACAAGTTTTGTTGAATTTCAGGAACAAAAAGAACATCATGAATTAGTTGTGTACCTGAACAACTTGTTATTGCAACTGTCCCCTTCCCTTTGACTGAGATGTAATCACCATTTCCGATTCTGACTTTGGTGATGTTGGTTGGCTTTAAATCTTTGAAAAGTTCCTTGTCATTGGTCATGTGATTGGTGCAGCCACTGTCAATTAGCCAGCTTTTACTTGATTCACTGCCTGTGAAACATGTAGCCACGAACAATTGATCTTCCTCCTCTTGATCAGCAATCTGTGCTTCTTCATCGTTTTGTTGAACTTTGTTTTTGCAGATAACAGCTTCATGCCCCATCTGATTGCATTTAGTGCACATTGCATCAGGTCTTCTCCAGCATCTAAATGGAGGATGACCCTTTTTTCTGCAGTGTTTGCAAGGAGGATAGGATTTCTTCTGATTTTCATTCTTTCCTTTTGCACTGGCTGATGCTGTACTTGCCCCATTTCCTTCAAAATCCTCTAAAAGAAACAGCCTAACGGCTTCCTAAAGACTAGGACAACAATTTTAAAAACAAAACAAAAATAAAACACATAAGCTGCACATGGACATAAAAATAGAAGGACCAGACTAGGTGTTCTGTTTCTTTTCTTTCCTTTTTTTTTTTCTTTAAGTTATGAGCAGCTTTTCAGTGTACATGTTGCACATATATAAAGTCCAAACTATCTCTTGCCTGTATGAACTCCATATATGTGATGTTTGTATGGAAATAGTGATAACTGATAACATGAGGGAGAGAAAAAGACTTCCCATATGGAAATTTTAGTGATGTTATTCGGCATATGTTATTCGGCATAGGTTTTTATGATACTCTATTATTGTAAATAGGTTCAAGAAAGCAGTTGCCGTCAGTTTACACGACTTGAGGAACTAAAAAGGCGATTGGAAGCTTTGAACCCAAGCAGAGCATCCTCTTCTACTCCCAAGGCAAGCTCTCTTTGCAACAATGCTCTCAAATGCATGCTTTACAATACCCTTTCAGTCTAATTCCATGTGTCTGAAATTGATAGATTGCACCTGCATAGTTTCACAGCATTGTCAATGTAAGACAATCATCCATTATGGATAAAGAATGGATTCATCTACCAAGGTGCAATTCCAAAGCCCTGCACTATAAAATATTTGATGTCCCATACCTATTTAGGATCTAATTAGTAAAAAACTTGGGTTTTCTTTATTTTAGACCATCAGAAGCATATCGAGAGGGAGCACGAAAGTTTGCAGATAAGGTTCAAGAAAAGAAAGGGTATCCAGAGAAGATTCAATGTCCTTGCATCAGGTTTTTAAACTTGAAATACCATCATTACAATGTAGTCTACGACCATCTAGTATATTATGGAATTGATCCTACTTACACCACATGGATTTTTCATGGAGAAAAACCAACCGCAGTAGGGGAAACTGAAAATGCTGAAATTCCAGCATCATATAAAATGTTTAGAGATGCATGTTTCGAAGATGATTATGTGGATCATATAGATGAAAGAGGCTACCAAGATTTTCAAAAGCTTGTCGAGGAGGGCAGAGCTTCCTTTATATTCAGGATCGACACACACTAAGATGTTAGCAACACTTATGTTATTCAAGGCAAAGGCTCGACACAGTCTGTCTGACAAAGCATTTGATGATGTTCTCAAGATTGTTCATGAATTGCTACCACTCAATAACATACTTCCGGATGGTTTTTACTCATCCAAAAAGCTATTTAATGCTTTTGATCTAGGGTATGAGAAGATACATGCATGTGAGAATGACTGTTGCTTGTTTCGAAAAGATCTAGAGCATCTTGAGACATGTCCAAAGTGCGGTTCTTCACGGTGGAAAGTCAATGCACGAACCAAATTGATAAGGAAGGGAGTTCCAGCAAAGGTTTTGAGGTATTTTCCAATTATTCCAAGATTTAGGAGATTGTTTAAGTCAGCAGAAAAGAGTGAACAATTGACTTGGCACTACTCAAACAAAAGTCAGGATGGCATTATGCGACATCCAGTGGACTCATTGGCATGGAATAGAATAGATGATAAGTGGCCCTCATTTGCATCTGATCCTCATAATCTTAGACTTGGCCTTTCTTCGGATGGATTCAATCCTTTTGGTGATCTTAACTCTAGACATAGTTGTTGGCCTGTAATTCTGGTCACATACAATCTTTCTCCCTTGTTATGCATGTCAAAAGAAAATTTAATCTTGACATTACTCATTCCTGGGCCTAAGCAACCAGGAAATGACATTGATGTGTACTTAGCACCTCTTATAGATGATTTGAAAGAGCTGTGGGTGAATGGAGTAAGTGTTTACGATGCGTTTACTCAATCCACATTCAATTTGAGAGCCATTTTGATGTGGACAATAAACGATTTTCCAGCATATGGAAATCTGTCTGGGTATGCTGTTAAATCCAGTAAAGGATGTCCGACATGTGGACTTGAGACATGCTCAAAATGGTTTACAAACAGCCACAAGCACGTATTCATGGGTCACCGGAGATTTCTAGCTTACAATCATCCATTTCGGGTAAAGAAATCTTGGTTTGATGGGACAGAAGAACATGGACGAAAACCTCGTATTTTGACTGGTTCAGAAGTATTTGAAGTGATCAGTACTATCGAAAATGACTGGGGGAAGGCTAATAAAAAAAAGACAAAGAAAAGGAAGAGAGGGGATGAAGACGAAGAGCAAATTGTCGTGGAGCCTCAATCAGTGTGGAAAAAGAAATCAATGTTTTTCGAACTACCATATTGGGAGGTAAGTCAATGTGCTTGTTCGCTCTTAAATTTATTTATTGAATTTAACATCTTTTTGTTTGGTTATTTTGTAGTCATTATTGTTGCAGCACAATTTGGATGTCATGCATGTTGAAAAAAATATTTGCGAGAGTCTAATAGGCACTCTATTGAATATTAAAGGCAAAACAAAGGATGGTTTAAAGTCTCGTGAAGATCTGAAAGATATGGGAATCAGAAAGTCATTGCATTTGAAGGAAAATGGTGTCGGCTCTAGCTGCAAAAGAGCCCCTTATGTGTTGTCAAACAAAGAGAAAAAAGTATTTTGTAAAAGACTTTCTGAGTTGAGGTTGCCAGATGGTTATAGCTCCAATATTGCAAGTCATGTGTCACTAAAAGACTGTAAAATTTATGGGCTCAAGTCCCATGATTGTCATGTGCTAATGCAACAAGTTTTGGCAGTTGCATTAAGGGGACTATTAGACAAGGGGCCTAGGGTTGCAATTTTTAGATTATGTGCTTTTTTCAACTGCTTATGTCAAAGAGAGATTGACAAAAATAAGTTGGAATTACTTGAAGACCAAATTGCTGAGACTTTGTGTATGCTTGAGAGGTTTTTTCCCCCTTCATTTTTTGACATTATGGTGCACCTTACTGTTCACTTGGCTCGAGAAGCACTGATAGGTGGACCAGTGCAGTTTCGTTGGATGTACCCATTTGAAAGGTAACTCCAATGTTTTATATAGTCAATTCTTTGGTTTAGTTACTGCTTGAGTTAGCTATTAATAATTTGTCTTTCATTTTGAGTTAGGTTTATGAAAGTACTGAAAGGTTTTGTGAAAAACCGTTCCAATCCCGAAGGTTGTATGGTTGAAAAGTATAACGTAGAAGAGTGCACAAGTTTTTGCGCTCCTTACATAAAGGAAGCAGCTCAAGTAGGTGTTCAACAAAGCCGATATGAAGAATATGAAGAACGTAATATATTAGAAGGGAGACCAATTGGTAAGGCTAAATTGAAGGAATTGTCTCCTAACATGTTCGAAGTTGCCCATTTATATGTCCTAGAGAATACTGCCGAAGTAGAACCGTATAGAGAGTAAGTTTCTCATGAAAGATATACATCTTTGGTATTTTTAGTTTGTTTCTATTTATGCACTTTTAATTTCTAAATATACCTTTGTCTTTTTCAGATTACACTTAGAGGAACTTCGACATTCTGATATACGTCTTCATGGGAATGAAAGCCTCTTAAGAAAGAGGCATAGGGACACATTTAGTGCATGGTTAGCAAATAAAGTCAAGGTTGGAGATGCCAGTAACATGTCAGAACTTGTGAGGTGGATAGGGTGTCGACCCAAACCAAATGTGGAATCTTATTCAGGTTAAATCATCAATGGTAATCGATTCCACACAAGATATGTTAAAAATTACACACAGAATTCTGGTGTTTCTCTTGAAGCAGAGACAATGTGTCGATCAAGCGCAAGAGATACCTCACATGTTAGCGGGAATATTGTGTTCTATGGTGTTATAAGAGATATAATTTTGTTAGACTATCACAAGTTTAAACTCCCGATCTTTCATTGTGATTGGGCAAATATAGGAAGTGGTGTCAAAGTTGAAGAGTGTTTCACATTAGTTAACCTTCATCAAGGCCAGCATCAATTTGAGAACGATCCGTTTATATTTGCCTCACAAGCAAACCAAGTCTTTTATTCTAGACATGATGATACTTCAAATTGGTATGTGGTGCTAAAAGCACCACGAAGAGGAGTTTCTGAGTCTGACACTAATGGGAATGATTGTATACCATTTGCTCCATTAGATGTCTCCAATCTTACTCTTGAGGACAAAGATTATGAAAGACGTGACTATGAGGTCATGGATGAGTTGGTACTGTTATTAACATTAATTTGATGCTTTTGTTATGTCTTGAGTTAGATACTGATATTAAACACTAAATTGGCTATGCAGGTTCAACCATCTTAAATCATGGGTGATGTTGGTGAGGTAAGCATCGTTTGTAGATTTGGATTTATTTGAATTTAATTTCAAATTCAGCCATTGGCAAGCATTTCAGTTTTCGTATCATCTCCATCGATAGTACATCTTCAAGCCTCTTCCTGGAGAGAGAGAGAAAGGGAAAGAAGAAAATTTAGCAAACTCTATCCCTATCATTGCTTCTTTGTACAAATAGCACTTGAACAGAACCAACATAACTCACTTCCCAAGGTAGCTTAATATTAGAAATAACTTTCTAAATTCAAATTCTCCCAATGCAAGCATTTGTGGACTTGCTATCTGTGTCCGGGGCTTTTTAGGACTTGATCTAGATTAGCCGGATTCATCTGCATCATGGAAAACATTGAATGATCAACACTTGGACAGCAAAGGAAATTTCAGAAACTTCATACAGTACTAAAACTCAAAACTTAGACCACCCACTCTGAATTAGTTAACTGCACATCTTAAAAGCCTTTTATTTCTCTCTCTCAAGGAATTAATAATGTGGTGTTTTTGCTAATCTCTTTTGTTTGCTTTGCATGGCCTTTTGATGTAAAGAGATTAATAATTATAATGGAGGTCCAGCACTTTTCTCTTTCATTACAAATTCTTTTCCCACAATGATTGTTCTATTTGTTCTCCCATTTAAAAGCAATTAGTAAGATTCCTCTATAATGTGTCAGTTGGAAGTAAGAGAAAGATTCTTCCATTTCTCTTTAAAAAAGACAGAAAGATGCTTCCAGTGATCTTGTTTTCAGTGATGATTGGATTCTTCCCTTTCTTTGCAGATAATCTTTTTTTAAATTGTCATTGCTTTAATCTTTTTTTTGGACGAAACTACAGTGTGGTAATTCACTTGAACCTGAAACCAGTAGTCAGTAAAAGGGAAGTTTGATTCTGTGCTTTTGTATTTTGAGATGTGAAGTTACTTTTTTTGTTCTTTGGCTGCTGTCTTTTTTTTGTTAGCTTTGTTTTGTTGGTTTTTAAGTTTTGTCTTAAGTCTCTACTGCAGGTTTTGTTCTCCTTAGTCTGGGTTTTGCACTTTGTTTACTGCAGGTTTGTTTTTCATAGTCTGGCTTTCATAGTTTTTCTAAAGTTAATTCCTTAATGTGAAGTGTTCGAAGAAGAGAGCAAAGCGTGGAAAGAAGCCAAAAAAACATGCAGCGGCTGTAGCCATTGAAGATGAGAATCAACCTTTTCAGATATCGGGTGAAGGTTCTAATTCTCCAACTGCTGAAGTTCCTAATGTCCCAGATGTTCAAGGTGAGAATAATCCTAATGCTACAAAAAGAAAACCTAGAGGAAAGGCACAAGTTTTGTGTTTTACCAAAGGAAAAGGAAAGGGAGCTCGTCTTGAAGTTGAGTTCAATGAAATGGGCCAGCCGATTAGAAAGAATGCAGCAATTTTTTCTTCTTTCCTTGGAATCACAGCAAGAGAGTTAATACCAGTGACACTTGAGAAATGGAGCGACCTTACAGATGAGTTTATCGCACAAATATGGGAGCACATAATGGTATATTTCTACAAGTATCAAATTTAAGTGTGGTTTAAATCTATTTCTAATGCAATTTTTAATTTTCTTTTGTAGCAAAAGTTCAGTTTTGCTGAATGTTATAAAAAGTATACATTTGCAAAGCTACGAAGGCATTGGAGAGATCATCGAAATTTACTGATGAAGGAAGTGTCGGACCAAGCGAAGTTGGTGGGCATCAAACGCGCTGCTACCCTCTTGAAACCTGATAGTGTAGAATCCATGGAAGATTGGCTATCTTTTATCAAAACACGGACTAGTCCAACCCAATTGGTAAGCACTCTATATTATTATATTTTGTCGCACATTGGTGATCATCTCACAATGTCCCTAAATTGTCATTGTGCTCTAGGCGACAAATAAGAAGTTCAAAGAGATGCGAGCACAACAAACTCTACTTCATCGAACGAGTCGCAAAGGATTTGCACGGCTAGAGGATGAAATGGTAAGTAAATAATTGAATCTGTACTATAAGTGAATTTGTGGACATGACAAATATATTTTTTCTTTTCTAGAGACAAGAAAGTGAAACACCAGATTCAATATCAAGGTCTGATGTATGGATTCGTGGCTATGAAGCAAGAAAGAAGAAGAATAATGAGGATGATGAGGTAGAGGATCCCGAGATAGTGGTAAGTAGTTTAAAATGTGGTATTTTTTAGTAAAGATTTTAAAATGTGATTTAAAGATCTCATATAACACATGAATTTATTTCTATTGTTTTCTTTTTTCCATTAGATTTAACATAAAGATGGTGAAAGATGAGAAAGAATGTGACCTAGAGGCACCTTATTCAATCATTGCAATACAAATCATTGACTATTTTAAATAGGACTACATATCTTGTTTCTTGTATGAATGGAGAAAGGATGAGAGTGAAAACATCAAACCAAATCCAGATATTAACCTTTGTGAGTCTAGTTAGATTGAAAGTAGAAACAGGCCCTAAGACTTGAGTGCCTTTTGTGTGCTATTTGGTCCTACATTGGATGGATGGAGAGATTGGTCTCCTCATTTCTGTTGAATGATGATAGCAACTGGAGTGGGTTTAGTCATTTCTGTTAAGGCCCATTTGGAGATTTCCAAATGGAGTGCAAGTAAGGTAAGTGGGTTTAGTCATAACTAAGGGCTTTTGCATTTGGATAATCTGAGTGACCTGGAAGTGACAGTTGTTTTGTTGTTTGCCACAAGGTAAACAAAGTTAGATGTAATAAGGGTTAAAGAGACAATAGAGGGTGAACTGAGTTTGAGCTCAGTTCAGTGCAATCTAAGTTTGGTCTGTTTAATGTTGAAGCCAAATTTGAGTTTGGCTATGGTTGGGTTGGCTCGGCTCTGCTCATGTTTAAATTCTCTGCTGTGGGGTCATAGGCTGCAAGATTTAGAATCACATGGCTACTAATTCAAAACTGACTTTTTTATATGCAGGTCAGTGTTTCGGGTTGAAATATCCAACTTATTTTTTATTCACGTCTGATTTGTGTTGAGAATTTGCCCCTCATGTAAACCCACCGGTTGCTCATTGCTGTCGTAGTTAATTTTCTGTATGACTGAAAGGAAATGGTTTCCGACCACCAAAAAAATTATTATTCATTCACTGGTTTTGAGGGGCTTTTTTTTCAATGTTTTTCATGAGCACACATATAAGTGGTTAACACCTATGAAGTTGGTATATTTTCTTTTTCAACTATAATACATGCAAGTACTGTACCAAAAAAAAAAAAACTATAATACAGACTCAGCCTGTGTGAGTCTGTCAAGGGTCCCAGCCCCTTAGCTGGGCTACGGGGAAAAAAAAATTATAATACATGCAGGTGTCCTCCAAATATTTAGCCTTTTTTTTCCTGTCTTTTGGAATCAAAGAACTCATTGAGATTGTTATCTCTAAATATGCCTCATAATTTTTTTCAAAATGGACAGAGGAAACCTTTTCTCCAACTATAGCCATAGATTCAGGTATTATCATTCAGATATTTAACTGTCCAGGTTTTTAATCCATGGATTCATTTACACTGCTGGCGCCTAGCTATATAGATGCTGGTCTTGGTGCAATGTTACAGATCACAACATTAGCTAGAAGTCTCCTTTCTTAATTTACAATCAATGTATATAGACTACTTATGCTGCTTGGACCAACTCTTAGCAATAACATTGATTACTATGAGATTAGGAAGTCAATATCCTTGCATTAATTACTAATCTGCTGTTCATTGAAGTTCCTTCCACCTAATTTACTTCAAACCTTGTAAAAAAGTTAGTCAAGCTCCCAATATGGTATCCAAGATTTGACGAAATGAAAGAAAGGAATTCAAATTCCAATTGTTGAATCAAAGAATCAGGTCGAAGTCAGCAATACATGAGTTGGTGTGAAAGATGGAAGGAACTCAGAAGCTGAAAGTAAAAGAAAAATTAAGCTGTTAAATGGTATTAACCATCATGAAATGGGAGTGTTGATATTGCAGATTGTAACTATTCCTTCATTATGTTTGTGTATTCTACTACTTTTGCCCTCATTATGTTTGTGTTTCTTTCTCTTAATTTGATGTACACTTATGGTTTTACAAATACAGCAACAAGTCAAGAAATACAAAGCAGAAGAAAATGGTTCTTCTTTTAGAGATGATGCTGTTGCGAAGGTACTTGGTCCTGATCCACGAGGACGAGTAAGAGGGCTTGGATATGGAGCAACACCTTCAAAGGTGGCGGGTCAAACACAAATGAGGGACAAATTTAATAAATTAGAAAATGAACTTTTATCCTTGAAAACCCAAATGAACAGTTTCATTGCAATGGTCGGGAAAGGTGGAAATACTACAGTAAGTACTCAAATATATTGCTTTTAATTATTATGTGACTTTTCTATTTATTCGTTGAGCTGAATATAAGTTGATTACAGCAAAAAGATAATGGAAGTGTTCAACATTCTGCCAACGACTACATGTCACAAAGCAACAGAATTGAACCTCCAAGTGCAATGCAGAATTCTGTTCATGGGACAACACAAAGTAAGCAAAAAGAACATACGACAGGTGTTTGCAATTCCAATCAGGGGAGCTCAAGATGCAAATTGCTAAGTTGGCTCGATGCAACTAAAGTTGTTGCAACCGGTGAAATTCTATCAAGGGATTCTACATCACTTGTTCATCATGTTCCTCTTGGTGCTGAATGTTGGAAAGTTTCTGTGCAACATGTAGTAGAGGGTAATGAGAGTTTGATTCTCTATCGACCAACTCGGGAAGCTTTTCTTCTGAATGAAGTATTGGGAAGCACAATTGCATGGCCCATCAAGTACATCGTACCTTGTTAGAAGATGAGAGGTAAAATCTTCGATTGAGTTTTTGGGTTTCAAATCTTCAAGTCTATATTATCTTGAACCTGCTTGTGGGAATTAGGATTGGACTTTTAAACCTTTCTCATGCTACCTGCAACTTAGTTTAAAGTTTGACCTGCTTGCTAACTTGAATTGATTTTTGTTAGCAGCAGGAACTAGAGGGGGTAGAAACGTAGTAGTGTTAGCAAGCAGAACACAAATGCATGCATAATAAGAAACCTTTGTGGAATCCTAAACCTTGGTTTTAGCCATAGTTCCTTCTGAATGCTTGTGATCTGAACCTTCACCTTTACCACACCATATTAAGGTCATAAAAGGTGCTTCATTTGATGATCTTAGCAACCTCATCAGAGAACCAAATTAAAGCTAGAGAGCCCCACAATTTGCTAGGGCCCTCCTGTTGTCATTGAGACTCAAAAAAGGCAGGCCCAAGCCTAAATGCTCCTCCCCATCTCAAATTCTCAATCTTAATAAGCTGTAGTTAAAGGGGTGTGTCAAGTAGGTTATATTTTCACATCAATTACATAATTTTTTGCCCAGCAGGTTCCCCCTGAATGAAATTAAACAGGGCTTTAACACAGGACCCCACCTTTGCATTGACACGAGAGATGGATTTTCACGCAGGAGAGTCGTTGTGGATTCTCGTAGATGAAAATCTATCCATAGAAAAGTAGAAAGCTCAATGAGAAAAAAGTCAGACAGACAATTATTCACACATTGTTGAATATGGCATCGATAGGGCTGAGAATGCATTTACATATAAAAAAAAAAGGGGTAAAAAAATAATGATGGTTAGTTGTATGCTTATCACTGACTGTCCCATTAGATGAATCTTTAGATATGTGCAATGCTCAATTCTATCCCATTACAATGCAAGCCCATAAGAAAACCATCCATACTTCCAAGGTATTGTTTTTTTAGTAAGTTGGCTTAGAGTACAAATTTAGAGCAAATTTTGATCATTTTCTTGATTATTTCCTTTCTTTTCTCCTCTCTAGTGGGTAGACTTTGTTTGTCATCTGAACCATCCTGATCTGGACCAATTCCCCTGCAGAGAAAGAAGAAAGAAAAGTTTTCATTATGAAACAATATCAATAGGAGCATTGGAGTAAATAATGATAAAAAGTAGCACGCGTTGTTAAAACTCTGAATATGATGTAAAATTATTGTCAATTGCAGGGTTTGGAGATGCAAAGATGTGTTAATGAGATTTACTGCTTGCCATACACTCCTAAAGTAGTACTTAGACTAAAAGGTTCAACGGCTGACATATTTGTAGATAATGCAGCATATCGGAATTTTCCTTTCGAGTCATTCCAGGTCTCGACCGTCGATGAAGAGAGCGCTGCAGTCGTAATGATTAATTAGTCTCCAATCAACTTAATGAACTGAACTTGTTCACTTATACTTATAACTGTTCTGTTTCTTGCAAAATAGATGCAGTCATTGCAGAAAGTAACTCATTTGTGTTTTGTTCATGACATTCTAATGGACCTCACTTGTAGTATGACTATGATATGGCCTTTTCTCTGTCCTGCAGACTTGTATATCTTCACTTATAATTATAATTGTTCTGTTTCTTGCAAAATAGATGCAGTCATTGCAGAAAGTAACTCATTTGTGTTTTGTTCATGACATTCTAATGGACCTCACTTGTAGTATGACTATGATATGGCCTTTTCTCTGTCCTGCAGACTTGTATATCTTCACTTATAATTATTACTGTTCTGTTTCTTGCAAAGTAGATGCAGTCATTGCAGAAAGTGTCATTGCAGATAGCCTGGGCCTATGACATCAAATTCGGTATATCCAACTTCAGATATGTGTGGGTGCTCTCATGGGCACTTTTGAAAAAAAGTGGTGGCTACGTTTCTACCCCCTCTAGTCATGGACCTGCTTGCTAACTTGAATTGATTTTTGGGGCCTAGTAATTAATGTCTCTGTGAGCCCCATCATTCTTGTCTACAAATAAAACAATTCTGATAGAAATCTACACTACTACTACATCTCTACATCTCTTTTAACATTTAAAAATTATTTGGGGTGGTGAAGTTATGTGCTACCTAATATTGGAGTAACGATTCTGTCAAATTTTGTCTGTTTGTACAGATTTTGCTGATAAGTATTGGAAGGACACAATTGTAGTTCCAGCTTGGGTATCTTTTTCGGGAGTTTTTTTTTTGTGGTTCACTTTTGTTGTATTAAGAACAAATACTAAGGCTTTTGTTTCTAAAATTGTATTGGTAACATTGATATGTTGAAATATTGATTTCGTTTCTTCACTTTAGGTTGAAAGAGAACTATAAAGTTTAATAGATTTCATTCATGTATGGGCACAACTGTTTTGTATTGGTTGAATTTACTTTCAATTTAACAGGATATTAATGGTTTACATTCAATTTTTTTGTTTAAAAAAAAAAAAACCAATCACGGCGCGCGATGCACGCCATATATTAGATCTTTCCAATCCTTTTGCGGCCCTCTTTGATCGCTGTAAATTCGTTCTAGAAACCCATTTACGGCCTACGCCTACATGCCGTAACAACAATTTAGAAAATTAATTTACGGCGTGCACGTGCACGCCATTATTGCATCGGAAGCTAAAAGTAACCAACTCTTTAACGGCCCACCCAGAAGGTCGTAAAAGACCTTCATTAACGGCATTCGTTTAGCGCCGTGAATGTGTTCTGAAAGTCATAGTAAACCTCACTTACGGCGTGCATTTGAGTATGTTACGGCCCACAAATGCGCGCCGTTAATACACATACCCTTTTACGGCTGGAGCTTTTACGGCTCTCTAGTTTGCGCCGTGAAACTTGGTTTACGGCGCAAAATGCGCGCCGTAAAAGCCCTGTTTTGGTGTAGTGTAAGTAGGGGGTCGTCATCTCTTGCTTCATGGGTCTGGTGAAAAGACTAGCCGTCGTCGTAAGTGCGATGATGAGAGTGGTGGGATTTTGCCCCGACAGGGGTCTTGCCCCGTCGTCGAGGATCTGACGAAAAGACATTCTGCTGTAGGCCCCTGGGTGGCGAGGAGCCTCCTGATGGTCGTCGCGATGAGGGGGTGCCATCAGAGGTCGGGACGAGGAGTCCCACTGGACAACACCTTCCATGTACAAGGGACCGGATTTTCCTCTGGATTTTCTCTGGCGGGGAATCCCCGACACCCCTTACGGGAAGGAGGGACTCCCGCTGGTCCTGGAGGGGGAAGGAGAGCAGAGCGAATGCCAGTGGGTGGTTCTGGAGGTGCCGACTGGAGCAGCTGAGGCTGTGAAAATGGTGGGAATGGGGGTTCTTCTGGTAGAGGAAAGGACGATGCTCTTCGGGACTTTGACGATCCTTCGCCACCGTGTCTGGTTTTTGGAGGCATGACTTTCACTGGTCTGATTTTGGTAGAGATCCTCTTCCCACAGACGGCACCAACTGTAAGTGCCTAAAAATTACGGACTTGGTTTTGGAGAGAATTAACCTCTTAATTTGATGATTCTGGGGAAGGATCAACCTCCGGTGACCTGAAAAGAAGAACAAAGGTCAGAGACCCTGGCTGTGGGTAGCAGAGGGCACTCCGATGGCTGAGTTAGCTTGGCAACTGAGAGGAGAATCAGGAAGAAGAAGTATGGGTCAGGATTATTGCTTACCTCCTGTCGTCTTTCTCCATGCACTATATAGACGTGGGAGCCTTGTTGGAGTGGACCCTTTGGGGGAGATGAAAGTCCCATCAGCATGTACCTTTCTCTCCTGAGTGGGGGTAGGTAAAAAGGGAACGTCCCATCGGACCATCTCCCTATACCTATGGACGTGACCTTGAGATAAGGCGTGCCACTTATCTAGGTCTGGCGCCCACTCTATTTGTCAGTTCGCCATCCCCGTCACGGCAACGCATTTATGGCTGAGTGACAGGAGACCGAGATCAGGTTAAAGGCCGAGACCGAGGTGGATACTTGTGAACGTAGCCACCGAGATGGGAGTCACGCTCACCCCGAGATGGCGCTACTGCCGAGCTTGGGCAACGCCGAGGCTAAGGATAGTCCGGAATCGGGGAGTGGCCCCACACAAATCCGTGATTACAAAACGGCCCCACACAAGCACTATTCTAGCTTAGGATAAGCTAAGCTGTAGCTTAAGAGAGCCCTGCTCTTTATATATATATTGGCTTATTTTCAAAACAAGACATGAAGATTTGAATATTTCAAAAAATATATATATATATATTTTTTCATAATTCTTATAATCAAGTCGTCTCCATAAATTCTTTTGAGGGATGTCAAAAATACCCTTTCCTTATGGCATGTTTTTGTCTTTTCTTAGCTTTATTCTTCTCTAAAATTGACCATTTTGATTTTAATGATCATAACCCATTTAATGAAGTTGATTAATTTTTTAGTCATTTGGAATTCCTTTTTTTAACCATCCATCCATATAGGTAGTTGAAGTGAGCCCACTACATCATTTGGGTTGGACTTGATCATTAATCTTAAATGACTTATTAAAGGAGTAATTTAAAAAATAATATAAGGGTGTTTCTTCATTTCTTAAAAAGAATTTATAGTTGCGACACTAGTAGAAAAAGGACTTTTAGCGACCGCCATTAGCCGTCGCTAAAAGTCTAGAGGCGGTCGCTAATACCCTTTAGTGACCACCAAGGCAGCGACGCAATAGCTTCGTCGCAAAAAGTATAGGTGGCGGTCGCTAATACTTTTTTCGACCACTACGCAGCAGTTGCGAATACTTTTCAAAAAAAAATTTAAAAGGTTTTTTTAACTATTAGCGACCGCCAATATTGTTTTGGCGGCCGCTAATACTTTTTTCATAAATTTTGACATTTTTTAAATTTTTTTTGAAGTATTGGCGGTCGCTAATAGTTAAAAATTTCACTATTAGCGGCCGCCATAAAGTGATTATCTTTTTTTATTAAATATATTTTTTAATTTCTCAATTTTATTCCCTCTTTTTATACCTGTACCTGAATATATCATATGCATAATACCACCAATTAAAAATACTAATAACAAAACAAAGTCTTACATTAATGATATTCAAAACATCATAAAAGTTTAACAAATTACATCCATTACTAAAATTCCATAAAAAAAACAAAAAATAAAAATAAAAATATATTGTCCGTGCAGGGTGCCGTGATAGATCCGATACTCTCACACCTGAAGGCAGAAAGGGAAATAAATATTAGAAGTTAATTACATTCCAAAATGCAAGGAAACAAAAAACCTAACACAGCAGATAGAAGCATTTCAAAAACAAAAAAACAAAATAAAGCAGTGGTTACAAACTGTAAATAAAATTCTATATTGTACAAGATTTAGTCAATGAGGGTATAAAAGCTGACCAGATCTATAAAATATCAGACTAATCCCATGGATGATTAGAAATTCTATAATATTAGTGTTAAAAACTCAGCAGGTATTCAGGGAGTCAGCAAATTCTCAAAGAAATAACTCTATGACTATACTTACTTCCTGAAGAAATGACTCAAGGAACTCAAACAGGCATCATTACTTCCAAATCCTACAATAATGAACAAGAAGAAATAATGAATCACTCATATCCAGGACAAAAAAATGAAACTTGTAAGTTGATATCTTTACTTAAACAACAAACTAGAATTTGCATAGCAATCAAACTTGAACAAAAACAGGGAGTAAAAGAACTTTGAGTGCTTCATAACTATTTAAATAACCAACTAAACTGCTCTCCTTGAAAAGCCAATAAAGAACTACCTAAAGACAAATAATGATGACTACATGAGATCAAACAAAATCTATCATATCTAATATACTTACTGAGACAAGTATTTTATGTCATATGTGCCGTAGATAACATCATAGTGCCCAATTACGGAATCAATTAACTCAAGGTCATCTGTCAACACATCCCACCTGCAAAAATAATGTCTTAGGGAGATTCAAGAAATAAGCACATGTAAGCATACAATTACACTGCCAAACTCACTCATATCTCTAGTGTCGGACAAGAAAAAAGGGAAGAGACCCACCTCTACAAGACACTGGGCTCAGGGTGAGCTTTAATGAGGTAGTCAGTGCCCATTTGACAGCTTCCATTGCATGACCAAGCTCACCACTTGCAGCCATTTGCTTTCCATACTCAACTAGACATCATGGTGATGGTGAAGGCCATGGGAAGCCCAAATTTCACATTGTCCTCTGCATCATAGTACCCTACTAGATCAACCTGAAAAACATCAAATGGAATTGAAGCAATTATAAAAACATCAGGTCCTTCCATAGTTATTGTCATATCAGTAGCACAATTTTCATCAGCAAAACTTTGTATCTCTAACTACAGCCAGCAGCATTCAGACCCATAACTTCTTCCTATCAGCAATTCAAACTAAAAAATGTCTCACTAAAAAAAGTAAACAATACCCAATTCAATGCAACCAATTTGTTTTAATGCTGAAAAATGTCTGCCTAAAGACCCCCTAGACTAATTGGAAATGCTTGATGTGTACACTGGCTTGACCTTACAAAAAAAAAAAAAAAAAAAAAAAAAAAAGGGTCTGATGTTACATTAGATTTGGTAAGGACGTGGAAACCAAATACTACTTTGGGTATCAATCTTCAAACCTGTTGGTGCCTTGATATTGATGTGTGTGAAAATGAATATACTCACACTAGAATTGGATCCAACAGTTTGAATTGAATAAAGAGGCTAAAGTGGAGATTTTCCTAATATACATCTTACCTGGTGGGGTATCCTGTATGCTATTATTATGGCAAAGAACAATACTGATGAGGTAACAAGTTACTCAGATTGTCCAAAATGTATGATACTTCTTTTGCATATAAACCGAGTTACATGTGCTCAGTTTACAAGATCCAGACAGCTCCTAACAAAATTCCGGGAAAGGGATTTCTCACCAAATCACTCCTATCCAAAATATACCTTTTACATAAGGAGGGTATAATATAAATAAACAAGACAAGAAACCCAAACTCACTTAACATAAGCCATTTCATTTGTTGCTGCATCTTCATTCGTCCTACATATCCATCCACAACACAATTTAGTCTTACATTGGAGACAAAACCAATATATGGATCATGCTGCCAAAAGAAATGGGTTAAAAAACTAAGAAACCCACATCCTCGGCCCTTTACCAATGAATGTAGATCCCAGTCCTTGCTACCCTACCAATCAAAGGGCCAGGATTGTCCCATCAGGAAGACATCGTTAGAAGCATATTCATGGATGTTGCCAAGACAACCTCTATCCTCTTTGGGAGCAACACCAATATCTGATTAAACTTTGCACACACTACACACTGTAAATTTTTCTATATTTAGCAAATGTAAAGCACATAAGCCTTGGTCTAGGAAAAGAATGGCTGAACATGTAACACCACCCACCTACTCAAGGTGAGCTTCCCTATCTAACAAACAATAATGGTTTAGGGCTGCCATAAATGACATTGATAATTACAGTAATTTTAGAGTTTCAAATTGGACAACCAACTCCAACAATCATAAAAGAACATGGTGAAATCATTCTTTAACCTGCATAAGCATGCACCTTGTTTCCAATATTTATGCTACTCCCATAAGTTGAGCATACAGTGGTCGCTATTTTCCAATATTTTCAACAAAGAACACTACATCCATTCCTCCGGATGGGGAGCTCCCACACAAGTGGCAGTGTGGGATTATTCAATTTCCATCGTCCAAGGATAGGGTCCCATAATCATATCCTCTTCCACACACAACAATAACAGAGCCAAGTTCTCTACCACAAAAAAAAAAAAAAATGATATTCAGTTTCTGCAACCATCATTATATGCAGTACAAAGATCTTTACAACATCCACATAAAGAATTTAAGGGATGTAATGCTGTCACAAACATAGTTGCTGTAATTTAGGGTACTCTGACTGCAATTTCTTCAAGGATCATAGTTGCATAAAGCGTGAATGCGAGAAGAGAATGATGTAGGAACCATGAAGCAGGGTCTCAAAAATGATGAGAACCAAGAATATTGAAGAAAGCATAAACAGGAGTAGAACTTGAGCAGGGGGTTTTAGAAATGGAATATGCCATTGTTGAAAAACCAATCAAAGAACAATCTTAAGCAATTAAATCCCCATCTCCTCATATCTCTCCATCAATACTATCCAAAAAAATAAACAAAAGCAAACAAACAACATAAGCAAAATCCTAAGCAGCTCAAACACAGACATATTACATATACACATTAACATATATGCAAAAACGAAATCTACACAGACCTTTGTCTCAGACTCCTTCAAATGGGGAAAAGGACCAGTTCCTTGTTCAAACAGCAGCTGACGAAACTGAAGAGGGTTTGTGTAGAGGCAACAATCGACAATCTTGGTGCGATCTAGGGTTTCTTACACTCAATACACAAAAAAATCAAGAGCAAGAGAATGGAAAAAAAATCTGTAAGTATAAATCGGGAAAGAGAGAAAGGGAGAGAGAACCGGTGGAGGCTCCGGCGGTGGGGTCACTGGTGCGGCGGGAGAGTGCAGAGCCAGTGGGAGGGCACAATGCAGAGAGAAATAGAGAGAGAGGGAGAGGGAGAGGGAGGGAGAGAGAAGGGGAGGTGTTTGCCTAGGATTCCTTCATTGTAATTGTTGGAAGGAGAGGTGGAGCCAGAGGCAGAGGGGGACAGGGGAGGTTTTCATAGGAGATGGAGAGAAGAGCCTCGTCTTCTCCTTCTAAAAGAACCTTAAGCTCTGAAGGTTTAGGTTGAGACATTTTTAGATTGACCAAAACACGTGCATATGTGAGGATCTTTTGGGAGGCTGTCATGTCGTCCATCTTGAAAGTCCTTGAGGATCCTAACCCTAGAGGGGGGGTGAATAGGGTGAGCTACAATTGTGACCAATTTAAACCAATTTTACTTTCTTAAACAAAACTAGTCACATGTGATGATTAACCATACAATATGCGGAAGCTAATAAAAGAATCACCACACAAGCAATCACCACAACACAATATTTATAGTGGTTCGGCCTCAATACCTACATCCACTACCGGCTTGTGCATCCAACACCCCACCGGATTTCCACTATTTATGCTTTTAACTAGGCTAAGCAATAACCCTTACAAAATGCTTTTCAAAGGCTAAGCAATAACCCTACAAGATGCTTTTCAAAGGCTAAGCAATAACCTTACAAGATGCTTTTCAAAGGCTAAGCAATAACCTTTACAAAGTTGATTTCTCAAAGAAGGTGTCTTTCCAAAAGATCACTCTAAGAGATTACAATTTAAGCTCATATGAAATTGCCTCTTGAATAGGCTAATATGAAAGTTTAATACAAATTACAAACATACACTTAAAACAAGCTGAAGTGTGTGCACAAGTGTATGAGTGTGTTTCTTCAATCAATCTTAACAAAGAAGCTCTTAAATGAATGCATGATGCATTTTAAAATCAAAGCTTATAAAATGATGATTGAAGAGAAAACTAATCACATGTGAAATTCAAACAACTTTAATAAATGAACTAAACAAGTTGTATGAATGTAAAAGTCTAAGAAAGCATGTGATTTAGTTAAGAGAGTTTGCAAACTAATCTAATTTACCAAGGAAGATATTGAGTTTGCAAAACAACTCTTTATAGGCTTGAAATCATGCATAAATGAAAATACCAAGGATTTGAACATGCATGAATTTCATTTGAATGGAAATCAAAATAACTTAGAAGATGTACCTTTTAAAAACTCATGAGTTTGATTTCCAAATAGCCCTCTAGCCTTTCCAACTTCTTCCCCTTTCTTTGGCTCCAAAATGCTCTCAAAAGTTCATAGTTCAAGCCTTGAAAAAGGTTGGAAATGAATGGACTTTATAGCCAAAAAGTTGCCAACGGCTAGTCCTCGGTCGACCGGCAAAGGGGTCTCGGTCGACCGAGAAAGCACAACGGTCATAAAAATGACCGTTGGAGGCTTACAGTTCAAAAACTGTACAGACACCCTGCAGTGTCCTCGGTCGACCGAGACCCAGGTCTCGGTCGACCGGCGACACTGCCGGGACACCCCCAAAAATTCCAACTTTTGTATTTTGAAGATTTTCTTTGTGGAATTTTGTGGGTCACTAAACCAAGCTTAAAAACATGTTTTAAAACATTTAAAAACATGAAACACACAAAGCCTAAAAAGATTCAAAGGTTTAAAACCAAAGGCTAGCTTGATTTGATAAAACTCTTTTCAAATGAAAATGCATACAACAATGATTCTTTTTGTGAAGAATGTATGCAAGGCTCAAACCTACAAACTCAAGATGATTTTCCAAATATAATGCACAAGGATATAGGTTTTCAAAAGAGTTTGGGTTTCAAAACTAATGCATCCAAGTTTAAAACCAAAACATGCATATAACAAATACTTTTCCAAATCTTAAAAGCTATGCATGTATAAAACTAGATTCCAATGTTTCTAAAAACAATGCATGTGTGAAATATCAAATGATGCTAAAGTGCAAATGCATCCATCAAATTGCAATTACAAAATCCCTAACAATCTCCCCCTTTGCAATTTGATGGCAACTTACTCATCATTGAAATTACACACCAAGGTCTTCAGCTCCCCCTCAGCTGGACAAGTCTTGAAATCTTCTTGGATGCTCCTTCTCTTAGCTTGGGCTCTTTTCTTCAATCTTCTTGATGCTTGGAGCTTGATCAATCTTCAAGCTTTCTCTTCTTCTTTCCTTCTTTATGACCAAGCATCTTCTTTAGCTCCAAGCTTTCTTTCTTCTATTTGCTCTCCCCCTTTGATCATGCCTCTCTCTTCCTTCGGAAGCTTGGACAACTCTCCCCCTTTGATGGATAGGAGATCTTCGAGTACTTGAACTCTCGAACTCTCTCCCCCTTTGAAGAGTAGGAGATCTTGAGTCACACTTGAACTCTCTCTCCCCCTTTGACATTAAATTGCAAAGGTACCTACACACATGAGACAAGAAGAATACCTTTAGTAGCACCTGTTAACAAATGAAATCGAAAATGAAATTCATAACAGGCTATCTGTAAGTCCATGGGGATCCGAACCCTAGAGGGGGGGTGAATAGGGTGAGCTCCAATTATGACCAATTTTAATTTCTTAAACTAAACTAAAACCAACTAGTCACAAGTGATGATTATCAAACAATATGCGGAAGCTAATATAAACAATCACCACAAAGCAAGCACCATCACACAAGGATTTATAGTGGTTCGGCCTCAATGCCTACATCCACTACCGGCTTGTGATCCAACACCCCACCGGATTTCCACTATTTATGCTTTTCAATAGGCTAAGCAATAACCTTTACAATATGCTTTCCAAGGCTAAGCAATAACCTTTACATTGATGTTTTTCAAGGCTTAACATCAACCTATACACTATGCTTTTAAAGGCTAAGCAATAACCTCTTCAACCATAGGTTGGTTATCTCACTAAATTAGTGTCTAACATACACTTGATGGAGATTCTATTTAGCTCATTACATTGCCTCTTAAATAGGCGGATATGGAAGTGAAAAACTAATACACACTCACACTATGAATGCAAAGATGAAAACACATGAAGTGTGTGTGTGTGGTCCTCAATCATTTTGAAAATGAAAGTTCATAAATGTAAGCATAAGGCTTTTGAAAGTTTTAGCTTATAAAACATTTATGATTGAGGATGTGATGCAATCACATGTTAAAAGTAACAACTTGTTAATGATATCAAAGTTACACAAGTTGTATGAAATGGATTAGCTCTAAACATGTGATGCATAGGGATGTCAATCAAATCATCAAAGAAGCTCAAAACATAAAAATAGATTTGATTGAAAAGAGGGGACAAATCATATGTAATTATAAGGACAACTTGAAAAAGATTTACCAATCAAAGTAAGGCAAGTTGTGAAACATTAAAACAATAATACACATATGATTTGTAATGATGTTGAATCCAAAACATAAGATACATTTGAAGGAGATTTTCTTATGATGGAAAAACAACACCCAAAGATTCAACAAAGTATATGAATCATGTTACATCTTTCATTAACATGATCTACTTAGATTTACCAATAAAGTACTACTTTGATGAATCAATGGTGATGTATCCAAAACAATAGATCTATTCAAAATATAGAATATGCTAAGGATACAACATATCATATATTAACATGTTACAAAGATTTACCAATGATAAAACAAAACATGAAAACATATGATTTGTAAAGAGGTTGAGTCCAAAACATAAGATAATTTTGAAAGTGATTTTCTTATGATGGAAAACAACAACCAAAGATTCAACCAAGTATATGGATCATGTTACATATAATTCCAAAGGTTTTTACATTAACATGATCTACTTAGATTTACCAAAGTTAAGTACTACTTGAATTGAATCATATGGTGTTGTATCCAAAACAATAAATCAACTCAAAACATGACACATGTTAAGGACACAACACAAACATAGTTTATCATGCTAGAAATGATTTACCAAAAATAAAACAAAGCATGAAAACATATGATTAAGAAAGGAAGAGCCTACTTGGTGGTTTAACTTCATTAATCCAAGCTTTAGCTTTCCTAATCTTCCCCTTCATCCCTTGGTTCTTTTCCCTTTTGATATGCCTCAAATCCTCTCAAGAAGGGGTTAAAAATTCCCAACTTTTGGCAAGGGAAAGAACTCATATTTATAGCAAAAAGTTGCCAACGGCTAGTCCTCGGTCGACCGACAAAGAGGTCTCGGTCGACCGGGAAGGCACAACGGTCAGAATTCTGACCGTTGGAGGTTTCAGTTCAAAACTGCAGAAATTACCTCCAGTTGTCTCGGTCGACCGAGACCTGCCTCTCGGTCGACCGGCGACACTGCCGGGACAGCCTCCCTTTGCAACTTTTGCATATTTGAAGGTTTAGCTTTGGGGGACCTTTTGCCCACTAAATCAAGCTTGGAAAACATGTTTTAAAGATTCTAATGGTTTTTAAAACATGACATAAAAAGCCTAAAAAGATTCAAAACTTTTAAAACAAAGGCTTGCTTGATTTCTTGAAAACTCTTTTCTAAATCAAATGCATCCAAGATGAAAAAAAAAACAAATCATGCATAAATCAAAACTTTTACAACTCTTAAAAGTAATGCATGAATAAATCAAGATTTCAAGTTTATCTAAAACAATGCATGTGTGTAAATCAAATGATGCTTGAATGATAATGCATCCATCAAATTGCAATCTAGAAAATTCCTAACACTATCATGTATGGAAGTTATCTCTAAAGGCTCAAAGGCAATCCAAGGGTGAATTTGATCAAAACTAATACTTCCTATGAAGGTTTACACTCCCCCTCAATCCATTCTCTTCTTTTGTCAAACTCTTGACAAAGATTTAACTATTAGATTCAAGAAGTAGATGGTTTAACCAAGTGAGGGTCAACTTCAAGGAAAGGATTAGATTCATTTAACTATAAGGCTCATATGATCAAATTACCAAAAGAGAGCTAGGTCTAATGGGAGAAGCAATCATGGATATCAATTGAAACAAACATATCAATTGAGATTAAAGGATATGACTGTAAACTCAATCACTCTAAAATGGATTTAAAAGTATAACTATTAAGAGAAATCCAAATTAGAGCTATCCATGATATGGGGTTTACTCAAACATAGCATCAATCAATATTACTTATGAAAATCATATGCTATGTAAGTTTTTGAACTCATTTCATTCAATCAATAAATATGACTATTAAAGTGCAAGATGAGTGAAATGAATTCCAAGCATGAAGCCAACCTCAACTAATAACCAACCAATATTATTAACACATAAACATGGTGGTCATGAGATATACCTATATGAGCAAGAGAGGTGACAAACATGAACATTATGATGCTAATGGTGTGTGACATGGAACAATCATATTACTTATCAAGTTCAATCCAATGCACACAAGGTTTATCACATTCACAAGAAATCAAATCAATCAAACATTATACTAATTGAAACCAATTGAATTTGATAACATGAATAAGAGCAAGAATGTGACAAAATTCCATCAAGCATCATTAATGCATATTCATCACTTTTAAAGATATGACTATTAAGCATAGTGATGAACAAGGTAAATTGCAATGCAAAAGGATATTACTTGGTAAAGCATGCAATTTCCAAAGTGTCCAAATCATATGAATTCAACTACTAAGATATCCATCAACTAACATAAATGCAAGGAATGGATTTCAAAGAGATTCATATGATTAAGAACACTACTTATGAAGTTGAAACATGTATAAGGATGACATCAAGAAAATCTACATGAATCAACATCATAACCATCCATAAAGATATGACTATAAGGCATAACGATGGATTTTGGTTCTAGTATGGTTTCTACAAGTGTTACTAAGATCACAACCATACATGGAACCAAAAGTCATTTGCATATAAAAAGAATGTAAATAAACAAGCAAGGAAGCAAACAACATACATTTCCATTTCTAAGATAATGAAACCAAAAGAAAAGGAAATGAGAACATGGAACATGCTTTGATGAATATGACTAAAGATGTTATAGAGCATTTCCATTCAAACAATCTTCAAAACATTTTAATACACAAAATCCAACAATGAGCATAAAAAGAATGATTTTGAAGATCAATTATCAACAATGTATTTTAAAAGATATAACTTAATTGAAACACATACAAGTTGATTTTTCAAAACAATGTTCTCCATATAAAAGTATAACTTAGAAGTCCATGGAAAAACTTGAATTGATTCAAATCATTTGTTCAAATAATCTTACTATGACATAACACAAATGATTCAACAACAATTGATCATGAATAAATTAGCTATGTAAGCTTTTGAAATCACAATCAATTAATCATGTAGAAATGCAATGCAAAACATAAAACTAAATGTGAGCAAAGAGCAAAACTAACATGATGAAATTATAATCAAAAGATTTTGAAAACCATGACATGTAACTTAGAAAGGTGCATGAAAACAAAATCAAATGATCATAAAGAAGCAATGCATTTTAATAAATGTAACTAAGCAAGAACAAAATGCAAAGCAACATGACCAACAAAAGGATTTGACTAAAAAGAATAGGTTGGTCAATGAGGTTCAAGACCCTAAGGTTTGTCTAGGTAAATAACTTTAGGAATCCACCTAAGGTCTTGGGAGGGTTGAACTTTGAGGTCTATTTTGGACTTCTCACCAACTATAGGAGATTTAACTTGATAAATTTTCAATTTGAACTTATCACCATGATATTTAGATTTGACTAAATTTAGCTTAGAATGGTGATTTGTCTTTTGGAGTTGGTGAGTTTGTTTCTTAGGGGATTGTTTCTCTTTTCTTTTCTTCTTATTTTCTCCCTTTACTTGACTTTTGAATTTTAGATTTAACTTAGTAACTTTCTTCAAAAGTTCTTTCATGGGTTGATATAAGGGAGATAGATTGAGAAGCTTTTTGTTCTTAGATTCTTTCAAGCTTGGTTTAACTTGTTTAAGCTTTTTAGAATCTATCTTAGGAGACTCCATTTTAAATGGTTTAACTTGTTTAGTCTTTTTGGAGTCTTCTTTGTTTTTAAGTGTCTTACCCTTCATAGATTTAGATTCTCCCTTCTTGAGTTCAAAGATGGGTTTAGACACATGGCTTCTTTTTCTTAGTTTGCACTCAAACCTAAAATGCCCTTCATTGCCACAATAATCACATTTGGTTTTGGGCAAGGGAGAAAGAGTGCTAGAGAAAGAGGACTCACCTTTCACAAATGTGTTGGTGAATTTAGGGTCATAAGACATATTCCTATTAAATCCAATACCCGTCCTATCTCCATGAGGTTTACCCAATTTGAATAATTTTTCAAGTTTCTCTTCACTTTGGGTAAACTTGCACTCATACTTTTGTTTGTAGTTTTCAAGTTGAGTGACTTTGGTTATAAGGATTGAATTTTCATGTTTGACTTTAGAAAGCTCATTTTCAATTTCCTTATAATTGATTAGCTCTTCATTGGCAAGTTTTAATTCATGTTTTAGTTCATTAACCACATTAGATTCAAGCTCTTGGGTTTTTAACTTACTTTTAATCAACTTGGTTTCTAAATGGTCAATGTCTTCATCTTGTTTCTTAATTGTATCTCTTAGGTTCAAATTTTCATTTTTAAGTTCATCACAATTTATCTTAATCTCATGTAATTCATCTTGAGCATTAGATAAATTTTCCTTAGAGATAGTCAATTTAGATTCAAGATTGTTAAAGTCTTTATCTTGCCTTTTTATTTGATCTCTTAGAATTAAATTTTCCTTATTGACATTATCATAATCCATCTTTAATTCTCTTAGTTCATCTTGAATGTTAGATAGATTATTTAAAGAGATCATGAACTTAGATTCTACACAATTTATAAATTCATCTTTTTCTCTAAGTTCATTTTTAGAAGAGTCTAATTCTTGGTTTAGCCTTATAGATTCTTCTTTTAATCTTTTATTTTTCTTGGAAACCTCTAAGGACCATGTGTACAATTCCTCATAGGCTTCAAGTTCATCATATTCTTCTTCTTTTAATTCAAGTTGAGATTCTTTAATTTCAATGTTTGAATCTCCATAAGATGGAAGAATGAGGGGTCTAGAAGAATCTACAAAGTCTAGCATAGTGGAGTCCATTTCAATGATTTTCAAATAAGCACTACTCTAGGGTTTTAACTCTAGGTTTTTACACCTAATCAAGAGTTCCAAACACTTGATCCTAAGGGATTAGAGCACTTGGCTCTGATACCAATTGAAAGTCCTTGAGGATCCTAACCCTAGAGGGGGGGTGAATAGGGTGAGCTACAATTGTGACCAATTTAAACCAATTTTACTTTCTTAAACAAAACTAGTCACATGTGATGATTAACCATACAATATGCGGAAGCTAATAAAAGAATCACCACACAAGCAATCACCACAACACAATATTTATAGTGGTTCGGCCTCAATACCTACATCCACTACCGGCTTGTGCATCCAACACCCCACCGGATTTCCACTATTTATGCTTTTAACTAGGCTAAGCAATAACCCTTACAAAATGCTTTTCAAAGGCTAAGCAATAACCCTACAAGATGCTTTTCAAAGGCTAAGCAATAACCTTACAAGATGCTTTTCAAAGGCTAAGCAATAACCTTTACAAAGTTGATTTCTCAAAGAAGGTGTCTTTCCAAAAGATCACTCTAAGAGATTACAATTTAAGCTCATATGAAATTGCCTCTTGAATAGGCTAATATGAAAGTTTAATACAAATTACAAACATACACTTAAAACAAGCTGAAGTGTGTGCACAAGTGTATGAGTGTGTTTCTTCAATCAATCTTAACAAAGAAGCTCTTAAATGAATGCATGATGCATTTTAAAATCAAAGCTTATAAAATGATGATTGAAGAGAAAACTAATCACATGTGAAATTCAAACAACTTTAATAAATGAACTAAACAAGTTGTATGAATGTAAAAGTCTAAGAAAGCATGTGATTTAGTTAAGAGAGTTTGCAAACTAATCTAATTTACCAAGGAAGATATTGAGTTTGCAAAACAACTCTTTATAGGCTTGAAATCATGCATAAATGAAAATACCAAGGATTTGAACATGCATGAATTTCATTTGAATGGAAATCAAAATAACTTAGAAGATGTACCTTTTAAAAACTCATGAGTTTGATTTCCAAATAGCCCTCTAGCCTTTCCAACTTCTTCCCCTTTCTTTGGCTCCAAAATGCTCTCAAAAGTTCATAGTTCAAGCCTTGAAAAAGGTTGGAAATGAATGGACTTTATAGCCAAAAAGTTGCCAACGGCTAGTCCTCGGTCGACCGGCAAAGGGGTCTCGGTCGACCGAGAAAGCACAACGGTCATAAAAATGACCGTTGGAGGCTTACAGTTCAAAAACTGTACAGACACCCTGCAGTGTCCTCGGTCGACCGAGACCCAGGTCTAGGTCGACTGGCGACACTGCCGGGACACCC
Source organism: Cinnamomum chago (assembly GCA_038049695.1). NCBI lineage: Eukaryota > Viridiplantae > Streptophyta > Magnoliopsida > Laurales > Lauraceae > Cinnamomum > Cinnamomum chago. The sequence continues at coordinate 46,125,553 of CP142454.1, forward strand.
CCAAAAATTCCAACTTTTGTATTTTGAAGATTTTCTTTGTGGAATTTTGTGGGTCACTAAACCAAGCTTAAAAACATGTTTTAAAACATTTAAAAACATGAAACACACAAAGCCTAAAAAGATTCAAAGGTTTAAAACCAAAGGCTAGCTTGATTTGATAAAACTCTTTTCAAATGAAAATGCATACAACAATGATTCTTTTTGTGAAGAATGTATGCAAGGCTCAAACCTACAAACTCAAGATGATTTTCCAAATATAATGCACAAGGATATAGGTTTTCAAAAGAGTTTGGGTTTCAAAACTAATGCATCCAAGTTTAAAACCAAAACATGCATATAACAAATACTTTTCCAAATCTTAAAAGCTATGCATGTATAAAACTAGATTTCAATGTTTCTAAAAACAATGCATGTGTGAAATATCAAATGATGCTAAAGTGCAAATGCATCCATCAAATTGCAATTACAAAATCCCTAACACATCTTGAGGGGGTAACCGATCGAACTAGCTAGGGAGAGGACGATATTCTTACTCCAACAATGGTAAGGGATGCAATAAATTCTAATCCATACAGGGTGAATGGAGGGCCAGACGGAGAGGTCTTGGCCAGGGGACCAAGGGAGGAGATGAAGTTTTCTGTTTTGCAGGGTGAAGGGAGATTATGAAATGACTAGGTCCTTGTCTTCCTTGGAGCTGAATCTAAAAAGCAAGAGGCCCTTATATGTAAGAGATATAAGGCAAGGCTTAGAAAGGTTCCAGGAAGGGTTTGCTAGGAGGGTTAGCCACTCTACAGTAGGTCTTTTACCAAAAAAATATCCCAATAGCAAGATACAAGAAGGAGTTTCTGCTGGGTTCTATCATGGAGGAGGGGATTTTCATAACTAGCCGGCCTGCTATTAGGGAAGAGGGGGAATATTCTGATGGGGCTATGGATTTGAAATGGGGGAAGAGATCAAGCTAGTTACTGTTAGCAGCAGGAGGAAAGTGCTGGCTGAGGGTTTGAGGCAGAGGCATTGCATAGAGGATGTTAGGGGGCCTAGGGTCTGGGGGTTTCAAGGGGGGAAGGAAGTTTGGGGAGATTGGGGGCTGACTTGAATGTCTAAAGAGTGTTGGCCTTTGACCGAATTGATCAAACCAGCTAAATGATTTTGCAGAAGTTCCAACTCGGCACAGTCCCAGCAGACTGGAAAAGGAGAAACAGAAGAAGGGTTAGGGGAAAAGGAAACCAGATCTGGCTGCTTGAGTACCTGAGAGGGGTCCTCTGGCAAAGCTTGCTGGAAGCGGAGGCTTGCCGAGTCTGGCTGCGATGTGGAGGGGCAGGAAAGAGGGGGAAAGTCAGATGCCTGAAAAGAAGGGGGGGGGGAGGTGAGTGATGAGGGAAGCAGAGGGAGGAAGGGGAAAGAAAAACGGGGAAGGAAAAAGTGGGCGCGGGAGAAGGAAGGGGGAAAGCAGAGCGCGGGACAGGGAACGGGAAAGAAAAAAGGGGAAAGGAAAAAATTGGTCCGTGGAGAGCTTTAGTGGCGGTCACCCGCCTTTTCCGCCGCCAAAAGTAAAATCTCGAGTAGTGCGACTTGATTGAAAGAATTGTGAAATTGAAGCCCTTATACTGTTTTGAAATATTCAAATATTCATGTACTTTTTTTAAATGGGCTAAAAGTTTTTATACCCTTTTGAGATTTTCCCTTGTTGATTTTACATCCTAATGCAAAACAATTTCCAAACTAATCAAATTAAACGATTAAATGTAATACTGCGTAAGGGTAAGGTATCACTCTTATCAGCTGTCATACATAGTTTAATTAGTCACCTATATATAAAACACCAAAAAAAAATTTCATTTAGTAAGGGCTGTTTCTTTGCATAAGATACCTAGGAATTCATATCCTAAGTGGTTAAAAATGAGGATCAAAGATGAATAAATAAAAATGATCATCAAATGGTGTTTCCTTGCATGGAAAAAGAATCAAGAGAAGAAGTGAATTTAATACCAGGCCATCATCTTAGAAATTCAAATCATGAGAAAGTCAAATCTACATCGCTACCATACATTCTTTACCTCTCACCTCATGTCTTTCGCCCTCAACACTTTAATAATATTAAATATAGAGCTCGTTTAACCATGAATTCCTATGTATTAATCTCTAATGCGTTTTATGCAAAAAAAATAATTAAATAAAAAGGACAAAGAGGGTGTAAAGGCAAAGGCAAAGTCACAGGAAGAAAGGGTGGGAGGTAGGGTTTCAAATATTATTCTAAATATTTATGTAGAAAACATTTGCATCAAAATAGTCAATAGCTGTAGCTCAGCTTGTTGGGGACGTCACATTATAAGGGAGAGCTTTAAGGAGCTTACTACTTTCATCCATTTCCTCTTCAAAATATCGGACATGAAACCTAAAACTTCACTAGTTTCAGATCTTGCTCCAACTTGGAACCTATTTTGATGGTCCCAGACTTGGTTCTAAGATAAAAGGATTGGCTTTGACTAGAGGACTAGATTTAGTTCAAAAATCAATTTCAACTTATTTTTATTTATTTATTTATTATTTTATTATATTCTTGCTTAAAACACGGATATCATTAAACTTACCATGGTACTTCAACCCTACCACCTCCAAGATCAAACATAAAATGACCAATAAAAGTTGATTTTGAGTTAAAATCCACCATAGTAAAGATTCATATGTCGTGTCTTGAGTCATGTGTTGGAACTTGTATGGATTTGAAACTAGATTCATTTATTAATCGGAATCTAAATTGGGTTCCGGACCCGCAAGATTTTCATTTAAGGGGTGCTATAATGCTCAATTGAAAATGTCCATTTTTTTTAAAAAAAAATACCTTAAAAGATGAGTTTTGGTGAAGTCAAGCTGATACATGTTGGCTGAGTTCTATGCACTATTACAAAAGTCATACTAGTTTTTTAAAACACAAAAATCATAGTAGTTAATTAAGTTAATATTAGATAATGAACCAATGCCATATCAAGTTTTGTTCTCGGTTGATCGAGTATGACACGTATTGGCCTAAATAGATATAAGACAGACCCATCAAACGCCTGCATTAGTGGATAAGAACAATCATGTATTGCGAAATGAGATAGATTTGGAAATATTAAATGGGAAAGAGACGTAGAGAAATTAGTTCTTCAGTAGAAAGGTTGGAAGAGTGACAGAGAATGGAAGGGTGGGTGGGTTCGATGGGATTATCCTACAGACCCAGACCCATTTATAAATCGAAACATTAAATAAGTTTGGAATATAATTTTTTACCGATCGAAACCTTTGGATAATCAGAGAACTAGCTACCCATCCACATCCGTATCCAAACTATCACAAATGAGCCTATCTTAGTTTATCATTTATTGATTCTAACTCCTAAATGCTTCTAATTAAAAGACTCATTTTTTAATTCTATATATCTTTTCTAATTATATATTATTAAAGCAAATGAGGAGATGGGCTGTGGGGGTGCCATCTCAGCGCCCAATTATTTTCCTTTCAAATAAATATGGAAAAAAAACATAGAGTACTTTAAGGTGCCATGTCATCACATGCTAAAAGATTTTTCTCCAAAAAAATCTCTTTTTCCATATCCTATCTCATAAAGTCTCGAAATCAATATCCCATAAAATCTCTCTATTTTGCTACAATTATTCTCTCTCTTAACACCATCTATCTTCCATCATCTCAAGATTATTATCTTTTTATTTTAATATTTGGGGCCCACCTTTCAACAATTCACACTAATAAGTTTTTCATTAAAAATATCATTTTCTTTTAGTTTCCAAATACAGGTCTACTCTATTCAAAGATTGTCACATGTGAACGAAAATTAGACCTGACATTCCGGTAGACCATCTCATGGATGGGCTTGTGATATTTTTTGGTTGAATCTTATAGGCATCCTTTTCTGATATGATTATTTAGACAAATGACCCTAGGTTTGCCCCACTATAATTACACTTCCACGGGCCCTTATGGACCCACAATTAAGAGATATATACATTGATCCAAGGTGGGCCAATTATTACTGGGACCAAATAACACTAGCCTGTGGTTTTAAAGTCTCATAATTTATGGCATTTAAAGTTAAGATATTTATATATTTTCTTAAAAATCTAGAGCTAAAAAATAATTTGATCAGTTCTACAATGGTATTGGTGCTACTTCAAAGGGGTAGAGAAGAAATTTGTGCAGAGGGATTGAAATAACCATTGACCTTTGTGAAAATAAAAAAAAAATGGTGCATTTGTGCAACAAGAGGATTGCACATTTTTATGATTTTCTTTGTTAACAATATTATGTTGTTTGGTGTGATGTATTTTCCTTGCATAGAAATAAAAATTGAATCATTTTTCCTTAATAGAGAGGACTTTGATTTTCTACGAAAATACAAAATTTCATTCTCATGAGAAAATAAAAATCTGCATAAACTAGAATACTCTTGTTGCACAAACAAGTCCAAATGGGGTGGCTTTGTTTTACTGGGCTTTGAAATTATCAATGGGTAACAAAAACTTGAATGCATTTCTTATTACTAATATTTTATATATTGACAAAATTCGCTTTTCTATATCTTCTTTAGTAATTATTGCTGTTATTATTATTTTTATATTGTTGTTGAATGGATTTTTTTTTTACTTTATCTTTGTAATAGTTTATTGTTGATGTTGATCACTTGTATTTGTGATTGAAGATGGTTGACTATTTTCTATATAAATTTACATGAATATATTCTTATATGTTTATAATTAATTTTGATATCTCATAAATTCAAAATGTAATATCTTACGTTTTGCCTCGCGCTAAGCACGGGTGTCACCTCATCCCTAAAAAGTTTCTTTGGGCTCTGAGGGGTGACACATCATCCCTAAAAAGTCTCTCTTTTCAAAGAGGGCTACTCTTTCTCTCCTAAAACCTCTCTCATAAGAGATTTTTATGAATCTTTGAATTTGAGTCATATTTCTTTCCCTTAGATCTTCAATCATCAATGGGTCCCATGTTAAATATGTTTTGTGGGCTCCACCAATGATTGAAATCCAAATTGTTGCTCATTTACTCTCCTTTCAGTTTTTTTCCCTAAATGGATGGATTTAGAAGTGGGTCACCAGTTCATATTAAATATATTTCAAGATTGGACTCCAATATTGGATGAAATCCCAATGGTCTTCTCTTAACTCCTTTTTCCTAATAGTGGGCCCCATTGATGGAGGGATGCAAGCATATTGGCCATTGTCTGGTTTCTTAATGGATACAAATCAATTAGTGGGCCCCACACATTTAACTTATTTATGCAGTGGGACCCACTCATGGATTATGCATAAATATTAGTTTTCTAGATCAATATAGATTATGGATTATTCTCTCTCTCAACACCATCTATTTTCAATCCTTTCAAGATTGTCATCTTTTTATTTTAATATTTGGGACCCACCTTTCAAAAATTCACACTAATAAAATTTTCATTAAAAATATCATTTTCTTTTAGTTTCCAAATGGAGCTCTACTCTATTCAGAGATTGTCACACGTGAATGAAAATCAGGCCCGACCTTTTGATAGACCACCTCATTTATGGGCTTGTGATAAAAATGTTTTGATGTTGGAATTTTTTTGATTGAATTTTATAGGCATCATTTTCTGATATGATTATATAGATAAATGACCCTAGGTTTGCCCCACTATAATTACACTTCCGTGGGCCCATATCCACAATTAAGAGATATATACATTGATCCAATGTGGGCCAATTATTACTAGGATCAAATAACACTGGCCTGTGGTTTTTAAAGCCTCATAATTTATGGCTTCTAAAGTTAAGATGTTTATACATTTTTTTTTAAATCCAGAGTTAAAAAACGGTTTGATCGATTCTAAAATGGTATTGGTACTACTTCAAAGGGGTAGAGAAGAAATTTGTGCGGAGGGATTGAATGACCATTAGCCTATGTGAAGATAAGACTTGTATTTATGATTGAAGATGTGTTGATTGTTTTTATATAAATATGTATGAATAAATTCTTATATGTTTATAATTAAGTTTGATATCTCATAATTTAAAAATGTAATATCTTACTTTCTGCCCCGGTCTGAGCAAGGGGCGTTGTTGCTAGTTAAATACATAATTCTCCATTTCTTGTACCAAAAATCTATTGCTTTCAAACTCGAAAAATCAATGCGGAGATAACTCCATTATCTCTTTCTAGACTCGAATTCTCAATTTGTAGTGTTCAAGGGGAGGAAGAGGATTACAACCAACTGAAAGGAACTCTATCCTAATTAGGAAATCGCAACTTGTAAATCCTTTGTTTTGACAAGTAGGAATCTAAATCTACTATCTCTAGAGAATGACAGTTGAATCAGGACTCCTCTCTCAACAGAGATTGCCTGTTGTGAAGTTGTTGTCCAAAGATCTACACATGGATGCTAAAGTCAATTCTTAAAGTAAAAATGCTCTTTGAAGAAGGAAAGATAACCTTTCTAATATGGTAGAAGAAAAAATATATATATAAAAAAAAATGAAGGTCTAGATACAATGACCGAATTGGATAAGAATTGGGTGGTTGATGACTGTGGGATTCCTCCATTCGTAAAATGAGTAATCTAATATACAAACTAAACCGTTCCTAATAACTTAAATAATTTAAGAAAAGCCTCTTACCTTAACGGTAAGATGCGCCTGTTAATTTACTTCTCTCGCCTAAGGGCCACTCTCTAGAGGACTAGGAGGCCAAGCCCCGTAATTTGGAATACTAAAATAAAAAAATCTACTTAGATAATCTTTTATGTATTGAAAAAAGATATCAACAAAACACTAATCTGTTAGGTACACACTCCTTTTCTTTTGACTTTTGCAACTTCAGCCGGCAAAAGAAGAAAAAAGAGCATTGGAAAAAGTGGTGTAAACGCTACCAGGCCGATGAGTTGGCTTTCAATTTTTGAGAAGACCTTCGTTTGGTAATCATCATTATAGGGATGGCAACGGGGCGGGGCGGGGACGGAATTGGGGTCCCCCGCCCCGCCCCTCTTTTACCCCGCCTTCGGGGCACAAAATTGTGCCGCGTCCCCGCCCCGCCACACCCACGGGTTCCCAGTAACTAGAGGTTTGTCTTACCATTAGACCAAACTTCATTTGTTGTAATGCTTTACCTTATTTAAAATATATTCATATATTCAAGATTGTTACACACATACATATACATATATATACACACATACATATTTATACACTTGAAAATATCATATATGCTTTGAGACATTCTTTATAAAAAAGACAATCTTTCTCTAAAATATCATGATCTCCATCAATATATGGTTTCACTTCATTTCTGGTGTTGAACTCCACTCACTAATAAAGAGGTAATCGTGGGTTTGCAATTTATTTGCAAGTTGCAAATCACTCAAAAAAAAAAAACCCTCAAAACAAAGATAAGAGAAATGACCTATCAATATGTGGATATGGTTATTGAATCCATTTAATGTCTTGTGGGACCCACTATAGTAGGCCATATGCTAAGGGTAGAACAGGCTAGATGTACTGCTTGTATACTGATTAAAGTGCAGCTTATCAGGATCGGTGATAAGACAGCACAACCGTTTTAACTCCATCTACGTGGGACGAGATCTGATCAGATCGTCGTCTCAACCCAACTTGGGTCGGACTCACATTGTCACGACTCATGAGTCTGGGCTCGCTAATGACTGCAGTGCTCCGGAGGAACTTTAGTGTAAGTCTGAAATTGAGAAAAAGAGATCTATCACGTGTTGGGATATAAATGGGTCGTCGATTTTTCGGTTATCCGGAGGTTTCGACCTGTTAAAAACTGGGTCTGGGTCCTTATTTAGACACCGATAAGTAAATGAGTATGGATTTGATTCCACCTTTGTTCGGATCTATGGACCAGAGACCCGGCATATTACCTTAATTTTCGAAAATCTCTCCTAAAATTTATATTTTTTTAATATCATTATCTACCTAAATCCGGACCAATTCTAGAACCGTCCCATATATAGTTCTGGTTTCAGAACCAAGAAACCGATTCCAAAACAGTTCCGACTCCGGATCCGGTTTTACCTTCTCCTTAGCGGTTCCGGTTCAGGGTTCACTATGGATCCGGACCGGAACCTACCCATTTACAACCCTACTCACATGTACTCAAATAAAATTAGATTCCAAGTTCTTGTCCATTGGATTCATATATGCATGCTCCACAAGTGACACTAATGTCCGCATATAAGAGTAAATAAACAAGGTTTCTCGACTGTGTATAATCTAAGTTGGGAAATGGGAATGGGAACGAATGAAACTACAAAATTGGAACCAAGTCACCCAATTAGACTGGCTATGAATCTGACCACTCCACATCATGACTTAACAAGTGAGAAAATGCGGCAAGATGGTGCGCTACCTCATCAATCGTAGGGATGCAAGCACGATTAGAGAACCCAAAGGACTAGTATGGACAAAGAACGAAGTTGATGCCACATTGTCTCGGTTTGGTCCACTACATTTCATATTCATTGGCGCCACATTCATACATCGTATACATACAGATGTAGAGAAATGTTGCTGTGGACACAGTTCATATGTGCGGCCGCTTCGGTGCATCTAACTGCCTTAGAATAATTCCTCCACATGGGTTATCTTTGTAAATTTCCCTAAGCCCAAGCCCACATTTGACACTCATTCAGTCATTCAACTTTTACTTTCAGCTAAATTCAATTCAGTAAAAAAAAATAATATCCTTTTGAGACGTCGTAGATCAAGGAGTTGAGATGATCTAATGAGGTTGATATTTTGCACATCTCTATATCTAAATAAAAATTTTCTTCCCCCACTCTCCACAAAGGTGAGTTCATACGAATATATATATATATATATATATATATATATAGATATATATGGAGAATATTCTTGTGCATCAATCCCTCACCATAGGGTGAAAACACTTATATAATTGAAAATATTTAAGTGAAAAAAAAAAGCCATATATAATCATATGCAGAAAAAAAATATTCATGTATAAAGAAAGAAAGCCATGAAAGTGTATGAATGTACATGAATGCCCCCATATATATATATATATATATATATATATATATATATATATAAAGCAACGAATTAAACTTTACGGATGCATATTAAGCAGAGATAACTAACTATAAGCAACGAATTAAACTTTACGGATGCATATTAAGTAGAAATAACTAACTATATCATATATTAACATAGAAGTAACCAGGCCTTCATGGCCTGTAAACATGCACCTGATTTCGACACATGTTTCCATCACTGAGTAGTTACTGCCCAACTCGATACAGAAGGAGCATAGAATCCGTGTGTAATAGAAAACCAGTCGGTTGACTCGGAAAAGTCCAATCCCTACTTTAGTTAAAAAAATGAAAGAAAGAAAAAGCACCCTACAAAGTCTAGTATCCTTAATTACAGCTCCTTCCTCCTCAGTTCTCCCTCCATAAATTCCTCCTTCACACTCCATCTCTCTATTCTCATCTTCTCTCTCTCTCTTCAAAGTCCAACCTCCATCATCAATTCTTTCTCTCTCTATCTCTCTTTTAACATTCCAGATGCCGCAAGTGGATCTTGAAACCCTGTTACGAGTTGGTAGCGGCCGAAGAGTCGTCTGCGAAACATTAATCGACCCGGAACCCGACAACGACCCGGCCGAGTCCTTCCGCCTCCCTGCCGATGACGAGATCGATTGGGTTGATCGAAACGCCGCCCTCCACCGAAACGAATCCACAAAAGGTGGAGCAATCATTCTAAACCCCATCATCACTCCTAATTCCAGGTCCAATTCAAAGCGCTTCAAATCCAAAGCCCACATCATCGGCCTCCCCAAACGCCCCGACTCCGCCCAGCTCCGCCTCCCCTCCCGCCGCCGCCCTCCCAACATCCGTCTCTTTCCCAAGCCGGCCGTGGCGGAACCGGAATCGCCTAAGGTCTCCTGCATCGGAAGGATCCGGTCGAGGAAGGCCAAGGGCAGCGGAAGATTGGGGTTTTGGGCGAGGTTCGTAGCGGTTTTCGGTTGCGAAAGGAAGATTTCGGTGGAGGGAGCCGTGTCGGAGTCGGAGAAAGCATCTTCTGAGAAGAAAGTCCCGGCGGCCGTGTGCCGGGTTCAGGCGGTGGAAGCGACGGCGCCTGGTCTGGGTGGAATGAGGAAATTCTCGTCGGGACGGCGAGCGGAGTCGTGGGAGCAGGTGGAGCTGGACGTACACGCGGCGTAAAACGGTTCGACCGGGTCGTGTCGTGCAGTTTAGTCAAGAGGATGTGTGGGGCCCTCATTGAGTTGATGGACCGTAACGTTAGGTTGTGCGTTGAAAACTGGATACGTGCTGACGCTTGCAATTTTCCTTTTTTGTTTTTTCTGCCTTGTCAAGTAATGTAACGCCACGTGGCATTGAAAACTCATGTACATAGCCTGCCCAGATGATTTTGGGGGGGGGGGTGGTTCCAAGGAAAGATAAAGAGGCCTCCATAAACCAATTAATGGTAAATTGTTCTCAAGTCATGGAAAAGAGTTTCAGTGTTACTGTGAAACTCAGAACTCGAATTTCTGGTAATATTCATGCTAGCTAACAACAATTACTTCTAGCTTTATGGTAATGCGGGAACCACGTTTGTGCTAGAATCCAAACGGTCGGTTCAAGGAAATTAGTAGCACCAAGTGGATTTCCATTCCTCATTTTTCTCTGTACTTCTTTTGTGAAGCGGTGGGAATTGATGTGTTGCTTAATTTCCATGTGACGACAGTCATAGTAGGACCGACGATCCTGACATATTGCCCGTAAGCGTTCAGAGGATGTGATGGAGCGTGGGGCTCATGTCGCTGGCTGGTGAAGGGCAGCCACCATCTTCTCCTACTATTTTATCGATCATTATCCTAAGAAGGATTTTTATAAGTTGACGAAGAAATAAAGGATAAAAGATTGGCATGTTACACCTAACACTCTGGGTGCTTGAGTTACACGATATGGTGACTGATACCCCCACAATAACTAAAACAATTACATAGGAACATATAAATTAAAAGAATGATTCATTTTGCTTTTGTATTTATCTTCAAACCATGAGTGCGTTACCTATCATTAGGTGATCCATACCCTTTATCCTTATTTTGATCTAGGCATTATTTAAATCCAATTACTGATGGGCCACAATTATATGAATTGATATCGGTGGACATACCCTCCATGTAAGTTTCACCACGTGGTAGGTTCAACATTGTTGTGAAACCTAACCATTACCTACTATTACAGCCCGTTGAAAGGAAAGGAAAGGAAATAAAGAAAGATGCCTATCAATCGCGGTCTAATAAATGAGAAACATAAGAGCTTTCCAATGTTCCAGTCTAATCATAGAGAGGAAAACGCCGAACACAACTGAGGCAGTATTCAGTAATGTGTCCGGTCTAATGTTCAAATGCAAATATGAATAGCTTTCCAACGCAGATTCAATTCCGTTCCATTGCTAAAACTCCATTTTCATTATCCTATATTCAGCATGATAATTAGGAAGCCTTATCTAATTTGGGATAAGATTGCTTGAGCGTCTGTTGGGAAGTTTATGTATGGAATTTGGGCTGTTTCAAAATTCAAAATTCTTGTTAATTAGGATTTGCCCGCTTAAATTCGCCAGTTTTTATCAATGGGATTTAAAAATCAGCTATAATAAAGTGGCTAAAATAGCCTTTGAAATGCTCCAAATTCTGAAATTCCATGGAATCTGAAGATTTTACTGGTTTCTAACAAGAATTTGGGGCTTTTGAAATCTTCCAAAGGAAGATTTGTGAAACTGTCACTACAACAATTTACATTTTTCCCGGCGCTAAAAAAACGCCGGCAAAGGTCAAAAAAACGCCGGAGAAAACATTTACCGGCGTTTTTTATTGCGCCGGGAAAAGTACGCCAGTAAAACCTTTTGCCGGCGAAACAAGGAAGCGCGGGCAAAAGTTTACACATTACCGGCGAAAAATAACGCCGGGAAAAGTTCCTATTTCGCCGCAAAAAAGTGTTATGTTTTAAATAATAAATTTTTAAAAAAGATTTGCCGGCGTTATTTTCGCCGGTAAAGGGTTATATTTTGAATAAAAAAAATTTTACAAACTTTTGCCGGCGTATATTTTCGCCGGGAAAAGTGTTACTTTTTAAATAATAAATTTGTAAAAAATCTTTGCCGGCGTTACTTTCGCCGGTAAAGGGTGATATTTTAAATAATAAATTTTTTAAAAACATTTGCCGGCGTTAATTTTCGCCGGGAAAAGTGTTATGTTTAAAATAATAATTTTTTGAAAAATATTTGCCGGCGTTATTTTCGCCGGTAAAAAGTTTATATTTTAAATAATAAATATTTATAAATCTTTGCCGGCGTTATTTTTCGCCGGGAAAACGTATTTATTTTTCATAAATTTTTTTTAGAAAATTTTTTGCCGGCGCTTTTTTGCGCCGGGAAAACATGAATATAATTTTTTTTAAAAATTTTGCCGCACTTCTTTTTGGTCGGCAAAATATTTATATTTTAATCAAATTTTTTTCCTATATATAAATCATTACACTGAAGGTCTCCAATTAAAAAAACATTAATCTAATTAATAAAAATCTATCAACACAAAAATATACAATAATTGAAAAGGACAACATCCAACCAAAATGAAAACTAATATTATCCAATTCGTGTAGAGTTGAGTCAACTGTTAGAGAGGAACAACCTCATCCAAATGTACAACATACCATATTTGAAAATCTATACATATTCACTTCTTACAACCTCATCCACGCTTCTTATTTTGACTTCATGCTTCTTTAACCATCTCTCTCTCTCTTGCTAGTTATCTCTCTCCTTGTCAAACAAACTTGTCTTTCTTCACCAACTGAGCCCCGAGCCGAGAACAGAGCCTCACGTCCAGACTCCAGACCATCTCGACTGCAACCAAATAGCCAGCCCACACAACTCCATCATCTCCATCCACACCCAATCTTAGGATCATCTCCTTATTCCTCATCTCCCTCTGAGCCATCCAAACAAATGACCAAATCCGCCCCGAAGTCATCTGCACACATTCCAAACGCCATATATGCCAGCAACCCATTCCTTCCAACCAAAACCAGTCAAACACCAAGTCAATTTTTTTGCAACCAATCAGCTACTGCAAATCACCATCTCCACCGAACCTACACCCAACACCCCCTGCCCACATGCACAAACTTAATCCAGTCCAGTCCCTCTTTGAAATTGCTCCAAGCAACCATCATCATACGTCCCACCTCTACCAATTCGAGTCCGAATCCACCTGCACGCCCAACCACTTCACTCATCTTCTGATCAACTTCATCTCAGCACTCAGCCCACACAAACCACCCTTCCATCATCAAGTCCAGAGCAACTTTTCCATCTCTGTGAAACACTCAAATAGGACCCATCTGCTAAGACAAATAAAATCAGAAATCTATTCACCAAACCATTCCATCTGCCCACCAACCTGCACTCAAATCTAGGCATTAACTCATCTGTCAACCAGCAAACACCACAAACCAGCCCACTAAACCCAACATCCTTGCTTTCTCGTATTTCTGTGTCACTCTGTCCTTTCAAGGAACTGCTTGCTGCTAAGAAGACATACTTGAATTCTTTTGGATTGATTGGATCATTCCAAAATGCTAACCAAGTAACTGTATTGTCATGCTTTATCTCTTTCCACCTGAAAAAGGACCGCAGAGACTCAAAATAATGTTGATGACCACAACTCTTAATAATCTCTTATGCGACCACACATGAAAATGGAAAAAAAAAATTAAAGAGCAAAGATTATAGCTATGTTGGGAACGTTGCATTAAGGATATTAAAACTCTTCATGCTTCAAGTCAAGGGGCAAAAAACCCAACTTCATGTGGCATGGAGAAACTACAACAAGAATCAGATAGGAAAACGCATTCAAATTGATAAATCTAGTGCCCCACTGCGGTGAGCAGCCAAACATGTGATTACATAACTAATAGAAAATCAACTTACAAATGAGTCCCAGCTTTCCCAACATATGCAGGGATCCGTCCATAAAGATTACAGTTCCTTAACACACTGCAACATAGAATGAAATGGATGTATTCAGCAGTGGCATAGACAAGCAATTTTGCTTCCTCCTATAAATGTTTTGATGACATAAAATTTCAACTCAGTGTTTTAAAGTTGGTTGGCTTCAAGGAACCTGAAAAGCTGGTTGGCTTCAAGGAACCTGAAAATCCAATTCCCTACTAAAATCTCTACATTCAAAAAATATATATATATATATATAGAGAGAGAGAGAGAAATAGAAATTTCAGAACCCATTTATAAAAAAAGAAAGCATACAGTTCTTGTAGAGTAGTAATGTCCCCAATCTCCTTTGGGATTTTCCCAGATAAGCGGTTTCCAGTCAAAGAGCTGCAGTAGCAGAAAAACACACCAACTCCATGTGTAATTCAGAAAACACAAGCTATGATTTGCTTCCAAAACAAAAAATGCCAAACATGGTGCAGTGTAGAAACTTACATTTTGGTCAGTCGCTTGAAAGAGCCCCATTCGGGTGGGATTGTACCGTTGAGGTAGTTGCGCGTCAAATCTCTGTCAGGAATTTTCACAAATGCATTTGAAGCGTAAGTTTAAGGTTGCGTTTGTGCAATAAGAGGATTCCACGTAAAAAAAAAATAATTTCCGAGAAAGTATTGACTTTTCCAATGGACCAAGTATATGACAGACCCATACATTTAAAGAAAATTTGTGTTGAAGTGTTATCTTAGTAGTTAAAGAAATAGATGGATGAGTTTCTGGGGTTCCACAAGAGCCAAGTCTGGCTTTGATCAGATTAGACAACCTCAAGTGGAACACCAGGAGCCCAAGGAGAGAATAAACCATTACTTGAACCAAAAATGAGCATAATGTTACTAGAACAGCATGTTCCATCAGCATTATAAATTATCAAAGTTGCACAGGTCTCACCTTGTCACCTGTAGATGTGTCAACTTGGGGCTTAGTTCTGCCAGATGTTTCCAATATCTCAGCTATATTGTCATCCTCAAGAATCGACTTGGCTTTTTTAGCTAAGACACCCCAGAATCCATATTTAGGCTCGCTTAGACTGCTTGTTGATCCGTACTCGTATGGTTTGGAATCCTACACTCACAAAAAGCTTTTAGTTGGCAAAAAGTAAACCCCATTTGAAACCTACAAACTAGGGAACATCCTCACCAATCCAACTGGTATTCTCCGCTGGATTCACACCCACCCCTAGGCCCTAGCACCCGTGGATTGGCAGGAATTCCAAATTGACACCCATCCAATTTCTAAAATGGAACACAGGGAAGTCCTGCACGTCTTGTAGTGCCACCATAAAGAAATGAAATGAGAATATTCATAAGGATTCATATTAATATTCAAGTATCCTTACAACATTAAAAGCACCTTACTAGGTCCATTGTAAAATAAAACAAACATGATAACATTCCACTCTGTAACAACATTCAAAACATTGATGATTCCTGATTTCATGTGGCTGCATCTTTTCCACATGGAATCACACACCCAAAAATCCTCTTCACTTTTCATTCAAACCTGCAAAAAAAAAAAAAAAGGCAAGTTCCACAATGTAACAACATCCATTAAAGTGGTACATAATCTATAAACCCATGTCCAATTAGTTTTGAAGGGACTCTTTTCCAAGCACAAATCAAATGGCAATTATAGAAGACCTGAATTAGATCAATCTGTCACACCACCTTGCAACCCCAGGAACAATTATAGAAGACCTGAATTAGAACAATTATAGAAGACCTGAATTAGAACAATTATAGAACAAACGCCAGGAACCCCAGGGTGGGCCCCACCACCTTGCAACGGCAGGGATTGCTCGTCGTGCCACATTCCACACATAAGGGTACCCCAACACCCACAGCCATTGCCAAAATGCAACAGAACCCCCCAAAAAAAAAACAATCCAAGTAACAGAGACCAGAAGAGAGGAGAAGAGCTTGTACAAAACTAACTATAGAAGTGGAAGCTATCAAAGCTGAAATGAATCTAGGATAGATTCAAAGAGAAGAAACAAAGTAACTGTAGTAAGGAAACTGAGAAAACCGACAAGTTGAAACATGTCAATTTATGTGGTCTTTGTGGCAGTAGCAGGTTTGGTGTATTGTATTATATATAAATGTATGCATGCATGTGATGATGGGAATTGTGATTGATCTTGGCCATTCTTTATATGGGGCTGTTCGGAGTGGGCTAATGACATGTGGAAGCAAAACATTACATGAATTACACGTGTGTTTTTGAGCGGTAATCGTGGCAGGATGGAAGAAGAAGCTCCAGCCTCCAAGTTTGACAGTAATGCTGTCTTAAGATTTCACATTTGCTCTGTGATACATGCATCGTAGAATATTGCACAAATTTTCTTTCATTTGGAGCTTTTTACCCCCTTTTGTTATATAAATTACCAAATTGAGTGCTAATGAGTGGATTGCTAATGACTATGAGGAGTTACTAGAATTATCACAAGGAGAAGCAGATTCAACTGGTTAATACCTTATCTCTTAAGAAAAAGTGGACATGAAGGATGGACATCCATCCACCATTGTCTCAAATAGCATCAATGGGTTAAACTCAGTACATTTTTTTTTTCTTAAAGGTAAATTTGTATTAGGAGAAAAGAGGAACTGGGCAAGAGCCCCCAAATACAAGACAAAGCAGCACATCAAGGCTCGAAGATTAAACCTAGCACTATAGCACATCACAGCTAACCAGCACAGCATGGGAAAGCAGCTCTACACAAAAACACAGCAGGACCAACTCTCTGGCTCAGGAGAATAAAACTGCTGAACACCACTTGGCTCAGCAACAACAGAGCAGGGGAGACAAAAAAAGCCAAAAAGATTAACACAAAAACAGCTGACGTTGCACTACATCTACTAACAAAACTTTCTAAAACATCATTTCAGGCACTTGCTGAACACCCTCCACTGTATCCTCAACAATTCTTCCGTCGTATGCTTCTTGATTTGGGTTCACAAAGGTATAAATAGTTTCTTGCTAAGAATGAGTGTGCTATGTGGAAATGGAGGTAGAATTCTTGCCAACTGGATTTCATCCTGTGTGGGATTGCTACGAATAAAGTTAATGGATCGAATTCCAGTACTAGATTCAATTCGTTTCCTGCAAGGTAATATAAGAAACGAGTGTAGACTGGCCAACATGGAAAGTGTATTCAAGTGGCCCATGTTTTATGGGCACAGACAGCTATGGCTTCTATTTAAAAGCAGCTCTTGCTTCTGTGTCAGGATAACAAAGGATCATTCATAGAGTGATCTTGCTAGCAACAGCAAGAACAGCAGTGGAGATTCACTGGGCCAGAAGGCTTTTCATCATATTGCGGTCAAGTTCAAGAGGCTTTTTGCTTCTCTCACCAGTCGCAAGCTATATGTCTCACTGACAGATGGATTGGATGAGGATTCGGTGGACCGAGCGCTCAAAAACCTTACAAGAACTATCATAAAAATTTAAGAAAAAAAAAAAAAAAACCTTCTACAAGAAACAGAGCTCATCCGCCACCACCAAATTATCTTCTCTGTTTTTTTTTTCTAGGGTACTAAAAAGTGATTGGGTTTTTTATTTTAATGGCTTGAGGAAAATTTATTTAAAAGTAGGAAAAAATAAGAAAAATAAATAAAAAGGAAAAGAGAACAAAAGGCTCAGATTTGCAGACAGATGGAGAAGAAAACGACGCCGACGAGACGGAGAGCACATTACCTGCAACCGACGCCGAGCTTGGGCGAGACGGAGATGGGCGCTGCGAGCTTGGGCGCTGGACAAGGGAGATGGGCGCTGCGAGACGGAGAGGGAGCTTGGGCGCTGGACGAGGGAGATGGGCGCTGGACGAGGTGAGAGGGGCCAGGGACCGAGAGGGAGATGCAGAGAGATGAGGGAGATGGACCGAGAGGGAGATGGGCGATTTCTTGTGTGCTTTGGGGAAATGCAGAGATGAGGGAGAAGGACCGAGAGGGAGAAGCAGATGAGGGAGAAGCAGAGAAGCAGAGAAGCAGAGAGATGCAGAGATGGACCGAGAGGGGGCGCTGCGAGACGGAGAGGGAGAAGCAGAGAGATGGGCGCAGAGAGAGGGTTTGAAGCAGAGTGAGATGATCGAAGCAGAGAGAGGGTTTATGTTTCGATAAACATATGATGGCTAGAATGAATCAATCCCGGCGCAAATAGTGCGCCGGCAAAACCACTTCGGCAAACTCAACGCGGGATGTCCCAAATGAAGGCGCGCGCGGGAGACATTTGCCGGCGAAATATAAATACGCCAGGAAAAACCACTTTTGCCGGCGAAAATTCGCGCCGGGAAAAGTTTTTAATAACTTTTTTATTAACACAGTTACCTTTACCGGCGAAAAAAGAAATCGCCGGGAAAAAGTGACCTATACCGGCGTAAACATTATTTTCGCCGGGAAAATGTATACTTTCCCCGGCGTTTAATATTTACACCGGGAAAAAACGCCGGGAAAAATGTAAATTGTTGTAGTGTGTTATACTCCCAAACCCCTCGAATTCTTATTAGAATGTCTCTCAATAGAATTTCTCAATTGGTAATATATCTCTAAATAACACTAGCAAAACATGCCTGCAATTAGCACCAGCAATATAATTTATAATATTAAAAATAATATTATTTTAAATAAAACTTAGTCTAAATTATATTGAAACGGTAAAAATTACAATAAAAATTCAAACCTATAATAATAAAAAAAAAGTTGGTTAATTTCAAAATGAGAGTACTTTAATTTGTTTGAAATCAATTGAGTATTTTACTTCAAATATTCTTTTGAAATCAAAAGAATAAGCCCATAATAAAAAAATAAAATTGATAAAAATACAATATTAAAAAAAGCCCATAGACAATCCAATAATAAAAATAACTTAGAAAATTGAAAAAAAATAAATAAAAGAGAAAATATGAATCCATGAGAATCTATCACCTCGGAAAGTAAAAGAACTCATTAAAACCGGTTAAAATGATAAAGAAAAACTATGATAAAAAAAATCATTAAAACACTAAAAAGTACATAAAAATGAAAGAATTAAAAAAAGGAAAGATATATATATATGGCAAACTGTGTTGCAAAAATCATTGAAATTGCAGTTGTAAGAATCCTTGTGTTTTATTCACTCGTTAATTTGAATTATGTGACGAAATGGAGATTAAAGAGTCTACATTAAACTAAAATCTAAAACCATAATGGGATTGCATGAGATAAGGGATGGAAGGTTCACATGATAAACTCTCTTTAATATGTCATTAGATAAGAATTGCTTATCTAAGACATTAGATATGAAAACCTAAATATGCATTGATTAATTAAAGACCGTGAAAGATTGGACTCTTTAAGAGGAAATCCCTAAATTGACCTCTTTACTTAAGAGGGCTAAAATAAAAAATTTCTCTAGAATTCCGAAAATCTCTACCTCAAAATTAAAATCGAAATTGAACTTCAATTTTTCAATCAATTGTAAAATCAGATCCTATACCTTTTATATATAATAATTTGGCATTTTTAGAATTTGGAATAACCCATATAAAGTTTTAGCCATTTTTACTACAACTAGTTTTTAATACTTTCTAACAAAGAGAGAATTTGGGAATGTCAAAGGTCAAAGTCTGACAAGAATTTGAAATTCTCATGCATGGAAATCCTGAAATCCACTTATCAAGCAGTCGATGGGGCTTATTTGTTTGCATTTTAAAGTGCATACGAAACGAAGGACAATATTCTTTTATGAGTAATTAAAAAAATTAGCTCCATCAGATTATCCTCGCACTTCATTGACAACGTTAAAATTTGATGGTATATTAACAATCCAATAGTCAGTAAAGGCTTTATGATCATAAAAATTAATATGATGCTAGATCATGGGGAGATGTGAATGTAAAAGGGGCTACAATGATCAAAAGTTGGATGAAGTGGGCCCCATGGAGATGGACGGCGTATGTAGTTTGCTCATAGGATGAGATTCTCTGAAATGGATAAGCGGTTAGAAATGAAGATCAAACATAAATTTTCAAAAATTAGCATCAAATAACCTTTCTTTTTAAGGAAATGAATACGCATGCATCACCCTAATAATTTAATATATTAAAAAGTGAAGGTCTTATCTACATTGCCACTTTATATCCATCACCCGCCTTATACCCTTCTGGCAGTACCTCTTTAATAATCATTTAAGAGTTCATTTCACTTCTTTAACAATTATTGGATAAAGTTCATTTCATCCTAAATTCCTACGTATTTTAATGCTAACAAACAGTCCCTCCTAATAAGTGCATTTTACTTTTTACTCCTTTAGTGTGAGGTGGACTTGAATGTCCAGAAAAATGATGAAATGAAGGTGCTGCATGAAATGATCTGTCTCTCTTTTTAAAAGGGGGAAGCTTTAAATGATAATTCTTACACCTGGTAGGGCAAATTCACTCCACCAAGACGATCAGTACTCGTTTTAAATTCTCATTCATCTTCTATTTGCATTTTTTTTATATAAAAAATGATAATATCATATTAGAAATCAACATGATCCATGCAAATGTAAATAAGAAAAATGACAAAAACAATGGCACATGGATTAGAGAGATACGCCCACACACTAACTAAACAAATCACATAGGAACAAACAAATTATAAGAAGGATCCATTTGGCTTTTGTATTTATCAGCTTTACAATAGGGTGCTGCCTACCATTATCCATACCCTTTATCCTTTATTGTCTAATGGCAATAATCAAGTTCTCCTATTGGTGGGATGGGACACAATGGTAAGACATAGCCTCTATGTAAAGGGTGTTAAGTTTCACCATGTGGTAGGACGACTATTGAAGAAAAAGATGAGAAATAAAGAAGGATGGCAATCAACCATGATCTAATAAATGAGAAACACAAGTACGACAATAAACATGTTTAGTCAGAGATCAAATATTCAAAATTAGCAGTCTCACGCTGATGAAAATGTGAATCACAGCTGAGGTAGGACATGTGTCTAGTCAATGTTCAAATTCCGATATGAATAGTTATTTATTTATTTTTTTCAAAAGGGGAATTTATTAATAGTAGATAAGAGTAGTTACAAAAGGGTGCCTCAAGGCCCAGATTAATTACAATGAAGAGTTTTCGTGATAGTGTCTCCTGCAAAAAGCCTTCAGTAGATGTCCACATTACGTTATCTCAAAAATAGATGCATTGTGTTCCAGAGTGCTAATTGTCGTCGTTTGTGCTTTCAGGTTCAGAGTCTAACCCTCCTGCATACAAAGTGCCTATATGTCCTGAATATGTAGTGGCAGTGTGGAATTGAATAGTATTTCCTGAGGGGGTCCCAGCTTAGCGAGTGGGTCAACCAGCCTGTTTGCATTACGTCGGGTGAGAAGGACCTGCAGCGAGGGATTTGAGCTAAGAATTCGCGTGATTTTTTCCACAAGGGCATCAGTTTCCAGGGCATTCCCGAGTCAGATGTTAGGTTGTTCCAAACAATGAAGGAGTCACCTTCAATGATAACCTCCTGGATTCCAACCTGTACACATAGCTGTGAGCCGCGGAGCAGAGCCTGGATTTCAGCCTCTATGGTCCCTGAGAATTCCTCCGATGCCGAATGTATTGGTTTATATGATGATAGAAGGAGCCATCAATATTTAGCTTAAGAACGGGGTGGGTGGTGGCTGCCAGGTTTCTGCAGGGATGGTGCGGGAAGGGGCAGTCTTTAGCAGGTTGCTATTCATGAAGGGCTTGAGAGACAAGTTTAATGATGGATGGAGGGTGCCAGGGTTGATTGCGGAAGATGATGTTATTGCGGGCTTTCCAAATGTACCACGACATCCAATCAAGCAACTCTTGGCAAGCAGTATGTTGATACCAGAACCAGTTCGCAATCGGGTTTGGGGGGTCTTGATAAGAAAGGATCTCTGGATGGAAAGCTAGAGGGAGAGGGTAGCCGAGCAAGAACAAAGGAGATGATCAGTGGTTTCTAGCTCTAAATGGCAAAGAACGCAGGTTGGATTAATGGAAGAGAAATTCTGTAGCTGGCCCTCAGAGGCAAACAGTTACGAAGGCACTTCCAAAGGAAGAGCTTGTGTTTTTAGGTACCAAATTTTCGTCCATGGCATCTGGGGTCCCGTCGTGGTTGTGGTGAAGTGCCTGTACAGTGATTTGATTGGGCATGTGCCAGTATTCTCAGACTTCCAATAGGCTATGCTGTTACCTCCTAGAGGGATCTAGAGGATATTCGCCACTGTGTCTGCGTCCCACCACAATTGTGAAGCGTCCGTGTTCCAGCAGGGGAGGTGGTTCTTGTCCCTTCTGATAAGGCTGCTTACTGGAACAGCGGTATGACTATTAGGGTTCCTTTGATAAATTGAACCACCACCGTGGCTCGGGATCCATCTGTCTCCGATGGCGTCGATGTGCGTCCCGTCCCCGACAGACAAAAACAAGTTACCAAGAATATGGGGTTTGTGACGCAACATCTTTTTCCAGAGAATTGAGTCTTTGGCTTTGGGAGTGCAGTATCTGAAGGAAGAGTTCCAAAGGTGTTTTTGGGAAAGGATCTTGGCCCAAAACGAAGCAGGCTTGGTATGAAAGAGCCATAGCAGTGATGGTTTGGTAAAGCCTGATCTAGACTTTAGCCTACAGGAGTTTATATGTTTCTTGTCGGTTTAATCTGAACCATCTGTTATAACGTCAGATCCGACGGTTATGGGGGTCTAGAGGTTTAGGGCTTCATGTATTTATACTGGGTAGTGAGAGCATTGTACTTATGGTGAAATTAGAAAAAGCAAGAGAGATAGTGAGGGATTGTACTCTTGTGAGAATCTCCAATAATAGTGAACAACGTGAATCTCCTGTGGACGTAGACAACTTTGTCGAACCACGTAAATTCGTGTCTCGTGGATTGTCTGTGTGATTGATTGATTGTTTTCCATAGATCGCGCGTGTGTTTCGATCCTAACAACAGGTATCAGAGCCTAGGGTTTCTAGTGCTTGGTGTCGCATGCGATCCAAGGCAAGGATCTGATTGGATCTCGGACAAAGGATTGACTATTGATCCTCGTGAGACTCACAGATCAGACAATCGAAGAAGACACTGGATTCCGGTTTGTCATCTGATGGGATCTGAATCTCATTGGACCATCAAATCAGATCGGAGAAGAATAGAAGTGGGCCACGACTGCAGAAGGCTGATCAGCGATCGGAGCAGGCCTTCATTTCAAAGCACTACGTCAAAAGATGAAATTCTCGACTCATGTATCACTGTGTGGTCGACTCACAATGGCCGCCACATTTTTGTGACGGATTATTTTAAATCGACGACGGTCATGGGCAGCCTCTCATCTTTTAAGTTGACAAAAGTAAACATCCCACCACTATTACCCCAATAAACCCAACGCTCGTCTCCCTCCAAAAAAATCCCTCCCCTCCCTCCAAAAACGAAACCCCTCACCCCTCACCTCCCCTCCCCTCTCTTCCAATAGACGATTCCTCCTCCATCAAGGCTCCTCCATCAAGGTCGCAAATGGCTGGACCCTAACCCTTCTCATCTCCCATCTCCTCCTTCGTCTTCATCTCTCCAGCATCTCCAAAGCAACGAGCTCATCCTCTCTCTTCTCCGTCTTCATTTCTCTAGACCTCCTCTGGCTTTGTCTCCAAAGCAGCGAACCCATCCCCTGTCTTCTCCATTTTCATTTTTCTGAACTTCCTCATCCTAAAGCAACGAGCCCATCCTCTGCTTCTCCAAAGCAACGAGCCCATCCTTTGTCTTCTTCGTCTTCATTTTTATGGACTTCCTCTCTCTTTGTATCTCCGGCATCTCCAAGGTACGAAATTTTTACACTACAAGAAAAATCATTTTTCGCGGCAAATATTCCGCGACGTTTTGAAAATTTGTCACTAAATGTTGTTTTTCGCGACGAAAAATTCATTTCGTCGCCTAAAACAAAAACACAAATTATTTAACGACGATAATTTTCAATTGACGCTAAATATTGTCGCGAAAAGTTTGGCGCCAAAAAATGGAGTTGGCGCCAGGAAGAAGTAAAATTTTTCCGACAAAATTATTTATTTGGCGACGAATTTTTTTCGTCGGTAAATCATTTACACCATATTTTATTAAAAAAATTTCACGACAAAAATATGTCGTCGCCGAATTCCCTAAAAATAATCCACTACGAAAATATTTCGTCTCGAAATGCATAAAATTTGGGCGCGCGATTTAGCTTCGCGGTTCATTTTTCAGAACCATGGGCGACGAAATGAAACGACATTACACCCTTCACGCTAACCTCGTCCATTTTTCTCACACCGGAACCAAGGCACAGCACCATCACCTCCTCTCCCTCTCTCTCTCTCCATCTCGCAACCCCCTGCGCAGACCCATCTCAGAGGCAGCCCCCCTCTCCAGTCTCTCTGCTCTTCATCTCTCTCACGCCCGCGGACCGTCGCCCCTTCTTCCTCCACGCGCAGACCGCACCACCACCACCAGCAGCGCAGAGCCCCATCATCTCTCCCTCTTCTCCCTCCACGCGCAGAACTCATCCCATTCACAGGTAAGAGCCTCTCTCCCTATTCTCTGCATCACCATCGCATCCCTCAACACTTCCCCTGCACGCCAGCGCACCCTCTCCTCTCATAGAAATCTCCAGATCTCCAAGAAGGATATCTGTTTATATTTTATTTTATTTTTTATTCTGGGTTTTTCTTTTTCTTGTTTTTGTGGGGTTTTGTAATTGTTTTTTTTTTTGGATGAGAGATTGGATTTGGGGGGATGTTTCTGTGGGTAGGTTCTACTATTTGTGGGGTTTTGAGGAATAGGAGTTTGAGTTTTTGTGTATTGGGGATTTGATTTTATTAGAAGATCTGAGTTGGGGTGGTGTATTTTCCGGTTGACATCGGAGAAGAAGACGCAGAAGCCAGAGCAGTGAGCAGCGGTAAACCTACTTCGCTGCATTTTCCGCTCTTCGATCTTCGATCTTTGAGATCTCTCTTCCCCAAAACCCTAATCTTTGTTTGGAGCTTCCAGCAGCTTTGAGGTTTCCGATCTGGTCGATATCGGAGAATACCTACTTCCCTGCATTTTTTTTTTTATCTTCGACACTTTGCTTACGTTAGGCCTAGGTCTGAGAGTTTTCTTGAGTTAATGAAATAGTAGTTTATGTATTCAACCTTCTATAACCAACTTCTTTGGGTATATGAAATTATTGTATCCATGGTGGTGGTATGCCAGCTGAGGAAGTGTTATTGAGTGATGCTTGTTCCTTTTAATAGGATGATACTGCTTTTGAGAAGCAGAGTGCTCTATTTGCTTTGGCAGTCTCGGATGTTGTATTGATAAACATGTAAGTTTGGTAACATTTGGATTTGGTATGGATGGAGAAGAGTGTTCTCTGGAAGTACTGATTAAAAGTAAATTATCTAGGTGGTGTCATGATATTGGTAGGGAGCAAGCAGCAAATAAGCCACTTCTAAAGACGGTTTTTCAGGTGATTCTGTTTTCAGTTCTCCTTTCAACTGAAAGTGCTAATGTGTGCAATGCTTATTTTATACAAACCATCTTTCTATCTATCGCAGGTCATGATGCGCCTATTCAGTCCTCGCAAAACAACTTTGTTATTTGTCATTCGTGATAAAACGAAGGTTTGCATTCTTTTGTAGTATTTTTTGTTCCAAAGAAATGTTTTTCCATTTTGGTTTTATCCCTAGTGTGTCCTTTTCCAGCAAATTTATGAATTGTTGCATCATGACTCTTCATCAAAAGAAAATAAAATTGCTGCTCAGAGTTCATTCCTATTTAACGTTTTCCATGTAGACCCCACTTCAGCATTTAGAACCTATTCTAACGGAAGACGTTCAAAAGGTGAATTCTACATTTTGAATTCTTTTGAATGATTCTACATTTGCAGTGCTATGTGGCCTTTCTTGTATCTGCTGAGTTGTCATTAATCATGATCACATTATTGCTGTAGATTTGGGATACAGTATCCAAACCCCAGACTCACAAGGATACTCTACTTAGTGAATATTTTAGGGTGAGCTGTCAGTTATACATAATTGAGCCTGGTTATACATAGTTGATCACTCTTCTTCTTTTTTTTTCCCTCTCTGAAGTATGTGGTTTTTGATTTTGAAGGTGGAGGTGACAGCTTTGTCCAGTTATGAAGGACAGTTCAAGCAGGAGGTATGAGACCAAATGAAACAGCAAAAGTTTGAATATTCAAGACTTTGCTTGAGCACTAACATGTGTTAGTTTAGCTTTGAGTAAAATGTATCATGGTGTCCTGTTTATAGTTGTGCATTTGATGCAAGCATGCAATCTGCCAAGTAGCTAGGGTCTGGATGCATTTTGCACCGTAACATGATTAAAGTAGTTTCTTTCTTTCTTTCTTTTTTTCATTTTTTACTATGAGTCATATTTCATGCATTAAATGATGTCTGATTGGCATGAAACTGGGTGAGTTCAAGTTTGTGCAATTTTGAGAAGTATTGGCGAAGATATGGTCTGCTTTCTGTTATGTTATGAGTTATGATTTTAGGATATTTTATTTGTTTGGTAATTGAATGTTTGAGTTGAATGAAAACATCTCTAACTTTATGGTAAGACGAGAGAAAAGGTAAGAGTTACATAAGAAGATCAATTTGCTTTAGTTTTTCTAGCAAAAGTTTTGCTTTATTGTAAAAACAATTCTATGATTTATTGTATAGAAAAAGTTTGAGAAGTTAACCCACCCCAGTACATTGATCATTCTTCAGTTTTAACTGCTCAATTCTTTCTAAAATTGTGTAATTCGAGTTTCTTGGATTAGATGAGTCAATATGCCGGGCAACGATATTGGTAATATGGAAGATATGAGGTTCTGGAGTATATTGGGGATCACATTCAAGAAATTTGTGCTAATGGTAATAATATCATTTCTATTGATCTTAAGAAAGAGATGTTAAAGAGTTAAAGATGTGGCGATACAAGGATAGTGATGGTGGAGCACTTTGGAGGTCTCTGTTTGCCTCAGAACTTGTCATAGGAGGTGCACCAAATTTGAGAACCTTGTTTAATGAGGCAGGAGACGTTATTGATGTTTTTGTTTTGGTAAATAGGAACAACATAAAATCTATAGGGTTCACGTTGTAAGGTATGGGAGTTGGAACAAAAGATAAAGCTCTTTGGACAATTGAGAGGATTTTTGGCTGAGCTCTTTCTGTACTTTCATCTTAGAAACCAGTACAAGGTGTAACACAGGTGATTTGTTGGGAAACTGATTCTAATAAAGGAGGTGGAACTTAAGACACCTGCTCATCCTACAATGGAGAAATCTGGAAAAGTGAGGTTGAGAAAGCAGTATAGATTGAGAAAGGAGAATGAAGGAAATTTGGAAGTTGTGTAAGCATCAAAGTTACTATCCAACCTTAAAAGCTTCTCTTCAACAAACTTTTGATGCAAGTGGTTATATTTCAGATGATAGTTATCATCATGATCGTGGTGCCCAAGGATCGACATCTATAAATCAGCTTAGGCCACACCGAAACATTGATGTAATTGGTGTTCTTCTCAGTCATGTCGGTGTGAATCAATCAATATACGTTCGATACGACCCGTATGTTGGTTGATACACACTCCTTGAACAACCTACCCTAGTTTTGGGTTGTGAAAGTTTGGGGAAAGGCTTTTTTGACATTTCTAGCACAAGAAATTTAAAGAAATATAGGAAATCAAAGAAATGAAGAATCAAAGTTGATATGCAAAGCATTAGCTTGGGGGTTATCTTTGAGGCAAGGAAAAACAATCAAGAATAAGTGAAATATGTTGGTGTTTTGGTTTGTTTTGGATATGAATGAATTCCAAATCATAAGAGGAGCATGTTTTCAGCATCTGTCTTGGTTTGTGGTCTGTATCGTAGTTATATTGATTTAACTAAAAAATGCATGTGGGCATGTGCATGCAGTGGCGGATCCAGGATTCAAAATCACTGGGGGCACGATTAAGTAGTAGGGGGTCCGGGGGCAACGCCCCCTGGATTTTTTTTGGGTTATTTATATGATTGCAAATGATTTTTTTTTTCATGCTTGAGAAAAAAACAATACACAAAAAAAGTAGTGGACCTTTTACATACACTATCAGTAACTAATACACAGAAATGTGCATTCAAAGACAGATAGTTTGTAGATTTCCACTACATTGCAAATCATGCCTAGCAAGGACAAATAGTGTGCAGATTTACCCCAAACCTTTTATATGGAACAAATATAATATAATAATTTCAAGCAATAAAACAAGACATATTTATTTATCACAATTGTTCTCTACGAGTTTTCATTGGGGGGCCTGGTTCAATGTCACTGGGGGCCTAATTGATTTGGGCCTAACTTAGTATACATAATTTTTTTTTTCCCAAAAAGTCACTGGGGGGCTGGGAACTACATCCGCCTCTGCATATTAATTTATCTTAACTGTTTTCAGCGATGACTGCTGTTAATTTTTCTTGGCATTAGCTCTTGCAAGAGACTGAGAACGCGGTGATGCTACAAGAAAGTGATTAAAACAATCAAAATTAGGGGGGACAAGAATATGAAATACCTAAAGTTAATATTGGGCTACAAAAATCCATTGGGGGCCCAAAAAATTCACTGGGGGCCTTATGGAAAAAATCAATGGGCCCCACCAAAATTTGAATTGAACCTTAGAAATCCACTGGGGGCCCAGGCCCCCAGTGGTTACATGCTCCATCCGCCCCTGTGTGCATGGTGGCATGAGGGTAATATGCAAGTATATATGTAAGTTTATTTCATAGGTATCCATTGATGAAAAGTTTGCAAATGGTAGTATGAACCGTGAGTGTTGTCTTTTATAGGTTCGACAGCTGAGGCAGCGCTTTTCCAATTCTATTGCTCCTGGAGGGCTTGCTGGTGACAGACGGGGTGTCGTTCCTGCCTCAGGATTTTCTTTCAGTGCACAACAGATATGGAAAGTTATAAAAGAGAATAAAGACCTTGACCTTCCTGCTCACAAGGTGTTCAGCTTTGAATTCCACCTGCTTAGTGGCAAGCAACCACGTTCTAGTGTTTGAGACATTCTCTTATTTCCTATGTTATTTATTTAGGTGATGGTTGCCGCCGTTCGCTGTGAAGAGATTTCAAATGAAAAGTTCAGTCGTCTGATCTCTGATGAGGTAGCCATTTTCTGTCTGCCTAGCTGTAGTTTTTATTTTATTTTATTGGATCAATTGGAAAATTGTTTAAAGAATATACTAACCCTTGCATGTGCTTTAGCGTTTGTTGGAGTTGGAGGCAGCTGTTCAATCTAATCCAGTATCAGGCTTTGGAAAAAATCTTAGCTCCATTTTAGATACTTATCTATCAGAGTAAGGCCACTTCTCCTTTTCTTCTTTGTATAGAATTATTTGTTTGCGCTAAGTAATGTGTAATATGAGAGATGTCATAAGCTGTTCTAGGATGTTTGAAACAGATTTTTAAGGTGCAAAAAGTAATTATATGGGTGGAGAGAATAGAATTACATCAAACATCCTTGTGTATCAGTTCGTGCACAAGCAGAATGGCAATCCATACTGTCTATGTAATATAGCCTCAGCCATGTAAATGTGCTTTTGCTTCTGAAAAGTCCATTGAAACATATAACTGAATATATTCTTTTTGGTTTACAGTTCAAGCACTTCTACCTGTTTTGAAATTTGGTTGTTGTCTTGCTAACTATTGGGCTTATTGCTCAATTGCTCATTAACTAGATTGAATTCTTTTTATCACCTAAGTTCGTATCTCCTTTGCTAGATTGTAAGTTCCTCCTAATACTTAAATACACCGATATCAAATATTCAACTGGAAATGAGTCATTGTTGCATTTTTGGTGTTCACACAAACAACTGCAGAACCATCCAATTCTTCAGGGAACACTGAAGAACCCAATTTCTGTTGACATATAACTCAAAGTTACATGCATGTTAATGTTTATAAAACATTTCTTATAAGGAAAAATTACTGTCATAATTACATAATGTAATGGCCACATATTTTATGTTCGTCTGAAATCAAGATTTGGCCACATCTGTTGAATTGATGGGATTGAGTTCAACACAAAAAAGCCCTTTTTTCAACTGCACATCATAGAGTCCTTTTTCTATATTAGCCGTTAAGGTCTTACCTAGTCTGTCATCCTGTTCCTGTTTAATGCCTCCACTGATAAAAATATGTGGCAATTGACATATCAGATACCAACAGCATATTAATATTGTGCTGGTTGGGCACCTCACATTAGCGGAGCAGGTTTTGGAATTCATTTCATCACATACTAATTGTTTGAATCTTGCCTGAACAGATCAGAAATATAATGATAAAAAAATGAAGACTACATTATGTGCTATGAATTCAGTAGTTAAATACTTGAATGTGTTTACTTTTCTTTTTCCCATGTTGACTTATTTTTACATAAATGTTCTGCTTCTAACCCTTGTTCTCTAACTACAGATATGATATGGAGACTGTATACTTTGATGAGCTTCTGCTTCTATTTCCATCCATTTGGCTTGAGATACTTTTCTCCAATGTTCTAGCTCATAATTTTCTTGCTTTCTCTCTGACTGATGAGTGCCAGATCATTGTTGGCAACATAGACTGCAGGACTTCATCTTTGATATTGGTTGTAAAGATCCAAAATCAAGGCTAATTTATAAGTAAGGACTCAACATAGACCCTTGGTTCAATCCTAGTCTAATTGAAAACTTAGTCATAACCCTACATAGTTCCTAAGCTCTTTACTGGCCCTTCATATATGTTTTGTATATTAGAATATACCCATTAGTGTAATCTTTTTTCTTTAGTGTTTTCCAAACTAATTAATATGTTTCTCTTAAAGTTGTATAAAGAAATGTAAATTTCATAAATTTTACAAATGAATTTAAAGAATTAGTAAAATGACTGAAGCCAAAATCTGCAACAATTTAAAAGCATCTGAGGTCCTTCCAGACAAGTTCAAGAACCCATATGCACAGAGAGAGAACAGGGGCAGCCACATTTGGGGGATGTTTGAAAAATGCTGTATTGAAAGGACCATCAACAATTCTTTGAAAAGGATATGATGTAGCATAAATAATCTATCGATCTGATATACTCAAGTGTATCATCGATTTGGTAGAGTCAAGATCATAACCACTCAAGTGTATCATTGATGTCATACAGGGACCATTTTTCATCATGACAAACTCTGGATATCAGCCTGTACCTGGCTTGATCAACTCCCATTCATGTCCCCTGGTTGGTCAATGCAATTGTTTGTTGCCTTTAGTTGTGTTAACCATTTTACATATTTGGTGCAGAGAGGTGCCCCCACTGACCAAATATTCCTAGTGCGCCATGGCTCTTGCAAACATTTCCTACACTCAAATGTTGTGTCAGTGAGACAACAAACCATAACCAATACTAGTATTCCGGGGGGCTCGGTGTAATGGTTAGCTCCAATTTTTTTCTAGGCCCAAAAACTTTACATCTTGTGTTTTATATTGCTTATACCCAGTTGTTGTATTCTTATGCTTTAATAGTTTCCTTTGTTGGTTATGATACAAAGAATGTACCACAAAGCAAACTATTAATAGTTTCGTCCTAACATACTTTGCACTCAAATCCTAACATTTTTTTATGTACCATAGATTGGGACTAGAAACAGTGCAGAGAACTGATTTCAAACAGGGGTTAGTAGAGAGGCCATCATTTTTTCTGAGAGTTCTGTTATTAGATAAGAGTAAGCTCTCTTGAGGCTTTTTATTATTATTATTTTTTTTATGTTGTGTTGTTTGGTGTTTGGATTTATGGGTTCTTCTTACTTTGTGGGCATTGCATCAGTATAACTTCGATTTCACCATGGACATCACATACTCATATTAACTGTTAGGATAGTGATTTAGCTTTGTGATCTTGAATCAACTTGTTTTGCTTCAAGTTCACTTTTATTTTTTAATTTTCCCAGGCTTTTATTTTGTCTCACTTTGCTTTTGATTCCCATGTTTAATTCCTAACATATATTTTTTTTTGTACCACAGGTTAAGATTGGAGATCAATGTAATATAGGCCAATTGCTTGAACATCTTTTTGTTTTTCATAAGAATATTGTACTTGCACTATTTTGGATGCTACATTTTTACTTAAATTAGTGACGAGGACGTGGCTAAACTTGTGGGTTGGATTTAATAGTTATATGTTTCCTAATATGTTGAAGGAGCAGGTGTACATTTTTTATTAGTTAAATGAGCCGACCTTATTATACATTTTGTTTGAGTTGAATGAGTAGGTTTTATTGTACATTTTATTTTTGTTGAATGAGAATGTTTTATTATACATTTTATTTTAGTTGAATGAGCAGGTTTTATTATATTCAGCATAACGGAGGTTTTTGAGGTGGCATGCAGTGATTTATAAAATAAATATATTATTTTTAGCAACGAATTTTATTTGTCGCCTAATAGGAATAAATATATCTTTTCATATAATCCCGACATATATAATTTGTCGCCTAAGAGAATTTGTGGCAATGTTAAATATTTGGCGACGAAATAAGGTGATTGCCTAATGTCTAAAAACTATGCGCGACAAACTAATTCGTCGCTTATTATAACTTATGGCAATTTATACACTATTTAGCGACAATATAGTTTTGTCGCCAAATTCCTTTTCATCGTGTTTTATCCTTTTTTTTTGCAATGAATTATAGATATTTAGCGACAAGAAAATCCTTTTTGCCGACATAATGTGTTGTCGCAAAAAATTGATATTTGGCGACGATTAGTTGTGATCGTCGGCAAAAAAATTCACCGACGCCTAATAGGCGACGAACTGGCGACGAAACCATTTTCGTCGCAGAAAATATTGGGCGACGATTTTCAGATTTTCTGCGACAAAAATTTTCGTCGCGAAAAATGATTTTTGTTGTAGTTTAGGGTTTTATGGATTTTCTGTTCGATTTCTCTCTTTATCTTTTGTGAGTTTGAGTTCTCAACTGAATATGAGATTCTGATGAAGATAGGATATGGGTTTCATGTGGGTATTCATGGGAGTAAGAGCAAATTTCAGTAAAACTGATTTACTAAAGCTGTATGAAGAAGATTTCGTCATGTTAGGAAATGGGTTTCATGTACTAAGAGAAACCCATTTCCTAACATGAAGAAATTTTGTTAGGAAATCGGTCATTCATGCATGCTGCAGATGGGATGGGAGCATTTGGGTGAAAAACACGATTCTGGTGGATTGGTATGAAAGAGTATTAAACTCACACCCACCTGAAAAGTAAACGCCAAGAATAGACTCCCCAGATGATTGAGTAGGTGGTTTTGGCAGTTTTTTTGTCTCCCAGTGTTCTGCTTCACTCTCTGGCCAGAGGTTCCCTTCCCTCTCTGTTCTATAGCTTCCGGGGAGGTCTGATCTGCTCATTTTCTCAGTGGCTGGTTTTAGTTATTGGAGATTAGAGTTGTGGTGGCTTTCAATGTTGCTGTGAGGAGTGTGCTTTTTTCTTTGTGTAGGCTCCTTTGTGCTGTCCGATTTCTGGGTTGCTGGAGCCGCTTAGCAGTGGTGATTTTTGTTGTGGTGGGGCCTTGTAGTGGCTGGTTCCCTGGTTTTCTCAGAGCTCTTCAGTGGTTTGGGGAAGTTCCAGCCCTGTTCAGAGCTCCATTTTGTATGTGGTGGTTTGGTTTTCCTTTAGTAGAGTCTTACTGTGAGCAGCGCCTGTAATGCCTTGAATGCAGTTTGTTTGGTGGTGGCTCTCTTCTTTTTGCTGAGTTGCTCTTAGTTGCTGTTGTGATGGATTTTGTAGTGCAGTTTCAGGTTTTTCTTGGGCTGTGATCCGGATCTTTTCCTCTTTGTTATGGGCAAAGAGTTGGATCTTTTCCTCCCATTTCAGCCTTTCTATTTCTTCCTGTGCTCAGCTCTCAGCCTTGTTTTTTTTTTTTTTTTTGTTCTGTGCTGCTCCGGGTGCTCTGTTCAGCTAGGGAACCATCTCTGTCCTGATAGTGAATTGCTGCAGCAAGTCACAGTTGCTTCCGTAGAGCTTCAAGTTGATTAGTATTTTTGTTTTTTCTTTTTGTTGCTTGGTTTCCTGTTCATCTTTGTTCTTAGTTCCTGCTGTTTTGCTCCCTGCTCTGTACATCCTTTATTTAGAGGTGGCCTTTTTGTTCTGCTTATTGCCATATGGTTGTATTTTTTCTTCTCCTTCTCCTGGGGGCTTTGCCCCCCTTTCCCTTCTAATACGAATATACCATTTAGTAAAAAAAAGAATAGACTCCCCAGAGTTTGGCAGGTTCTTTATTCCTTCCTCCTCTTACCCTTTCATCATCTATGCATACAATCATCATCATCAACTCAAATCAAAGAACCCACACCTCCAAAACTAGGCTTATTACTCAACTCCCTCATGTCATTCACCCATAGGCCCTATCTAAGATTTGTGCTGATGCAATTTGTTGCTTCTTGTGTGTGTTGTTTGAAAAGCCCTGAAAAGTTTCACTTGATTTTTTTAGGTTTTGATTCGTGCATTTCCCTTTTCTTTGATGGATAAGTTGTAGGCAGTTTGGATTAAATCCTTGTATTTTGATTTCAATGCATTTCTCTGTTGATTTATCTGAGCCAGGGCTTTAGAATTTTGTTAATTTTCCTACACCGCCTGTGACTACAATCCTTCTTTGCTTGGTTCCCACAGTCTTTACAAGTGATCTGACCAATCCCACTAGAAGGATTGCTAGTGTTAAAAACATCACAAATTGGTTTCTTTAGGAAATTGAGGTGGCTTTGCCACAGATGAGTCTCTCGACTTCCACTCTCTTGGACTGTATTAGCAGTGGAGAGAACACCCACACCAAGTGCAGTTGTGTTGTTGTTGTTGTTGTTGGGATTGTGGGTGTTGGTGATGTTGTTGATTGGCTGATCTGAGAAGATGTGGTCAGGTTGTTGATATTGGAGATGTGGGAAGATGAGGCCAACCATGCCCAAATCAGGGAGGGTGATGGAGCGAGTGGTAGGCCATGTTCCAGCGCCTAGGCAGAGATCTTCACCTGCTCTGCTGCAACTGGCAGTGGAAGAAGAGGCCACCCACTCTCCAAATGCCCCAAAATCAGATGGCAGATTCCTTGCAGTAGCCACAGTGGCTATATGAGAGAGAGAAAAAGAGAGGTCTGACTTTCTCTCTAACGTAAATGAATGGAGAGGAGAAAGGGAAACTCAAAGCTCTGAGACAGATTCTCTCTCTCTCTCTCTCTCTCCCTCCCTCCCTCTATGCAAAAAAATGCAATGAAAGAGGGCTGTTTTCAGCTTAGAATGTTGTTGCTTCCAACCATTTGCCTTTTTTGGTTTTGTTTTGGATTGTTTTGTTTTTTTAATTCTCCCTTTGGCTCCCTTTTCTAATTATCTCTTTCCTGTCTCCCTTTTCTAGTTTACTCTCTCCTTAAGTTACTGTTTTTCTTTTTAGTTAGGCGACCTGCTTGAGAATCCATAGTGGCCTAGCTGTGATCTCATCCCTTGAACTCTCACTGTCCTTGAGAATTGCCATCAGACCCAATTTAACATTATTCAGGATTGACCTCACAGTCGGATCTCACACCTAGAAAATTTGTGGGACTGCTTTTTTTCATTAATATTTGATTGCTTTATGAACAGGATGTTTGCTGCAGCTTTGGTAGAATTAATTGTCTTCTTTTACTCTTTTTTATTTACTCTGAGGTTATAAGTACAGAATGGCAAAGTATACAACCTGTAATGGTTTTCTTCTGTGTTTCGCTTTCTCCCCACTTTGTACGTGCTCCATCGAAGTGTGAGAGCACGACAGCATCAATGGGTGAATGGACTTAAACCTTGTTTCTTCCAACATGATTTTGCTTGACGAGTGTGTGTGGAAATATCTGGATGGAACATTCTATGTCACATTACATTTGTGGTTTTCCATTTGTGTTTTAAAACCATTATTTCTCAAGTGGGTATCTCTAACAATGGCTTGGGTCTCAAGTCTCTTCTGTATGGTAGTGCCTAACAATAGAAATAATGAAAATCAATGTGGGTTTCGAGGGTCACGATGAAGTTGTGGCTAGAAAGAGGGAGCCTACCTATGACCGAGACTTGAGGAGAAAACACACATTGGAGATTTTGTATGGGTTGAGATTTTGTTCATACCCTATCATATTCAAGCACTAGCACTTGGAGATTGAACGTGCAATATTGTTAAGAGTAACAACCCTCAATTGGAGGGAGTGTTTTTCAATTTCCCTGCTTTTCTCAAAAGACCTCCAACAATTAGACTAAAGTTGTCCAAAGTGTGATCTTTCTCTTGTCTGATATGCTCTTTTCTTTTCCTATTTGAGCTTGTGTGTAATTTATGACTTTCTTATCTTTACACCTAAAACTCTTTACCTCGCAAGAATGAATATATTCTCAGATTTTAGTCATTTAAAAGGAAAAGTCAGTTCCACAAAGGATATGCTGGCTGACCCACTTTCATTTGAGATTTCAAACCTACCTTCACATTTATTACAACCATGGCAAGTGGCATTCTGTTTCTAATGGGGGTTGGTTTTATGATTTGTTTTGACGGGTTTGTGCTGGACTTGGGTTTTGATTGGCCCAATTAGCACTTGCCCATCTATGGTATGATTATAGGTTTATTAATAAAGAAGTTAACTTATCTACATAAGTGAAAGTGATTCCCCTTCTGGATGTGATCATTAATATAAATGAAAGAAAATTGTCCATGTATGTGTGTGTGGATATATATAAATATATATATATAGACATGATTTTGTGTATTCTTGTAATATATGAGGTCCATTTTTAAATGGTTTAGGACACTAAAGAGGTGAGAAGTTTAGGATATAGGCATAGATATAGATGGAACGTTGATTCTTCTCCAATGTTTTTACTAGAGTAATGATATGAATATTCAATTTCCAAAGCATATAAAAATGGAGATGTTCCAAAAAGGATGAATTATGATGTGTTATTTTTTAATTTAATTACTAATGGTTATTTTCCAGAATATGGCCTCGAACAAGGAGTGGATGACTGCACCAAGGTTATCTATTGAATACTTACAGGGGGTTGAAGAATTCTTAGAGTTCTTAAGAGCTAATAAAGAAAACTTAGGAGGTGATGATTGGTATTGCTGTCCTTGTGTAAAATGTCGTAATATAGTAGGAGGCAAGAAGACATTAAGAGATATTCGTGAACATTTGATATGTGATGGTGTCGATACATCTTACACGATATGGACCCACCATGGAGAAATCTATCCCCCAAGTCGTTTAAGCATGGATTCCACTAACCACGATGAAGATGCATTTCCAAGAATGGTTGATATGGTGAATGATGTATTCGCATGTGTTCCTATTGAAGACAACATTGAAGCTCATATGGGGGGAAATGCAATTGCATGCATGGATGAAGATAATCATGAGGAAGATGTTCAAGATCAGGATAACTCACCGGAGAATATCCAATACAAGAAGTTAATGGAGGACGCCATACAACCATTATATCCTTTATGTCAAATTGAAGATACGAAATTGTCAGTGACAGTTGGATTGTTGAGCATGAAGGCTAGACATAAGTGGTCAAAAAAGAGTTTTACTGAGTTATTACAAATGATAAAAAAGATTCTGCCAAAACACAACACTTTGTCGGATAATACCTACAATGCCAAGAAGATGATCAAGTCGTTGCGTATGGAGCAGAAGATTATACATGCATGCCGCAACGATTGCGTACTTTTTTGGAAAGAGTATGAGAATAGGGATACTTGTCCAAAGTGTGAGCTTAGCAGATGGAAACCGGTAAACCCCACGAAGCCAAGAAGTGCACGTTTGCCCTGGAAGAAACTAAGGTACTTTCCATTGACACCTAGGTTGCAAAGATTGTATAGTGTACCGTGGATTGCAAAGAGCATGACATGGCATGCAAATGCAAGCTCGGTACCAAACGACTCAATCATACGTCATCCGGTGGATTCATCATGTTGGAAAGAAGTTGATCGTAAAAGTTCCGGGTTTGCTTCCGAGGCGCGTAATGTTAGATTAGGACTTGCAACAGATGGATTCAATCCCTTTGGGACCATGAGCAATGCTTATAGTTGCTGGCCTGTTATGATTGTTCCATATAATCTTCCTCCATCCCTTTGCATGCGTAAGGATTTCACAATGCTAACATTGTTGATTTCGGGAAAGAAAGGTCCAGGGCATGATATTGACATTTATTTGCAACCATTGATCGAAGAGTTGAATGAATTGTGGTCCATTGGAACCACAACATATGACTCTTACAGTAAGAGTAGGTTCACAATGAAAGCAATTCTCCTATGGGCTATACATGACTTTCCGGCATATGGTCATTTATCGGGTTGTAGGACTGTAGGAAAGCTTGGTTGTCCTGTGTGTGGTGAAGGGACAAATTCATTGTGGCTAAACCATGGAAAGAAGTGTGCTTACATGGAGCATAGAAGATTCCTACCAAATCTAAGACATCCTTTCCGGAGTCAAAAATCACAATTTAATGGAAATGAAGAAAACAGGAGGCATCCAAGGCGTTTGAGTGGATCAGAAGTGTTAAACAAAATGGAGACTATTCAAACAAATTTTGGAAAGAGTAAGAAGAGGAAGAGGTCTACTAATGAGTGTGATTCCACTGCATGGTCGAAGAGATCAATCTTTTTTGACTTGCCATACTGGAAGGTATGTTTGACATTCATGTATCTTATATTTACAGTAACATGGTATAAAAGGCTTGCATACTAATAAGAATATATAATTTTCTATAGGATCTACCCATTCGTCATAACCTGGATGTGATGCACATTGAGAAAAATGTGGCAGAGATTCTAATTGGAACAATCATGAACGTAAAGGGAAAGACAAAAGATGGTCTCCAAGCCCGCCAAGACCTAAAAGAGATGAAGATTAAGAAAGAGTTGTGGCCTGTGGAAAAGAACGACAAGTTGACCTATCCAGATGCTCCTTACACGCTATCCCGATCGGAGAAAGAATTGATATGTAAAACCTTATACCATTTGAAGGTTCCTATCGGGTATAGTGGGAACTGGAGACATAATGTTAGCTTGGATACTTTGGAGGTAAAAAAACTTAAGTCCCATGATTATCACATTCTCATACAACAACTATTACCGGTGATATTGATGCACGCATTTGAAGGTCACAGGCCATTACGTGCTGCTATTCAACAATTATCGATATTTTTTAATGTGTTGTGTTCAAAGAGTATCAATCGTGAAGAATTGGCGAAGATGAAAGTTAGCATTGTGGAAACATTATGTGTGTTCGAAAAATACTTCCCACCCTCATTCTTCGTATGTATGATGCACCTCGTTGTGCACTTGGTAGAGGAGGCACAAATAGGCGGGCCTGTTAGATATCGATGGATGTATCCTTTTGAGCGGTAAGACAAATTTATAGTTAAAGTTATTTTTTTAATTTTTTGTTCTCCTTTACTCATGTTCACTGTTGAGATCTTATTAAATAGACATGTGACAGGATGATGAAAACATACAAACGATATGTAGTGAATCATACCTATCCAGAGGGTTCTATTTCAGAGTGCTTCCTTCTGGATGAGGCAGTGATGTATGCCATGAATTCCATGCCTGATGGTACAAAGGGAAGCCATAAGCAAGGACGGGAAACGTGGTTGGACGATGATCGTGAATGTGCCTTCCCGATCGATAAAAAGGGAAAGATTGAATATCTTGACACTGTGCAGTACCAGCAAGCACGTAAATGGGTATTACGCATGTCTACGGAGAATATCGTTTGGGAAGAGTAAGAAAAAATCTAATTAATCTTTCTGTTCTTGGCTTTAAAAAAAAAAAAACCTATAACACATCTAATGTCAACAGTCAATTTATGTGCAGGAAATATGATAGTTACGTACGGGAACACCCATCACAATGTCAACATTGGAGATGGCCCATAAGAGCAGAAAAGCCAATGGATTACATTCCTTGGCTTAGACAACAATTACTGGATGAGGAAAATAGTGTCTTGAAAAGGATTGCTGATGGACCTAAGTTCGAAGCTATTTCATACATTGCATATGCAATAAATGGATTTATTTTTTGTACAGTGGATTCAGAAATGACCAAAACAACACAGAACAGCGGGGTCTCCACAAAAGCTATTGCCAAGTTTAGGTCTAGTATCAAGGACACTAGACTTGTAACTCAGGAGGTCACTTACTATGGCATCGTTAAACAAATTTTACAACTAGATTACCATGACTTCAAAGTAGTGGTATTCAATTGTGATTGGGTGAGTCTAGATGCAAACAGTCAAAGAGTTGATCCAGAAACAAACTTGAGATATGTTAATCTAAAAAAATTGCAAAGAAAGACAAAAGAAATGGATGAGCCGTTTATTCTTGCTTTTGAAGCTTATCTAGTCTTTCTATTGCAAAGATCAAAGTCGGCCTATGGATGAGTGGCATGTTGTGTTGGATGTTCCAAAAAAACTTAACCAGGACGTGGATTCTTATGATGATCCGTTAATCTTTGCCGCAAGAATGAATGAAAACACTTCAACGACAACATTACATGATGACATCATAGAGGACAATTTCATTGGTGATGATGAAGAAAACAACCCTCAGTAATTTAAGGTGACAAGTTCATGTCAATAAGCTTCCTTTGAAATAGGTTCCTTTCCTGTGGTTCAATGTTTTTTGAATCCATCCTACTTGCCACCTTGGCAGTTAAAAATAAGATGGCTGAATTGTATTTCTCACCCCTTTATGCAAATTTACAATTCTCATATGTTTAGAGAAGGGACGTACTAGGCCTGCTAACAGGTTGGCAAATGAGGCTTTGCAACACCCTTCTTTGTTTTAGTGGGCAGTTGCCCCTACTTGTATTGTTGCAAATTTGGCAATCGACAAGTTCATGAAAACTTAGTATTCAAACTCACAAATTGTGGTTTGCAGGCAGTATGGCAGATGATGGATCATCGGGGCATTATTCTTCAGTGGCAGCATCTACACCATCGGTTTGTGATTCCCGCGATAGTACGTATTTTGAAGCAACCATTTTAAAGATATTTCTTTTGTATGTTCTTAATAAACTAATGATTAAATTGGACAATTTGAAATAGGTGTGCTTATTCCTATTACTTTTGGCTAGAACGGCCAGCCTATCGGACAAGAGGCTGCCCAATTGAGTTCTTTAATAGGGCGTCTGGTGAAGACATATGTGCCCCCCGTTTATGTTGTATGGACAGATGTACCCAGTGATCTCAAAGAGAAAATCTGGAAAGAAGTTAGTGTGAGTACTTGTGCAACGTTTAATTTAAAGTAGTTTCATAATTTGATTATTTCATTAAACTCATAACTCCCACTACATAATTTTTGCAGGGCACTTACACCATAGGTCTGATCCA
The DNA here is from genome assembly GCA_038049695.1 of Cinnamomum chago. Classification (NCBI taxonomy): domain Eukaryota; kingdom Viridiplantae; phylum Streptophyta; class Magnoliopsida; order Laurales; family Lauraceae; genus Cinnamomum; species Cinnamomum chago. Next base: position 46,167,024 of record CP142454.1, read on the forward strand.
TAAACATCATATCATGCAAAGAGCGAATAAATTATGGAAGGATTGGAAGTTCGTTCTCCGCCGTGATCACATATACAAATATCTCATGGATGCGGAGAAGAAGAGTGATGTCCCCAAGTATGTTAAGACAGAAGACTGGCTTAGATTTGTAGACATATCCTCAACTGAGGCAGCCCTAGCTGCTAGTAAGGTTGGTAGGATTGCTAGGTCGAAGATGAAGAGCCCGCACACAACAGGTAGGAAGGGTTGTGCTAGGGTGGCTGCCGAGTTGGTAAGTGTTCTTTGTTTTGCATAAGACATCTTCATTTCATATTATCTTACCAAATATACCCAATTGATACTTTTTTTTATAGAAAGCACAAAGGCCGAATGAGCCCGTCACTCGCACAGATGTCTTCTTGGCAACACACAAAAGGAAGGATGGGTCATCATCGAGCCCTAAAGTGGTGAGAATCTTTCACTTTTAATCTTTATGGCACCTTTGAAACTACTAGTAATCCAATATTCCTTTAGGTGGTTTGAAAATTTTTTTTTTTTTGGTTTTCTATAGTTAAACCAACAATCTTGCTAGCAATGTGGGTAACTTACTGTTGTCTGATATTTGGATGTGAATGTTGTCTGATAGTTGGGGATGAGAATGAAGATATGAATGAGAATGATATAATCTGATGGTGGAAATTAGATTGTACTAAATTAGATGGATGCCACCGAATTTTCCATTCTCAAGTTTCTTATTGTATGACTTCAAATTTTAGTTACTACATTAATTTCTAGTTAACTTTTTATGTGCCGAATTTCTAGTTAACACACCAATATGCCATCCATCCCACTGGTTCTGGTTGAGATTTTGCACTTAACTCACTTTGAGCTAAATTCTAGTTTTCAACTGAATCCCATTTTATCTTGGATTCAATTTTGAAATTTTGGATTCATCCCTCAAGTCAAGAAATTGTGGGATTTAATCTGAGTATTATTTCCATACAACTCCGATGCCTTTGAAAAACTCTGGCTTAAAACTAGACTAGAATGCCACATGCTAGAGACAGTCACATTATATAAAGTATCACAAAAAAAGCTTGCATTATTAAGACATGAATCAAGATAACATTGTGTCATGTTTCAATTGCCCACTCAGAGAATCCATAAGGCTTCTACCTATTTCCTACTCTAGTAATCAGGAGACAACAAAAACCAAGAACAAAATTAATTTTCATCAAAAAATGCGATGTTTGACCCTCTTAAGGGATCAGATACTTGTAGATTGTAGTAATTAAATTTAGGAAAGCCATTTATGTGCATTTAGATGCACCCCAAGTCAGAAGCAAATTAAATTTCTTGGAAGAAGAGATGATTATTTTATCCTCTAGTCCACCATGCATTTGGGATGAAATAGAATGGGAAATATGTCAGGAGTAATACTGTTCCCTGTTTTCCTCCCACAAATCATCACCATTGGCAATATTGGATATTGATTCGGTGTGGAACAGTCCGAAAATCGCAAACCACCTAATGAGATATCTCATAACTGATTTCCTATTTGCCTCAAATGCACAATGCAACATCCTTCTGTGAAAATATCAGAATGGTATGAAATGAGAAACATCTAAATGTACCCTTCATTATTAAGTCAGTTATGTTTCAATGGAAGACAAAACCTTTGAAATTTGTATGTGAATGAAGGTAGAATTGAATGAATTTAAAGTGCAGGCTGCTGGTGTTGAGACCTAGGGAGGATATAAATGCACAGACAAAGATGATCACCCCAAAATTAAGACTTTGTTGATAAAGGAACGGCATCAGCACTAAAATGAGATAGGCCTTCAAAAAACGATTCCAATAGGTAGCAGAAGTTACTGGCATCACCATGATCCTCAAATGCAATAGTACAAGAACAACTTTCATTTCCTGAATGCGAATTCATCTCTTTAGTGAATAAAGTCCTTCCGAGCCTTCATGTTCAGAAACTCTACACAAAAGAATAGCCTGCACAAGTATTCAAGTGTTACAAGTCCGACGAACTAAATGAGGCACATAAAGAACTTGAATAAAATAGTAGGGAATAACATCATCGATTGAGAAGTTATAGACGACATGGCTTATATCCTCTAGGCTTTTATAAGTGTTTTCTTTTTCTTTCTTTTTTCTCTCTGTTTTTTTTTTCCCTTTTTTGCTAAACCAAGTAACCACTTACAATTTTAGGTAAAAAAGAAAGAAAGAAAGAAAGAAAAAGAAAACACTTATGTTAGATGGTAACTTAGGCATATCATGTTTTCCTCTGCCGCCCTCACTTAATTTGTTAAGTTAGGGTGTTCTACACTTCTACTTAACGATATGCCCTCTTTTTTTTTTATATGGATCAACTGTAAAAAACAACAACAGTAGCTTCAGGAATCTCAGAAATCTCAGAAGCATAACTTTCCCCATGCAAACTATCCTCTGCACTGGAAGATTCATTCTGAAAATCATCCTGAACATGACTACTATTGTCAATACTGCTGAATGAAGAACCACTCCCACTCTCTAATCTTTCAATCAACTTGTCTGTGATACTAGAGGTCTTTATTTGGCCAACTGATTTTATCTCTTCATAGGGCCTCACAGATTCTTCCGAAGGCTTTTCATGACCACTTTTCTCAGTGACTCTTAAAAGACTAAAATGTCATTTTCTTCCAATACAAAATTATATCCTAATTTGAATAATGAAACATAATCAATAACCAAGTTATAAACCTACACTTAAACAAACTAGCTAGCCTGGCTAGCATAGACTTAAGCTTAAGTTAGCTTGGGTTGCCCTTAGGATTAGGCTATTTAGGTATTTTCATTTTACTTAGATTGGTGCAGTGTCTTGTATTGGAAAAGGCTAATAACTCAACTCAAAGTTCCTTGGCCCAATTACAAACTTATGGCAAAAAATACCCCTAAAGTTATTTGTGACTTTCTGCTCCAATTTAGTGAATCCATTACTAAACTCAAATTCAATTGACCAAGATTTAAATGGTTCAAATTCAATTGGTTTGCTCCCCATATTTTATGTTCGAGTTTGCTTCCCACATCTTATGTTCGGGTCCCACTCTAAACTTACCTACGGCACGTGTTTTATGGAGTCTGCCTGTGCCAAGAGAATAGTCCTATTAGGTAAAAACACTATGGAATATCCACTTCATCAGTATATGTGTGAGTGTGTAAACAAGAACATGAATGAGGTAAAAGCCTAAGTTTCTACTTCTTTCCCTTAAGGAACCTATGCTTAACTTCAGGAAAGTCACCAAAATGAACTATAAATGAGGTAAAAGACTAACCCTCTGCTCCTTTTTTCTTTGGAAGATAAGTATGTCTTGATAAATCACCAAGAAGATCTATTGGCCCGGAAATTCTATATACAAAATGAATCACCTCCAACCTACTACAATACCCCAACAAGGCAACTAGCTCTGCAAAGGTATATATTGGGACCTACTACCACTTCCAAGTCCCAGCCTTCTACTTCTTTACCAGTCCTACTCCAAATATTTTTAACCTTGGATATGCCACTTTTCCCATGCGTGCGGGCTTCCTTTCCCGTGTGTGCGCTCTCCTGGACCCAGCCCCCTTGGTTGGGGTACCAAAAACAAAGGTCAATTTGGAGTTTGTATTCATGGATCTATAACAGATCTAGATCCAAATATTTTTTGACATCATATATTGATGGATTTTGTTTTTAACATATATCTGCCCACATTAACTTGTTTGATTAATATATGTTTTACATTTGGGTTTAGGATGGGTATGGCCCAGAATTTGTGGAAGGCTCCAGAATCCTCCTTGGGCTGAACTCCAAAAATTTTGTGAGAGTTGTAGGCTATCTTCAATGAAGTGCTAATTTTGTTGTCATTGCTCCTTTTGGCTTGCTTTATTTCTTTGGTTTTGTTCTCTTATACAAGGTGGTACTCTGTTTCTTTATGAATTCTATTTTGTCACTTAGCGAATTACACGAAAACACCCTAATTAGAGTGTGGGAGCAGGCCGCCCATAGTCAGGTGCCATCTACACGATGTCAAAAATAGCTAGGTGATCTTAAACAAAGGAAGGAATAGTAAATATGAGTAACAAGGCTAATATACATCATGCATTGTGTCTTGAAAACACCTGTGATTGGTTTACAATTAAACCAACACATGGCGCACACCCTCAAAACATCAATGGAGTATGAGATATTTTAGCAATACTTCTTGTTGCTGTTATATTTTAATTTGAAATCAGATCACTTGTTGCAGCTATGTATTATATAGAACCATGTAATATATGCATGAAATTCCATTGTGGGGACCACAAGCATAGAGATAATTTAAATCGTTCAAGATGAACTTCATCCCCCGAAAATACATGATCAAATTCACTTCAATAAGAGTGGCTCTTACCGTTCCGTTGAACACATGCTCTTAGGAGTAACATTACCCCTAACTATTATCAATAAAACATATAATAAGTAAACATAATCTGATTAACTGGGTCCCACACTTATATTAAGAGGTCCATGATCCTAGTACAATTATGCAAAAGCATGTGTCCTATTGAAATAAAGGAGCATAATTGCAAATCATTATGTTGCAGGGCAAAGCACTTTGTTGACTAGGTCATCAAAATTCTTGTAAGAAGACCCCCCTGATTTTGTAGCAATCTCAGCAAGGTCCTTCCACTCCAAAGCCTTGTTCCTCATCTCCTTCCCCTTTTCTCCTTCCATCATCTCCTTCCCCTTTTCATGACCACTTTTCTCAGTGACTCCTAGAAATAAATAAACATCACCCGCGTTATAAATCAGGCAAAGCAGAGTGAATGAAAGAAAAACACAGAGTAAATATGCAACCCATATGGCCTCACAGATTCTTCCGAAACCTATGATCGTTGTTCTGAAAATCAAAATCATAAGAGAGGTTGAATTGAATTGTATCTCAAATTGTAGGAGATTTTGTTTACCATACAGAAAATGAAAAATAACTAAAAGATTAAAAGTAAAGGAGAAAAAAGTAAGTTATTATAATCCATTTGTTTCCATCCATAGAAAGTTATTTATAATCCATTTGTTTCCATCCATAGAAACATAAATACAACTGATGAATAAGACTACGAAAAAATCATATGAAGAACAGTATTGACATCGATATATTGTAAATGATGTGTGAATAGTTAAATATGTTTAAGATATTAACATTACAAGGAAAAATGTTTTGTGGGCTACAAATATTCTCAAGTTGCTAACCAATACACCCAAAATGCCTAGGTGTTAAAGGTGCCTAGACTAGAATGCCACATGCTAGAGACAGTCACATTATATAAAGTATCACAAAAAACTTGAATTATTACTCTCTTCCTTGCAGAAAAACCATTTAATTGCCCCTTATTTATCATTTAATTTGCAGGATGTCGTTATTACAGCACGTGAATCTGATAGATCTGTGGTGGAAAGTGATATAGACAATGATGCAGTTGCGAAGGTATAGTTCTTGTAAATAGATCTGTGTATAGCAGTCACTGAAATGTACAAATCACATTTATATCCATAACTGAATGATCATGTGTATCATTAATGCTATCTGCTTGTGCTTCATCAAATTTAGCTAAAACCATTGACCAATCAGTTATGGAGCCAAAGCTGTGTTATTGTTGACATTAAATTTTTGTTTTGAATTTTTTAATAGGTCTTTGGTCGTGATGGCAAAGGACGTGTACTCGGCTTAGGCATGGGTGTGTCGAAGACTGTTGACACCAAAAATGTCACTTTGCCTCTTCACACCAAAAGCTACACGGAGCCACATCCTACCAAAAATAGGCAGGCGCTACTTCAAGAATCAGATCTTGTCAGAATCAAACAAAAATTGCAAGGTCATTCAAAACAACCAAAAGAGAGGTACACATGAAGTTTCGGGCCATTCCGACATCATTCGGCCTAACTTCACTTCTCCAACAGCTGAGCAGCAGCTCCCGGCGGTGACAGTGTCGAAGACTTCAAATCTTCGATCAGAGCCTACGGATGGTTACAAAATACCTCCAAAAGGCTCCATGTCAAGTTTCAAGTCAAACCGACACCGTTTGACCCTCCGTCAACCCTCGAGCAGCAAAATCAAGCCCTTAGGTAGCGAGAACTACCGAGGTCGTCACTCATCAAACAGAGCACATGGGCGACTTGTACATACCTCCAAAGGGCTGCACAACAAATTTCAGGTCATTCCGATGACGTTTGACCCAGTTTCAATGCTCGGGAACAAAATTAAGCCTACCGGCGGCGGAGCACCCCGGGACCATGGCACCCAATTCGGAGCTTGTGGATCATCTCAAAATGACTCCAGTAGGCTCCCCGTCGAATTTCAGGTCAATCGGACATCGTTTGACCAAAAGTCAAAGCTCGGCATTTCCCTCGCGGTGAAATAAAGGCAAGCGTTTGCATGACTCCAAATGGCTTCAAAACTCAAACGAAAGCCTATGGCTGGTCTTATCTACTGATGAGGGAGTCACACGACGAATTTCAGGTCAATCGGACATCGTTTGACCAAAAGTCAAAGCTCGGCATTTCCCTCGCGGTGAAATAAAGGCAAGCGTTTGCATGACTCCAAATGGCTTCAAAACTCAAACGAAAGCCTATGGTTAGTCCTATCTACTGATGAGGAAGCTACCCATCAAATTTCAGGTCAATCGGACATCGTTTGAAATCAAGTCAAGCATTTGCGGGCCCCCAAACGGCTTCAAAAACTCAAACAAAAGCATATGGTTGGTCTCGTCTACTGCTCAAGAAGATACACGTCGAATTTCAGGTTGTTCTGACATCGTTTGACCTAGTTTCGACGCTTGACAAAAAATCGGCAGTTCTCCACGGCAAAGTCTTCGGCTTTTCCGGAAAATAGGAAACTTTGCGATCTGATTTGCACGGATTCTCGTCAGGTTTTCTTGAGAGAAATCCAACCAATAAATGAGAGGAAATTCCAAGAAAAATGCAAAGAAAACAGAAGCGAAAGCGGACAAAAAACGGCGGAGAAACGACGACCGAAAGGCGGCCAAAAAAATGGGCCAAGGCCCATGGTCGTCGGGTCGCCGGATTTCGCCCAAAATGCCCGTTTTTCGGGTACTTTTCGTGTTTCTAGAATTCCGGCCCCTGTGATTTTCTGAAAATCTGATTTTTGGTGCTCGGAATCAGCTGATCTTCGCCAACATCTCAGATCTACCATCAAAAGCATGTGATCATCATCGCACGCTTCAAAATCTCCAAACGACTAACCAAGAAAGCACACTTTCTGCCCGCCCGATCGCGAAATCGACTGGACAGATGTTGCTAGCCCGCTGACGTCAACCAATGTTTGAAATTGAATCACCATCCGACATCAAATAGCATGTGGGTCCATTGGTGATCATCGCAAGAAGAATCCCAAAGGACGCGGCACGGCCCGCGACTCTTCAAGCGCCCGGGCAATCAATTAATGAAGTTAAATGACCCGTTTATGGCAAGTTAATGCGGTCATTAACTCATTATTTCGAACGGCCCAATCAAAAGCAAGCAAATGGGAGTTACAAGTCCAAGTAATCATGACATTAAAATCATGAAACTCCCATCATCATGGAGATTAAAGGCGATTAAATGCCCATCACTCTCCATCGGCCAATCAAATTCAAGGAAAAAGGAGTTACCAAATCAAGAAATTAAAAACTTGTAACTCCTCCCATCATGAGCATTAATACCATAAATGCTCATAAACTCTCCTAAATGGCCACCAAATGCCTATAAATAGGAGGTCATTCCAAAGGAAAAGACAAGAAAAATTATCCAAAAAAAAGAGGAAAAATTATCCAAAAACTCTCCGAAAAATCCAAGAAAAATCCAGAACCTCTGCAACAAACTCTCCTCTATTGAAGAACACTCTGCTGCAACAAGCACTAGAAGGTGATCAAAGCCCCTTGGGGGGGGGGGGGGGGGCACCCCCCCAAGGCCACCTCTCCTTCTATCCAACATGGCTAGATGCGGCTCTTCAGCCCGTCTACTCGGCTTTTTACCGAATATAGGACCTTACCTTGGTCCTTATCCTCTAAAAATCTGAGGTTGGAGCCAAGCCAAGAAATCAAGCATCAAAGTTCTCATCTGAAGGACGATGGCGGAGTCCATACATGACTCGCGACCGTCGATCTGAACGGGTTCCCCCACAATCGCATGAAAAGTTAGATTCCATTTCTTTCTTTTCTATTGTATTGTATTTTTTCTTAAAGAGACACAAAATTCACATTTCTTGTCTTTTCATTATTGATGAGATTTGTAAACCACCTTTCACGGCAAAATCGCCTTTCACGGCACCAAAATTGCCTTTCACGGTAAACAAAGAAAATCGCCTCTCACGGCATTCAAAACAAACTCGTCTCTTTTCTTTAAAATATGTGTGCAATGGAAAGTTAGGAAAAAGTTGATTTCCTTTCTACTTGTGAAGGTGAATCTCCGGATCACTACTCTAAATTCCAAGTAGAAAAGAAAATCTGGCATACCCACAAAATGTTGATACCCGCCTTTCTTTCTTCCCTCTCCCTCCTTCCGGACCCCGACAGACCCGGGGCGGATGGCAGCGGAGGAGGAACGGAGGGGCGCGGTCCATCAAGCTGGCACACCCGGTGGGACCCTGTTCATTTGAGAACACAAAGCTTGGATTCTTTGGCTCCTTATTAGTTGGTGGCCTATGTTGGATCTTGCATCTAAAAAAAGCACATGAGATGGGATTCTTGGAAATTTCTTCTTTTGAGTTTATTTCCAATCTTTCTTGTTTCTAAAAAAAAAAATTTCTCAAAAAAAAAAAAAGAAAAAAAAATCTGATTTATAAAAAATTTCAGATTTTCCTCTTTTCGATTCACAGTTGAGAAACTTTGGTTTCTTCCTTTTCGAACTTTGAGATCGCAGAAATGTTGAACTCATTTTCGGAATGGAACACCATTTGCTCTCTTCTATGAATCCATAAAAAAAAATCCAAAAAAAAAAAAATCTGATTTACAAAAATTTTTTCAGATTTTCCTCTTTTGGGTTTAAGTTGAGAAACTTTGGCTTCTTCCTTTTCGGACTTCGAGATCGCAGAAATGTTGAACTCATTTTCGGAATGGAACACCATTTGCTCTCTTCTATGAATCCATAAAAAAAATCAAAAAAAAAATCTGATTAAATTTTTTTCCAGATTTTCCTCTTTTGGGTTTAAGTTGAGAAACTTTGGCTTCTTCCTTTTCGAACTTCGAGATCGCAGAAATGTTGAACTCATTTTCGGAATGGAACACCATTTGCTCTCTTCTATGAATCCATAAAAAAAAATCTTTCAAAAAAAAAAAAACCACTAAGGTTGCACCAATTGTGTTCTTTGACCAAAGTGGATCTAAGAAAAGCCTTGTCCAGAGTGTGGAGACAGCTAGACTGTTCTAGGCAAGGGTCCTCCAAACGGGTTCATTAAGTAATCCTACCCTTACCGGGGGGCTGATCTATCAACTGAGGTTTCATAAGATCGAATTGGAGATCTACGTGAACTCTAAAAAAAAAAAAAACTTCTATCACTTTTGGATTCATATTTGAGAAATCCCGGTTCCTTCCTTTTCGAACTTTCGAGCTCGCAGAAATGTTGAGCTCATTTTCGAATTGGAATACCATTTGCTCTCTTCTATAAAGTCCAATCTTGACACTTTCAAAAAAAAAAAAAAAAAACTTCCGTCACTTTTGGATTCACATTTGAGAAATCCTGGTTCCTTCCTTTTCGGACTTTCGAGCTCGCAGAAATGTTGAGCTCATTTTCGGATTGGAATACCATTTGCTCTCTTTTATGAATCCAATCTTGACCTTTCAAAAAATCCCATCTCGTGTCCTTTCCAAGGATGCGATTTGCAACATTTGTGCCTAGCGGTGCTAGTACGCCCATTCGGGTCTACTGTATTCGCAACCGACACATTTGTATCTCAACCTTATATCATTTTACCTTGAGTGAGCTTTGCTTCTCGGTAATTTGAATTAAGCATCACAATTGCTTCTAGCAGTCACTGAGACGCTCATTCTAAGCTGACCCTACCTGCGTTTAGAACAATTGTGCCCTCTATGGCTTTTCTGCCTTCCTCATGTTGCTTGGGCTGGGCCATGTCCCCTCAGGCGACTTGAAGAGGCGAAACCATAGTATTTTCCATTTATGATTACCATATTCTTGTGATTACTAATGGATATGGTCTTGTTTCAGAAGTTTTCCAAAAACTAACAATGGCAGCTTCATTAACCATCACCTTTGATGAGAACAAGTACCAGCTCATGCTCCAAGACAAACAAACCAAGCGCACTTACAAGCGCCCTGCCAGCTGCCGAAGTGTCATTTCCCTCGGCAACTCAGAAGACATCGGGTCAAACTCTACTCCCCGGACCATTGTCTTCGGGTCATTGGGACCATTCCCACTACCTGCAGAAGAAACCGCACCTGCCAAGAAGCAAAGAACCGCCCCTCAACGTATCACTACGGTGATACCAAGGGCGACCATCAGAAAACCTGAGGCTTGTAGCGATCCTACAAAGCCTCAACCAGCAAGAAACCAGGTCTGCTCAAAGACTTGGTCCCCAAGACCTTCACCCAAACAAAGAAGGTCACAAAAATCTGCAAAGCCAGCCTACCTGGCCCCTCTCAAGGAGAACCGGTTCTACCCTCTTGCTTACATGAAAGAGGAGAAACCTACCCTCCGCCAAACAAAACCAACTCAGCATGAACCGGCTTGCTCCTACAAGCCCAAAATCAAGTCATGCATCATCAGGCCTCCGCAAGAACCTGCCAAGGCCTACATTCCTGCGAGTCGACCCTTCCTCTCAACAGGAGCCGAACTCGCAAAATTCAAAGCTTCGCTCCGGCAGGCAAAGGACCGCGTCCAGATCCTGTCCCTGCCAGTCTTCAAAGAAGACAAGCTCGGCTGCTGCGCACCAGGAACTACATCCTTCATTGCCAGAGCACAGCCAGAGCTAACCGAAGCTCAAATCGCCGTGCGGCATATCGACAAAAGAGACTAGAGAAGCAAAGAACCCAAGATTCTGCACTTCAGGTCTCCCAAAAATGGGTCGAAAAAGAAAGACCCGACCAAGTTGTTGCTGTTTATATGGTTGGCAAAACCAGAAAACGCCAGAAGTCAGCAACTAAAATCCATGTCAGACGTCCGGTGACTCGCAGCGTCTCCCGGACACGAAGACATAAAGAAAACTCTCCCGCTCCTTCAAGCCAAGGACATCGGAGTAATCACTCTTCGAGCTCTTCATCTAAAAGAATGAGCTCTAGCTCAGTCACCAAGACAATATCTTCATTCAACTCTCGAGGAATGAACGTCCTGGTCACAAATGCTGAGCAACCTCCGCCACATGATGACGTAGCTGCACGCATCCAGCAGCTGGAACAAGGACAGCAGAGAATAGAGGCCCTAATGGAAAACCTCCTTCTCATTATCCAACGTCCGCCAAACAATGAAGCTCCTCCGAGCCATCAAGGCGACGAAGAAAATGCTGAAAACAGTGAGTCACGCGCCCTTACCAAAAAGGACGTTGACGATATCCTCGCCAAAGCAAAAGAAGAGGATACACTAAAGGAGCATGGGATCAAGCCACCATATCCCTTGTGGATGGACTCGGTCCCGTTCCCTACAAAATTCAAGCAACCTACTCTCCAAACATATACGGGGAAGGGTTCAGCCAGACAACATGTCATCCACTTCAAGATCCTGACGGGAGCTATTGCGGATCAAGATGCCCTTAAAATCCGCCTCTTTGCAAGTACCCTAAAAGGTACGGCCTTTGATTGGTACTCCACTCTGCCGGAGGACTCCATTCAAAATTGGGCCATGCTGGAGACACGCTTCCTAACCCACTTCAAAGGTGAGGATCATCCTGTTACTATGGCTCAGCTCTACAGCCTAAAACAGGGAGAGAATGAGTCAACATATGACTTCATTCACAAGTGGAAGGCAATGGCATACAAATGCTCCGATGTACTGCCACAAGCGTCACTGGTCGACATCTGCCGAAACAACATGAGAGCAAGAATCCGCTCCATGATCATTGGCAACAAATCAAAGAACCTGGGAGAACTCCTGGAAGCAGCTATGGAAGCTGAAACGGTGATCAAAGACCTCAACAGTCAGAAATCATCAAAGAAAGAGCCGACTGCCATTGCAACCTCAAAACCAAAGAAAAAGGAGGTTCTCAATGTGCAAACCAAGTCAGCTCCTCAGCAGCCAAAGAAAGCTGAAAACAAAGCTGCAAGTAAAAAGCCTGAACTCTCTGATGCCTTCAAAGAACGAGTAGAGAAGAAATACCCGTTCGATGAAGATGTTGAAGAAATCTTTGGGGCACTTCTCGCAAACGGTAAACTCACCTTGCCTGACCCCAAAAGACCAGGAGATGTGGGTAAAACCAACGATCCTCGGTACTGTCCATACCATCAGATGGTCTCGCATCCTCAGTCAATGCTTTGTTGTGAGAGAGAAGATAAATGAGATGTGGAAAAACGGAGTCATTACCTTCGACAAGAACTATGGGTCTGCCTCCGTCAACATGGTGTCGTGTGGACAAAAACAAAAATCACCAAAAGAGAAGATCACTACTTCCTTCAGGGTGATAAAGATGACCCAAACGTCCCAAGAGTTGGTTCCATATCCAACATCAGACGGACAGCCCATATGGGTACACCCCGATATCCTAGAAGATGAAAATTGGGAGGTCGTCAAAACAAAGCCAACCGCTCGACAGCGAAGGCAAGCCAGGAGACAACTCCGCAAGCTCAAACAGCAGGAGAAAGCTCCGAAAAAGCAAGAAGTCACTGAAAAGGCAGAGACCTCCTCTACCGCTTCACTGGGGACAACAGAAGAGTCCTCTCTTAAGACTTCAAAGGCGGCAAGAAAATTCACTCTTGGTGATTTCATGCCACCACACCTCAAAGATGAAACTATGCAAGGGGCATCATACTCTTGCAACTCGGTGGTCGGATTCCCCATGGATGGATACGAGTCCAGTGACACCGCCAGTGACATCGATGAATGGGAGGAATCCCTCAAAACAGGAGAATATCTCTCCGACGAGGAATGGATCCCTGAATCTCATCTTATGCCAGTAATTTGGTATAACCCATTACAGCCGCAAGGATCCTGGTCTGATGATGAAGAAGACCGAGAGGCTGTTCAAGAAAACACTCCAGTGGAACCCAGCCATGTTGAACCACAAGGAGCAGACGAAGAAGAAGATTTGGCTCCCGTGCCTGATCTCGATGAATACGCAAGGATCTTGCAGCACCTTGCTATAGAGCAAGAACAAGGTCGCATCAATCAACTTCGTCACAACCCAGCACCAGAAGTTCCTGAAAATCTACAAGAATCTCCTCCGGTAACCCCGGAAAATGAAGAAAGCTGTTGGATCGATGATCCTCCTACATCTGAGGACGAATCTGATTCCCAACAGTTCATCTTGGAGGCATCTTCCGTCAAAGTTACTTGCAATGCAATAGCTCAGGATGATAATTCCTCACCTTTTCAGGCTTCGTCTCCTGGAACAGTGACATCGGAACTCAAACCTCTTCCGACTGATCACCTTGAAGAAATTCCAGCCGGTGAAATCTTCTTCAGAGAAAATCCGGTCAATTGGTCCCAAATGCCCGATCTCATCAGTGATGTTTGGACCGACAAAATATTCGATAAAGAAGGAAAGTTGCTGGATGTTGTTCAGGACTTGCTCCCGGAAAATGCTCCATGCAACACAATTACTGAAGATGGCAATGCTGACACAGAGACATCTTCAGCAAATGAGAAGGAACAACCCCTCGATCTCGAGGGTGATCTTCCAAACAAAGACCCTTCTCCAGAAGCTCTTGAAGTTGGTAGAGGTACCCGTTCTGGCCGGGATTATCACGAAAACTACAACCAACCTTCTGCTTCTTATGTAAATCCTTTGGGAAAACAAGCCGTAAACGCCCCTAGTGGCAAGAATAATGAAAATGCAGGCTCCAAGGAGGCTTTCAAGTACGACTTGATTCAGCACTTCAAACACATACCTGCACGTCTGCACATCTTAGACTTATTACGAATGTCACCACAGACTCGTGATAGTCTCATTTCAGAACTACAAATGCTGGATGCGGATGTCGACAAACATGCCCCACAAGTCCTACAAATTGAAATGGACTATAGGGTCAAAAAATTAAAAACTCCCTCAAAAGGAGAAAAGAAGAAAACTGAGGGATCCTGCATCGAATGCCTCTCGGTTCAAAAAGCAGCAAGTGCAACCATCGCCTTCACCAAGGAAGACCTCCTGCTAGGCGAGACAAAGCACAACCGACCCCTGTACTTCACCGGGTACATCAAAGAGGTGCCAATACGCACAATCCAGATCGATCCAGGTTCTGCACTCAACCTCATCTCCACTTCGGCACTCGAAGAACTGGGCATTCCGCCTAGCAAGCTGAGCCACACGTCTGTGTCCATCTTTGGATACGATGGCAGCGCTCAAAGGCCGATCGGCAAAATCAGGTTCAAGTTGCAAATCGGTGATCTTATCTCCGAGGTCACTGTCTATGCAATAAAGACCCCTTCATGTTACAACATCCTTCTCGGACGCCCCTGGATAAACGAGAATGGTGTTGTCCCTTCGACTTTACATCAGTGCATCAAGTTCGTTGGCAATGACGGCTTGATACATCGAGTGTTTTAGACAAAAAGCCCTTCAAAGGCAAAGAAGTCTATTTCACAGATGCTCAGATGTACAAAGATGAAAAAGAAGAAAGGGAGGAAGAAACAACACCCTTTGCCGAAAATCTCCAGAACGACAAAGGCAAGGCTCCTCAGCAATCACCGGAAGAAAACAAACCCTCTATCAAAACCGAAGAGAATAATCAATCTCCCTTCATGGTCTCCCTCAAGTCTTCAAAGCCTCTGGTGATCACCACCAAAGCAAAGAAGACAAAACAAAAGGCTGGGGGCAAGTTTGCTGTCTCCTTCGTGTCTATCTTGCAAGACACGGATTCGGACTCAGAGCCAGAAGATGACACATCGTCAAGCCAAGCTGATGATCAACAAGTTCAGCCCGCTCTCACTCCGATGGAGACAACCGTTGACATAGAAGATCCGGCATCTGCTTCCTTCGTTGTCCCAGCAACATCAGCAAAAGAAAAGCCAATCTTCTTCCATAAATCGGGAGTTTCTTCATCAAATTCTTCGCTTGAACCTTTCCAAAATGAAGGTATGCCTCAACTATCCCTGTATAGTCCAATGACACAAGCTATCATGAAGAAAATGGGCTACGACGCTCAGAACCCAATCGGTTTGGGAGATGGCCGTGGTATTGTCACGCCATTGGAACCAACCCTGACCAAAAGTCAACTGGAAGGTTGGAAACCCCACCGTCACATAGAAAAGTCTTCACATGGGCTGGGGTATGATCCTGACGCTCCCTTGAGACAGTTGACACAAAGGCTGCAAAGTCATCTTGCCGACCAAGCCTCAACATCTCATATTAATGAAGACATCGATCTCCCTAGATATCTCTTTGAAGAGTTGACCGTCAAGGATCCAGGAAGTTCATCCAATTGGTACGATTTCTCTGATGATGAAGAGGAATTGTCCGATGATACAGACACATGGTTCTCTGACCCAGAATAACCACTGTCTCCAAAGGAAGTGCCCTACTTCGACCTAGTTTCAGCAGGTGATTGGGACCACCTCATAGCAAATCTTGAGAAAAGTACCAATCAAGAAGACCCATGGACAAAAGCAGAGTCGTGGTCTGTAGATACCTTTGGAACTCCAAAAGGCTTTGTTGGGTTGGAAGCCTCCGAAAATATTGTGGAGGAACCACCTTCAAACCTTCCAACTGAAGATTTTGTTCAAAAGATAGACTTGGGAACACCTGATAACCCACGTCCTGTATTCATAAGCAAGAATATAAAGGATGACGAGTCACCCGAGTATATCGCGTTTCTTCATGAGTTCGTTGATTGTTTTGCATGGTCTTACGCTGAGATGCCTGGCTTAGACCCCAAAATAGCAGTCCACAAACTCAATCTTCAAAAAGATATCAAGCCTGTCAAACAAGGCCAAAGAAGGTTCCGTCCTGACGTGATGGACAAAATTGAACAAGAAGTTCAAAAACTCAAAAGCGTTGGCTTCATCCGTGAGGAACAGCATCCTGAATGGTTGGCCAACATCGTCCCCGTGACAAAGAAAAATGGGCAAATCAGGGTCTGCATTGATTACAGACACCTGAACAATGCATGCCCAAAAGATGAATTCCCGCTCCCTATACCGGAGGTGATGATCGACAACACCTGTGGGTTCGAGCGAATGACATTCATGGATGGCTTCTCTGGCTACAATCAGATAAAGATGCATCCTGAAGATGAAAAACACACAGCATTTCGAACCCCGTTTGGCGTGTATTGCTACACTGTCATGCCATTCGGTCTGAAGAATGCCGGCGCTACATATCAGAGGGCTATGATGAAGATCTTCTAAGATATGCAGCACAAGACGGTCGAATGTTATGTCGATGACCTCGCCGTCAAAAGAAAAAGAAAAGAAGACCATCTGAAAGATCTTCGAGAAGTCTTCCTCCGACTTCGCAAACACAAACTGCGAATGAATCCCCTCAAATGCTTCTTCGGTGTTTCATTGGGTAAGTTTCTCGGATTCATAGTACGGAGAGCTGGCATAGAGCTTGACCCCATCAAAGTCAAGGCTATCCTAGAAATGCCATCTCCAAGAACCCTAAGACAATTAAAAGGGCTCCAAGGAAGATTGGCATACATTCGACGGTTCATCTCCAACCTATCAGGGAAGTGCCGTCCATTCTCTCGGTTAATGAAGAAAGGTGTCAATTTTGTCTGGGATGCTGAATGTGAAGCCGCGTTCCAGGACATCAAGTCATACCTGACTAAACCTCTAGTGTTGGCTGCCCCCACAACTGGAAAACCATTCCTCTTGTACACAAGAGCCCTTGACTGTTCTTTAGGCGCTCTACTCGCACAAAAGAATGACGAGGGAAAAGAAGCTGCTCTATATTACCTTAGCCGCATGTTGATAGGTGCAGAGCATCGCTACTCTCCAGTCGAAAAAGAATGCTTGGCAGTAATGTTCGTCGTACAAAAACTGCGTCACTACCTGCTATCCAACACAGTGCACCTGATTTCGAGGATCAACCTCCTAAAGGTCCTTGTCACAAAAGCAGGTTCTCTCAATGCCCGATTGGCAAAATGGTCCATCCTCCTGTCACAATTTGACATTAGGTATGTACCACAGAAAACAATCAAAGGCCAAGCCCTAGCAGACTTCCTCGCGGAGCATCCATTGCCTAAAGATTCTCCACTCAGGGATGACCTCCCAGACGAACCGGTCTACAGTGTGGAGACTTCCTTATCAAATGCTTCCTGGCACATGTACTTCGATGGCGCAACCAGGACAAATGAAAAGGGAAATCAAATATCGGGAATTGGCGTTCTCTTTGTTAGTCCCGACAAATACATGATTCCACACGCATTCTCGCTACTAGAACCATGTTCAAACAATGCAGCTGAGTACCAAGCCCTCATCGTAGGATTGGAGCTCGCCCTTGAATCCGGCATCACTACGCTGGAAGCTTTTGGAGACTCTCAACTGATCGTCAACCAGATGAATCAGAAATTTGAAGTCAGGAAGCCCGATCTGTTGCCTTACTACAACAAGGCACAATCGCTTCGACAAAAGTTCGACATCTGTCACATCACCCACATCCTCAGAGGTGAAAACATTCGTGCAGATGCCCTGGCTGGACTTGCTGCGTCTATGGAAATCCAAGAAGGGGAAAACATGCAAGGTACAATGTGTCAAAAAAGGATTCTCCCTCCTCTCAACACACATCAAGCAGTTGCTGAATGCCACCAAGTGGTTGGAAGTCGGATCTCCGTCCTTAAACCTCTGATCGGCGACTGGAGGGATCCGTTCATTGATTACATCATGTTCGGAATCCTACCTGAGGATCCAAAAGAGCGGGTAAGCATCCAAAGGCGAACCCCAAACTTTCATTTGGATATTCCTTCAAAAATGCTTTATAGGAAATCCTACAATGGAGTACTTCTACGCTGCTTGTCACAACAAGAGGCTGAGGAAACACTCAAAGAAGTACATGCTGGTCTTTGTGGAGCCCATCAGGCTGGGCCTAAGCTCTACGATTAGATAAAAAGGTTAGGTTATTATTGGCCTACCATGGTGGCTGATGCAATGCAATTTGCTAAGCGCTGCCAACAATGCCAAGTTTATGGAGATTATGTCCACATGCCTCCGGAATGGCTACATCCTACAGCAATCTCATGGCCTTTTGAAGCCTGGGGTATGGACATCATAGGTCCTATCTCTCCCCCATCAAGCAAAGGTCATCGCTTCATTTTCGCTGCTACGGATTATTTCTCCAAGTGGTCAGAAGCATTCGCGCTCAACGAAATGAAGACCTCGTCAGTCCTTCAATTCTTGCGCACTAATATAATTTGTCGCTTCGGCATACCTAAAAGATTCGTCCATGATAACGGAACACAGTTCCGCGATCACCGATTCTACAGGTTCTGCGACAAATACAAAATCCAAAGTTGTCCTTCAACTCCGTACAATCCGGCAGCGAATGGACTAGCAGAGGCTTTCAACAAAACGCTCTGCAAAATCCTCAAGAAAATGGTCTCTAGTCACAAAAGAGATTGGGGCGACAAACTGCCTGAAGCTTTGTGGGCCTATCGAACCACCGTTCGAGGACCAACCCATAGCACACAATTCTCCTTAGTCTATGGATGCGAAGCTGTTGTCCCTTTGGAAGTTCAAATTCCTTCCTTAAGGGTATCTCTGCAAAATGACATGACGCAAGAAAGTAATGTCAAATTGAGACTCCAAGAGCTGGATAACCTTGATGAGAGACGGCTCGAAGCTCTACAAAGCATTGAACTCTACCAAGCATGCATGGCAGGATCTTTTGACAAGAAGGTCAGGCAACGCGCCTACAAAAAGGGAGACTTGGTTCTTACAGTAAAAAGACCAATGGTTTTCGCCAACAAATCCAAAGGCAAATTTGAACCAAAATAGGAGGGACCTTTCGTCATCGACAAAGTCTTCTCCAACGGCGCATACGCTCTTCTAAACATGGAAGGTGACAGATGTATGCTGCCCATCAATGGAAAGTTCTTGAAGCGGTACTACCCTTGAAGACTTCTTCCATCGGGTCAGAGCGACGCCTGCACGGCCAAAGCCTATTCCTAGGTATCTGCTCGTCAAACCCACTCCTTTTGGAATTTTCATCCTTTTGTTGAAATTTCTAAAAAAAAAACCCTCAAAACAATGTCTCTTTCATCGTTTCATTGTTCAAAAAAAAAAAGCAAATCCAAAAATCCAAGTTTAGGAGCCTCTTCCCAAACTTGACCAAAATTTTCGATCCTTGAACCCTAAATTCATGGTTTGAAACAAAATCAGGACCTAGGGATTTCAGCTCTAGTCCACCCCGACTTTTACCACCAAAATGGTTTTGAGACAAAATTTACGACCCTCGTGTCTTTAAACAAAAAAATGGTTTTTCAAAAACCGCAGGGAAGCGACGTTCAGTCGATACTTGCAAAACCCAAAATCGGAAGGATGCGAACCCCATTCGATACTTCCAAAAACCCCAAAATTTCAAAAATCGTGGAGACGCAACGTTCCAGTTGATATCCACAACCCAAATTTCAAAACAAACAAAAAGCAAAACAAAGGTTCGAAAAAACCTCAAAATTCAAAAATCGTGGGGAAGCGACATTCCATCGATACCCACAAAACAAAATTTTTGAAGAAAAAAAAAGCAGGGAAGCGACGCTTAGTCGATACTTGCACCCAAATCCGCGGGGAGGCGACATTCCATCGATACTTGCGATACCATTCAGCAGGGAGGCGACTTTTAGTCGATACTTGCATTTTTGAAAACCAAAAAACCTGGCTTTCACGCCAAAAACTCGGCTTTTATGCCAGAAATCAAAATTCGGCTTCCATGCCAACAAAACAAAACTCAGTTTTCAAAAAAAAAAAATTTGGCTTTCATGCCAAAAACAAAAAATCTGGCTTTCATGCCAAAAAGAAATTTCGGCTTTCATGCCAAAAACAAAATCTGGTTCTTACACCAAAAACAAAACCGGCTCTCATGCCACAAACCAAATCTTGGCTCTCATGCCACAAAAAATCTTTGGCTCCCATGCCATTCAAACTCGGCTTTTATGCCATTTAAAAAAAATCAGCTTTTACGCCACAAAAACCGGCTTTCATGCCACTCCAAAAAATCGGCTTTCATGCCACCTTAAAATTCGGCTTTCATGCCATCTCAAAAAAATTGGCTCTCATGCCATCCCAAAATTTGGCTTTCACGCCACCAAAATCGGCTTTCATGCCACCTCAAAATTTCGGCTTCCACGCCATCCAAAATTTTGGCTCTCATGCCTTAAACCCAAATTCGGCTTTTATGCCCTCTCAAAATTCGGCTTTCATGCCATCTCAAAACTGGCTTCCATGCCACCAAAAAACTTGGCTCTCATGCCAAAAAGAAAATTTTGGCTTTCATGCCATAAACTCGGCTTTCATGCCATCTCAAAATTCGGCTTTTCAAGCCATCAAAAAACCTGGCTTTTGCCGCAACATCTGGCTTTCATGCCAAAACAACCCTTTTGACAAAAGATTTTCACAAAATGATAACCTTTTGATCAAAATTTTCAAACAAACATTCTCATCCAACCTTTGCTTATTTTCATCAAAAAAGAATTTAAGTAAAAGGTACACAGAATACCAAAAATGTTTTACATAGAGGTATCAAAAAAAAAAAAAAAAAAGAGAAAAAGAGAAAAAAAAAGAAAAAGAAAAAAAAGAGAAAAAAAAAGGAGAAAAAAAAAACGTGTGAAAAAAAAGGGAAACACGTGAAAAAAAAAGAAAAGAAAAAAAAAAGAAAAAAAAAAAGAAAAGAAACTTTTTTCTACTTTTACATGCAATTTCTTGTTGAGAAAGAAAAACTCACTTGAAGCCATGGAGAAGAAAAAGAAGAACTTGAAGGTCTTTGAAGAAGAGGAGATCTTGGAGCTCTCTTGAAGATTTTTGCAAAAAGAAAAGCAATAGGAGC
The DNA here is from genome assembly GCA_038049695.1 of Cinnamomum chago. NCBI lineage: Eukaryota > Viridiplantae > Streptophyta > Magnoliopsida > Laurales > Lauraceae > Cinnamomum > Cinnamomum chago. The sequence continues at coordinate 46,188,145 of CP142454.1, forward strand.
AAGAGATCCCACCCCTTTGCTTTTATAGAAGAAAGCAAACCAAAAGAGGAAAGAGGAGAAAAGTAAGGAGGTAAGTGCTAAAAATTAGCAACCTTCCCAAAAGAAAAGGAAACTTGGGATATTCTCTCCCAAAACAAAGATTCTTTGAGAAATTCTCTCCCAAAGAAAGATATTTTGAAAGAATCTCTTCCAAAATCAAGAAAACTTGAGAAAATCTCTCAAAGTAAAGATATTTTTAGATATTCTCCACCCAAAGGAGATATCTTTAGATATTCTTTACGAAAATGACACCAATTGAGATCTAAGCCATCCATCAAAGCTTAAGGTCCCATGGGTTAGCCCATATGAGCCAGGTTTGACCACCTAGGCACTAAAAGTGGCTTTTAGTCAAAATTTCTCTTACCAAGAGCATACAAAAATGGTTCCATGCCTCTTTTGAGTTGATTGGACCATACCATACAAAAATCCAAGCTTCATGAGTTTCCAAAAATCCAAACCATCCCACCTCATGAACCAAATTAAGCCAAAATCTTGAAATTGACATTCCACAAAAGCCCAAACCACTCCAATGGACCCAAAATTGTCCCAAAGAGTGAACCAAAAAACCAAACCATGGTCCCCTAACTCGCCACATACAGCTTGTTAGGTCACAAGACCAAAACCAAAAATCAAAACCTGACCCCGTAACTTGCCACATACAGCCTGTTAGGTCACAAGGTCAAAACCAAAACCAAAAACCTGACCCCCTAACCTGCCACATACAGCCTGTTAGGTCACAAGGTCAAAACCAAAACAAAAAACCTGACCCCTTAACCTGCCACATACAGCTTGTTAGGTCACAAGGTCAAAATCAAAACCAAAAAACCAAAACCAAATCCAAATCAAAATGTCATTCTCAAAATATTGCCTTGAGATGGTACGTGATCCCTCTCACTACCATAAAATCCCCTGGAAGCTCAAAAGGCTACTCCATCAAAAAAAAAAAAAAAAAAAGAAAAGAAAAGAAAAATGCTCAAAGACTCTTGGTCAAGTCAGAAGCTCTTCTACAAGATTCTCTTCGAGGCACATCGACTACAAAAGCCATATCGTCGCTGTACCTCGAGGGGGCATTTGTTGACACCAAAAATGTCAGTTTGCCTCTTCACACCAAAAGCTACACGGAGCCGCATCCTACAAAAAATAGGCAGGCGCTACTTCAAGCATCAGATCTTGTCAGAATCAAACAAAAACTGCAAGGTCATTCAAAACAACCAAAAGAGAGGTACACATGAAGTTTCGGGCCACTCCGACATCATTCGGCCTAACTTCACTTCTCCAACAGCTGAGCAGCAGCTCCTGGCGGCGACAATGTCGAAGACTTCAAATCTTCGATCAGAGCCTACGGATGGTTATAAAATACCTCCAAAAGGCTCCATGTCAAGTTTCAAGTCAAACCGACACCGTTTGACCCTCCGTCAACCCTCGAGCAGCAAAATCGAGCCCTTAGGTAGCGAGAACTACCGAGGTCGTCACTCATCAAACAGAACACATGGGCGACTTCTACATACCTCCAAAGGGCTGCACAACAAATTTCAGGTCATTCCGATGATGTTTGACGCAGTTTCGATGCTCGGGAACAAAATTAAGCCTACCGGCGGCGGAGCACCCCGAGACCATGGCACCCAATTCGGAGCTTGTGGATCATCTCAAAATGACTCCAGTAGGCTCCCCGTCGAATTTCAGGTCAATCGGACATCGTTTGACCAAAAGTCAAAGCTCGACATTTCCCTCGCGGTGAAATAAAGGCAAGCGTTTGCTTGACTCCAAATGGCTTCAAAACTCAAACGAAAGCCTATGGTTGGTCTTATCTACTGATGAGGGAGTCACACGTCGAATTTCAGGTCAATCGGACATCGTTTGACCAAAAGTCAAAGCTCGGCATTTCCCTCGCGGTGAAATAAAGGCAAGCATTTGCATGACTCCAAATGGCTTCAAAACTCAAAAGAAAGCCTATGGTTGGTCCTATCTACTGATGAGGAAGCTACCCATCAAATTTCAGGTCAATCGGACATCGTTTGACCAAAGGTCAAAGCTCGGCATTTCCCTCGCGGTGAAATCAAGTCAAGCATTTGCGGGCCCCCAAACGGCTTCAAAACTCAAACAAAAGCATATGGTTGGTCTCTTCTACTGCTCAAGAAGATACACGTCGAATTTCAGGTTGTTCTCACATCGTTTGACCTAGTTTCGACGCTTGACAAAAAATCGGCAGTTCTCCACGGCAAAGTCTTCGGCTTTTCCGGAAAATAGGAAACTTTGCGATCTGATTTGCACGGATTCTCGTCAGGTTTTCTTGAGAGAAATCCAACAAATAAATGAGAGGAAATTCCAAGAAAAATGCAGAAGAAAACAGAAGCGAAAGCGGACAAAAAACGGCGGAGAAACGGCGACCGAAAGGCGGCTTAAAAAATGGGCCAAGGCCCATGGTCGCCGGATTTCGCCCAAAATGCCCGTTTTTCGGGTACTTTTCGTGTTTCGAGAATTCCGGCCTCTGTGATTTTCTGAAAATCTGATTTTTGGTGCTCGGAATCAGCTGATCTTCGCCAACATCTCAGATCTACCATCAAAAGCATGTGATCATCATCGCACGCCTCAAAATCTCCAAACGGCTAACCAAGAAAGCACACTTTCTGCCCGCCCGATCGCGAAATCGACTGGACAGATGTTGCTAGCCCGCTGACGTCAACCAATGTTTGAAATTGGATCACCATCCGACATCAAATAGCATGTGGGTCCATTGGTGATCATCGCAAGAAGAATCCCAAAGGACGCGGCACGGCCCGCGACTCTTCAAGCGCCCGGGCAATCAATTAATTAAGTTAAATGACCCGTTTATGGCAAGTTAATGCGGTCATTAACTCATTATTTCGAACGGCCCAATCAAAAGCAAGCAAATGGGAGTTACAAGTCCAAGTAATCATGACATTAAAATCATGAAACTCCCATCATCATGGAGATTAAAGGCGATTAAATGCCCATCACTCTCCATCGGCCAATCAAATTCAAGGAAAAAGGAGTTACCAAATCAAGAAATTAAAAACTTGTAACTCCTCCCATCATGAGCATTAATACCATAAATGCTCATAAACTCTCCTAAATGGCCACCAAATGCCTATAAATAGGAGGTCATTCCAAAGGAAAAGACAAGAAAAATTATCCAAAAAAAAGAGGAAAAATTATCCAAAAACTCTCCGAAAAATCCAAGAAAAATCCAGAACCTCTGCAACAAACTCTCCTCTATTGAAGAAAACTCTGCTGCAACAAGCACTAGAAGGTGATCAAAGCCCCTTGGGGGGGGGGGGGGGGGGCACCCCCCCAAGGCCACCTCTCCTTCTATCCAACATGGCTAGATGCGGCTCTTCAGCCCGTCTACTCGGCTTTTTACCGGATATAGGACCTTACCTTGGTCCTTATCCTCTAAAAATCTGAGGTTGGAGCCAAGCCAAGAAATCAAGCATCAAAGTTCTCATCTGAAGGACGATGGCGGAGTCCATACATGACTCGCGACCGTCGATCTGAACGGGTTCCCCCACAATCGCATGAAAAGTTAGATTCCATTTCTTTCTTTTCTATTGTATTGTATTTTTTCTTAAAGAGACACAAAATTCACATTTCTTGTCTTTTCATTATTGATGAGATTTGTAAACCGCCTTTCACGGCAAAATCGCCTTTCACGGCACCAAAATTGCCTTTCACGGCAAACAAAGAAAATCGCCTCTCACGGCATTCAAAACAAACTCGTCTCTTTTCTTTAAAATATGTGTGCAATGGAAAGTTAGGAAAAAGTTGATTTCCTTTCTACTTGTGAAGGTGAATCTCCGGATCACTACTCTAAATTCCAAGTAGAAAAGAAAATCTGGCATACCCACAAAATGTTGATACCCGCCTTTCTTTCTTCCCTCTCCCTCCTTCCGGACCCCGACAGACCCGGGGCGGATGGCAGCGGAGGAGGAACGGAGGGGCGCGGTCCATCAAAGACAGCCATTCAACATTCGGCTCCTTATAAGAAAGCCTTGGAAGAGGAACATGAAGCCAATACAAACCTTCAGACTCAATTGAAACGGTTGAAAGAGGAAATTGATGAGATCAAACAAGTTCTTTCCCAAGGTGGATTGCAACATTCTTCCACCTATAATGAGAGTTCATCTTAGGTATAAAGTAATTTCTTTTACATAATTGATTCAGTAATTTAATGAATTATTAAAATTGATGATATACATTGATGGGCTACTAATATCATGCATTTCTATAACTGAAAGTACTCTGGAAAGGAAAGATACAACTGCCTTATAACTGAAACTGATTCCACTACATAGATTCCTTTTCTTCAAGACAAAAAGTTCCCCAATCCCAGAAAGACATACACATCCAAACCTGCTTAAAGTTAATATCCCCAAAATACTAACTATATGAAAAGGATCAGGGCTTCTTCCTAGAGATGCTAGCATTGGAGGTGGAACTGGAGCTAGTGCTCATATTGAGGTCAGAGTTTGGGTTTTTATTTATGGTGTTAAAGAGTAATGAAGCCAAAAGTAATAATTATTACGTGAATTCTTTCATTCATTAGAGTATTATTTCATTTCTTTTGTTTTGGGCAGATGAATGCTTTTACAGTTTACATGCTTCCTTTCACACTATATCCAGCTGAAGCACTTTTGAACTGAACCAAGACCCATGACCTACGGAGCACATGTTTACATGTCTAAGCATCAGAGATCAATAAAATTAGCATTTTAATAGTTATTTTAACTAAATTTCCCAATCATGAATATATGGAGATATAACCTTGGCCTGTAGAGGGTCATCAAGGAACTCACTCTTTTTTACTTCTAAAAATAATAATAATAGCAATAGTGATAGTAATAAAAATAATGATAATAATGTCAGACTAAACTGTTCAAATATAAATAATGCCCCAATTGTATAATACAAATATCTGATTCAGCTGTTAACTGGTAAAGAAATGTAATCAAGACATACCTCTTAAAGCGAAGGAAATAATGAAAATCACACTACTGGAAACACAAAGGCATATATGTACTACTGGTATTGTTCCTATGATGCATTAGGGAGCCCTAGAGAACCAAAAAAAAAATTGAAAATTACATCACTGGAAACACAAATGCATATCTGTACTTCTGGTATTGTTCCTGTGATGCATCATGGAGCCCTTGATAAACATAGGATTCCGAAAAAGGTTCCAAGTTGCTGGGGTATAGTTGAATCTATGATTCCTAGAAACGGATGCAAAATTCATAGAACTGAGATGTGATTGCATTTCCCAAAATCTAGGATATGAAAATGGAGGAGAGAAATTATGATCCTAATACAAATTTGACATATTTAAGAATAACAAGTATCCATGCAGTATATGCTGTTGGCATCAACATGATCTGGTTCTGGTACCTAACAAGTATCTAGGTATGTTAGCATTGTCTGAGAACCCTTTAAGTATATCACAACACTGCCAAAGAGATGGATAGTTAATGCTACATGATCTACTTCTATATTTTAAAAGAGAAGTAGAGGAAGTCCATAGGGAGAGGTTTGAACAAATGAGAAATATCAAATTACTAATTACAGAGAGGTGACTAAAACGAGAGCCACCAAGAAATTGGGTTAAGTAGAGAATGTGGTACATATTGGATACCATTCAAAACCATGGTGAAGTTTATGTTTTGTTTCTTTTCACTTCAGGAGATAAGAAATTTCTCCTGAATTTTAAGAGTCATTCTACTAAAATGGGAATGCTCAAAAATCAAGAAATAATTTTTTAACCTCGCATTATGGCAAGTAATCAGAATCTCAAACACAACCTAAAACTTAAGAAACTTGACTTATTATTCACTAACAGAAAGCAGACATGGGGGACATGGGAATATTCATTAAACCTTTAACTTGATGGATAACTTAAGAAAGACAACAACCCAAAACAAGGTTCACCCCAAAATACATCCAAAAGGGGGAAAAAAAGAGGAAAAAAAAAACAAAAGAAGGAAGGAAGCACTTGTTCTAGAGACAGTGTTCTGTGGGTTGGTTTCTTTATGCCTTAGGGAAACAACATTCAGAAATCAGCTCTTCTAATTGCTTTATTTATGTTTGAAGTTTGGTGATGTTTTTGAGCATGTATTTTGTAGAAATGTCTACTTTTATGTGATGGTTTTTTTCCCAATTTTATGAGCTAAGTATTTCTTTCTTCAAGCAGGCCCAAGATGGTTCCCCACGTGAGGAGGTACGCACGGGCACGAACCAGAACAACACCTCACAAACAAGAGAGGGTTCATGTAGGCTGCTTTCATATTTGAGGAAGGAGATTACTGTTGCGGTTGGCCGTGTGATGGGTTTGTCGAACGATGAGGGGGGCTGCTATAAGATTATTATAGATGGGATCTTGAAGGATGATGAAATGTTGTTGGGCGGAGACACGACTTTTAGGGATTTGACTTTGGGCGATATTATTTCATGGCCGATTTTTAGAACGGTAGCCGACTGATTTTATTGCAAACAATGACATATGTAAATGATTTTGATTTTTTGTATTTACTTTAATATGTGGAACCGTGGTAGTGGTCATATGAAATATGTTTTTTTTTGTTAAGTTTGTTATTTCTCATAACTATTTTGATAATGTAAGTTTACATATTAAATGAATGGATGAACTTTTAACTACCAGTGTTTTTAGCTCACTTGAGCCCTTTTAATGGATGGTTCTATAATTGATACTCTATTCAATTTTTTCAAATTAATTACAAGTTTTTTAAAATAATTAAAAAAATATTTTTTAAAAAGGTCTTTTAAATAAATCGACGGTCATGGGCCGTCGTTTTATTTTTAGTCAGTATTTTTAGAAAATTCATTCGAAAAAAGCCTTTTAAATAAATCGACGGTCATGGGCCGTCGTTTTATTTTAATAATTATTTTTATAAAATTCATTGCAAAAAGGTTTTTTAAATAAATCGACGGTCATGGGCCGTCGTTTTATTTTGAATCACTATTTTTAGAAAATTCATTGCAGACGGTTAATGGCCGTCGACAATTGAGACGGTCGATGACCGTTGGTAAATTTTAAATTTACCGACGGTTAATGACCGTCGTTTTATTTAAACGATGCCATTTTTTTCGACGGCTTCTTCGACAGATTTTGCCGTCGTATTTTTGATAAAACGACGGGCTTTGGCCGTCGATTAAGTGACTTTTTGACGTAGTGAATTAATCGTATCAGATCAAGGGCTTAGAGAAGCCAGGGTTGGTTGTTGGTGCACAGGAGATATAGTGGTGGGCCCGCGCCAGATCTAATTGATCATAGAGAAGAAGGTCTGTTACACCCATCATCGCTGTAGCAATCGCTGAAGATCCTCTTCGCCGTCCGCTGTTGTCGCCACCGGAGCAAGAAAAGCAGAGACAAGGAAATCTGGATCGTTGCTGATGGACTCGCTCTTCCGCGTGGCTCTAACGGGATCGCTGGACGTGAGAGTCCATGGGGTCCAACCCTTTCGCGATCGGTGTCGGAATGCGAGCATCAACATTTTTTGTACGGGTATGCCAGATTTTCAACTTTACTTAGAATTGACAAGTGGTGGTTCCATAGATCCATCTTTGCAAGTAGAAAATGAAATCATTTTTTTCTAGTTTTCCATTGAACATATATTCAAGAAAAGAGACGTGATTTGTTTGCCGTGAAAGACGATTTATAATTCTTATCAATAATGAAAGACAAGAGTTGTGATTTCTTTTATGTCTCTTCAAAAAAATACAAAATACAATGAAAAAGCAAGAAAATGGATCTAACTTCTCAGGAGATTGTGGGGACTCGTTCAGATTGACGGTCGCAAGCCATGTGTGGACTTCACCATCATCCTTTAGATGAGAATAGAGGGTGCTCTTGTTTCACTTGACTCGGCTTAAAACTCAGATTTTAGAGGACAAGGACCAAGAGGAGGTCCTATGTCCAATAAAAACCCGAGTAGATGGGCTGAAAAGCTACGTCTAAGCCATAAAGGAGGAGAAGGACAAGTCCTCGGGGGGAGTGACCCCCTAAGGGACTTTTGGTCACCTTGTAGCTGTGGTCGGTGCCAGAATTCTTCAACGGAGAAGAGATCGTTGTAGCAACTTTGGCAGAGTTCTCTCTTCTGTATAGACTTTTTATCGATTTTTCTGGATCTGTTTCCTTTGGAATGACCCCCCTTTTATAGGCCTTTGGTAGCCATTAGGTGGGTTTATGGGCTTTAAATGTATTAAAGCCACATAATGGGAGGAGTTACATGATTTAATTCATTATTTTTGTAACTCTTTTTCCTTGGCTTCTGATTGGCCGATGGAGAATTAAGGGCCTTTAATCGCCTTTAAGCTCCATGATGAGAGGAGTTACACGGTTTAATGTCATGTTTATGGCTGACTTGTAACTCCTTTTTGCTCACTTCTGATCGGGCCGTCCGAAATAATGAGTTAATGACCGCAATTATTTGTCATAAAACGGGTCATTTAACTGCATAAAGTGGTCTTTGAGGCACTCAAAGAGTCGTGGGCCGTGCCGTGTCTTTTGGATTCTTCCTGTGATGGTCACCGATGGATCCTCATGTTGATCGATGTCGGATGACCATGCAACTTCAGACATTGATTGCTACAGTGGGCCGATGATATCCATCCTGTCCAATTTCTCGATTGATCAGGTAGAAAGTGTGCTTTCTTGGTCGGCCAATTAGTGATTTCGAAGCGATCGATGATGATATGATGCTCTTGATGGCAGATCCGTGATGTTGATGAAGATCGACGGATTGCAAGCCCCAAAAGTCAGAATTTTGGAAAACCACATGGGCCGGACATCTCGAAACACGAAAAGGGACCGAAAAATGGTCATTCGGTGAAAATCCAGCGACTCGGACTTCCAGGGTTGCCGATGACCATCACCCAAGGTCGCCGGCGGCCATAGGGGATTTTTCTCCTTTTGGTCACCGTTTTTTGGCCGTTTCTTCGTTTTTTCTGATTCTTTTTTCTTTGATATTTTTCCTGACATTTCTGTCCATGTTTTGCCCGATTTCCCTGCAAAAAACTTGATGAGAAGCTTTGCACATCGGAGAGAAAAGTTTCAAATTTTCCAGAAAAGCTGAAGACTTCGTCGCACAAAGCTGCCAATTTGCTGTCAGAAGCCAAAACTAGGTCAAACGATGTCGGAATGACTTGGAATTTGAGGTGAGACCTCTTGAGCAATAAATAAGACCAACCATAGGCTTTTGTTTGAGTTTTGAAGCCGTGTGAGGTCCTATCGCCAGTAGACTTGATTTTGTTGCAACGGATATGCCATGTTTTGATGTGCGGTTAACCGATGTCCAATTGACCGGAAATTTGACAGGGAGCCTATTGGAGTCATTTTGAGATGATCCATTAGCTCCGATTTGAAAATCATGGTCCCACGGAGCTCCGCCACCGAGAGGCCTTATTTGGCTTCCGAGAGTCAAAGTCCGATCAAATGTTGTCGAAATGACCTGAAATTTGACGTGTAGCTCTTTGGAAGCCTTTTGAAGTCACCCATGTGCTCTATTTGACGAATGATGGCCTTGGTGGTTCTTGCCACCGAGAGGCTTGATTTTGCTATTCAAGGGTTGATGTGGGGTCAAACATTGTCAGTTCGACATGCAACCTGAAATGGAGCCTTTTGGAGGTATTTTGAAACCATCCGTAGGCTTGGATCGAAGATTTGATGTCTTTGACACTGTCGTCGCCGAGGACTCCTGTTCCATTACTGGAGGAGTGAAGTTAGGCCAAATAATACTGAAATGGCCCGAAAGTTCATGTGTACTCTTCTTTTGGCTGTTTTGAAGAATCTTGCAATTTTTGTTTGATTCTGACAAGATTTGACACTTAAAGTAGCATTGCCTGTATGTGGTAGGATGCGGCCTCATGTAGCTTCTTGATGTTAAAGAGGCAATGATGGACCCGGCCTTTTTTTTTTTCTCCCTTCCGTCCCGGAGCTACCCGAAGGCCGGCGGAGGGAAAAAAGGCGAGCATCAACATTTTTGTACTGGTATGCCAGATTTTCTATTTTACTTAGAATTTAGAAATGGTGATCTAGAGATCCACCTTCGCAAGTAGAAAAGGAAATCAACTTTTTTCCTAACTTTTCATTGCACATATATTTAAGAAAAGAGACAAGGTTTTTGAATGTCGTAAGAGGCTATTTTTCTTTGTTTGCCGTGAAAGGAGGTTTTGCCATAAATGGAGATGTTTGCCGTGAAAGGCGGTTTTGCCGTAAAAGGCGATGTTTTCCATGAAAGGCGATGTACAAATCTCATCAATAATGAAAGACAAGAATTGTGATTTTTTTTGTTTCTTTAGAAAAAAACACAAAATACAATAGAAAAGTAAGAAAATGAATTCTGACTTCTCAGGAGATTATGGGGACTCGTTCAGATCGATGGTCGCAAGTCATGTATGGACTTCGCCATCATCCTTCAGATGAGAACATAAGATTCTTTGATTTGTTTGGCTTGGCTTGAACTTCAGATTTTTATAGGATAAAGACCAAGGGGAGATCTTATATCTAATAAAAAGCCGAGTAGACGGGCTAAAAGTTGCGTCCAGGCCAGGTCGGATAGAAAGAGAGGGCCTTGGGGGGGGGGACCCTAAGGGACTTCAATCACCTCGTGGTGTTTGTTGCAACAGAGTTTCTTCAAAGTAGCAGAGCTTCTTTGCGCAGTGTCTGGACTTTGGATCTCTGTGTGTGTATGTGGATCTAGATGTGTATATGTGTGTCCTTCTTGGAATGACCGCCCCTTTATAGGCTTTTGGTAGCCATTAGGTGAGTTTATGAGCATTGATGGCATTGATGCTCCATGGTGGGAGCATTTACAAGTTTTTATTTCATGATTTTGTAACTCATTTTTCTTGGCTTTTGATTGGCCGATGGAGAATGATGGGCATTTAATCGCCTTTAAACTCCATGATGAGAAGAGTTTCATGATTTATTGTCATGATTGCTTGGACTTGTAACTCCTTTTTGCTCGCTTCTGATCAGGCCATCCAAAATAATGAGTTAATGACTGCAATAACTCGTCATAAAACAGGTCATTTAATTGCATTAATTGGTCGCCAAGGCGCTCGAAGAGTTTCGGGCCGTACCGCATCTTTTGGAATTCTTCTTGCGATGATCGCTGAGGGATCCACATGTTGTTTGATGTCGGATGGCGATGCAACTTCAGATACTGATTGATATCAGTGGGCCAGTAACATCTGTCCTATTGATTTTTCGATCGGTCGGACAGAAAGTGTACTTTTTTGGTTGGCCGATTGACGATTTGGAAGCGATCAATGATGATATGATGCTTTTGACGGCAGATCCGTGATGTTGACGAAGATCAGCTGATTGTGAGCATAAAAAATTAGATTTTCAGAAAACCACAAGGGCCGGAATTCTCGAAACGTGAAAAGGGTCGGAAAATGGCCCTTTCGGTGGAAATCCGGCGACCTAGATTTCCAGGGTCGCCGGCGACCATGGGGGATTTTTCCCCTTTGGTGGCCATCTTTCGGTTGTTTCTCGATCTTTTCTGATTCTTTTTTTTCTCTTGTATTTTTCTTGACGTTTTTCCTCATTTATTGGCTTGATTCTCCTAAAGAAAACCTGACGAGAAGCTGTGTAGATCAGAGCACAAAGTTCCTTATTTTCTGGAAAGGCCGAAGACTTTGTCATCGATTTTCCGTCAGAAGTCAAAACTAGGTCAAACGATGTCGGAATGACCTGAAATTGACATGTGGCTTGCTGAGCAGTAGATAAGACCAACCATAGGCCTTTGTTTGAGTTTTAAAGCCGTGTTGGGTCCCATCGCCAGTAGACTTGATTTTGTCGGGGGGAAGTTGTCGCGCTTTGATGTGTGGTCAACAGATGTCTGATTGACTTGACATTTGACATGGAGCCTATTGGAGGCATTTTGAGACGATCCATTAGCTCCGATTTGGAAGTCATGGTCCCGGGGAGCTCCGCCGTCGGGAGGCTTGATTTGGCTTTCGAGAGTCAAAGTTCGGTCAAATGTTGTCGAAATGACCCGAAATTTGACATGTAACCCCTTTGGAAGCGTTTTGAAGTCACCCATGTGCTCTGTTTGATGAGTGATCGCCTTGGAGGTTCTCGTCGCCGAGAGGCTTGATTTTGCTGCTCGAGGGTTGATGGAGGGTCAAACGTTGTCGGTTTGACTTGAAATTTGACATGGAGCCTTTTGGAAGTATTTTGAGACCGTCCATAGGTTCGGATCAAAGATCGGATGTCTTCTACGCTGTCATCGCCAAGGGCGCCTGTTTAGCTGCCGGAGGAGTGAAGTTAGCCAAATGATGCTGGAATGGCCTGAAACTTGATGTAGAGCCTCCTAGTGGCATTTTGAGGTCAGTTGTGTAATCTGTTTTGTGTGTCAGGGTCTCTGGCTTCACCACCGCCGGGAGCTCCTGCTCAGTTGCTGGAAGAGAGTTCGGTCAAGTGATGTTGAAATGGCCCGAAACTTCAGGTGTACCCCTCTTTTGGTTGTTTTGAAGAATCTTGTATTTTTTGTTTAGTTCTAACAAGATTTGACACTTGAAGTGGTATTGCCTGTTTGTAGTAGGATGCAACTTCATGTAGCTTTTGATGTTGAAGAGGCAAAGTGACATTTTTGGTGTCAACAAATGCCCCCTCGAGGTACAGCAACAAGTTGCATAAGTTTTGAACTCGATGTGCCTCGAAGAGAAGTTTTAAGGAAAGCTTTTGACTTGACTAAGAGTTTTTGAGCAGTTTTTTTCTTCGTAGGGTAGCCTTTTGAGTTTCCAAGGGGATTTTATGGTAGTGAAAGGGATCACGTACCATCTCAAGGCAAAGTTTTGAAAATGACATAAGGGATTTGGATTTGGATTTTGGATTTTGGATTTTTCCTTTTGACCTTGTGAACCTAAGGGCTTTATGTGGTTCATTAGGCGGTCAAGAAGATCTTTTTTCGGTTTTTGAACTTGTGACCTAACAAGCTGTATGTAGCAGGTTAGGGGGTCGGGGTTTGATTGTGACCCAACAAGCTGTATGTGGCAAGTTGGGGGGTCAGATTTGGTTTTGGTTTTGACCTTGTGACCTAACAAGCTATATGTGGCAAGTCAGGGGGTCGGGTTTGGATTTTTGTGGAATGTCAATTTCAAGATTTTGGCTAAATTTGGTACATGAGGTGGGATGATTTGAATTTTCGAAGCTCATGAGGCTTGGATATTTTTTTTTGTGGTCCAATCAACTCAAAAGAGGCATGAAACCATTTTGTATGTTCTTGGTAAGAGGGATTTTTGATAGGAAGCCTCATTTAGTGCCTAGGTGGTCAAACCTGGCTCATATGGGCTAACATATATAAAAATATCTCCTTTGGATAGATAATATCTAAAATACCCTTACCTTGAGAGAATATCTCAAATTTCCTTTCTTTTTGGAGAGAATTTCTTAAGGAATCTTCTCTTTAGGAGAGAATATCTCAAATCTCCTTTCTTTTGGGAAAGTTGCTAATTTTTAGAACTTGCTAGCCTTTTTCCTTTTTTCTCTTTCGGTTTGCGCTCTTTTATAAAAGCAAAGGGAGATTGGATCTCTTGCTTTTGTTGCTTCTTTTGCAAAGATCTTCAAGAGTGCTTCAAGACCAAGAGACTTTTTCCTTCAAAGATCTTCAAGCTGTTCTTCATCATCATCAATGGCTTCAAGTAAGTCTTCTTTTGCAAGAAAACTCCATGTAGAAGTAGGATAAAAAAAATTCTTCTTCCTTCTTTTTTTTTCTTTCCTTCTTTTTTTTTTTTCTTTTCTTCTTTTTTGTTCTCCACGTTTTTCTTTTCTTTTTTTTTTGTGGCCGTATGGACAGATCTGTACGGCCACATGGCAGTGGGCTGTTAGGGATTTTATGTATTGCAATTTAATGGATGCATTATCATTCTAGCATCATTTGAATTTACACACATGCATTATTTTTGAAAATCTTGATTTACACATGCATTGGTTTTTAGACTTGTAGAAATATTGATTTATGCATGTTTTGATTTTAAAATTGGATGCAATTTACTTTGAAAAGAAGTTTTAGAATCAAGCTAGCCTATGTTTTAAATCTTTCAAATCATTTTAGGCATTTATGTTTCATGTTTTTAAACCTCTTAATTTGATTTAAAACATAATTCCAAGCTTGATTTAATGGCCCAAAAGTCCCCACATGAAAATACTTTGAAATATGCAATTTTAGGGGATTTTGGTCCCAGGCCCGGGTCGACCTGAAGTGTGGCCAGTCGACTGGCCCTCGACAGGGAAAGAGCCATTGGTGCTCTTTCCAAACGGTCAGTTTTTTTTTACCGTTGAGCACCCGGTCGACCGAGCAAGGTACTAGGTCGACCGGGGACTAGCCGTTGGGCAGTTTTTGGGTATAAATAGTAGCTCATTCCTAAAGAAAAAATGAGGAACAAAGAGGCCCTCCTTGAGATGTTTTGAGGCCAATCAAAGGGCGATGAGCTAAGGGATGAAAGTAATCATTTGGAAAGCTAAAGCTTGGTTTCATTGAGTTAAATCACTAAGTAAGCTTTACTTTTCTTAATCATATGTTTTCATGCTTTGCTTAATTATTGGTAAATCTTTTCTAGCATGATAAACATGATTTGTTGTGTCCTTAACATGTATATGTTTTGAATTGATTTATTGTTTTGGATGCATCACCTTGATTCAATCCAAGTAGTACTTAAATTGGTATATCTAAGTAAATCATGTTAATGAAAACATCTTTGAAATTTTATGTAACATGATTCCTATACTTGGTTGAATCTTTGGTTGTTTTTTTTTATCATAAGAAAATCACTTTAAAATCTATTTTATGTTTTGGATTCAACAACTTCACAAATCATATGTACTTTTGTTTTAAAGTTTCACAACTTGTTTCGCATTGATAGGTATATCATTTTCAAGTTGAATTTATAATTACATATGATTTGTCCCTTAACTTCAATCAAATCTATTTTTGTGTTTTATGCTTATAGCATACACATATTAAGCTACATTGTTAATTTGATTGAAATCCCTATGCATCACATGTTTTTTTTTTAGAATTTCACAACTTGTTTGGAATGCATATGTATATCTTTTACAAGTTATTTTTAACATATGATTAGCATTCTTACCTCAATCATAAATGTTTTTATGAGCCAAAACTTTCAAAAGCCTTTGGCATACATTTATGAGCTTTCATTTTCAAATTGATTGAGGACATCATACATACACATTGTGCATTCATCTTTGCATTCATAGTGTGTGTGTGTGTGTGTGTGTGTGAATTAGATTTTCACTTTCATATCTGCCTAAATTAAGAGGCATTGTAATGAGCTAAATTGTATCTCCATCAAGTGTTTTCTAGACACTACTTAGAGAGATAACCAACCTTTTGGTTGAAGAGGTTATTGCTTAGCCTAAGAAAAGCATAATGTAGAGGTTATTGCTTAGCCTTGAAAGCATATTGTAAAGGTTATTGCTTAGCCTATTGAAAAACATAAATAGTGGAAATCCGGTGGAGTGTTGGATCACAAGCCGATAGTGGATGTAGGCATTGAGGCCGAACCACTATAAATCATTGTGTGATGGTGCATGCTTTGTGGTAATTGTTTTTGTTAGTTTCCGCATTTAGTTTGATAATCATCACTAGTGACTAATTTAATTTAAAGAAGTTAAAATTGGTCTAAATTGGTCACTAATTTGTAGCTCACCCTATTCACTCCCACCCCCCTCTAGGGTTCGGATCACGGACTTTCATGGGCCAGTCCCTTTTTTTTTTTTTTTTTTTTTTTTTTTTTACTCACCATGATAATGAGGTTTATGCAAATCAAGATGTTCATGCATTTTTTTTATGCATTAAATAAAAGGCTAGAGTTTCTAGGTCAAGTCAACATGAATTTTGACTTGGACAAAGTTTGATTGGTTTTGACCAAGTTGGGTTGGAATTGGTCAAACTTTGGTCAAGGGTTTCCTATCATCTAATGTATGACAACTTTCCTTCTATGCATGATTTTTGGTAAGTTAGATTGGAAACATGATAATGCATACCTGAAAGTCTTTTGCAAGTTCTGGGATTTGGTGCTCGCAGCAATGTTGAACCCTTTCTTAGTCTTGCGGGGTCTTTGAGGAGCTTTGCAAGTTTTTGTAGTCTAGAGCTCGCAGCAATGTTAAGCCATTTTCCATTCTTGCAGAGATTTGAGAAGACTGACTTGATTTCGCAGCAATGTTTGAGTTCGAGTCTTCTTCCGAGACCCGTCATCGGCACGGGGAAGCCCTTTCCTAAGAGTTTGTCATCACTCGTATTCTCGAGTCCTCTCTTTTAGAACACGATAAGCATCTGCGACCTAGCAAATCAGAGTCCTCTCCCTGGCACGAGCCTCTGCTAAGGCGGTCCACTTGGCAACAACTTGCACCTCTAATTGCTCAAAATGCTGCCTGACTTTGATGACCTATCCCTCGAGGCGGTCAATGTCTTCGATCCGTCACCGCTTCATCGGTCAGAAGCTCGGGCATCACCAAGTCATCATCTCCTGCCACCGATATCAAAATGAAAGCTGTCATAATTTCAACATTAGAAGATGACTCTTGTTGTCTCCATATGTGAGCTTCAAACTCCAAAGGCTGCAACCTTTAAGGTATGTCATTCCATGCCGTCTAATTCCTTTCCATCAAAACTCATGTATTAACATAAATCTTCATGCATTATGAATTAGGAAGCCTTTTCCAAGATATGACCAATTACAACCCAAAATTTGGTCAAAATCAAATTTTGTTCAAATCAAAATTCTTTTTGATCAAACATTAACCCTTAGCCTCTTTTTCATGATATCACTTACTCAAAAAATGCATGTGCCTATTGTCTTGCATGGAAACATCATTTGCATTGTGAGGAAAGAAATGCCAAAAGAAAAAAGAAAAAAAAAGTAAGAAAAAAATAGAGAAGGAAAAAAAATAGTCTAGTGGCCACAAAAAGAAAAGGAGAAAAAAAGAAGAAAACAAAGAAAACAAAAAGAGAGAGAGAAGAACTTTTTTTCCCCTAGATCTACATGAGGTTTCTTGTTGGAAAAGAAGACTTGCTTGAAGCCATTGATGGAGAAGAAGAAGAATTTGAAGATCCTTGAAAAGAAGAGCTCTTGGTCTTGAAGATTTTTGTAAAAAAAAAAAGTCAATAAAAGCAAGCAATCCAATCTCCCTTTGCTTTTATAGAAGAGATCAAACCAAAGAAGGAAACAAAGAGAAAAGCAAGGAGGTAAGTACTACAAATTAGCAATCTTCCCAAAAGAAATATACTTTGAGAGATTCTCTCCCAAAAGAGGGGATTTGAGAGATTCTCTCCCAAAGAAAAAGAAAGGGGATTTAAGAGATTCTCTACCAAAGAAAAACAAAGGGGATTTAAGAGATTATCTCCCAAAAGAGAAGGGATTTGAGAGATTCTCTCCAAAAAAAAGATACTTTGAGAAAATCTCTTCCAAAATAAGGGAAACTTGAGAGATTCTCTCCAAGTAAAGATATTTTTAGATATTCTCTATTCAAAGGAGATATTTTTAGATATTCTTTACAAAATGACACCATAGGAGATCTAAACCATCTTAAAAGCTTAAGGTCCCATAGGAGCCAGGTTTGACCCCCAGGCACCAAAAGGGGCTTCCTATAAAAAATCCCTCTTACCAAGATCATACAAAATGGTTCCATGCCTCTTTTGAGTTGATTGGACCATACACAAAAAAAAAAAAAAATCCAACCTCATGAGCTTCTAAAATTCAAACCATCCAACCTCATATACCAAATTGAGCCAAAATCTTGAAATTGACATTTCACAAAATTCCAAACCACTCCAATGGACCCAAAATCATCCCAAAGAGTGACAAAAAACCAAATCCTGACCCCTTAGCTCACCACATACAGCTTGTTAGATCACAAGGTCACAAAAAACCAAACCCTGTCCCCCTATCTTGCCACATACAGCTTGTTAGGTCACAAGGTCAAAACCAAAATCCAAATCCCGACCCCTAACCTGCCACATACAACTTGTTAGGTCACAAGGTCAAAAATAAAATCCAAAACCCAAAAACCCAAAACCAAATCTCTCATGTCATTTTCAAAAACTTTGCCTTGAGATGGTACGTGATCCCTCTCATTGCCATGAAATCACCCTGGAAACTCAAAAGGCGACTCTACCAAAAGAAAACTGCTCAAAGACTCTTGGTCAAGTCAAAAACTGCTCAATGACTCTTGGTCAAGTCAAAAACTACTCAAAGACTCTTGGTCATTTTTATTAATGTGTTGTGGGTTTGGTGATGAACATTTGTAGTCAATTCAGGTTCATCACATTTGAATTTGCATAAAAAACCCAGTTCTTGGACATTGAAAAAATACCTAGGTTCATTTGAGTTTCTCCTACCCATTGTCTCAATCCGCTAGGTTCATCTGAGTTACCCCCTAGGTTCATAAAAAAAACAAGAAGTAATTGCATGTTTAGGGCCTCGTGATGAAATGGGCATTTGCCAAAAAAATTTTTGTCCATATTCATTAACTCAAGATACTTCTTATTTGATATGCAGGTTGGGGTCAGTGATGAACCTTGGCAATTCTTTTTCTCTTCTCATATTTGATGCATAATACTATTAGGGATGGTAAGTTGTTTAACTTGTTTTATGGGTTGATGATTGAGTTTCTATTTTTTATTTAGGTACAAATTGTTGTTCCTAAAAGATGTAATAAATTGTTCGACGCTAGCCATTGAAAAAGCTTTGGGAAGTTGGTGTTCTGAGATGCTTGCATTCACAACTGCTCGGTGTAAAAAGATGTCCATACATGGCTCTTGGATTACTTTGTGGTTTATGGAAATCTTTGTATCCCTATTTGCTAATTTATGTTCATACATGGCTCTTGCAAATCTTTCGACTATGAACATTTGCAGTTGCTGATGTAGTCACTTTGTGTTTGGATGTACAACAAATTGCACTTTTAGCGACGAAATTTTTCGTCGCAAAAAGTCCAGAAAACGTCGGTAAAATTTTTACCGACGAAAATATAGACGTCGGCAGCATAACGTGAAGGAAAATTTTTACCGACGAAATATGTTTTCGTCGGTAAAAAAAAATATTTTTACCGACGATTATTTTTCCTTTACTGACGTTTTAAAAACGTCGGTAAAACTATTTAACATTTCTAAATATTTAATATATACTTTTGCCAACGTTTATTTTACATCGGTAAAAAAAATAAAAAATAAAAAAAAAATTTTGCCGACGTCTTTTTTCGTCGGCAAAAGAAAACGATAAAATTTACAAATAATAAAAAGACCTTTACCGACGTTTTTTTTCGTCGGCAAAAGATAACGGGAAAATTAAAAAATAAAAAGACTTTTGCCGACGTTTACTTTCGTCGGTAAAAGAAAACATATAATATTATAAAAAAAATAAAAAGACTTTTGCCGACGTTTACTTTCGTCGGTAAAAGAAAACAGATAATATTATAAAAAATAAAAAGACTTTTGCCGACGTTTATTTTCGTCGGCAAAAGTATTTAATTTTAAAAAAATATATTTTTTGTACTTTTACCGACGAAATAAAACGTCGGTAAAAGTATTTTTAAAAAAATAAAAAAATAAAATACTTTTACAGACGTTTTTTTTTCGTCGGTAAAAGTATTTTATTTTAAAAAAAAAATAAATTTGTACTTTTGCCGACGAAAACAAATGTCGGTAAAAGTATTTTTCAAAAAATAAAAATAAATAAAATACTTTTGCCGACGTTTTTTTTCGTCGGCAAAAGTATTTTATTTTTTTAAAAAAATAAATTTGTTTTTCAATATACTTTTCAAAATTACCCTCCATACATGGAGAACAGGTAAAAAAAAAGTCAATCATATTGAGTTCTCGCTTGCAATCTACAGATCAAAATCGCATCCAGACACAAGTCCATATGCATGTATATTGGAATATACTACAAGAACATTCAGTACTTTTACTGTGCCAAGAACATCTAACTAAAACTAAACAAAAATGGCAACCACTACACCAAAAATCGGAAATTGGAACGGAAAAGCGTTCCTAATCCTCCCGTTCCTAATCCGTTAAACCGTTCCAATTTCCGTTCCAATTTGGATTAGGAACGGTTGGTACCAAATTGGAACGGAAATTGGAACGGTTTAACGAATTAGGAACGGGAGGATTAGGAACGCTTTTCCGTTCCAATTTTCGATTTTTGGTGTAGTGAACTTGGGGAGCATTTTAACAAGCTGTGTGGTGCAAATTTCGATATAGTGACATTTAGATATTGTCATGTTGGAGGAAGCCCAATCTCATAGACATTAATCTAGCCAAATTTCTCTGCTAAATATTACCATTCAAATATTCAGCTCTTTTTTGAATATGGTATCGTAAAATTCAGTGGAGGATGGAAACTATACAACATACAGAGTTATGAATAACATAGCTTTGGCTCTAACAGACTTTCAATACAAGAACACTGAAATAATAAAAAGAAAAAAAGGAAAAATTAAAACTATTGTAGAAGCTCTAGATATTATCTACTTTGAGCTGGTGGGGTGGAAATATAAAGGTATGTTGATTGGTAAGAAGAATTCAATCTATTGGAAAGAAAACAGATTATCTCAGTTTAACAAATCTAGAGACTACAACAAGAAATTCACATCTCAAAAGTAACTAAAGAGAACCTGAGGTATGACAAAAATGAAAATATGGCAATGACACTCATTACCTCTCTAGTATAGAACTTCACAGCAAAACCTCGAGGGTCTCTCAGAGTTTCGGGGCTGCCTCGCTCATGGATAACTGTTGAGAACCGAACAATAACTGGAGTCTGGACTCCCGGAGCCCGAACGAAGTCGACGCAGGTGAGATGAGAAATATCATGGGTGACCTCAAAGAAACCCTTTGCACTGGCTCCCCTGGCATGGACAACACGCTCTGGAGTGCGCTCTCTATCGAATTGAGCAAGCTTCTCGATCAGATGATAATCCTCAAGGAGGATAGGTCCTGTTCAATAAGAAGATAAGATTCAATTCCTTTCTACTGTTTTATTGCAAAATTGTGATCAATATCAAGACAGATATTTTAAAGGTTCTGAATATTGGTTTGGTCAATAGTGACTCTGCAATAATGTCACTATTAAAGTGGATACTAAATATTTCTCATAAAGTATATAGATTTTAAAATCTTGATCATGATATATAGTGACTTGAATCACTTCATATGTTGATATCTTAGAATAAAACAGATTGAAGATGATAGTAGCATTACAATTCAGTTTCGCCATGTAACACACGCACCAGCAATGGCCCCATAAAGGAGGGTCCTCATGGGACCCAACTCCAACTGATCGAAAAAATGAAAGAGCTAAACACTTGCACTGTTGATGAATCCATTTGATAGTAATTGAATCATGTCTGAATACAAACATCAAGAGTTAGTGGTCCCACACAAATCCATCATCTCTTAAAAAAGATATATAGTAAAGGTAATCGCAATTAAAAATAAAACCAATTTTCTCAATTTAAAGGTAACTAATTACCACCATTTCTATACAGAGTCATAAAACAAAGAATGAAGATAACATACATGCAACTCTTGGCAAGTTGACAAGACACCCCCTTATGTGTAAAAGAATACAAAATACATATACAAAGAAGGGAAATAAAACCATATATTGGTGTACGTATATAAAGGCAAAAGGTCTACCCTATGTTACTCTCCAATTTCAAAAGAACTCCTCTCTCTGATACCATATCTCATTTCCTTTGTGGTTTAGAAACTGTTGGAACAATCCCTCCATTTCTTGCCAGCATTAGGTACTTGTCCTTGTATTTTTAGTGCACTCAAATCCCAAAGCTTTACCCATCTGTCCTTGAACATGGTTTGCCACTTCAAATCTAGATTTCCCACCAACCTCACCACCCATGGAGTCATAGGCCAAAGTAATATTTGTTAATAGCTGGAAAGCTTTGGATGGAAATCATATAATTAAATAAATCTGCAATAGGTGGGTTTGGGAAATTCATTGGAATATGGCGGGTTTGTGTGATTACAAGCCAATTAACGCTTGATCTTCACTAAATGCTAAGGCCCAATAGACGATCCTTTACAGGTGATGTGAAAGAATTACGCTCGACTAATACATTCCTATAAAAAGGCAGTGATGATGATATCTAAAAAATTAAAACAAATGGGCATGTAATAGTCCATGATCAAAGTGACAAGACAATACCGGTGGAATTGATGAATGTGGGTACAATCCACCATGAGGATACATCGCCACATATGGAGGTGGTGGGGTCCCATATGGATGCATGAATTGCTGCAAGAAAAGAAAGAGCAAAATAAAAACAGAGGAAAAATATATATAAACAGCAGGAGAGAGAACGAAAATAGTGAAGAAACTACTTTTCACTAAAAAGCAGAGAAGAAATAAGTTACAGAGTAAATTCACAAAGACAAGTAATTTATGAATACCGAACAGAAATCAAGCGATTGCAGTAGAAATAGACCTGCTGCAAAGCAGGCGTCTTTGACCCCTTTGCAGATGTATCCATCTCACTGCTGCCCATGATTCAAGAGATCACCTCCTCCTAACAGTCTATCAATCCATCCTACAACAAAAAACACAGCAGTGACAAGAGTAATAGACATATAAATGAAGATGAGAAATGAATCATTTAAACTATGAACTACATCTCTAGAAAAGTGAAACAGTTTGTCAACTGTTTGAAACTATGGTATACCACCAATACTGATTCTTTTTTATTTTTTTACAAAGTTCATGTAGGATGGATTACAATCTGTTCTGCCAAAAATATTTCACCTCTTCCACAATTTGTGGTATCCCCATACCAACACACCTTAATTTATTTATCTATTGGATCATTTTACTCTTTTTAATATAGAATTGATAGTTTCGGGCTCTCCAATGAGAATACATCTTGATTAAATTAGCCATGCTTCATATAAATATCCAAATTGGTAGTAATTTGTGGTACATCCAAACGGACACTTGGTATATCCATCAATCAGATGAAGATTTGTATCCATAAATCTTTCTTCCTGTTCAAAACTCCTGATTGTTGTTGATCCCGATAAAGATTCAGCAAAGTGTTGTATGCAGGGAGCTTTGCAGACACCAACAAGTCATGCAAGCTCTCGCGCTGTTTCTATGTAATATTGTTGTGGAATATAAACCATAAGCAACATAGTGATTGTATATTTATTCAAACATTTAAAGATATGGAGCAACATTTGAAAATTAGAAAACACATTGTCAAAAGAGGGCCTGGATCAAATTGAATGATCAGCAAAAGAAAAGAGAAAAACACTTCCAGAACACTAAGAAAAATATGTATGAGCTTGTACTTTCAATGGCCATGACAAATAGAAAAATTGAAATAATATGTAAAGATAACAGACACTACAAAATGATGATAACCAACAGAACAAGCAGCAGTTAGATTAATGCTATCATATTGGTGGCCATCCAAAAGACTCCAGACACCAGTAATAGTCTCAGAAGATTTACCATCTAACATTGCAAGTTTCAATTTCAGTTCA
This sequence comes from Cinnamomum chago, assembly GCA_038049695.1. Lineage (NCBI taxonomy): Eukaryota > Viridiplantae > Streptophyta > Magnoliopsida > Laurales > Lauraceae > Cinnamomum > Cinnamomum chago. The sequence continues at coordinate 46,211,745 of CP142454.1, forward strand.
GTCGTTGAGAGGAGGATACCATGCAATATTCATTATATGATCTATCTGTATCCTCAATAAGTGATTTATGCTGAATTTACATACATCATCATCAATATATCTACATCTATATATATATATATATTATCTATACACGCACACACATACACCTCAGCTTGATGAATAGTTTTATGTTAATTTTTTATCATGATAGTGTATGTTACATCCAGTTTTTGTAATATGTCACCTCGTGAAAAATATATATATATATATATATATCTTGAATGTAGAAGATGAAGGTAAACACTATTTTAATCCATTGTTTCAAAATTGTAAAATTTACAATTTAATTGTACCATATGGGAAATGGATTTAACCTTGCCCTTGAATCTTTGTTTCCTATTAATATGATAATTTTTATCTCAAGTCTGACAATATGTAAATCTATGGTGTCACAATTTTGTACAAAGCTGCAACCAATAGCTTTCACTTTGGCCTTTCTTTTCTTTTCCTTTTTTTCTTTTTCCTAATTCTGTTTTGAGTCCTTTTAAGGCCAAATAACATCTTCTTTGACTTACATTAAGAACTAAAAAGAATTGCTAACTTGTCTTGATTCTAAATCTAGAGAATATTTAGGAGGAAACTGTTAGTAACCAAAAACACCAAAAGCTCGAGCTATTATAGAATGGCACAACAATGTATATGCAAAGGGCCTTGACAGCCCCCCTCGCATGTGGGGCTCCGCACGTGGACAAAAACACACCAAATGACAAAATGTGGACATAAACACATCCCCAGGGATTGAACACAAGACCCATGTCTCTGATACCATGTTAGTAACCAGAAACACCAAAAGCTCGAGCTAGGAGAGAATGGCAGGACAATGTATATCAAAGGGTCTTTATAGAAAATAGAATCATGAAAGACAATATATCAATCTATTCTTAAGATAGGATAACACTTTGGTGATCATGGTGACAACAATGGCAATGATATATAAAATCTCCAACAAATTTATGCATTATAATTTATGGTTAGGTGTTGTATGATTTTACACCTTGAACCCATTTTCACTAATTTGGCTCAATTTCCAAACAAAGTTCCATATCAAGTCATTGGATTGTAGTCTGTAAAACATAAACTCAATAAGAAATAATTACCTGATACCAAATGGAGATTGCAACCACAGGGATAAAAATAATGAAAACCTGCCATGCAACCTGGGACATCACAGCTATGATTCTCAATAGTTGTATAACTGAAAAGGCAACAGACCCCATTTGAAAGGGAAGTGATGTGTCTACCGCACTTTGATCGGTTGAAGCCTGTAACATAAGAGGTAGCTAAATTATACGAGTGTATTAGCTTTAAAAAAAAACACATATTCTTTTATTCAGTAAAAGGGTGTTGTAATTACTTGTAAACACCAAAAGAATAGAAATATGGCGACTTACTCTGTTCAGGATACGTCCGCTTGGAGTAGCATCAAAGAACGACATGGGAGCACAGAAAATGCACATATGCAGCTTGTTGAATAGTATAGTTGTTGTCTTGTATCCAACTGTTACTAGAAGAAGAGCTCTTATAAGGATGCAAAAGGAACTTCCAACCGCAAAAGAAACAAAGACAAGAATGAGAAGTGAGGCTTTAACTGGAGGAGTCACATTTTTTGACACTGGAGTAGCCCATGCCATCCAATAATTGCTGCCAATCTGAAGAATTTGAAACAAAATCTGGGCCAGCAATATAAATGGAACTAGAGCTCCTTTATATGATGTAGTAATATATTTCCAGTAGACTGATAGACCAACTTTGCCTTTCTCCCTCTCTTCTTCTTGCACAAGTTGTCCCTTCTGCCCGTCTATGTCATCTGCCTTACTGTTCTGCTCATCCATTTTCTCTTTTTCTTTCTGCATAGTACATATGCCTTTTCCTGTATCACTGATACATTGGTCATTCTCTTTTCCTAATGGTTCTCATCTTAATTGGCTACATGCTTAACAACATTCTAGTATAGAGGTGATGAATCGAATCATCATTTAAGAATGCATCATTTTATTTGACATTTGAATCAGTTCAACCATGAAATCACAGAATCCTTCTGCAACAAACAGATCTAAAAACGCAAAAACCTTCGGAGGGGAATTCTATAATCCAATCCAACATAATCTGATATAATCCAAAATAATTAAAAACACACTACAACAGTATACACATTTAGCAGACACAGAGGAAGCAGAGAGCTGGGGAACGAGGGAGAGAGAGAACAGAGAAAAAAGAGAGGAGATGGGAAATGGTGCGCGGTGTGTGCGGAGTGCAGGAAGAGGGAGGGGTGTACCTGGTGTAAGGGAGGCGTCCGGCGGCGCGAGGAGGAAGATGAAGGTTCTGCAGGCGTCCGGGGGCTGTTGATGTGGTCGTCGTGCGCCTGGGAGAGGTCTGGAGAGGGAGCCAGAGATGGAAAGGGAGATGGAGAGAGCGATAGAGAGCGAGAGAGCAGAGAGGGTCCGACAAATTGGAGAGAGCGAGAAATAGGAGAGATCAGAGAGGGTAAGAGAGAGAGAGAGAGAGCAGAGCAAGAGAGAGCAGGAGAGAGAGAAGATGGAGAGGGCGAGAAATCGGAGAGATCAGAGAGGGTAAGAGAGAGAGCAGAGCAAGAGAGAACGAGAGAGAGCAGGAGAGACCAGAGAGGGTAAGAGAGAGAGCAGAGCAAGTGAGAGTGAGAGAAAGAGCAGGAGAGATTAGAGAGGGTAAGAGAGAGAGCAGAGCAAGAGAGAGCAGGAGAGAGCGAGAGAAAGCGCAGAAAGATCCAACGAGCGAGATAGAGAGATAGCATTGTGCAGGGATCCCCCGCCGGCATGATCATACAGCGCGGCTGCAGCCGCGGCGGCATTGCTTTGCTGCATCTGGCCACCCATGTGGCGCTGCTGCGCCCGCCTTTGCGGAGCCAATTTTCAAGCTTCCAAGAAAACCACTGCCAATGCAAAAAAAACCTCAACAATTCACAGATCGAAACCCTAAATCAACCGAAAACAACACAAAGAACAACTCACGAGGAGGCGGAAAGTCAGAGACCGAGCAGAACATCAATTTCCCTCCACAGATCGCGATTCAGAGCCCTCGAGTCTGCGAAAACAGATCGAAATTGATGAAATCATGAACGATTACGATAAAATCATGAAACTAACCTTAGATCGTCAGAAGATTCTAGAATGCAGCGATTGGGATCGAGAACCATGCCGAATCTGGAGAAATCGGTGAGAAACCTAATCGAGAAATTACCGTGTTTGAATCAAGAGGATGAGATTGTTCTGTTCGATCGAAATAGGTTTAGAGATATGGTATTCGGATCCTTTCGAAATCGAAGCAGATCTGATAAATAGGAGGAAGAGGTGAACTGGCCGAGAGAGAGGGGATAAAAGGCGCTCGGTGGCGGGAGAGGGGAAAAATAGAGTGGGGAAAAGCCCTTTACCGGCGTTTTGAATAATAACGTCGGCAAAATTGACCTTTGCCGACGGTTTTAAAACGTCGGCGAAAGTATTTCCCTTACTTTTAATAAATTTAGAATTTCATTTTAAAAATGACCTTTCGCCGACGTTTTAACTGAAAACGTCGGTAAAATATAGAGTTTCAGCGATGTTTTTTATTAAACGTCGGCAAAATTGACCTTTACTGACATCTACAAAATGTCGGTAAAAATTTATTTTTTATTTTTTATACAATTTTTTTTAATTTTAAAAATCGTCTTTTACCGACGTTTCTCACAAAAAAACGTCGGGAAATATTAACTTTTAGCGACGTTTTTAAAAAAACGTCGGTAAAAATCTTTTTTACCGATGTCATTAAAAAAAACGTCAGTAATTGTTAATCTTTACCGACGAAAAAAAAATACGTCGGTAAAAAGTACTATGTACCGACGAATTTAAGAAAACGTCGCTAAAAAACGTAGCTAAAAGTGCAATTTCTTGTAGTGAGAAGCTCCAAGTGTTCAAAGTTGTTGATGTGCTCAATTTGTATTCACGGTTGTTGGTCTATCATATATGAATGTTCAAAAATCTATTCAATGATGTGAGCTTTCTTTCTTCTTCCCTTCTAATTTATGTGAATTATCCCGGCAAATCCCCAAATGGAATTCATGAATGTATTGAAATAATCTGAATGAGATGAATGACTCTATATATATACTCTTTACCAATATATACACTTTATTTTGGATCCAAAAGAAAGGTAATTAAAATTGCAATCTACTAATGGCGGGTGAAAAGGCATTAGAACAACCGGATTTGCAATATTTATGTAAAGGCCTCCAATTGGCAGCACTCACATTAGTTGCCCAATCTTTGAAAAAGGCTAATCTTATAAACGTCTTGTCAAATGCCAAATATTGTATTTTACTTAATTGACTACTTTTATTGGTAAATGGAATTTGATGAGTCTCACCTCTCAACATTAGTTCACTATGATTTTAATCGATTGTAGAAAGTAAATATTTAACCCAGATGTAAATTTGTCTCATAGATACTCAAAGAAGCTACTCATCTAATAGCAAATGTGCATATGTTTCTTTTCTACATAATGACATAAACTAACCCTCTAATAAGAGGCAAATATAGGGTGTACCAAATGGTCTATCTCAAATAGAGTCGTGCAATACCAAAAAATATTTTTTATTTTAGCGTCCTTTTTTCATAGCTCTTTTTTTATGGCTCTATTTTGGATGGCTCTCTGAATAAGAGTGGAGATAGATACTAAGTAAGGCCTAAGTGAGACATAGACGACAAAGACCTTTTTTCTTACCAAAGAGACTGGAACTCGCGTACTCTCTAACGCACACATCGCAAATTAACTAGCCACAGGACCCTTAGGCATCGACAGTTCTGTTATCCAATTACAGTTTTCTTCGCTCATTTGAAACGTATTTCTAGAAAATTGAGATATACGTTATGCTATTATCCCCTACAAAACATAAGATGTGAGGAGCCTTTGTCGTGATCATGCATTGGGCTTGTTTGTTTGTAGGGTGGAGTAAAATAAACTAAAATTGAGTGTCAAATAAAAACGAAGAAAAAAGTGGAGGGAATTGGGATTCAAAGCAGCCTTTATTATCATTTTATGCTTTTAAAGCATCTTTTCTCTCGTTTTGTACAACTACAAGTAGGTTTTTTTGTCATTTTGTGTTACAACCAAATCCCTCCACTATCTCTTTTTCTTAATTTGACACTCTATTTCATTTCGTCTTCCTTTCAAACAAACAGTCCAATCACCCAATTTGAGAACTTTACATGTAGAATAAGTGAGGTGAAGCATTAAATTTAAGAGAGAATAAAATATAAGTAGGTTATAATGATCTTTTATCCTTATTTGCTTAATAGGCAGTCTTTTTTACTTTTTATGTAAAAAGTAGATTTTTTTTGTTATTTAACGGAAAAATGAGGTTACTTTTTTAGTTTTTTAAAAAAAGGAGGGAATTTTGAATTCATATACGTTTGATATGACCCACTAGTTCTTTCTTATCTCACAAATAAAGGCTTTACTTCACCTTCAGTTTTAATAGTAAATTCCCAAACAGGCTAAATGATCAGAAAGGGAATTTCTGCATCCTTTTTGTCATGGGAAAAATTATAACGGTTAAAATTATTTGATCGAAGTGATAGTTGCCCTACACAAAATCCTCATGCCCTTTGTGCCCTTTGCGCCCTTTGCATCCTTCTGCTCGCCATCGTCTACTACATCTAACTGGGCCCACTAAAATGGACACATGCACTATACCCATTTGATCCTAGTCAGTCTAATACTTATACGTGTTAATCATGGTTTAAAATCGCGGTATCGGTCGTGGTATCGGCTTGGACAAAAACCGATATGATATTGGTATTTGTCGCGGTTATCGGTTTGTCATGGTCGTCGCGGTGTGAAATTTTTTTTAATCCAAAACAATTTGTAAAAATATCCAAAAAATCCAAAATATTAGAAAATGCTGGAAAACAATGTTTTTTCATTAGTAACAACAATAAATCAAAATATCGGTCACCTTAAGTTATGAGTCCTGTCTATGTTGCAATTCGCTATCCTCTCTAGTATTTCATATAATGCAACTATATATTATTTTGGCTCATGGTCAATTTGTTAGTATAAAATAAGAAAATAAAGACAAAATAACAATTATCTATACACTATTAATAAGCTATTAGTATTTATTATTTAGTATCATAAATACTCCAAAAAAAAATTTAAGTAGAATAAAAAAAAACACCATTTTTTCTACACCCAAAATCATGTTTATAAGTAGATCTAGCATGAAAGTATGTAGATCTAAGTGAAGAACACAACACAAACCCAAAAATGACATACCAATAATCTTTTCATTCATTTCTATGCTTTATCTAAAAATAAAAAATAAAAAACACATAATATATAGTAAAAATAAAGGAGTTAAGTTGATTTTCACTTACTAAATAAAATGATTTCTTCAAGAAATAGTGTTGGAATTTGGAAATATATAAGAGAATGAGCTATGGAGACATGGTTGCTTTAAGGCGATGAGGGGAGAGGAGAAGAAAATGGGAAAATAGGGAAAAAGTTATAAAAAGTTAGGGTTTTTTACCATTACTATTGGTAATATCAGCCGAGATATCGGTTAAACCGATATTTTGACTATATCTGCCTAGATTGGCCGATATTTTAGGGATATTTTGTCTGACTCGGTATCACATTAAAATATCATCGTGGTATGGGCCGAATCCGGTTCATATCAGCCTATATGAACCGGTATTGGCCGAGATTTTAAACCATGGTGTTAATCCATATATCCCATTACCGTGGGAACCATCCAAAAAACTACCATTATCATATCAGCCTAATTTATAGATCTTTGACCAATTGGCTTTAGGTAGAGTTAAGTCTCAGATTTTAGACTCTCTCTATATATCTTTCAAGAAAACAAAAATACCTTTTCAGAGCAACCATCTTTGGTCTCTCCTTAATTTTTTGAAAAAAATATGAAATTCCTTTCACCACACATATATAGTAGAGTTTTGATTTCTACACTCTTACTCTTGTAATTCCCTTTGGGCTATCTCTCTTCTGGGGACTCTATGAGTCCTTGTTCTTTTGTTTCCCCCGTTTTTTTTAAATACAAATTACCTTTTAAGCGAAAAAAGGTATGGGTGTAAACATATGACAAGGCTTGCTTTCAAGCCGGCCCAGCCGTGACTGGGCGTGCCCAGGTCAGTTGGGGGTCAGCGTAGTAGGCACGACCCCCCATGGCAGGGCTTAGGTTGTGCCGTGCCACTAACAGCCGGGCCACATTCCTCTTTTAATTTAAATTTTTTTTTTTTAGATAAATTGAAAGAGACTTTAGGGACTTTTAGGGGTTTTCAACTTGAAATAAAGTTGAATCTATTAAAATAAATGCACAAACATTGATGTTCATTTATAAATGAAAAATAAATCTTTAATTATTTTGAGTTTTATATTTTATTTATATAAAACAATCGCACTTTTATATATAAATATCGTATCAGGCCGTGCCTTGGCCCAACACGGCACGACTAAAACCCTGCGTCGTGCCGTGTTGTGCCACGGCCTAGGGCTCCCTGGCCTAGCATGGCCCATCCTTGGGGCCGGCCCGATCAATACAGACAACGGGCTAGGGGTTGGGTTTTTTAGTGCTGGGTAGTGTTGAACCTGAGCGGTCGGCCCAATTTACACCCCTAGTTTTAGGTCAATAATTATATGGTGTAGAGTCACATACATGTGGTCAAATGCTATGGACTAAAGTAGAGACTAGGCAAACAGAGAGAGACTATTAAATTGTCGTATTATATATACTGAACAACTCTTTGGATAATTATAGGAAGTTCTTCCAAGTTCTGAGCGGTGATTTGGAGTTAGGGTCGCAATATCGAAGTTGTGTTCCACACCAGCCCATTAAAAAGGAAAAAGAGAGAAACGATTAACTTTTTGGTAAGTCATTTTCATGAAAATTCAGTTTCTTCGTAAATTCATTTCTACATAAAGTAATGCCAATCTTTCTATATGACTTTTTATCTCCATGTACATTCTCAAACATGAGGAACATTCATGCGCATCCATCCCTCCCCATAAGGTGAGGGACACTTACATGACTTTCCTTTTTTGCACATGAACATTATTTTTCTGCATATGACCATATATATATATATATATATGGCTTTTCCTCTTTTGCACATGAATATTTTCAATTATGTAAGTGTCCCTCACCCTATGGTGAGGGATGGATGCACATGAATATTCTTCGCCAAACATATTCTATCATTGTTTTAGTACTCGTTATGATGTACCAAATGATACCCCAATTTCTCCTGGAGATGGGGTTGTGTTCAATTAATTGTGGTTTCCATTATCAAATTTTGAATGAGAACTTCTCTTCATTGCAATTTATTTAATTACTAGCAAAATGGATCCATGCTAATCTAATTTATTATGTTAAACATTTTAACAAAATATTAACTAGTAATATTAAAAAACTTTGAAGTAATTATCTTATTTAATGTATGGCATGTGGTTTTGAATGGCTTAAGTCAAACAATAAACTCATCCAAATTAAAGAATAGCCAATCCTGAACTTAAAAAGACAAACAAAAGGCTCAAAAGATAAATATCACGGCTCTCCTATCTGAAGAGAGTTTTCTCCTACACCCAATTGGGCCCACATTTGGTCAATGCAATTCTTTTTACACTTTTTACACTTTTAACGTCCATGATCCACCTAGTCCAATTTTACGCTAATCTAAACCTTTATTAACCGTTGGATTGGATATTTAAAAAAAAATATAGTTAAAAAATCTTAAAATTAAAGCTATTAAATCAAATACTTGGATAATATGATGAGAATGATATTTTGCAAAACCCTTATTAAAAGAGGTCTTCCATCTATCCTGTCCCAAAGGTAGGAATGCTTATTAAAAGAGGTCTTCAATCTATTATGTCCCAATGGTAGGAATGCATGCAAGCGGGACCCACGGCTGCTTTAAATCCACTTTATGCAGTAAGATGCTAAATGAAAATAGAAGTGGCAAAACACGGCCCAACCTGGCAACCCGAGTTGACCTAACCCGCATATGACCCATACAACTTGACCCACATAATATGCGGATCAGTCATGGGTCAAAATTTTCTAACCCGTGGAAAAACAGGTCGAGTGAGGGTTGACCCGCTGACCCATCTAAACTTTCCCTTAAAATTTAATTATTAGTCTAAATATCAATGAGGCAAAGGCCCAAGCGATACCCACTTTTTTATTTCAGCCTCTACTATATATCCATCTAAAACTTATCACTCAATTCCATAGTGTCTTTCTATTTTGATTTGATTTTTTTAGTTCTATGGGAATCTGGTTTTATTTTCATTAGTTCTGCTATTTTACTTCTATAGTTGTTATTTTAATATATATATATATATATATATATATATATACTATACCCATGGTTTAAATAATTCATTCTCGTTTTTCCCCTCAACTATGCCCCTTTTTAGCTAACTCAACAACATTTTGGCATGCTCTTCCCTCTTATAATACGGATTGTGGATATGAAGAAAATAGGGATTTTTACAAAATAAATGTTGGTAAACATGTATTAGCCCAATTTAACCACAAATACACCAAAACACCAAATTCGGTGTTCGTACACGCTTTTTGGACGACTGTATCCCCAGTGTGCCAAATGACATCGTCATCTCTCATTCTCCTTTCTTCCCTGAGCGTTTTCCTTTCCCGCTTTTTTCTCTCTTTCTCCTCCACTCCCTGCTCTCTCTTTCCCTCTCCGCTCCCTGCATCTCACCTTCCATTCTCGTTTGCGCCCATTTTGTCCCTCTTTCCATTCTCGCAGATTCCCTCTCTTTCTCAAAAATACTCAACAAAAGTCTCTCTTGGAGATCGATTGTAGAGGAGAGCAGAAATCCCCCCCCCCCTCCTTCTCTTTCTCTTTCCTTTCTCATTTGTGGATCGCGGGACGAAGTTCTGATTTGGATCTCAGGTGGGGCCATCATCGTTCACCAGAGGGCACCAGAGAAGAGGCCAAGCGTTTTTCAATCTAGTTCTGTTGGTGGCAGAACCCTTGGTTAACGGAGAAGAAAGAACAAGGGAAGCCCATCCAAACCGACGACCTTTGCCGGAGTCTTCGTTATAGAGACCAATCACCGGAGGATCTCTTAACGCTGACCGGAGAAGGTGGGCTCCGCATCAATTTAGGTTTGCCAATCATCGCTGCCGGTATGCAGAACTTCCTGCCATTGTGGGAGAAGACAAAACCCTTGGGGCAGAGGATTAAAGAAAAGCAGATTGGAAGGTGGAGGCTCGGGTTTTTGTTTCCATTGCCGGAACGTAGATTCACCCACCGTTGCCAGAGAAGACTGACAAAGGGTGATGGGTCTGGGATTCCCACACCTTCAACTAAATCGTTGAAGGCGGCTTCAGTAATCCTCTCTCTCTCATTCTCCTTCGATTTCTGCATTTTCTCTTACTTTTTAGGGATTTGTTTTGCTAGTGAATTTAGGTTTGGTTGATTTGCAATTTTCTTGTGGTAGATGTCTATTTTGATAGTGAATCTAGGTTCTAACTGATTTGCATAATCTCTTTTAGCCCTCCCTCTTTGCATGTTCTCCTTCTATAGTGAAAAAAGCTCATCTAGAGGCATGTCCCTTCCTCTATTTGGGTCTCTCGTGATAAAGAAGATTATTTGCATTATGTTCCATTGTTGTATTGTTGCAATGTGGAACCATAGGCTACTGTTAGAAAAGCCAATTTCCGTTAGGAGGATTCAGACTTTGAAATGAAACATATCCAATTCTTCGGTGCCTATGTATGATGTCCTCCTTGCTCGTTGATGAACGAAGCACTGTTGGACCTTTCCTTCAAAATTTGAGGGGCTAGGGACCATTACTTTCACTGCCACCACTAAAGCCCTATCGTCAAATCCTGAAAAACTCAGTACGTTAGGAAGGAAGTAACACATCAATTGTGAGTTTTTGTTAGACTATTAACTGACACAAGGTGGTTAGGAAATTCAGGAATATGAAGAACAATAGGGAAAGAAAGTGAAAACGGAACGAAATAGAAAAATTAGATGGAAATTGAGAGGAAACAAGGAAGCATTTAGCTGGTCATCCAACTTAGGTGAGGATTATTGTAACGCCCCAATTCCGGATACCGATATAATCGTTCGAATACCCGAAGTTGGCGCACTACTTCCCGGAAAATCCAAGAACTTCCAAGATCGTAGGCCGCAGTGAGGTCCAATTTAAAACTTTTTGACCAATATAATACTCAATGGTTAAGATTTGCGGAAGCATAACAATTAAATAAAGCAGAAGCATTTGGTATCAATATATGTATTAAGTAAGAGCGGAACAGTGGTCAAGTTAAATGTATCAATTGTTAATCAAAGTTAATACATATTTAATTCTACCCAACTCACTACAAAATTTCCTCTCAAACCCAAAATAAAGAGGCTCTCAAAACCCTGGTAAATAGTCTCCGCCCTCCGGCTCGACATCCGGGTCGGCCGGACCCCATCTGAACTCTCCAACAGCAGGCGCCTCTACTAGCGCGAGTGCATCCTCAGGGATCTCTGGGTCAAGGCCTAAGCACCAAAGAGGGATCAGATCTAAAAGATCTGGCAAGTCACAGCATACTACTAACATAGAACATGTATATCAAATGAATAGAGACGAGTAAATAATTAAAGAATGACAAGGTAAAGAACTAGGCAGTTGTGCATAATAATCATAGAGAATCAGAATAAATATAAACATCTAAACTACTGCAACCAAATGGCACATTCACACGAGCTGGAATACCGCGGGATATTATGCCGCGGCCCTCCCATACTGAACACAGTTGCGGCGGGGAAATCTCACCAGTGCTGGGAATTACTAATCCCGCAAATCACTCATCATCTCATCACTCCAGACCGGACACGGTATCACACCGTCCGTCTTAACTACATAGCTCATCATGAAAGCTTCTCAACACTCAACTAGCTCCTACCGGGGATGATCAGTCCACAGGCTGAGCTTAAATCAACCGAGTGAATGTTCATGCCGACTCAGGAATACTCTAAGGGTCTGTGTCTGTCTAGGCTTTGCCTTGCGTGAACAAGGTCCTAACAATGTCTCTAAGAGGTCTACAAATACCAATTCAGTCTATGGATTTCATTCAAGGTCCAAGCCCACTCGTTGGATCCATACCAAGGCCTATCAGCACATGGCCTGGTCTAAATCTGTCCAAACGAGGCAACTAATCCATTTATACTGATAAACAGTTTCGATTAATCCAATATAACTTAAAATCCCAAAAGAAACTACCTTTTCCAACTAGGGGTACTTATCTCCACACTTAGGCCCAATAAGGGCCCGCCTAGACACAGACACGGGTCAATGTTCTCCCAAATCACACTATCGGGTCACCTCTAGATATCCTAGGTTCAGGTCCTCCATTTATGTAAATTTATAGTTAACAGCTACACTAAAGATCTAAGAATGACAGTAAATAATAAGTGTGAAGTATGAACTTCAATGAAGGAATCAATAGGGAAAACACAATGGTCCAATCCTAGGTAATGGGCCACATAGGGTTCAGGTCCATCTCCGGTAATTCGATCTCTAAACGAAGTCATTAATGCCAAAAATACTGTGTTTGGTGCTTAGGTGGTTACGGGCATCTTTGACAACTCTTAGAGGTCGAATCATCTTAGATTAATAACCAAAACACTAATCAGTGGTCCCCGCGAGTCAAGGTTGAGCCATACCGTTGACTCGGGCTTGGAACATTGATAAACTTTCATTTGGATGGTCAATGGGCCCCACTTCTGATCACAACTCCTAAATGTTGAAAACTGGAAAATCAGAGTTTTCCAGGTGGACCTGATGTGTAGTGAGCTCGGTTGACCTCCTGGCCTGGTGGATCAACCGAGTGCACTAACTAACCTGAGTCAGGCCTCCTGGAAGACTTGATTCATTTCTAAAGGCTTCCAGCATGTCCGGTCAACCCCCTGGCCTGGGTGATTGACCGCATACACCAAAATCCCTAGAAAGATTGATGTCCCAGCTTTAAACATCTTCTAATGCAAATCCTAAGTATTTAGATCGACCGGAGCATAGAGGTTCTGAGTTTCAGGTGAAAAACCAACTTCCAGCTAAATCCTGCAAAAATGTGTGTTCCGGGTCGACCTGGACAAGGCCAACTCGTACCAGAACACTAAAAATCAGTTCTGCAGAGTTACACTAACTGGGAGCTGATTTTTCCCAAATTTCAGTGTTCTCGGTCGACCTGGACCTGCATGCCGGTCGACCGAGTACACTAGAGATCTCAGGCCTGCAGAAAATAACTAGGAACAGTTATCTCCCAGTTGTAGTGTTGCCGGTCGACCGAGACCTGCAGGCCGGTCGACCGGGAACACGTGGAACTGAGGAACCCAGTTTCTACAGATTTTCCATTCTTGCTCGTTTTGCTTCCAAACCACTTCCAATCAGTCCCAAACTTCACCAAATCAACTCCAAACATTAATTAACTCCAATGCCCATTATTTATCAACATTGTGGCCCATTGATCTTCCAAATGGGGGGTGAAACCCCCATCCATCAATGCCCATTTCATCCAAAACAACACAACAGAGCTCAAGGTGAAATCTAAGACTTAATTAACAACATTTATGAACTGAAACTACTGAAATCACGAATTAAAACACATGTTCTAAGCTAGGAGTAAGTGCACTTGCCTTAGTAAAGGAGAAATGGTTTGTGGAGAGAAAAAGAGCAATACAAGGAAATCCTGCTGAAATGAAGAAGAAGAAGAAGAAATACAGCAGCTGTAGCTCCTAGGAGATAATCTCCAGCACAATAACAGCAACAGCAGCAGTGGCTTGGAAAAATGAAATGAGAAACGAAGGAGAAAGATGAAGTAATAGCAACTGTTGCCAAGAAGAAGTCCAGCACACAGTCACGGTCCCAGCAGTAACAGGGGAAATGAGAGAAATGAAGAGAGGAATTCCCAGTTCAGCAGAGATGAAGAAGAAGAATTACAGCAGTAGCTCCAAGATTCCTCCCAGCACAGAATCAGCAACAGTAGCAACAGCAGCTCAATGGAGAAGAAGGAGAAGTAGTAGCAGTCACTGGGAAGAGGTCCCAGCACAGATTCAGCACAGTAGTAGTGGCTGGAATGAGGGGAAAAGAGAGAGGAAGAAGAGAGAAATGAAGAGGCAGCTGCTACAGCTCCAAGAGGGAAATTCCAGAAATGTAACAGTTGCAATCTCAGCTCAAACGTAGGAAGGGAATTTAGAGAGGAAGAAGGGAGGCAATTGCAATGAACAGTGATTTAGGGTTCTTGGGATAAGAGCCTATTTATAGATTAGGGGGAGATGATTGATGACAGTAATACCCTTTAGGGTTTCATGCAATTAGGGTTAGCATTAGGGTTAGTTTGGTCCTTGGGTAAGAATCTTCTAGAGGAGCACTCTTTTAACAAAAACCCCCTTCTAGTTAATTAAAACCACTAGTTAGGGCCTACCCTACACTAATTAGCCTAAAATTAACACAAACACCCAACCAACCCCAATACTAACTAAACCAAGCTAGTCTAACTATAACTTAGGAAAATCTAACTAATCTCCCCGATTAACCCCTAATTAGCACAATTAGATAGTAATTAGCAATAATTAGCACAATTAACCAATAATTAGTATAAATTAGTATTAATTAGCCTATAAAATAGTAATTAGAGGGCCCATAAAGGGTGGGGCCTCACAATTATCACGACCCCGGAACGGATCCCGGGCCCGCGACGTGCGTTTGTGTTGTTGTTTGCATTGGAGATATACTTTCCCACAGGTACCCGCGGTGAGGATTCCCAAAGACACGCGGAATCTGACTCACATGAACAAGTATGCGGAAGCGTGTAGCAAATCACATCAAGGTAAGCACCAATCAATCTTTAAGTGCTATGACAAAATAATAACAAGACATAGTATCAAAAGAAAGGAGTTAACATGGCATCCCCATTTTAATTCAAGTTAAGAGACTACACAAAGTAATTAAGTTTAATTACAACCCATAAGAGGCCAACAGAGGCCAATACACTTCTCCAAAATAATCAAAGAAAACCCCAAAACAAAATGATGACGAGACTCAAGAACCCGCCCGACGTCTAGATGACATCGTCGGGCTGCCACTCTCTCACAGGGGTTGGCTCACAAGCCTCCTCCTGACGCTCCTCCTCAAAGGCAACGTCTCCTGCACCTGGGCACCAACAAACAAGGATCAAACACAACGGTTTGGCAGGTAATCAATTTAGGTACAAGCATGAAACAATAAACGTTTTAGAAAACATATAAGTGGATCCTTAATTTGAAATACTACAATGACTGAGATACATTTGCAGAAATATTTAATTGAGCTGAGATACTAAAACAAACTAGCATGAGTACATAATATATCATGAATAGTTACAATCCACAAGGAGCCCATCCTTTCTCTATCATTTATATAATGAAAAGAGTAAGCACGCACGACAAGCACGATATACATAATATAATCACGATACGATTTCCCACAAAGACGGGAATTCCGGACGCGGAACCGGACACTCACGATGTGTAATAAATACACGACCAGTCTGCAGACAGTCCACATGTTTAAGGACCCCCAGACAGTGGATCAAACTGAAAGGGCAGTCCAAGCTCAGTGGTGTTCACTTAATTCATGAATGCACAAAACACGTGAAACACTATCAAAACAGGTCAAGATAAGAAGGGGGAAATCACTTATCAAAACACGATGAACACGACTAGCAAAGGCATAATTAATATGCATAACACGCTTAGGAAGTGTTCCCTTTTTTTCTTTCTTGAAACAAAACTTCAAAACGAGCTTGTACTTAAACTTTCAAAACGAGTATGCAATGATATTCATCGTGTCAAAACCAAAGCACGAACACAAGGCCTATCAAGCACATGTAAGGACCTTTGGATGGTCTTTGTGTAATCGAAGCCCAATGTTGGAAATAGAAATAGAATTGGTGCCCCGGAAGGTTCAAAGACATTTCGGGTTTCGAGTACACAATATCAGGCTAAAGGTCGCTTAACATGTTCTAGTTTTCATTCTTGCAATTACTCTTCAAAACAAGCAATTTGTCAATTTCGGTCACCTCGCGGTCAGGTGTCGGCTAGCCGAACTAGGATCTGGCGGCTAGCCGCCAGATGACCGACAGGCTGACCGCTGGAGATCCAGATCCAAACACAGCTCTCTGGAAAAGAAACCGAACTGACTTCGGCCGGCTTGCAGTTAGCCGAAAAGCAACTCGGCGGCTAGCCGTAAGCTGACCGTAGGGCTGACCGCTGGGACCTTGGTCTGAAACTTAGCTCTCGGGAAAAGGAGCCGAAACGCGCGGTTGGCCAACGGTTAGCCGAGATGGGGTATGGCGGCTGGCCGCTAGCTAACCGTTAAGCTGACCGAAACCCACTGTCGAAATGTCAGCTTCTGGAAAGGGAACCGCCAAGCTCGGTTAGCTCGCGGTTAACCGAAATGGGGATTTCGGCCAGCCGACCGACGGTTGACCGAACTGCACGGGAAATGCAGTCCAGTTCAGATTTTCACATTTCTTCTTCCTTTCTTCTCATTTCTCATTCCACCTGCATTCCCTAAGCCTCCATGCTCTCCAAGGGTAAAACACACATTTCAAAACACAATTTGAGACATAGAAATCCCATTCTTCAATCAAAACAAAATCCCCAAATTTTCAATGAATGAGAAGAGTGCAAGGAAAACAAATGCAATGCACATATGCTAACATCCATCCTAGATTGGTTACTTGCCTTTGTCAAAGGTGCCACAAACCTCTTCAAGCACTTCACTCAAGCCAATCCAAAGAACTACAAAAACCCAAGAAAACCACACAAAAACTCACTCAATCTTGAAAACAAGAAACCCATTTTACCAAAAGGGTTTGTAACATGGAAAACAAGATCCTAAGGAACTAAAAAGACTTCATGAAAAGTATGGATTGAAGCTCTTACCTAGAAATGCTCAAAAAAGAAAAGATGAAGAAAATGAAGAGCTTGTCCCACAAGAAACTCCAAGAAATTTGTACCAATAGAAAACTTGCAAGGAGATGAAGAAGATGATGTCCTTAGAATTTTCTTTGGAGTCCTCTAGCTAGATCATGCAAGGTGAGGAAAATGGAAGGGAAAAAGAGGGATTTCAGCCCTAGGTCAAGAAATTGCAGAGATTTGGTAAAGTGAATGAAAATAGAGGGAGATGGGGCTTAAGTGATGCTAATGGGCTCCCAATTAGCTAGAACTTTGAAATGACTAAAACACGATCTTGTGGGCCTCAGATGACTTCGACGAAGAAGGATAAAACGATCCTCGAAATGTCTAGTTTCCAAAAAGTATATTTTTGACATGGTTTTGAGATCTCGAAAATTGTGTCCAGATTTGTGCATAAAAGACAATTTTACCCTCTTTGGCCAAAACATGGGTTTTTGGGCTTCAAACATGAATGGCTTTAAGACGAAAGTTGTAACACATAGAAAAATCGTTCAAATAAAATCAAAATCACAATCACACGGAAAGCAACACGATCCTCCCAAGCTTACACGTGCACTCAGGCCTTCCTGAGTGTGTCTGACTAATACTAAACGTTCTCAAAATTCCCAAAGCTATGTCCAAGACTAAAACTAATTATTTCTAACCCAACGACAACTAAACCCACTTAGAACTAAACACATGCTAATCGCACACTAATCGAATTGGTCTGGGTCGGGGTCTAACAAGGATACTGCATCCTTATGTATTTATACTACAAAAATAAAAATATTATTTTTTGTATTTACGGCAAACCCCTACTACCAAGTATTTGGAGAAAGAGAGTTAAAGAAATGGTGGGGGTCAGTGGGGTGACTCCCAACTCGTCCGGATCTTTTTTCTAATGCCCAACTGACTTCCTGAGTTGGCATTGGGCAAGCTATGGTCTTTTGACACACATCAAATGAACAAATGACATGGACTTTCCGAATGAAAGAGCTCTAATGACATTTTCTTAATAACATGAAAGCTCTCTAGAACTATGTTTTCAAAGGGTCAATGTGTTCTTTCATGCACTCTTACATGTAGTTTTGTACAAAGTATTTGCCTGGTTGTAAATGTTTGACTATCACTTATCACTACAGCAACTTCTCCAAATTCAAATTCCTATGGACCAAAGTCTAGTATAATTGTTGAGTGTTCTTCAACCTTGGTTCTTCCATTTTCTAAATGTCATATACAGAAACTTTGTATTATTTATCTTAACAATGAAATTATTTGAATTATTGAGGATACGTGATACAAACATGTTTAAGATCCATCCATTCATGTGCACCATTTTCTCAAATTAGTGGTTTTCCGTCACAGGTTTGGGAGGTGAAAGCAGCATATTTAAGTATCGGTCTTGTTCATCGTACTGCAAGTGATGTTGTTGATCCAAATAAGGTTGAAGGGATCTTGTTTATTATCTTCCATTTTGTTATTTAGATTATGGAGTTTTTATCCAAGGCAGCCAACTTTTTGTTGCTACAAGTAGTGGCCTAGCTTGTGTGGCCCACTTATGCATGCTAATCATGCATGGAAAAGGGTGGAAAGATCAGCAGATGTCCCAGGGGTGTGCAAATTAATTTGCCATCCTATCATCCTAACCTGTGATTTAATAATGTTAAGCCTCAAAGTTGTACTAATTATTAGCCCTCTGATGAGGTTGTGCTTGATCGATCCAGTAACAAGTAAAACTCAGTTGAGAGTCAAATTGGGGTGAGTACCAACTTATGAGCAATGATTTTCAAGGGTCACATTGATCATCAGCGGGCTTAGGCTGCTATTATGCAAATTTTATAACTATGGCATGGTTTCCCTTGATAATCTCTGTTTATTGATGTAGGCTATCATTCATTTCTGTGATGTGAAGGTTATGCATCATGTTATGATGTGAACTCTATAGTGGGAAGGGGGCCCACTATTGAGGGGTCTGGCTGATTGTAAGACCCCGACCCGAGAGCTCTCGATTAGTGTTAATTAAGTCGTGTGCTAGTCTTAAGCGTGATTAGTAGTCTTTGACTAAGTTGGGTTTGGAATAATTTTTGATATAGCTTTGGGGAATTTTGATTTGCTTTGTGACTAGTGGGGCCCTTTGGGGGTTCCTTTTGTGACTTTGTGTTTACTAAGGAATTTATTAGAGATTTTTGTACTTATTGTTTTGATCCCATTTCGTTTGTCTCGTTTATCCCAACAACTTTCATGTTGATCCCGTTTCCGTTCGAGACCCTGAAACCCGATTTCCTAGCCTTGAGGGCAAAACAGTCATTGTGCACTAAATCTGTACCCAAAACTTGATATCCCCAAAACCCGCGAAACATATACTTTTTGGAAACTAGATATTTCGGCGATCGTTTCTTCTTTCTTCGTCGAATTCATTCGAGACTTCGAATGATATGATTTCAGCCCAAAGAGTTTCTTAAATGGTGGGACCCATTCCCATTGCTTATATAAGGAAAACCCATGTTCCATCTCCCTTTTTCCAGCACAAGCTTTAGCCTAGGGTTTTCTTGCAACTTTTCTCTTCTTCTCCTTGCTCTCTTCATCTCAAATCCACACCAAACTTACACCAACATCAAAATGGAGGCTATCATTCTCTTCCTCATCTTGAAGGCTACCTTTTGATACCATTTGTAGAGAAATCCACCAATATTGAGATCTTCATTGAGCTTACTCTTGCCATTAGAGGACCTTACAAGTAAGTGATCATCTCCATCTCCTAGATATGTGTTCTTGTGACCATATAGAGCTCCATCTCCATTATTGAAAGTTCTCTCCTTCTATTTCATTGTTTGACCCATTTTAGGGTTTGTTTTTAGGGGTTTTGTTTGTGCTTGTAGGATTCTTGAGAGAGCTTGTTTAGTAGCTTGATTTCTTGATTAGAATACCCAAGGCAAGTGGATGAATTGATGTTTGAGTTTTGAATGGCTTTCATGAGAAGTATTAATGATTTCATTATTTCTTTCATACTTTTATTGAGTTGCATTGATTGGAAATAAATGCTCATAATAAATCTTGTTAGCTTGTCTAATCCTTTTAAATGTTAACATTTATTGGCCTATCATTTAATGCTTTCAAGTGACTTAGATGAATGTTTGTGATTTGGTGAATTTCCTCCTCTTTTGTGATTGACTGAGAATGGAAGGAAAGTGAAGGGAGAAATGTAAAATGATAGAGTGGAAGGGTTGAATGGTGAATTGGAGGAGTCTTGGACACATTTTATTGCAGGAATGTAGGGGGGATGATGTGAGGATGGTTTAAGGGAGAAAGGGGCTCAAATCTGAACACAGTGGGGCTTTGCCCGCACCTGGCAGTCAGTCAGCGGTCACCTGTCGACTAGCCGCCGGTCAGATGACCGAACATTCGCGGTCACTTTTCCAGAGAGCACCATTTTCTCTTGAACTCAGCGGCTAGCCTCACAGGTAGCCAGTGGCTAACCACCGAACCCAGCGGCGGCTATCCTCAAGCGAACCGCACCATGACGGTTACTTTTCCAGTAAGCTACATTCTGTCAGACCAACTGCGGTCAGCCTCACGGTTAGCCATCGGCTAACCGCCTAACCTAGCGGCGGCTAACCGCTAGCTAACCGCCAGGTGACCAAAGTTGCCCAGAAACCTGGAAATGGAGAGAAATGAAGAGGGTTTCCGTCCCAATCATTTGTGCACCTTTTTAGAGAATGATAAGGACTGTTCACTTGGAGATACGTTTGGAGCCCATTCGAGAAAGAAACCACATCACAAAGACATATTGAAGTTTGAAAACCCTAAAGTGTATAAGGAGCCCGGAATGTCTTCAAACTCAAGGAGTACCAAGTCATTATTACTAGGGCTGCCCAACCGGATTTCCGGTCCGGCTTAAATGAGAGGACCGGACCGGTTTCATTTGTTTTTTTTTTCCTAAATTTTTATTTTATTTTTTCATTTTCAACCCATTTCCTACCTCTTTTTCCAGATGTAAGAAGCCAGATCTTCGATTTCCATGCCTCTTTTTCCACCATATAGATGTTTTGGATCAGAAGATGGCTGGAGATCTTTGGTCCATAATGATATCAGCCAACCTCAGTGAGTTTTAGCCCGCCTGGGTGAAGTGAATTACTAATTTCTTCTTTTCTTTTTGGGGTGTGTGCGATCAACAACTTGGCAGCAGAGGGCCTTTTCCTGGAAGAGATGTCCAACGATGATGACGACGAGGGGGGTATATTTGATGACATGGACATGTGATGGATGAAGTAGCTGACTTGAGCTATCCAACCAATGGTTGGTTGTATCATAGTTACAATGTTCTGTATGTAATAGTTAGACAATAGACACAACTTCACTGTACGAACCTGCATGATTACTTCATCTATTGATGATCTCTCCTCTATCATTAATTTTCCTTTACTAATCTCCATGGATTGGGCTTGATGGCGAAGTCTGGCCACATTTTTAGTGTAGTACAAAAGGCTCAAGTTTTTTTTATTTGCCCAGGTGAATTGGGCAAGTGGAATGAGTTGGGCCTAGTCAGACCAAGTATTCAGAAGACGGACTAAGTAAAATTGAGACCATGATAACACTGGTCAAGAGCGTTTTAATGGCTAGGTCAGGTGCTGGGATCCAGTGCTTCTCCAAGCCAAACTTTAAAAACTGGTATAGACTTGCATATGGTGGTCATCAGTTTCTCCCCCTTGGCTTCCCATTCTCAGGCCACTGAGATGGGTTAAGACGTATCAGTTTTCTTATGTTTGCATTTCAAAAGCAGAGTCCCTGGTTGTAACCGGGAATGCCACGAAAACATGTGCATGGCAAACCAGCACACAAATTCCTGCTATCAGGCTTATCCTGGATTATGCAACTTGGTATTACCAATCACCATCCAAATAATTCTTAGAAATTTTATATACTTAAAGTTTTGTATTAAAAAAATTAAAAAAAAAATTATTATTAATCCGGTCCGGTCCGGTCCAGACCAGTTTTTAAAAGGTCTGGACCGGACCGGACCAGATATAACCGGTTTTTCAAATCCGGTCCGGTCCGGTCCGGATTTGTGCTGGAAAGACCACAAATTCGGTCCGGTCCGGTCCGGTTTTGCGGTCCAGTCCGGTCTGCGGTCCGGTTCTGTTCAGCCCTAATTATTACAATCGACATATGGGAACCCTATTCACCTTAAATAAATCCTGAAACCGGTATTTTGTCCGAAATTGCAATAATCCATTGTAGTTCCTTATTTCCGAGATTTACATTACATGACTTGTTTTCCCGAAAGCATTAAAGTTACACTAGTAACAGTTACTTGTCCTGAAATGTATTGCCCGACATGAAATAATAGTTATGCTTTTGAGCATTCTTGTTCCACCCATTTATTTACTTGTACTTGATTTACTTGCACATGTCTTGATTTGTTATTTGACCTATGAGTCGGCACCACTAAGCTTGGATAACCCTGTTGGTCTGATCCACCGACTTGGAGATCCCCCTCTTGTCCCGCCGGCTGCAGTTTGGATCCTGCTACCCAGTTATTACTGTGGTCTTGTCCCGATGCCGTAGATTGCTACTGTGGTTTCAGATGCCCGGCTCGCTACCGTGGTCATGTATAGTATATGTATATGTATTTATAAGATCCACTGTTTCTCCTCACCTCAAGTGACTGAGATCAGTGCCTAGTTATTGCTCTGTCACTTTAGTGATAAAGGACTTAGCTTCGTGTGGTTGCCATCTTGCTTGTTTCCCGATTCCTTAGATACCCATACATGTTTTACATTGTACTTATGTTTCATTAAATGATTTGATTCTTTTATGAAGTTATTGATCGAACAGGTTTAAAAGCTTTTAAAGGTAAATGTATTTATTATTGAATTGTTATGTCTTTTCACCCATTTGTCAAACCGTCGTGTTTGACCCACTCTTTGGTACTCAGGTCCCGATGCCGGGTTACCTTGAGGAGGAGCCAGAGGAGGCGGTCAGTGAACCGCAGCACTTAGTTAAGTGGCATGCTGACGATGTCGTATAGACATTCGATTGCTACGATAGACATAATATTTTGGGAAATTGTTTAACCATTCGTTGGGATTGGCATTTTGTTTATATTGGCCTTTATTGGCCTCTATTTTTGGGAATGTAATTAAATGATTTTTTGTGTAAACTTTAACTTACTTTTGGGTAACATGCTAATGATCATTGCTCATTCTGATACAATATTATACTTGTGTATAGTCTTTATGGCTAGAGATGGTTTGAATATTTGATTGGCTACACGCTTCCGCACTTAATAGAAATGTTCATATATGGTTGTGATATCCTCACCGCGGACGCCTGTGGGAAATTAAAAAAGTGTGTACATCGTGATAACACACTCCACTGTTAGGAATTTTCTAGATTGCAATTTGATGGATGCATTATCATTCTAGCATCATTTGATTCACACACACTTGCATTGGTTTTAAATAAACTTGAAATCTTGTTTTATTCATGCATGGTTTTTAAGAGTTGTAAAAGTATTGATTTATGCATGATTTGTCTTTTTATCTTGGATGCATTTGTTTTAGAAAAGAGTTTTAGAAAATCAAGCTAGCCTATGAGTTTTAAATCTTTCAAATTGTTTTAGGCTTTTTATGTTCCATGTTTTAAAACCCTTAGAATGATTTAAAACATGTTTGAAAGCTTGATTATATGGCCCAAATAATTCCACAAAGAAAAACTTTGAATTTGCAAAAAATGGATTTTGGGGCCACTGCAGTGTCGCCGGTCGACCGGCGCAGAGGTCCCGGTCGACCGGGAACACTGCAAGGCAAAAATTTGGCCTGGCGCACCAACGGTCAGAAATCCGACCGTTGTGTGATCCCGGTCGACCGAGACCTGTTTGCCGGTCGACCGAGAACTAGCCGTTGGCAACTTTTTGCTATAAATATGAGTTCTTTCCCTTGCCAAAAGTTGGGAATTTTTAACCCCTCCTTGAGAGGATTTGAGGCATATCAAAAGGGAAAAGAACCAAGGGATGAAGGGGATGATTAGGAAAGCTAAAGCTTGGATTAATGAAGTTAAACCACCAAGTAGGCTCTTCCTTCCTTAATCATATGTTTTCATGCTTTTGTTTTATTTTTGGTAAATCATTTCTAGCATGTTAAACTATGTTTGTGTTGTGTCCTTAACATGTGTTATGTTTTGAGTTGATTTATTGTTTTGGATACAACACCATATGATTCAATCCAAGTAGTACTTGAATTGGTAAATCAAAGTAGATCATGTTAATGAAAGAAACTTGGTAAATCATATGTAACATGATTCCTATACTTGGTTGAATCTTTGGTTGTTGTTTTCCATCATAAGAAAATCACTTTCAAAAGTATCTTATGTTTTGGACTCAACTTCTTTACAAATCATATGTTTTCATGTTTTGTTTTATCATTGGTAAATCTTTGTAACATGTTAATCTATGATTTGTTGTATCCTTAGCATGTGTTATATTTTGAATAGATCTATTGTTTTGGATACATCACCATTGATTCATCAAAGTAGTACTTTATCTTTGGTAAATCTAAGTAGATCATGTTAATGAAATATGTAACATGATTCATATACTTTGTTGAATCATTGGTTGTTGTTTTTCCATCATAAGAAAATCTCTCTCAAATGTATCTTATGTTTTGGATCCAACATCATTACAAATCATATGTGTATTATTGTTTTAATGCTTCACAACTTGCCTTACTTTGATTGGTAAATCATTTTCAAGTTGTCCTTATAATTACATATGATTTGTCCCCTCTTTTCAATCAAATCTATTTTTATGTTTTGAGCTTCATTGATGATTTGATTGACATCCCTATGCATCACATGTTTAGAGCTAATCCATTTCATACAACTTGTGTAACTTTGATATCATTAACAAGTTGTTACTTTTAACATGTGATTGCATTATATCCTCAATCATAAATGTTTTATGAGCTAAAATTTTCAAAAGCCTTGGCATACATTTATGAGCTTTCATTTTCAAAATGATTGAGGACCACACACACACACTTCATATACTTTCATCTTTGCATTCATAGTGTGAGTGTGTATTAGTTTTTCACTTCCATATCCGCCTATTTAAGAGGCATTGTAATGAGCTTAATAGAATCTCCATCAAGTGTATGTTAGACACTAATTTAGTGAGATAACCAACCTATGGTTGAAGAGGTTATTGCTTAGCCTATAAAAGCATAATGTATAGGTTGATGTTAAGCCTTGAAAAACATCATTGTAAGGTTATTGCTTAGCCTTGGAAAGCATATTGTAAAGGTTATTGCTTAGCCTATTGAAAAGCATAAATAGTGGAAATCCGGTGGGGTGTTGGTTCACAAGCCGGTAGTGGATGTAGGCATTGAGGCCGAACCACTATAAATACTTGTGTGATGGTGATTGCTTTGTGGTGATTCTTTTGTTAGCTTCCGCATCTTGTATGATTAATCATCACATGTGACTAGTTTGTTTTAAAGAAGTTAAAATTATTAAAATTGGTCATAAAAGAAGCTCACCCTATTCACCCCCCCTCTAGGGTTCGGATCCCCATGGACTTACAAGTGGTATCAGAGAGGGTTACTCCATTTTAGGGCTTAACAACCCGGAGTTGATCCTTGCTAGATTTGAACCCTAGTGTTGTGTTTTTAATGCATATCTTTATGAAGATTTCCACTATGATTGAAAATATTTTTCCCTAGCCTCATTGCACCACTCTAAGACTTTTCTAAGTTATATCTTCTAGAGTTGGTGAGTCCTAAAAGTGATCTCTCAAGGACACCTTTTCAAGACCTTAGGTGTATTTTCAAAGGTAGACTATTTGAGTAACCTTAAGGCCTTGATACCCCTAGACCAACCTATGCTTTTTAGTTATATCTTTTTGTTGGTCATGTTACATTTGCATTTTGTTTCTTTAAAGTCGCATCTTTTAAAATGCAATGTTTCTTTGTGATCATTTGATTTTGCATTCATGAACTTCTAAGTTATATCTCATGGTTTTCAAAATCTCTTGATTACAATACTTTCATGATGGATTTGCATTTTGATCATATAGTTATATCTCTTGTAGTGCATATCTATTCATGATCAATTGATTGTGATTACAAATGCTTTCATAGCTAGTTTTTTCATGATCAATTGATGTTGGAAAATCATTTGATGTTTGTTATAGTTAGATCTTTTTTGTAAATCAAATGATTTGAATCTATTTAAGTTTTCCATTGATTTTCAAGTTATATCTCTTGGTATGGAAACTTTGTGAGTGTCTATTGTTTTACAAATTGAAATTTTACAATAGTACACTTCTTGTTTTTCAAATTCACTTGCTCATAATTCTATAAATGATTCTTTGTTGGAATTTCATATATTGAAGTGATTTGAGAAACTTTGGAAAATGTTCTAAGCTTTATTAGTTATATTTCTAGAAGCATTTTCCTTGAATTTATTTCCTTGTGCCTAACTATGATTATATCATTTGGAAGGGAATAATTTTTACAAACAATTTGCATCTTTTGCTCATTGAGTTACATTCTTTATGCAAATTGATTTTGTTGTCTTACATTGCATGGTTGGATATGATTTCATTGATTTGCATGTTTGTGCC
The DNA here is from genome assembly GCA_038049695.1 of Cinnamomum chago. NCBI lineage: Eukaryota > Viridiplantae > Streptophyta > Magnoliopsida > Laurales > Lauraceae > Cinnamomum > Cinnamomum chago. Next base: position 46,238,400 of record CP142454.1, read on the forward strand.
TATTTTGGTATATAGTTTCATTAATGCAAATTAATGAGTGTTTATGTGCTTTATAGTAAAATCTTGTTTTTGAGCTTTTTAAGTACATATGTGATTTTATGTGCTAAGTTCATTTGGTATAAACCTCATATCTTTTTCCATTGCTTTGTAAGCTTAGTACATTTGCTAAGAGTGGAAATGTTACATGATAGATTGATACCTTTAACTTCATACCTTCTTGTGCTTAAATAGTTATATTCTTTTTGATGATTGGTATGAGTTAGATCTTGAGTGTTGATTAATCCTCTCTATGCAAATGTCAAATTGTTCTATGTATGGTTGTGATCTTAGTTATATTTGTTGAAACCATACTAGAACTTAAATCCATCCTCTATGCCATTCTAGTCATATCTTTTTGGGATGGTTATGATGTTGATTCATGTATCTTCTCTAAGTGATAACATCCTAATACATGTTTCAACTTCATAGTAGTGATCTTGCTCATATGAAACTCTTTGAAATCCATTCCTCATATTTCTATGTGTTTGATGGATAACTTAGATGTTGAATTCATATGATTTAGTCACTTTTAAATTGCATGCATTTCAAAGTTATATTCTTTGCATTGCAATTTACCTTGTTCATCACTATGCTCAATAGTCATATCTTTAAAAGTGATGAATATGCATTTATGATGCTTGATGGAATTTTGTCACATTCTTGCTCTTTATCATGTTATCAAATTCAATTGGATTCAATTGGTATAATGTTTGGTTGATTTGATTTCTTGTGAATGTGATAAATCTTGTGTGCATTGGATTGGGCTTGATAAGTAATATGATTGTTCCATGTCACACACCATTAGCATCATAATGTTCATGTTGCCACCTCCTTTGCTCATATAGGTATATCTCATGACCACCATGTTTATGTGTTCATAATATTGGTTGGTTATTAGTTGAGGTTGGCTTCATGTTTGAATTTCATTTCACTCAATTTGCACTTTAATAAGTCATATTTATTGATTGAATGAAATGATTTTCAAAATCTTACATAGCATTTGATTTTCATAAGTAATATTGATTGATGCTATGTTTGAATAAACCCCATTGCTTCATGGATAGCTCTAATTTGGATTTTTCTTAATAGGTATATCTTTAAATCCATTTTAGAGTGATTGTGTTTAATAGTCATATCCTTAAATCTCAATTGGTATTCTTTGTTTTTCCAATTGATATCCATGATTGCTTTTCTCTTTAGACCTAGCTCTCTTTTGGCAATTTGATCATATGAGCCTTATAGTTAAATGAATCTAATCCTTTCTTTGAAGTTGACCCTCACTTGGTTAAACCATCTTCTTCTTGTACCTAATAGTTAAATCTTTGTCAAGAGTTTGACAAAAGGAGAGAATGGATTGAGGGGGAGTGTAAACCTTCATAAGAAGTATTAGTTTTGATCAAATTTACCCTTGGATTGCCTTTGAGCCCTTAGAGACTACTACCTCACATGATAGCCTGTTATGTATTTCATTTTCGATTTCATTTGTTAACAGGTGCTACTAAAGGTACTTTCCTTATTTCATGTGTGTAGGTACCTTTGCAATTTAATGGCAAAGGGGGAGAAATTATGCAAGTTCTCAAAAGGGTAAAGAGAATGTCCAAGCTTCCTAAGGGGAGTGTTGTGTATGATCTTCTACAAGGGGAGAGAATACATACCTTGCCAAAGGGAGAAAGAGGCATGGTCAAAGGGGGAGAGCAAATAGAAGAAAGAAAGCTTGGAGCTAAAGAAGATGCTTTGGCCATAAAGAAAGAAAGATTGAAGAATGATCAAGCACCAAGCATCATGAAGAATGAAGAAAAGAGCTCAAGCTAAGCGAAGGAGCATCCAAGAAGATTTCAAGCCTTGTCCAGCTGAGGGGGAGCTGAAGACTAAGTGTGTAATCTCAGTGGTGAGTGTGTTTGCCATCAAATTGCAAAGGGGGAGATTGTTAGGAATTTTCTAGATTGCAATTTGATGGATGCATTATCATTCTAGCATCATTTGATTCACACACACTTGCATTGGTTTTAAATAAACTTGAAATCTTGTTTTATTCATGCATGGTTTTTAAGAGTTGTAAAAGTATTGATTTATGCATGATTTGTCTTTTTATCTTGGATGCATTTGTTTTAGAAAAGAGTTTTAGAAAATCAAGCTAGCCTATGAGTTTTAAATCTTTCAAATTGTTTTAGGCTTTTTATGTTCCATGTTTTAAAACCCTTAGAATGATTTAAAACATGTTTTAAAGCTTGATTATATGGCCCAAATAATTCCACAAAGAAAAACTTTGAATTTGCAAAAAATGGATTTTGGGGCCACTGCAGTGTCGCCGGTCGACCGGCGCAGAGGTCCCGGTCGACCGGGAACACTGCAAGGCAAAAATTTGGCCTGGCGCACCAACGGTCAGAAATCCGACCGTTGTGTGATCCCGGTCGACCGAGAACTAGCCGTTGGCAACTTTTTGCTATAAATATGAGTTCTTTCCCTTGCCAAAAGTTGGGAATTTTTAACCCCTCCTTGAGAGGATTTGAGGCATATCAAAAGGGAAAAGAACCAAGGGATGAAGGGGATGATTAGGAAAGCTAAAGCTTGGATTAATGAAGTTAAACCACCAAGTAGGCTCTTCCTTCCTTAATCATATGTTTTCATGCTTTTGTTTTATTTTTGGTAAATCATTTCTAGCATGTTAAACTATGTTTGTGTTGTGTCCTTAACATGTGTTATGTTTTGAGTTGATTTATTGTTTTGGATACAACACCATATGATTCAATCCAAGTAGTACTTGAATTGGTAAATCAAAGTAGATCATGTTAATGAAAGAAACTTGGTAAATCATATGTAACATGATTCCTATACTTGGTTGAATCTTTGGTTGTTGTTTTCCATCATAAGAAAATCACTTTCAAAAGTATCTTATGTTTTGGACTCAACTTCTTTACAAATCATATGTTTTCATGTTTTGTTTTATCATTGGTAAATCTTTGTAACATGTTAATCTATGATTTGTTGTATCCTTAGCATGTGTTATATTTTGAATAGATCTATTGTTTTGGATACATCACCATTGATTCATCAAAGTAGTACTTTATCTTTGGTAAATCTAAGTAGATCATGTTAATGAAATATGTAACATGATTCATATACTTTGTTGAATCATTGGTTGTTGTTTTTCCATCATAAGAAAATCTCTCTCAAATGTATCTTATGTTTTGGATCCAACATCATTACAAATCATATGTGTATTATTGTTTTAATGCTTCACAACTTGCCTTACTTTGATTGGTAAATCATTTTCAAGTTGTCCTTATAATTACATATGATTTGTCCCCTCTTTTCAATCAAATCTATTTTTATGTTTTGAGCTTCATTGATGATTTGATTGACATCCCTATGCATCACATGTTTAGAGCTAATCCATTTCATACAACTTGTGTAACTTTGATATCATTAACAAGTTGTTACTTTTAACATGTGATTGCATTATATCCTCAATCATAAATGTTTTATGAGCTAAAATTTTCAAAAGCCTTGGCATACATTTATGAGCTTTCATTTTCAAAATGATTGAGGACCACACACACACACTTCATATACTTTCATCTTTGCATTCATAGTGTGAGTGTGTATTAGTTTTTCACTTCCATATCCGCCTATTTAAGAGGCATTGTAATGAGCTTAATAGAATCTCCATCAAGTGTATGTTAGACACTAATTTAGTGAGATAACCAACCTATGGTTGAAGAGGTTATTGCTTAGCCTATAAAAGCATAATGTATAGGTTGATGTTAAGCCTTGAAAAACATCATTGTAAGGTTATTGCTTAGCCTTGGAAAGCATATTGTAAAGGTTATTGCTTAGCCTATTGAAAAGCATAAATAGTGGAAATCCGGTGGGGTGTTGGTTCACAAGCCGGTAGTGGATGTAGGCATTGAGGCCGAACCACTATAAATACTTGTGTGATGGTGATTGCTTTGTGGTGATTCTTTTGTTAGCTTCCGCATCTTGTATGATTAATCATCACATGTGACTAGTTTGTTTTAAAGAAGTTAAAATTATTAAAATTGGTCATAAAAGAAGCTCACCCTATTCACCCCCCCTCTAGGGTTCGGATCCCCATGGACTTACAAGTGGTATCAGAGAGGGTTACTCCATTTTAGGGCTTAACAACCCGGAGTTGATCCTTGCTAGATTTGAACCCTAGTGTTGTGTTTTTAATGCATATCTTTATGAAGATTTCCACTATGATTGAAAATATTTTTCCCTAGCCTCATTGCACCACTCTAAGACTTTTCTAAGTTATATCTTCTAGAGTTGGTGAGTCCTAAAAGTGATCTCTCAAGGACACCTTTTCAAGACCTTAGGTGTATTTTCAAAGGTAGACTATTTGAGTAACCTTAAGGCCTTGATACCCCTAGACCAACCTATGCTTTTTAGTTATATCTTTTTGTTGGTCATGTTACATTTGCATTTTGTTTCTTTAAAGTCGCATCTTTTAAAATGCAATGTTTCTTTGTGATCATTTGATTTTGCATTCATGAACTTCTAAGTTATATCTCATGGTTTTCAAAATCTCTTGATTACAATACTTTCATGATGGATTTGCATTTTGATCATATAGTTATATCTCTTGTAGTGCATATCTATTCATGATCAATTGATTGTGATTACAAATGCTTTCATAGCTAGTTTTTTCATGATCAATTGATGTTGGAAAATCATTTGATGTTTGTTATAGTTAGATCTTTTTTGTAAATCAAATGATTTGAATCTATTTAAGTTTTCCATTGATTTTCAAGTTATATCTCTTGGTATGGAAACTTTGTGAGTGTCTATTGTTTTACAAATTGAAATTTTACAATAGTACACTTCTTGTTTTTCAAATTCACTTGCTCATAATTCTATAAATGATTCTTTGTTGGAATTTCATATATTGAAGTGATTTGAGAAACTTTGGAAAATGTTCTAAGCTTTATTAGTTATATTTCTAGAAGCATTTTCCTTGAATTTATTTCCTTGTGCCTAACTATGATTATATCATTTGGAAGGGAATAATTTTTACAAACAATTTGCATCTTTTGCTCATTGAGTTACATTCTTTATGCAAATTGATTTTGTTGTCTTACATTGCATGGTTGGATATGATTTCATTGATTTGCATGTTTGTGCCTATTTTGGTATATAGTTTCATTAATGCAAATTAATGAGTGTTTATGTGCTTTATAGTAAAATCTTGTTTTTGAGCTTTTTAAGTACATATGTGATTTTATGTGCTAAGTTCATTTGGTATAAACCTCATATCTTTTTCCATTGCTTTGTAAGCTTAGTACATTTGCTAAGAGTGGAAATGTTACATGATAGATTGATACCTTTAACTTCATACCTTCTTGTGCTTAAATAGTTATATTCTTTTTGATGATTGGTATGAGTTAGATCTTGAGTGTTGATTAATCCTCTCTATGCAAATGTCAAATTGTTCTATGTATGGTTGTGATCTTAGTTATATTTGTTGAAACCATACTAGAACTCAAATCCATCCTCTATGCCATTCTAGTCATATCTTTTTGGGATGGTTATGATGTTGATTCATGTATCTTCTCTAAGTGATAACATCCTAATACATGTTTCAACTTCATAGTAGTGATCTTGCTCATATGAAACTCTTTGAAATCCATTCCTCATATTTCTATGTGTTTGATGGATAACTTAGATGTTGAATTCATATGATTTAGTCACTTTTAAATTGCATGCATTTCAAAGTTATATTCTTTGCATTGCAATTTACCTTGTTCATCACTATGCTCAATAGTCATATCTTTAAAAGTGATGAATATGCATTTATGATGCTTGATGGAATTTTGTCACATTCTTGCTCTTTATCATGTTATCAAATTCAATTGGATTCAATTGGTATAATGTTTGGTTGATTTGATTTCTTGTGAATGTGATAAATCTTGTGTGCATTGGATTGGGCTTGATAAGTAATATGATTGTTCCATGTCACACACCATTAGCATCATAATGTTCATGTTGCCACCTCCTTTGCTCATATAGGTATATCTCATGACCACCATGTTTATGTGTTCATAATATTGGTTGGTTATTAGTTGAGGTTGGCTTCATGTTTGAATTTCATTTCACTCAATTTGCACTTTAATAAGTCATATTTATTGATTGAATGAAATGATTTTCAAAATCTTACATAGCATTTGATTTTCATAAGTAATATTGATTGATGCTATGTTTGAATAAACCCCATTGCTTCATGGATAGCTCTAATTTGGATTTTTCTTAATAGGTATATCTTTAAATCCATTTTAGAGTGATTGTGTTTAATAGTCATATCCTTAAATCTCAATTGGTATTCTTTGTTTTTCCAATTGATATCCATGATTGCTTTTCTCTTTAGACCTAGCTCTCTTTTGGCAATTTGATCATATGAGCCTTATAGTTAAATGAATCTAATCCTTTCTTTGAAGTTGACCCTCACTTGGTTAAACCATCTTCTTCTTGTACCTAATAGTTAAATCTTTGTCAAGAGTTTGACAAAAGGAGAGAATGGATTGAGGGGGAGTGTAAACCTTCATAAGAAGTATTAGTTTTGATCAAATTTACCCTTGGATTGCCTTTGAGCCCTTAGAGACTACTACCTCACATGATAGCCTGTTATGTATTTCATTTTCGATTTCATTTGTTAACAGGTGCTACTAAAGGTACTTTCCTTATTTCATGTGTGTAGGTACCTTTGCAATTTAATGGCAAAGGGGGAGAAATTATGCAAGTTCTCAAAAGGGTAAAGAGAATGTCCAAGCTTCCTAAGGGGAGTGTTGTGTATGATCTTCTACAAGGGGAGAGAATACATACCTTGCCAAAGGGAGAAAGAGGCATGGTCAAAGGGGGAGAGCAAATAGAAGAAAGAAAGCTTGGAGCTAAAGAAGATGCTTTGGCCATAAAGAAAGAAAGATTGAAGAATGATCAAGCACCAAGCATCATGAAGAATGAAGAAAAGAGCTCAAGCTAAGCGAAGGAGCATCCAAGAAGATTTCAAGCCTTGTCCAGCTGAGGGGGAGCTGAAGACTAAGTGTGTAATCTCAGTGGTGAGTGTGTTTGCCATCAAATTGCAAAGGGGGAGATTGTTAGGAATTTTCTAGATTGCAATTTGATGGATGCATTATCATTCTAGCATCATTTGATTCACACACACTTGCATTGGTTTTAAATAAACTTGAAATCTTGTTTTATTCATGCATGGTTTTTAAGAGTTGTAAAAGTATTGATTTATGCATGATTTGTCTTTTTATCTTGGATGCATTTGTTTTAGAAAAGAGTTTTAGAAAATCAAGCTAGCCTATGAGTTTTAAATCTTTCAAATTGTTTTAGGCTTTTTATGTTCCATGTTTTAAAACCCTTAGAATGATTTAAAACATGTTTTAAAGCTTGATTATATGGCCCAAATAATTCCACAAAGAAAAACTTTGAATTTGCAAAAAATGGATTTTGGGGCCACTGCAGTGTCGCCGGTCGACCGGCGCAGAGGTCCCGGTCGACCGGGAACACTGCAAGGCAAAAATTTGGCCTGGCGCACCAACGGTCAGAAATCCGACCGTTGTGTGATCCCGGTCGACCGAGACCTGTTTGCCGGTCGACCGAGAACTAGCCGTTGGCAACTTTTTGCTATAAATATGAGTTCTTTCCCTTGCCAAAAGTTGGGAATTTTTAACCCCTCCTTGAGAGGATTTGAGGCATATCAAAAGGGAAAAGAACCAAGGGATGAAGGGGATGATTAGGAAAGCTAAAGCTTGGATTAATGAAGTTAAACCACCAAGTAGGCTCTTCCTTCCTTAATCATATGTTTTCATGCTTTTGTTTTATTTTTGGTAAATCATTTCTAGCATGTTAAACTATGTTTGTGTTGTGTCCTTAACATGTGTTATGTTTTGAGTTGATTTATTGTTTTGGATACAACACCATATGATTCAATCCAAGTAGTACTTGAATTGGTAAATCAAAGTAGATCATGTTAATGAAAGAAACTTGGTAAATCATATGTAACATGATTCCTATACTTGGTTGAATCTTTGGTTGTTGTTTTCCATCATAAGAAAATCACTTTCAAAAGTATCTTATGTTTTGGACTCAACTTCTTTACAAATCATATGTTTTCATGTTTTGTTTTATCATTGGTAAATCTTTGTAACATGTTAATCTATGATTTGTTGTATCCTTAGCATGTGTTATATTTTGAATAGATCTATTGTTTTGGATACATCACCATTGATTCATCAAAGTAGTACTTTATCTTTGGTAAATCTAAGTAGATCATGTTAATGAAATATGTAACATGATTCATATACTTTGTTGAATCATTGGTTGTTGTTTTTCCATCATAAGAAAATCTCTCTCAAATGTATCTTATGTTTTGGATCCAACATCATTACAAATCATATGTGTATTATTGTTTTAATGCTTCACAACTTGCCTTACTTTGATTGGTAAATCATTTTCAAGTTGTCCTTATAATTACATATGATTTGTCCCCTCTTTTCAATCAAATCTATTTTTATGTTTTGAGCTTCATTGATGATTTGATTGACATCCCTATGCATCACATGTTTAGAGCTAATCCATTTCATACAACTTGTGTAACTTTGATATCATTAACAAGTTGTTACTTTTAACATGTGATTGCATTATATCCTCAATCATAAATGTTTTATGAGCTAAAATTTTCAAAAGCCTTGGCATACATTTATGAGCTTTCATTTTCAAAATGATTGAGGACCACACACACACACTTCATATACTTTCATCTTTGCATTCATAGTGTGAGTGTGTATTAGTTTTTCACTTCCATATCCGCCTATTTAAGAGGCATTGTAATGAGCTTAATAGAATCTCCATCAAGTGTATGTTAGACACTAATTTAGTGAGATAACCAACCTATGGTTGAAGAGGTTATTGCTTAGCCTATAAAAGCATAATGTATAGGTTGATGTTAAGCCTTGAAAAACATCATTGTAAGGTTATTGCTTAGCCTTGGAAAGCATATTGTAAAGGTTATTGCTTAGCCTATTGAAAAGCATAAATAGTGGAAATCCGGTGGGGTGTTGGTTCACAAGCCGGTAGTGGATGTAGGCATTGAGGCCGAACCACTATAAATACTTGTGTGATGGTGATTGCTTTGTGGTGATTCTTTTGTTAGCTTCCGCATCTTGTATGATTAATCATCACATGTGACTAGTTTGTTTTAAAGAAGTTAAAATTATTAAAATTGGTCATAAAAGAAGCTCACCCTATTCACCCCCCCTCTAGGGTTCGGATCCCCATGGACTTACAAGTGGTATCAGAGAGGGTTACTCCATTTTAGGGCTTAACAACCCGGAGTTGATCCTTGCTAGATTTGAACCCTAGTGTTGTGTTTTTAATGCATATCTTTATGAAGATTTCCACTATGATTGAAAATATTTTTCCCTAGCCTCATTGCACCACTCTAAGACTTTTCTAAGTTATATCTTCTAGAGTTGGTGAGTCCTAAAAGTGATCTCTCAAGGACACCTTTTCAAGACCTTAGGTGTATTTTCAAAGGTAGACTATTTGAGTAACCTTAAGGCCTTGATACCCCTAGACCAACCTATGCTTTTTAGTTATATCTTTTTGTTGGTCATGTTACATTTGCATTTTGTTTCTTTAAAGTCGCATCTTTTAAAATGCAATGTTTCTTTGTGATCATTTGATTTTGCATTCATGAACTTCTAAGTTATATCTCATGGTTTTCAAAATCTCTTGATTACAATACTTTCATGATGGATTTGCATTTTGATCATATAGTTATATCTCTTGTAGTGCATATCTATTCATGATCAATTGATTGTGATTACAAATGCTTTCATAGCTAGTTTTTTCATGATCAATTGATGTTGGAAAATCATTTGATGTTTGTTATAGTTAGATCTTTTTTGTAAATCAAATGATTTGAATCTATTTAAGTTTTCCATTGATTTTCAAGTTATATCTCTTGGTATGGAAACTTTGTGAGTGTCTATTGTTTTACAAATTGAAATTTTACAATAGTACACTTCTTGTTTTTCAAATTCACTTGCTCATAATTCTATAAATGATTCTTTGTTGGAATTTCATATATTGAAGTGATTTGAGAAACTTTGGAAAATGTTCTAAGCTTTATTAGTTATATTTCTAGAAGCATTTTCCTTGAATTTATTTCCTTGTGCCTAACTATGATTATATCATTTGGAAGGGAATAATTTTTACAAACAATTTGCATCTTTTGCTCATTGAGTTACATTCTTTATGCAAATTGATTTTGTTGTCTTACATTGCATGGTTGGATATGATTTCATTGATTTGCATGTTTGTGCCTATTTTGGTATATAGTTTCATTAATGCAAATTAATGAGTGTTTATGTGCTTTATAGTAAAATCTTGTTTTTGAGCTTTTTAAGTACATATGTGATTTTATGTGCTAAGTTCATTTGGTATAAACCTCATATCTTTTTCCATTGCTTTGTAAGCTTAGTACATTTGCTAAGAGTGGAAATGTTACATGATAGATTGATACCTTTAACTTCATACCTTCTTGTGCTTAAATAGTTATATTCTTTTTGATGATTGGTATGAGTTAGATCTTGAGTGTTGATTAATCCTCTCTATGCAAATGTCAAATTGTTCTATGTATGGTTGTGATCTTAGTTATATTTGTTGAAACCATACTAGAACTCAAATCCATCCTCTATGCCATTCTAGTCATATCTTTTTGGGATGGTTATGATGTTGATTCATGTATCTTCTCTAAGTGATAACATCCTAATACATGTTTCAACTTCATAGTAGTGATCTTGCTCATATGAAACTCTTTGAAATCCATTCCTCATATTTCTATGTGTTTGATGGATAACTTAGATGTTGAATTCATATGATTTAGTCACTTTTAAATTGCATGCATTTCAAAGTTATATTCTTTGCATTGCAATTTACCTTGTTCATCACTATGCTCAATAGTCATATCTTTAAAAGTGATGAATATGCATTTATGATGCTTGATGGAATTTTGTCACATTCTTGCTCTTTATCATGTTATCAAATTCAATTGGATTCAATTGGTATAATGTTTGGTTGATTTGATTTCTTGTGAATGTGATAAATCTTGTGTGCATTGGATTGGGCTTGATAAGTAATATGATTGTTCCATGTCACACACCATTAGCATCATAATGTTCATGTTGCCACCTCCTTTGCTCATATAGGTATATCTCATGACCACCATGTTTATGTGTTCATAATATTGGTTGGTTATTAGTTGAGGTTGGCTTCATGTTTGAATTTCATTTCACTCAATTTGCACTTTAATAAGTCATATTTATTGATTGAATGAAATGATTTTCAAAATCTTACATAGCATTTGATTTTCATAAGTAATATTGATTGATGCTATGTTTGAATAAACCCCATTGCTTCATGGATAGCTCTAATTTGGATTTTTCTTAATAGGTATATCTTTAAATCCATTTTAGAGTGATTGTGTTTAATAGTCATATCCTTAAATCTCAATTGGTATTCTTTGTTTTTCCAATTGATATCCATGATTGCTTTTCTCTTTAGACCTAGCTCTCTTTTGGCAATTTGATCATATGAGCCTTATAGTTAAATGAATCTAATCCTTTCTTTGAAGTTGACCCTCACTTGGTTAAACCATCTTCTTCTTGTACCTAATAGTTAAATCTTTGTCAAGAGTTTGACAAAAGGAGAGAATGGATTGAGGGGGAGTGTAAACCTTCATAAGAAGTATTAGTTTTGATCAAATTTACCCTTGGATTGCCTTTGAGCCCTTAGAGACTACTACCTCACATGATAGCCTGTTATGTATTTCATTTTCGATTTCATTTGTTAACAGGTGCTACTAAAGGTACTTTCCTTATTTCATGTGTGTAGGTACCTTTGCAATTTAATGGCAAAGGGGGAGAAATTATGCAAGTTCTCAAAAGGGTAAAGAGAATGTCCAAGCTTCCTAAGGGGAGTGTTGTGTATGATCTTCTACAAGGGGAGAGAATACATACCTTGCCAAAGGGAGAAAGAGGCATGGTCAAAGGGGGAGAGCAAATAGAAGAAAGAAAGCTTGGAGCTAAAGAAGATGCTTTGGCCATAAAGAAAGAAAGATTGAAGAATGATCAAGCACCAAGCATCATGAAGAATGAAGAAAAGAGCTCAAGCTAAGCGAAGGAGCATCCAAGAAGATTTCAAGCCTTGTCCAGCTGAGGGGGAGCTGAAGACTAAGTGTGTAATCTCAGTGGTGAGTGTGTTTGCCATCAAATTGCAAAGGGGGAGATTGTTAGGAATTTTCTAGATTGCAATTTGATGGATGCATTATCATTCTAGCATCATTTGATTCACACACACTTGCATTGGTTTTAAATAAACTTGAAATCTTGTTTTATTCATGCATGGTTTTTAAGAGTTGTAAAAGTATTGATTTATGCATGATTTGTCTTTTTATCTTGGATGCATTTGTTTTAGAAAAGAGTTTTAGAAAATCAAGCTAGCCTATGAGTTTTAAATCTTTCAAATTGTTTTAGGCTTTTTATGTTCCATGTTTTAAAACCCTTAGAATGATTTAAAACATGTTTTAAAGCTTGATTATATGGCCCAAATAATTCCACAAAGAAAAACTTTGAATTTGCAAAAAATGGATTTTGGGGCCACTGCAGTGTCGCCGGTCGACCGGCGCAGAGGTCCCGGTCGACCGGGAACACTGCAAGGCAAAAATTTGGCCTGGCGCACCAACGGTCAGAAATCCGACCGTTGTGTGATCCCGGTCGACCGAGACCTGTTTGCCGGTCGACCGAGAACTAGCCGTTGGCAACTTTTTGCTATAAATATGAGTTCTTTCCCTTGCCAAAAGTTGGGAATTTTTAACCCCTCCTTGAGAGGATTTGAGGCATATCAAAAGGGAAAAGAACCAAGGGATGAAGGGGATGATTAGGAAAGCTAAAGCTTGGATTAATGAAGTTAAACCACCAAGTAGGCTCTTCCTTCCTTAATCATATGTTTTCATGCTTTTGTTTTATTTTTGGTAAATCATTTCTAGCATGTTAAACTATGTTTGTGTTGTGTCCTTAACATGTGTTATGTTTTGAGTTGATTTATTGTTTTGGATACAACACCATATGATTCAATCCAAGTAGTACTTGAATTGGTAAATCAAAGTAGATCATGTTAATGAAAGAAACTTGGTAAATCATATGTAACATGATTCCTATACTTGGTTGAATCTTTGGTTGTTGTTTTCCATCATAAGAAAATCACTTTCAAAAGTATCTTATGTTTTGGACTCAACTTCTTTACAAATCATATGTTTTCATGTTTTGTTTTATCATTGGTAAATCTTTGTAACATGTTAATCTATGATTTGTTGTATCCTTAGCATGTGTTATATTTTGAATAGATCTATTGTTTTGGATACATCACCATTGATTCATCAAAGTAGTACTTTATCTTTGGTAAATCTAAGTAGATCATGTTAATGAAATATGTAACATGATTCATATACTTTGTTGAATCATTGGTTGTTGTTTTTCCATCATAAGAAAATCTCTCTCAAATGTATCTTATGTTTTGGATCCAACATCATTACAAATCATATGTGTATTATTGTTTTAATGCTTCACAACTTGCCTTACTTTGATTGGTAAATCATTTTCAAGTTGTCCTTATAATTACATATGATTTGTCCCCTCTTTTCAATCAAATCTATTTTTATGTTTTGAGCTTCATTGATGATTTGATTGACATCCCTATGCATCACATGTTTAGAGCTAATCCATTTCATACAACTTGTGTAACTTTGATATCATTAACAAGTTGTTACTTTTAACATGTGATTGCATTATATCCTCAATCATAAATGTTTTATGAGCTAAAATTTTCAAAAGCCTTGGCATACATTTATGAGCTTTCATTTTCAAAATGATTGAGGACCACACACACACACTTCATATACTTTCATCTTTGCATTCATAGTGTGAGTGTGTATTAGTTTTTCACTTCCATATCCGCCTATTTAAGAGGCATTGTAATGAGCTTAATAGAATCTCCATCAAGTGTATGTTAGACACTAATTTAGTGAGATAACCAACCTATGGTTGAAGAGGTTATTGCTTAGCCTATAAAAGCATAATGTATAGGTTGATGTTAAGCCTTGAAAAACATCATTGTAAGGTTATTGCTTAGCCTTGGAAAGCATATTGTAAAGGTTATTGCTTAGCCTATTGAAAAGCATAAATAGTGGAAATCCGGTGGGGTGTTGGTTCACAAGCCGGTAGTGGATGTAGGCATTGAGGCCGAACCACTATAAATACTTGTGTGATGGTGATTGCTTTGTGGTGATTCTTTTGTTAGCTTCCGCATCTTGTATGATTAATCATCACATGTGACTAGTTTGTTTTAAAGAAGTTAAAATTATTAAAATTGGTCATAAAAGAAGCTCACCCTATTCACCCCCCCTCTAGGGTTCGGATCCCCATGGACTTACAAGTGGTATCAGAGAGGGTTACTCCATTTTAGGGCTTAACAACCCGGAGTTGATCCTTGCTAGATTTGAACCCTAGTGTTGTGTTTTTAATGCATATCTTTATGAAGATTTCCACTATGATTGAAAATATTTTTCCCTAGCCTCATTGCACCACTCTAAGACTTTTCTAAGTTATATCTTCTAGAGTTGGTGAGTCCTAAAAGTGATCTCTCAAGGACACCTTTTCAAGACCTTAGGTGTATTTTCAAAGGTAGACTATTTGAGTAACCTTAAGGCCTTGATACCCCTAGACCAACCTATGCTTTTTAGTTATATCTTTTTGTTGGTCATGTTACATTTGCATTTTGTTTCTTTAAAGTCGCATCTTTTAAAATGCAATGTTTCTTTGTGATCATTTGATTTTGCATTCATGAACTTCTAAGTTATATCTCATGGTTTTCAAAATCTCTTGATTACAATACTTTCATGATGGATTTGCATTTTGATCATATAGTTATATCTCTTGTAGTGCATATCTATTCATGATCAATTGATTGTGATTACAAATGCTTTCATAGCTAGTTTTTTCATGATCAATTGATGTTGGAAAATCATTTGATGTTTGTTATAGTTAGATCTTTTTTGTAAATCAAATGATTTGAATCTATTTAAGTTTTCCATTGATTTTCAAGTTATATCTCTTGGTATGGAAACTTTGTGAGTGTCTATTGTTTTACAAATTGAAATTTTACAATAGTACACTTCTTGTTTTTCAAATTCACTTGCTCATAATTCTATAAATGATTCTTTGTTGGAATTTCATATATTGAAGTGATTTGAGAAACTTTGGAAAATGTTCTAAGCTTTATTAGTTATATTTCTAGAAGCATTTTCCTTGAATTTATTTCCTTGTGCCTAACTATGATTATATCATTTGGAAGGGAATAATTTTTACAAACAATTTGCATCTTTTGCTCATTGAGTTACATTCTTTATGCAAATTGATTTTGTTGTCTTACATTGCATGGTTGGATATGATTTCATTGATTTGCATGTTTGTGCCTATTTTGGTATATAGTTTCATTAATGCAAATTAATGAGTGTTTATGTGCTTTATAGTAAAATCTTGTTTTTGAGCTTTTTAAGTACATATGTGATTTTATGTGCTAAGTTCATTTGGTATAAACCTCATATCTTTTTCCATTGCTTTGTAAGCTTAGTACATTTGCTAAGAGTGGAAATGTTACATGATAGATTGATACCTTTAACTTCATACCTTCTTGTGCTTAAATAGTTATATTCTTTTTGATGATTGGTATGAGTTAGATCTTGAGTGTTGATTAATCCTCTCTATGCAAATGTCAAATTGTTCTATGTATGGTTGTGATCTTAGTTATATTTGTTGAAACCATACTAGAACTCAAATCCATCCTCTATGCCATTCTAGTCATATCTTTTTGGGATGGTTATGATGTTGATTCATGTATCTTCTCTAAGTGATAACATCCTAATACATGTTTCAACTTCATAGTAGTGATCTTGCTCATATGAAACTCTTTGAAATCCATTCCTCATATTTCTATGTGTTTGATGGATAACTTAGATGTTGAATTCATATGATTTAGTCACTTTTAAATTGCATGCATTTCAAAGTTATATTCTTTGCATTGCAATTTACCTTGTTCATCACTATGCTCAATAGTCATATCTTTAAAAGTGATGAATATGCATTTATGATGCTTGATGGAATTTTGTCACATTCTTGCTCTTTATCATGTTATCAAATTCAATTGGATTCAATTGGTATAATGTTTGGTTGATTTGATTTCTTGTGAATGTGATAAATCTTGTGTGCATTGGATTGGGCTTGATAAGTAATATGATTGTTCCATGTCACACACCATTAGCATCATAATGTTCATGTTGCCACCTCCTTTGCTCATATAGGTATATCTCATGACCACCATGTTTATGTGTTCATAATATTGGTTGGTTATTAGTTGAGGTTGGCTTCATGTTTGAATTTCATTTCACTCAATTTGCACTTTAATAAGTCATATTTATTGATTGAATGAAATGATTTTCAAAATCTTACATAGCATTTGATTTTCATAAGTAATATTGATTGATGCTATGTTTGAATAAACCCCATTGCTTCATGGATAGCTCTAATTTGGATTTTTCTTAATAGGTATATCTTTAAATCCATTTTAGAGTGATTGTGTTTAATAGTCATATCCTTAAATCTCAATTGGTATTCTTTGTTTTTCCAATTGATATCCATGATTGCTTTTCTCTTTAGACCTAGCTCTCTTTTGGCAATTTGATCATATGAGCCTTATAGTTAAATGAATCTAATCCTTTCTTTGAAGTTGACCCTCACTTGGTTAAACCATCTTCTTCTTGTACCTAATAGTTAAATCTTTGTCAAGAGTTTGACAAAAGGAGAGAATGGATTGAGGGGGAGTGTAAACCTTCATAAGAAGTATTAGTTTTGATCAAATTTACCCTTGGATTGCCTTTGAGCCCTTAGAGACTACTACCTCACATGATAGCCTGTTATGTATTTCATTTTCGATTTCATTTGTTAACAGGTGCTACTAAAGGTACTTTCCTTATTTCATGTGTGTAGGTACCTTTGCAATTTAATGGCAAAGGGGGAGAAATTATGCAAGTTCTCAAAAGGGTAAAGAGAATGTCCAAGCTTCCTAAGGGGAGTGTTGTGTATGATCTTCTACAAGGGGAGAGAATACATACCTTGCCAAAGGGAGAAAGAGGCATGGTCAAAGGGGGAGAGCAAATAGAAGAAAGAAAGCTTGGAGCTAAAGAAGATGCTTTGGCCATAAAGAAAGAAAGATTGAAGAATGATCAAGCACCAAGCATCATGAAGAATGAAGAAAAGAGCTCAAGCTAAGCGAAGGAGCATCCAAGAAGATTTCAAGCCTTGTCCAGCTGAGGGGGAGCTGAAGACTAAGTGTGTAATCTCAGTGGTGAGTGTGTTTGCCATCAAATTGCAAAGGGGGAGATTGTTAGGAATTTTCTAGATTGCAATTTGATGGATGCATTATCATTCTAGCATCATTTGATTCACACACACTTGCATTGGTTTTAAATAAACTTGAAATCTTGTTTTATTCATGCATGGTTTTTAAGAGTTGTAAAAGTATTGATTTATGCATGATTTGTCTTTTTATCTTGGATGCATTTGTTTTAGAAAAGAGTTTTAGAAAATCAAGCTAGCCTATGAGTTTTAAATCTTTCAAATTGTTTTAGGCTTTTTATGTTCCATGTTTTAAAACCCTTAGAATGATTTAAAACATGTTTTAAAGCTTGATTATATGGCCCAAATAATTCCACAAAGAAAAACTTTGAATTTGCAAAAAATGGATTTTGGGGCCACTGCAGTGTCGCCGGTCGACCGGCGCAGAGGTCCCGGTCGACCGGGAACACTGCAAGGCAAAAATTTGGCCTGGCGCACCAACGGTCAGAAATCCGACCGTTGTGTGATCCCGGTCGACCGAGACCTGTTTGCCGGTCGACCGAGAACTAGCCGTTGGCAACTTTTTGCTATAAATATGAGTTCTTTCCCTTGCCAAAAGTTGGGAATTTTTAACCCCTCCTTGAGAGGATTTGAGGCATATCAAAAGGGAAAAGAACCAAGGGATGAAGGGGATGATTAGGAAAGCTAAAGCTTGGATTAATGAAGTTAAACCACCAAGTAGGCTCTTCCTTCCTTAATCATATGTTTTCATGCTTTTGTTTTATTTTTGGTAAATCATTTCTAGCATGTTAAACTATGTTTGTGTTGTGTCCTTAACATGTGTTATGTTTTGAGTTGATTTATTGTTTTGGATACAACACCATATGATTCAATCCAAGTAGTACTTGAATTGGTAAATCAAAGTAGATCATGTTAATGAAAGAAACTTGGTAAATCATATGTAACATGATTCCTATACTTGGTTGAATCTTTGGTTGTTGTTTTCCATCATAAGAAAATCACTTTCAAAAGTATCTTATGTTTTGGACTCAACTTCTTTACAAATCATATGTTTTCATGTTTTGTTTTATCATTGGTAAATCTTTGTAACATGTTAATCTATGATTTGTTGTATCCTTAGCATGTGTTATATTTTGAATAGATCTATTGTTTTGGATACATCACCATTGATTCATCAAAGTAGTACTTTATCTTTGGTAAATCTAAGTAGATCATGTTAATGAAATATGTAACATGATTCATATACTTTGTTGAATCATTGGTTGTTGTTTTTCCATCATAAGAAAATCTCTCTCAAATGTATCTTATGTTTTGGATCCAACATCATTACAAATCATATGTGTATTATTGTTTTAATGCTTCACAACTTGCCTTACTTTGATTGGTAAATCATTTTCAAGTTGTCCTTATAATTACATATGATTTGTCCCCTCTTTTCAATCAAATCTATTTTTATGTTTTGAGCTTCATTGATGATTTGATTGACATCCCTATGCATCACATGTTTAGAGCTAATCCATTTCATACAACTTGTGTAACTTTGATATCATTAACAAGTTGTTACTTTTAACATGTGATTGCATTATATCCTCAATCATAAATGTTTTATGAGCTAAAATTTTCAAAAGCCTTGGCATACATTTATGAGCTTTCATTTTCAAAATGATTGAGGACCACACACACACACTTCATATACTTTCATCTTTGCATTCATAGTGTGAGTGTGTATTAGTTTTTCACTTCCATATCCGCCTATTTAAGAGGCATTGTAATGAGCTTAATAGAATCTCCATCAAGTGTATGTTAGACACTAATTTAGTGAGATAACCAACCTATGGTTGAAGAGGTTATTGCTTAGCCTATAAAAGCATAATGTATAGGTTGATGTTAAGCCTTGAAAAACATCATTGTAAGGTTATTGCTTAGCCTTGGAAAGCATATTGTAAAGGTTATTGCTTAGCCTATTGAAAAGCATAAATAGTGGAAATCCGGTGGGGTGTTGGTTCACAAGCCGGTAGTGGATGTAGGCATTGAGGCCGAACCACTATAAATACTTGTGTGATGGTGATTGCTTTGTGGTGATTCTTTTGTTAGCTTCCGCATCTTGTATGATTAATCATCACATGTGACTAGTTTGTTTTAAAGAAGTTAAAATTATTAAAATTGGTCATAAAAGAAGCTCACCCTATTCACCCCCCCTCTAGGGTTCGGATCCCCATGGACTTACAAGTGGTATCAGAGAGGGTTACTCCATTTTAGGGCTTAACAACCCGGAGTTGATCCTTGCTAGATTTGAACCCTAGTGTTGTGTTTTTAATGCATATCTTTATGAAGATTTCCACTATGATTGAAAATATTTTTCCCTAGCCTCATTGCACCACTCTAAGACTTTTCTAAGTTATATCTTCTAGAGTTGGTGAGTCCTAAAAGTGATCTCTCAAGGACACCTTTTCAAGACCTTAGGTGTATTTTCAAAGGTAGACTATTTGAGTAACCTTAAGGCCTTGATACCCCTAGACCAACCTATGCTTTTTAGTTATATCTTTTTGTTGGTCATGTTACATTTGCATTTTGTTTCTTTAAAGTCGCATCTTTTAAAATGCAATGTTTCTTTGTGATCATTTGATTTTGCATTCATGAACTTCTAAGTTATATCTCATGGTTTTCAAAATCTCTTGATTACAATACTTTCATGATGGATTTGCATTTTGATCATATAGTTATATCTCTTGTAGTGCATATCTATTCATGATCAATTGATTGTGATTACAAATGCTTTCATAGCTAGTTTTTTCATGATCAATTGATGTTGGAAAATCATTTGATGTTTGTTATAGTTAGATCTTTTTTGTAAATCAAATGATTTGAATCTATTTAAGTTTTCCATTGATTTTCAAGTTATATCTCTTGGTATGGAAACTTTGTGAGTGTCTATTGTTTTACAAATTGAAATTTTACAATAGTACACTTCTTGTTTTTCAAATTCACTTGCTCATAATTCTATAAATGATTCTTTGTTGGAATTTCATATATTGAAGTGATTTGAGAAACTTTGGAAAATGTTCTAAGCTTTATTAGTTATATTTCTAGAAGCATTTTCCTTGAATTTATTTCCTTGTGCCTAACTATGATTATATCATTTGGAAGGGAATAATTTTTACAAACAATTTGCATCTTTTGCTCATTGAGTTACATTCTTTATGCAAATTGATTTTGTTGTCTTACATTGCATGGTTGGATATGATTTCATTGATTTGCATGTTTGTGCCTATTTTGGTATATAGTTTCATTAATGCAAATTAATGAGTGTTTATGTGCTTTATAGTAAAATCTTGTTTTTGAGCTTTTTAAGTACATATGTGATTTTATGTGCTAAGTTCATTTGGTATAAACCTCATATCTTTTTCCATTGCTTTGTAAGCTTAGTACATTTGCTAAGAGTGGAAATGTTACATGATAGATTGATACCTTTAACTTCATACCTTCTTGTGCTTAAATAGTTATATTCTTTTTGATGATTGGTATGAGTTAGATCTTGAGTGTTGATTAATCCTCTCTATGCAAATGTCAAATTGTTCTATGTATGGTTGTGATCTTAGTTATATTTGTTGAAACCATACTAGAACTCAAATCCATCCTCTATGCCATTCTAGTCATATCTTTTTGGGATGGTTATGATGTTGATTCATGTATCTTCTCTAAGTGATAACATCCTAATACATGTTTCAACTTCATAGTAGTGATCTTGCTCATATGAAACTCTTTGAAATCCATTCCTCATATTTCTATGTGTTTGATGGATAACTTAGATGTTGAATTCATATGATTTAGTCACTTTTAAATTGCATGCATTTCAAAGTTATATTCTTTGCATTGCAATTTACCTTGTTCATCACTATGCTCAATAGTCATATCTTTAAAAGTGATGAATATGCATTTATGATGCTTGATGGAATTTTGTCACATTCTTGCTCTTTATCATGTTATCAAATTCAATTGGATTCAATTGGTATAATGTTTGGTTGATTTGATTTCTTGTGAATGTGATAAATCTTGTGTGCATTGGATTGGGCTTGATAAGTAATATGATTGTTCCATGTCACACACCATTAGCATCATAATGTTCATGTTGCCACCTCCTTTGCTCATATAGGTATATCTCATGACCACCATGTTTATGTGTTCATAATATTGGTTGGTTATTAGTTGAGGTTGGCTTCATGTTTGAATTTCATTTCACTCAATTTGCACTTTAATAAGTCATATTTATTGATTGAATGAAATGATTTTCAAAATCTTACATAGCATTTGATTTTCATAAGTAATATTGATTGATGCTATGTTTGAATAAACCCCATTGCTTCATGGATAGCTCTAATTTGGATTTTTCTTAATAGGTATATCTTTAAATCCATTTTAGAGTGATTGTGTTTAATAGTCATATCCTTAAATCTCAATTGGTATTCTTTGTTTTTCCAATTGATATCCATGATTGCTTTTCTCTTTAGACCTAGCTCTCTTTTGGCAATTTGATCATATGAGCCTTATAGTTAAATGAATCTAATCCTTTCTTTGAAGTTGACCCTCACTTGGTTAAACCATCTTCTTCTTGTACCTAATAGTTAAATCTTTGTCAAGAGTTTGACAAAAGGAGAGAATGGATTGAGGGGGAGTGTAAACCTTCATAAGAAGTATTAGTTTTGATCAAATTTACCCTTGGATTGCCTTTGAGCCCTTAGAGACTACTACCTCACATGATAGCCTGTTATGTATTTCATTTTCGATTTCATTTGTTAACAGGTGCTACTAAAGGTACTTTCCTTATTTCATGTGTGTAGGTACCTTTGCAATTTAATGGCAAAGGGGGAGAAATTATGCAAGTTCTCAAAAGGGTAAAGAGAATGTCCAAGCTTCCTAAGGGGAGTGTTGTGTATGATCTTCTACAAGGGGAGAGAATACATACCTTGCCAAAGGGAGAAAGAGGCATGGTCAAAGGGGGAGAGCAAATAGAAGAAAGAAAGCTTGGAGCTAAAGAAGATGCTTTGGCCATAAAGAAAGAAAGATTGAAGAATGATCAAGCACCAAGCATCATGAAGAATGAAGAAAAGAGCTCAAGCTAAGCGAAGGAGCATCCAAGAAGATTTCAAGCCTTGTCCAGCTGAGGGGGAGCTGAAGACTAAGTGTGTAATCTCAGTGGTGAGTGTGTTTGCCATCAAATTGCAAAGGGGGAGATTGTTAGGAATTTTCTAGATTGCAATTTGATGGATGCATTATCATTCTAGCATCATTTGATTCACACACACTTGCATTGGTTTTAAATAAACTTGAAATCTTGTTTTATTCATGCATGGTTTTTAAGAGTTGTAAAAGTATTGATTTATGCATGATTTGTCTTTTTATCTTGGATGCATTTGTTTTAGAAAAGAGTTTTAGAAAATCAAGCTAGCCTATGAGTTTTAAATCTTTCAAATTGTTTTAGGCTTTTTATGTTCCATGTTTTAAAACCCTTAGAATGATTTAAAACATGTTTTAAAGCTTGATTATATGGCCCAAATAATTCCACAAAGAAAAACTTTGAATTTGCAAAAAATGGATTTTGGGGCCACTGCAGTGTCGCCGGTCGACCGGCGCAGAGGTCCCGGTCGACCGGGAACACTGCAAGGCAAAAATTTGGCCTGGCGCACCAACGGTCAGAAATCCGACCGTTGTGTGATCCCGGTCGACCGAGACCTGTTTGCCGGTCGACCGAGAACTAGCCGTTGGCAACTTTTTGCTATAAATATGAGTTCTTTCCCTTGCCAAAAGTTGGGAATTTTTAACCCCTCCTTGAGAGGATTTGAGGCATATCAAAAGGGAAAAGAACCAAGGGATGAAGGGGATGATTAGGAAAGCTAAAGCTTGGATTAATGAAGTTAAACCACCAAGTAGGCTCTTCCTTCCTTAATCATATGTTTTCATGCTTTTGTTTTATTTTTGGTAAATCATTTCTAGCATGTTAAACTATGTTTGTGTTGTGTCCTTAACATGTGTTATGTTTTGAGTTGATTTATTGTTTTGGATACAACACCATATGATTCAATCCAAGTAGTACTTGAATTGGTAAATCAAAGTAGATCATGTTAATGAAAGAAACTTGGTAAATCATATGTAACATGATTCCTATACTTGGTTGAATCTTTGGTTGTTGTTTTCCATCATAAGAAAATCACTTTCAAAAGTATCTTATGTTTTGGACTCAACTTCTTTACAAATCATATGTTTTCATGTTTTGTTTTATCATTGGTAAATCTTTGTAACATGTTAATCTATGATTTGTTGTATCCTTAGCATGTGTTATATTTTGAATAGATCTATTGTTTTGGATACATCACCATTGATTCATCAAAGTAGTACTTTATCTTTGGTAAATCTAAGTAGATCATGTTAATGAAATATGTAACATGATTCATATACTTTGTTGAATCATTGGTTGTTGTTTTTCCATCATAAGAAAATCTCTCTCAAATGTATCTTATGTTTTGGATCCAACATCATTACAAATCATATGTGTATTATTGTTTTAATGCTTCACAACTTGCCTTACTTTGATTGGTAAATCATTTTCAAGTTGTCCTTATAATTACATATGATTTGTCCCCTCTTTTCAATCAAATCTATTTTTATGTTTTGAGCTTCATTGATGATTTGATTGACATCCCTATGCATCACATGTTTAGAGCTAATCCATTTCATACAACTTGTGTAACTTTGATATCATTAACAAGTTGTTACTTTTAACATGTGATTGCATTATATCCTCAATCATAAATGTTTTATGAGCTAAAATTTTCAAAAGCCTTGGCATACATTTATGAGCTTTCATTTTCAAAATGATTGAGGACCACACACACACACTTCATATACTTTCATCTTTGCATTCATAGTGTGAGTGTGTATTAGTTTTTCACTTCCATATCCGCCTATTTAAGAGGCATTGTAATGAGCTTAATAGAATCTCCATCAAGTGTATGTTAGACACTAATTTAGTGAGATAACCAACCTATGGTTGAAGAGGTTATTGCTTAGCCTATAAAAGCATAATGTATAGGTTGATGTTAAGCCTTGAAAAACATCATTGTAAGGTTATTGCTTAGCCTTGGAAAGCATATTGTAAAGGTTATTGCTTAGCCTATTGAAAAGCATAAATAGTGGAAATCCGGTGGGGTGTTGGTTCACAAGCCGGTAGTGGATGTAGGCATTGAGGCCGAACCACTATAAATACTTGTGTGATGGTGATTGCTTTGTGGTGATTCTTTTGTTAGCTTCCGCATCTTGTATGATTAATCATCACATGTGACTAGTTTGTTTTAAAGAAGTTAAAATTATTAAAATTGGTCATAAAAGAAGCTCACCCTATTCACCCCCCCTCTAGGGTTCGGATCCCCATGGACTTACAAGTGGTATCAGAGAGGGTTACTCCATTTTAGGGCTTAACAACCCGGAGTTGATCCTTGCTAGATTTGAACCCTAGTGTTGTGTTTTTAATGCATATCTTTATGAAGATTTCCACTATGATTGAAAATATTTTTCCCTAGCCTCATTGCACCACTCTAAGACTTTTCTAAGTTATATCTTCTAGAGTTGGTGAGTCCTAAAAGTGATCTCTCAAGGACACCTTTTCAAGACCTTAGGTGTATTTTCAAAGGTAGACTATTTGAGTAACCTTAAGGCCTTGATACCCCTAGACCAACCTATGCTTTTTAGTTATATCTTTTTGTTGGTCATGTTACATTTGCATTTTGTTTCTTTAAAGTCGCATCTTTTAAAATGCAATGTTTCTTTGTGATCATTTGATTTTGCATTCATGAACTTCTAAGTTATATCTCATGGTTTTCAAAATCTCTTGATTACAATACTTTCATGATGGATTTGCATTTTGATCATATAGTTATATCTCTTGTAGTGCATATCTATTCATGATCAATTGATTGTGATTACAAATGCTTTCATAGCTAGTTTTTTCATGATCAATTGATGTTGGAAAATCATTTGATGTTTGTTATAGTTAGATCTTTTTTGTAAATCAAATGATTTGAATCTATTTAAGTTTTCCATTGATTTTCAAGTTATATCTCTTGGTATGGAAACTTTGTGAGTGTCTATTGTTTTACAAATTGAAATTTTACAATAGTACACTTCTTGTTTTTCAAATTCACTTGCTCATAATTCTATAAATGATTCTTTGTTGGAATTTCATATATTGAAGTGATTTGAGAAACTTTGGAAAATGTTCTAAGCTTTATTAGTTATATTTCTAGAAGCATTTTCCTTGAATTTATTTCCTTGTGCCTAACTATGATTATATCATTTGGAAGGGAATAATTTTTACAAACAATTTGCATCTTTTGCTCATTGAGTTACATTCTTTATGCAAATTGATTTTGTTGTCTTACATTGCATGGTTGGATATGATTTCATTGATTTGCATGTTTGTGCCTATTTTGGTATATAGTTTCATTAATGCAAATTAATGAGTGTTTATGTGCTTTATAGTAAAATCTTGTTTTTGAGCTTTTTAAGTACATATGTGATTTTATGTGCTAAGTTCATTTGGTATAAACCTCATATCTTTTTCCATTGCTTTGTAAGCTTAGTACATTTGCTAAGAGTGGAAATGTTACATGATAGATTGATACCTTTAACTTCATACCTTCTTGTGCTTAAATAGTTATATTCTTTTTGATGATTGGTATGAGTTAGATCTTGAGTGTTGATTAATCCTCTCTATGCAAATGTCAAATTGTTCTATGTATGGTTGTGATCTTAGTTATATTTGTTGAAACCATACTAGAACTCAAATCCATCCTCTATGCCATTCTAGTCATATCTTTTTGGGATGGTTATGATGTTGATTCATGTATCTTCTCTAAGTGATAACATCCTAATACATGTTTCAACTTCATAGTAGTGATCTTGCTCATATGAAACTCTTTGAAATCCATTCCTCATATTTCTATGTGTTTGATGGATAACTTAGATGTTGAATTCATATGATTTAGTCACTTTTAAATTGCATGCATTTCAAAGTTATATTCTTTGCATTGCAATTTACCTTGTTCATCACTATGCTCAATAGTCATATCTTTAAAAGTGATGAATATGCATTTATGATGCTTGATGGAATTTTGTCACATTCTTGCTCTTTATCATGTTATCAAATTCAATTGGATTCAATTGGTATAATGTTTGGTTGATTTGATTTCTTGTGAATGTGATAAATCTTGTGTGCATTGGATTGGGCTTGATAAGTAATATGATTGTTCCATGTCACACACCATTAGCATCATAATGTTCATGTTGCCACCTCCTTTGCTCATATAGGTATATCTCATGACCACCATGTTTATGTGTTCATAATATTGGTTGGTTATTAGTTGAGGTTGGCTTCATGTTTGAATTTCATTTCACTCAATTTGCACTTTAATAAGTCATATTTATTGATTGAATGAAATGATTTTCAAAATCTTACATAGCATTTGATTTTCATAAGTAATATTGATTGATGCTATGTTTGAATAAACCCCATTGCTTCATGGATAGCTCTAATTTGGATTTTTCTTAATAGGTATATCTTTAAATCCATTTTAGAGTGATTGTGTTTAATAGTCATATCCTTAAATCTCAATTGGTATTCTTTGTTTTTCCAATTGATATCCATGATTGCTTTTCTCTTTAGACCTAGCTCTCTTTTGGCAATTTGATCATATGAGCCTTATAGTTAAATGAATCTAATCCTTTCTTTGAAGTTGACCCTCACTTGGTTAAACCATCTTCTTCTTGTACCTAATAGTTAAATCTTTGTCAAGAGTTTGACAAAAGGAGAGAATGGATTGAGGGGGAGTGTAAACCTTCATAAGAAGTATTAGTTTTGATCAAATTTACCCTTGGATTGCCTTTGAGCCCTTAGAGACTACTACCTCACATGATAGCCTGTTATGTATTTCATTTTCGATTTCATTTGTTAACAGGTGCTACTAAAGGTACTTTCCTTATTTCATGTGTGTAGGTACCTTTGCAATTTAATGGCAAAGGGGGAGAAATTATGCAAGTTCTCAAAAGGGTAAAGAGAATGTCCAAGCTTCCTAAGGGGAGTGTTGTGTATGATCTTCTACAAGGGGAGAGAATACATACCTTGCCAAAGGGAGAAAGAGGCATGGTCAAAGGGGGAGAGCAAATAGAAGAAAGAAAGCTTGGAGCTAAAGAAGATGCTTTGGCCATAAAGAAAGAAAGATTGAAGAATGATCAAGCACCAAGCATCATGAAGAATGAAGAAAAGAGCTCAAGCTAAGCGAAGGAGCATCCAAGAAGATTTCAAGCCTTGTCCAGCTGAGGGGGAGCTGAAGACTAAGTGTGTAATCTCAGTGGTGAGTGTGTTTGCCATCAAATTGCAAAGGGGGAGATTGTTAGGAATTTTCTAGATTGCAATTTGATGGATGCATTATCATTCTAGCATCATTTGATTCACACACACTTGCATTGGTTTTAAATAAACTTGAAATCTTGTTTTATTCATGCATGGTTTTTAAGAGTTGTAAAAGTATTGATTTATGCATGATTTGTCTTTTTATCTTGGATGCATT
The DNA here is from genome assembly GCA_038049695.1 of Cinnamomum chago. Lineage (NCBI taxonomy): Eukaryota > Viridiplantae > Streptophyta > Magnoliopsida > Laurales > Lauraceae > Cinnamomum > Cinnamomum chago. The sequence goes on from CP142454.1 coordinate 46,266,556, forward strand.
TGTTTTAGAAAAGAGTTTTAGAAAATCAAGCTAGCCTATGAGTTTTAAATCTTTCAAATTGTTTTAGGCTTTTTATGTTCCATGTTTTAAAACCCTTAGAATGATTTAAAACATGTTTTAAAGCTTGATTATATGGCCCAAATAATTCCACAAAGAAAAACTTTGAATTTGCAAAAAATGGATTTTGGGGCCACTGCAGTGTCGCCGGTCGACCGGCGCAGAGGTCCCGGTCGACCGGGAACACTGCAAGGCAAAAATTTGGCCTGGCGCACCAACGGTCAGAAATCCGACCGTTGTGTGATCCCGGTCGACCGAGACCTGTTTGCCGGTCGACCGAGAACTAGCCGTTGGCAACTTTTTGCTATAAATATGAGTTCTTTCCCTTGCCAAAAGTTGGGAATTTTTAACCCCTCCTTGAGAGGATTTGAGGCATATCAAAAGGGAAAAGAACCAAGGGATGAAGGGGATGATTAGGAAAGCTAAAGCTTGGATTAATGAAGTTAAACCACCAAGTAGGCTCTTCCTTCCTTAATCATATGTTTTCATGCTTTTGTTTTATTTTTGGTAAATCATTTCTAGCATGTTAAACTATGTTTGTGTTGTGTCCTTAACATGTGTTATGTTTTGAGTTGATTTATTGTTTTGGATACAACACCATATGATTCAATCCAAGTAGTACTTGAATTGGTAAATCAAAGTAGATCATGTTAATGAAAGAAACTTGGTAAATCATATGTAACATGATTCCTATACTTGGTTGAATCTTTGGTTGTTGTTTTCCATCATAAGAAAATCACTTTCAAAAGTATCTTATGTTTTGGACTCAACTTCTTTACAAATCATATGTTTTCATGTTTTGTTTTATCATTGGTAAATCTTTGTAACATGTTAATCTATGATTTGTTGTATCCTTAGCATGTGTTATATTTTGAATAGATCTATTGTTTTGGATACATCACCATTGATTCATCAAAGTAGTACTTTATCTTTGGTAAATCTAAGTAGATCATGTTAATGAAATATGTAACATGATTCATATACTTTGTTGAATCATTGGTTGTTGTTTTTCCATCATAAGAAAATCTCTCTCAAATGTATCTTATGTTTTGGATCCAACATCATTACAAATCATATGTGTATTATTGTTTTAATGCTTCACAACTTGCCTTACTTTGATTGGTAAATCATTTTCAAGTTGTCCTTATAATTACATATGATTTGTCCCCTCTTTTCAATCAAATCTATTTTTATGTTTTGAGCTTCATTGATGATTTGATTGACATCCCTATGCATCACATGTTTAGAGCTAATCCATTTCATACAACTTGTGTAACTTTGATATCATTAACAAGTTGTTACTTTTAACATGTGATTGCATTATATCCTCAATCATAAATGTTTTATGAGCTAAAATTTTCAAAAGCCTTGGCATACATTTATGAGCTTTCATTTTCAAAATGATTGAGGACCACACACACACACTTCATATACTTTCATCTTTGCATTCATAGTGTGAGTGTGTATTAGTTTTTCACTTCCATATCCGCCTATTTAAGAGGCATTGTAATGAGCTTAATAGAATCTCCATCAAGTGTATGTTAGACACTAATTTAGTGAGATAACCAACCTATGGTTGAAGAGGTTATTGCTTAGCCTATAAAAGCATAATGTATAGGTTGATGTTAAGCCTTGAAAAACATCATTGTAAGGTTATTGCTTAGCCTTGGAAAGCATATTGTAAAGGTTATTGCTTAGCCTATTGAAAAGCATAAATAGTGGAAATCCGGTGGGGTGTTGGTTCACAAGCCGGTAGTGGATGTAGGCATTGAGGCCGAACCACTATAAATACTTGTGTGATGGTGATTGCTTTGTGGTGATTCTTTTGTTAGCTTCCGCATCTTGTATGATTAATCATCACATGTGACTAGTTTGTTTTAAAGAAGTTAAAATTATTAAAATTGGTCATAAAAGAAGCTCACCCTATTCACCCCCCTCTAGGGTTCGGATCCCCATGGACTTACATCCACATGTTAACCATTCATCATACCACACCACCATCCCCAGTCCCGATCCCGGATTAGTCCCGTGAGCCTGGTCCGGGGTCGCGACATTGATAAGGCAAGGATACAGATTATGACTATTGATCAAGAATCATCAAAATGGATGGTTGGACTATATTTGGTCTTAATGTCCATTTAATGTGCTCAATCAATATTAAAAATCATCTGGTTTGTATGATATCATTTGTTGACCCCTTCAATCCATGATCGATTTGCATTATAATATATACTGCAAAGAATTTAGCATCACAATCTGGTGTTAAAGCATTACTGTTAGTTTTTCTTTCTAGTTATTGTCATTTATGAAGAGAACATGTATGTGATAGTTGTGCCTAATCTTTGAAAATGGATTTTGGTGTGGTTGGGTTATCTAGTATCTTTCGGAATTTCCTACTTTTACTTCCTTTCTTAAGTGCATTTCATGTCTCTTCATCTATAGTCTCTGCTAGTATTTGTTTGTGCAAATATTAACTGGATTTGAAAGACTAAAACTGAAATTTGTTTTCCTTTTTCCTTGTTTTTGCACTTTCCTCTTTGAAGTGTAGTACTAAAAAGGTTAGCCTTGCCTTTTTGTTGCTTGCTCAAATCTGTAACTACCTTCAATAATCTCTTTGTTTAAGATGTTGTTTTATTACATAGGCATATTTTTAGTGGATGGGTGTTTCTTCTTTCTTGTTGAAACTTAAGATTCAATTTAGATCATTTCTTTGCTCTTCCTTCTTCTCCTGTTATCACCATCTTCCTATATTGCATGTTTCAGAAGAAAATGGCTCTTTTGGGGGTACCAGCAACGTCTACAATAGGGGATATCAGGCAAACATTGGCCTTGATGAAGAAGACTGCATAGTGGAACCCGAACACGTTGTAGAGAAGAAAAGCCAACTGAGCATCGAGCATTGTTCTTGCCTTGGAGAAGACATATACATGCTAGTTGTGCTCTAAATTTGTTATTGCATTTAACCCTTGATTGTATCGTCATTGTTTCGCTGTTGCAGTCGTATCGTTCTTTTCTAAGTGGTCTATGTAGCAATCTAGTTTTTGGGTTGGAATGCCACAACTGTTGAATTTTTCTTGCGCTACATTATTATGCTTACATTAAAGTTGTTGCACCCATTGAAGACCACATTTTAAAAATGATGCCATCAATTTGCTGGATAACAAATTTAAGAATGAAAACTATTCACGACGGTAACGATATCGTTGTTGGAGTATTTACAATTTGGCAATCTTTGCAACCAACAATGGTCTTTTTCCTCTCATATGCATATATATATAGTCAGTGTCGTTCTCTTTGTTGCACAACAACATTGAATGAAAAATCTATAAAGGATCGTACGATATCGTTATCAAAGAACCTCATCTACAGCTAATACGATTGTTATCCCTATGCTTCTTGTTTGTGTATCTCATTCTACATTCAGGTTCAATCTCATTGATGGACTATAGCAATTACTTTACAGTAATGTTAGCGGTATGCACCCTTCTGGGAACTGATGTAATTAGAACTCCGGAGGCAACTATTTGCTTGAATCCATCCAATATGCATACGAATCCATCCAATTGTAATTAGAACTGTATCCAACTGCCAAGATTCAGCAACAATTTTGGATACATTCAGTCAATAATCACAAGTTTAGTTCTGGAGTACCAAATTCATTAGAATAAAGTAAAGAAAACATATTTGCAAGCATATAAGTCATTCCTCCAACCTGCAAGCAAGTAGAAATGTGAGTAATACAGGACATATAAATAAGAGAAAAAAAATAACTATTTGACGTAAAATGTATGAGAAGAATAATGACATACTGACTTATGTTGGGTTAAAAGCTCGTTTAAGATGCCATCCCCAACGGTGAAGAGAACTTCTAGTAATGCATGTGGATACTTAAGTGATGCTTGTACGTGTAAATCATAAATTAAATTGGCTATGCCTATGAGTGCTAACTAGTTTCCTTAAAAGTCAAATGGTTCCTTCATATATTTCAGCAAATGAAGCATACAGACAGCCCAAAGCATATAGTTTACTTAAGTCCTCTGCAGAAGAATCACCATCTTCACAAATGCTTGAAAATTGTGAAGCATGCTCTAGCTCAGATCTGAACTATTTCATGGTTACTCTCCCCTGGAAAAACAGAAATATCTCCAGACCTTATCAATGCTTTCATTTTCGAGCCTGAATTAAGGACTTCTAGCTTGCCGCCTAAAATTGGACACTGTTTATAGTTTAAGCCACAATGTCATCCAATATCATAAGGCCCTACAGATTGACTCTACAAGAAGGAGCAACATCCCACCTTCCGTGGATGACTCAGTGGCAAAATTGCCTTTCAATTCTGCGCAAAACTTTCTGGACCAAATTCCAGATAGTCCAAAGGTTCGAACCCTCAAGAAGAGGGTTCGAACCTTCGAGGAGTGGAAACTCTGGGCCAAATTCCAGACAGTACAAAGGTTCAAACCCTCTAGAGGAGAGTTTGAACCTTTGAGGAGTGGAAACTCTAGGCCAAATTCCAGACAGCACAAAGGTTCGAGCCCTCTAGAGGACAACTTGAACCTTGCAGACTTGCATTTCCTGAGCCAGTTTCCAGAATACCCAAAGATTCGAACCCTCAAGAGGAGGGTTCGAACCTTGCAGATTTGCACTTCTTGAGCCAGTTTTCAGAATACCTAAAGGTTCGAACCCTGAATAGGAGGTTTCGAACTTTGCAAACCTGCACTTCCTGAGCCAGTTTGAAGAATACCCGAAGGTTCGAACCCTCAAGAGGAGGGTTCAAACCTTCTAGGAGTGGACTTGCTGGGCCAAATTCCAAACAGCCCAAAGGTTCGAACCCTGAAAAGGATAGTTCAAGCCTTTGGGTTATGCACTTGTTGAGCCAACTTCCAGTGAGCCCAAAGGTTCGTACTCACCCCTGTTGAGTTCAAACGTCTTCAATCATGACCCAAAAACTCAAAACACAGACGCTCGATAAAACGCCCCTCTTGGAATATTCTAAAGGACAATAACGATTTCGTTATTGGAATATTTGCAATTTAGTATTCTTGGTAACCTCCATAAGTCTTTTTCATTATTTATGTATCTCAATATATAGTTAGGGCCAATCTTGTTGCTGTACAGTTAAGAAAGGATCATAACGATATCATTATTAAAACATTTAGAAATCACTAATCTGGGTGAAATTCATTAGCCTTTTTCATTGCTTATGTATCTCAATATATAGTCAGGGCCAATCTCATTGAAGACTCTAAAGGATCTTAACGATATTGTTTTTAAAAAATTTAGAAATCACTAATCTGGGTGAAATTTGTGAGCCTTTTTCATTGTTCATGTATCTCAATTTATAGTCAATGTCAGTCTCGTTACTGGACAACAAAAATGAAAGAAAAAGCTCAAAAATCGTAATTGTTGATTGTATTGGTTGGATGTCATATTGTTGATCTGATTTGGGACCCTTAAACAACACATTGGGGTTTTCAAATCTTCAAGTACTATTCAGAAACGTTGGGGCCTTGAAAGAGATTCTGCTGTAAAGGGAGCTTCTGTACATTAAAACAGAATAACCCATGACCATGAGGCAAAATAAGTTATTCTCTAGTTATTGAGGATACATCAAAATATACAAATTATGTTCTCCTCTAGTTATTTAGGATACATCCAAAATATAAATCAAAATATGTTCCCCCCTGGCAAGTATTTTCAACAATTCAAATCTAAACAACGATGTGGACCAGTTGAAACATCCAAAAAAAGAGGAAAATGACGATTCATCCTCTTGGAGGTGGATCTCTACATGTTTGTCTATTATGACCACACTTCTTGCAATGGGAGCATGTTACTTGTTACCTCATTTTGTCCTCTGTTCGTATCCGATTTTTTCGATCATCCATGTTGTCTGTCTTGCTACTGAGGGCAAGACACACTCGACACTTCTAAGACCCCACTGTTTTCTGTCCCGCGTGGTACTGATAACATCAATATAAGTTGCCCGATGACAATCACTGCAGAACCAATGCTCACAAAAGCCGTACGGATCATACCGCCTGAGTTTAATCGCACAAATGCCATATGAACAAGGAATGCCAAGAAGGTCCCATTTGCGGCATGTGCATGACCTTTGATCGAGGTGAACAACATCCATGTACTCTGGAAACCATACCTGAAATTTAAAGGAGGGAATATGAGTTGAACATGTTTAAAAGAGCATGATGTGGCAAACAGGAAATTGGGGTGTTTTAGTTTTGTAATTGCATAACAACTACTTCTTCTTTGCAAAATGGAAGTAGAACAACTTTTCAGAGATTTTTTTCATTTTGATATCAACTTATGTAAATCTTAAACTTCTGAATGCACCAATCAATTTTTCAAACTAGAATAAGTTACCACAGATTTAAGAAGGTTTGATGACATAACCTCCCAATTAGATACAAAACAAAGAATCTCCAAAACACAAATGGGCTCTTACAAGCGGAAGGTTAAAGAGCTAAATAGTTGTACATGTGTAATACAAGAGCCCACCATGTTGTTAAACTCTATATCCAACTACACTACAAAAAAAATGTCTTAATGAGTCACTTTTAAAGTGTCTTAAAAAGTGGTTTGTGTCGCTTTTCTGATTACTATGCAAGCGTCTTATCTGCCGGCGTCACTCAAAGTTCGCAAAAGCGTCTCAAGAAATACATATGTTGTGTCAGTTTCTGTTATCAAAGTGACACCAAAAAATGGTTACTTGTGTCACTTTAAACCCAAAAGTGACACTGAAATAACTTAGAAGCGTCACAAGAAAGATAACTTCTGTCATCAGTTGTGACAGTTTCCATTGAAGCGAGATACAATCAACATCTGTAGCAATAATCAATATGTAATAAAAGTGACACAAGTAGTCATTAGTTGTGACAATTTCCATAGAAGCGAGATACCATCCATTTTTCTTTTAAATAAAAATGCAATATATACATTACTAATAACATGCTGCAGTATGGAAACACTTTCAAATCACTAAACCTGCCTTACAAAAGATGCAAAAAGAACATTCAATAAGAACCATTTCATTAATTGGAAATTAAGATCCTACAAAAAAAATGTCTTAAGGAGTCACTTTTAAAGTGTCTTAAAAAGTGGTTTATTTTACAAAGACTTGTTTAATGCTTGAGGTTTATGGGGTTCTAATTTCACCTACAACAAGCAGACCTTTTGACAAGCAATTCACAATGCCAGGTGCTTTAATGATTTTAACATTAGAGAAATGCCAAAGACACTTGTCCTTCAGCTCAATCAATTCATATATCCATGTAAAACAAACAAAACTGTGAGATTTACAGTTTTGTACTATGCAGGAATTTTGGTCATTTACCTTCAGGTGGTAGTGCAGCTGATTGACAACAGACAACAAATATTAGTAAATCACAAAAGTGATACATTTAAATAATTCTGCCAGGTATTACAAATTCTTTACCTTAACTAGGACATAATAAATAATAACAACAAAAACCAAACTATCACATTATAAACAAACAGAAAACTTGAAATCAAAATGAATAATAAATTGTGTGGTAGGAGTCAAACATGTTGTCTGTTAGCTCCGTGTTTTGAAAATTGGCCCGAGTTGAGTCACCCTATGAGTGGAGTCACCCAAGCCCAAACAGAAAAAATAAAATAAAATTAGAAGTAATTTAGATGAAATGAAAGAGAAGAGATAGGAAAGGTAATAGGGAAAATATAGAAGGGATGAGTGGCAACTCTGTTTTCATGGACGAGATGAACCCCAAACACTAATGCAATAGAGAAAGAGAGTTGTAAGGAGGCAATGCAGTGACATTTCTGTGACATTCTACCTAGAGATGTAAAGGGCTCAGGTTTATTTTTGGTCCATGGTGGACCCAGGTCCTAATCTGGGCCCAATTAAGTATTTATACTTGGGCCCTGCCCATCTTCGTTGGACGCAACCCGAATCCGACTCCTGACCCAAGTCAATATAGAATGGGTTTGAGCTGGACACAACTGAAACAAAGAGTTCATGAATGTGTGGATACTCAAGTTCATGAACCAACTGTTACCTCTATTGAAGTTTGTATCAAGTATCAACATTTCACTACTGCACAGTTTAAACACAGATATGCACCCCCATTCTAACATAATACACATATAATTCATTAAAACTGCATCTAAAATGTATCACCACTTTCTCATTTCTGAGTTGAGAAACTGACCTTCATCTCCCCCTTGTTTCTTTTTCCAAAAGAAATACAGAGACATCTCATAGAGGGGTGCTTGCCAAACACTTCCAAGACCAACAAAAGACAGTTCATTATCTTTTCTTTCATGTGATGAACCTTTGTTTCCTAAATGACATCCATCTCTCTTAAGATCACTAAGAAATGATAACAGATCCCAGGCTTCGAGCAAAGCTTCATGTGCAGTCAACAAAAAAGGCCTTGCTTCCTGCTAAGAAAACACAAAATTTTTAAATGTCATGAAAATTATGGTTTATACCTTCATGAGACATCATCACAGGCAACACGGCAAGTGAATGTGATGGTAAAAAGAATTTCCATTGCATATTCAATATCATAATGGAAATTGCTAACAGTATAAGGATTTAATATTGGGAATCAAGAGATGTATCATTTTTCAAGATTAGAGGGTGTGACCTGTGTGGTCAACCAGACATCTAACCTTTGGTAAATCCAAATTCTATAGGATAAGATGTGCAATGACAATAATACCAACACAATAAACCAAACAGATCCCAACAATCAAACTAAAATTTGGGTCAAGCAGTTTCAAAACAAATTTTCTGCACCCTCGAAAAAGTGGTTGACAATTGGATAGTCACAGTTTCAATTGACCATTTAAAACCTATTAACACATCCACAAGGTGGTTCATTTTTGAACTGCTCAGATGGTCCATTAAAATTAACTAATCAAAAGTAATATCCAAAGACCACTGGATCCTTCCCATATGACGCCTAATTTATTTGGTCACCAGAGTCATTGCATAATTAGCCCAGGCACAAAAACAATGTATCCTCACAAATTCAATCTCACCACCTGATCCTCTGGCAGGAGGTGCCTAACCAATTCATCACTCTTACCTTGATCCATTGATCCACCATTTGGTTGATATACAACGTCAAAATCCAAAAAGAAAGGTTTTCATTAGTGAATTGTGCTTTTACTAGTCAACTGTCGCATTATAGAGGAGAAATGTGGGGCCCACTCATAGGGGCTTTCTTAGTGTGAGAACCCGACCCCAAATCTCTTGGATTAGTGTTGTTTTATTTGTGGATTGGTTCTTTTAGTGGGATTAGTATTTGTTGGGTTGAGTTTGTGAGCTAGAATGGCTTTTTTTTCTAGTTTTGGGCTTTTGAGTGCTTTGGTAGCTTGTGGGGCCCTTTGGGGGTTCCCTTTTCGGCTTTGCATTTTCTTGTGAAATTTTCCCGATTTGTTTCGTATTGTGTTTTTGGCCCGTTGCATTCATCTTGAGGAATCCTACAACTTTCATGTTGATCCCGTGTCCATTCGAGGCCCCGAAACTCGATTTTCATAGCCTGGAGGGCAAAACAGTCATTGCACACCAAATATGTACCCAAAACGTGACATTCCCGAAACCCACGAAACATATACTTTTTGGAAACTAGATATTTCGACGATCATTTCTTCCTTCCTCGTCGAATCCATCCGAGGTCCCGAATTAGATGATTTCAGCCAAACTAGTCCCTTAAGTTGTGGGACCCAACCTCTCACGTGTTAACAAAAGAGAACCCACCTCCTCCATTCATTTCACTCTCCATTGCTCCAGCACAAACCAGCTGAACCTAGGGTTCCTTGTGTTTCTCTTCTTCTTCTTGCTTCTTCATCTCCAAGCCACACCAATCTTGCACCAAACTCGAAATGGAGATCATCAATCTCTTCCTCTCCTTGCAAGTTTCATCTTGATACCATTTTTGGAGAAATCCATCAACATTGGGATCTTCTTGGAGCTAGTTCTCTTCATTTGAAAGTTATCCAAGTGAGTGATTCTTCCCATATTCTAGATTTGTTGTCTCCTAGACCTTGAGAAGCTACATTTGCATTATTGTTGGTTCATTCATTTTCATTCCTTGTGTAACCCATTTTAGGGTTTATTTTGGGGGTTTTGTAGAGATTGTTGATCTTGAGCTTGAGAGGTGATTAGAAGCTTGGTTTGCTAGATTGGAACCCAAGGCAAGTGGATGAATGGATGGTTTGAATGTTATCAAAGTTTTATGAGAAAATCCTAAGTTTATTACTTGTTCTTGATCATTGAATACATGTTTGCACATATGCTTCTTGCCACATATATATTGATTTCGAAATTGCATATTAATGGTTGTTTCTCTCTTGTTAACCTCTTGGAAATGTATGCATTTCATTTGATCAAGGTTTGCTCATATGGTTTTATAATGAATGGGTTGGTTTTCCATTCATGTCTATGTTTACTAGCTTGCATTGATTTGAAATTGATGCTCATTCGAAGAGTTTTGCTAAATCATCTTTGGTTAAAGAAATGTGAATCAATAGTCTTGATTTATCTCTAGATTTTTGGCTCAAATGGACCCTTGTGTATATTGGGGATTCTTCCCTTTGTTTAATGTGAAATGAGAAGAAAGAGGTGTTTGGATTTAATGTTCATTGAAGTTTGATGGGAGTTTTTATTTTAGTTTGGATGTTTGTTGAGGCAAGGAAAAGCTCAGTTGTATAAGAGTTCAAGTGGAAGAGAAAGGAGGGAAAGGATGTAAAAAAAAAAAAACAGCTAAATTTCGGATGCCTGGGAGGTTTCTACCTCCTGGCGTCCGGACGCCAAGTTTCGGGCGTCCGGGCGCCAGGAGAGAGAGACCTGGGTGCCCTTTTCTGCTTCCGGGCGTCCAGACGCCGGGTTTCTGGCGTCCGGACGCCGGGAACCTATAGAAAAAAAAAAGGGGCCACTTTGAAACGCCTATAACTTTTGATTCCCATATCGGATTTGGAAGTTCTATATACCATTGGAAAGCTCTTGAAGCAAGGAATCCAATGGTATATATATCTTAGTGATCAAAGATTGAAAAATGAAGTAGATATTTGAACCAATGAAAACCAGTATGTGATTAAAAGTTTTTAGCTTGATATTGTGCATTTGAAAATCGTAAAGTGTATAAGGAGCCCGGAATGTCTTCAAACTCAAGGAGTACCAAGTTATTATTATAATCGACATACGGGACCCCTATTCACTTAAATAAATCTTGAAATTGATATTTTTTACTCGAAATATTAATAGTTCATTGTTTCACCTCATTTCCAAGATTTGCATTACATGACTTGTTTTCCTGAAAGCATTGAAGTTACACTAGTAACAGTTATTTGTCCCAAAATGTATTGCCCGACATGAAACGACAGTGTGCCCTTGAGCACCCCCGTCTTGCTCGTTTATTTATTGTACTTGATTTACTTGCATATGTCTCGATTGGTTATTTGACCTATGAGTCGGCATCACTAAGCTTGGATAACCTTGTCGGTTTGATCCACCGACTTGGAGATCCCCCTCCCGTCCCGCCAGCTGCAGTTTGGATCCCGATACCCGGTTATTGCCGTGGTTCCGTCCCGATACCCGATTCGCTACCGTGGTCCCGTTCCCGTATATTTATATTGTATATATGATTTGCGTTGAGTCTCCTCACCTTGTGTGACTGAGACCAACGTCCCGTTATACTCTTGTCACTTCGGTGATAGAGGACTTAGCTTTTTGTGATTGCCATCTTGCCAGTTCCCGATTCCTTGGATACCCGACACGTTTTATATTGCTTACTTGCTTTCCGATAAATGATTCGTTTCCTTTATGAAAGTTGTTTTTTTTAAACAAGTGTTCATATTCTCCAATGTAAATTTAGTTATTATTATATTGTTTTCTATTCTTTGTACACACACATGTTTTAAATGAATACCCGAATTGTTAAATATCCGTGCTTTGTTTTAAATGACATTTGGTTTGTCAGATCCCTAGGATTACCCACGTTTTAAATGAATACCCGAATCGTGAAATATCCATGCTTTGAAATATGTTTTAAATGACACGTGTTTTGTCAGATTCCTATGTTTATACCTGTTTTAAATGATTACCTGAGTTATTTAATATCCATGCCTTGAAATATGTTTAAATGAACATTAGTTTTGTCCGATTTCTTTGGTTACACCTGTTTTAAATGAACACCCGGTTTGTTAAATATCCGTATTTTCACATATGTTTCAAATGGACATTGGTTTTGCCAGACTGCTATGAATACCTGGTTTGTTGTATAATTATATTTTTACCTAAGTCTCAAATGAACGTTTGTTTTGTCAACCCACTATATTTATACATGTTTTAGACGAACACCCGATTGTCAAATATCTATGATTATAGATGATGTAAATGAACACATGTTTTATTTGATCTTCATGTTTTACCCATGCTTGAAACGAATACATGTTTTGCCCGAGATCCACGATTTTACACCCGTTTTATTATATGCAGCATTTGATCGAATAACATGATTTATCATATGTTTTATTCTTCAGTATATTATTATCTTTTCATCCACCTGCCAGACCGTCGTGTCTGACCCACTATTTTTGGTACTCAGGTCCAGACTTCTTCGTCTCGAGATGAGTGCTTTTGTTGGCTGTGGAGCCATGTTGTGCAGGTTGTTTTGTCGGCTATGTCATGTAGACATTGAGCTTGACATCGGAGCTACGTCATATTTGGGTAGTGGTTATTAACTTGTCATTGTATGGCTTTTATTAGCCTTTTTCTTGGGATTCTTAATTAATGTACATTGATAATTGTAACTGGAACATATATGGGAATGTAATATCCTTTTACTGTCAGCTCTGTAATATATTGTGATGGTTTACTCCAGTCTGATATAATAGCTATACGCTAAAGGTTGAGTGCGATGCGGAATCCGATGGCCACGGACTCCGGGTTGCAATGCCACGAAAGCTTCCGTAAAATATTCAGAACATGTTGGAATGTGTTGTCTTCACACACGCGGATCTTGGGAGAAAAATATAACTATTGTTAATCCCATTCCCGCCCCCGAGGTTTTGGTTCGGGGGCGTGACACTTAGTTTCTCCTCGGTCCTCAAATATCTTTCCAGTCGCATCTTCATTTCCCTACTGAAGATTCCCCACTAATATCTTTCACCTCATCCAAACACTCTACACTTTCTCATCATCATTGGAACCTTGTACAGTAAACTCTATTGTGGGGTCAGCCTAGCATCATAGAAAGTAAAAATCTCACTGAATGCTTGGCAAAACTTGTAGCCTACAATCTTTCTAAAAAAAGGTGGGGAACGTGAAATCTGTTTCCTCGTGTTTCTACCTACTGGGTCTGAATGTGCTTTCCCCTGAAACTGCAAAAAACTGCTTTCACCTTAGAAAACGTAAAATATGGGTGACATCCAAATGTAACAATAGGAAAACTACATTCCCTCATTAGTTAAGCAAGCATATTTGGAGGATCTGGATTAAACAAGTACTTTCCACCAATCAAAAAATTGATAGTTAACAAACCTATTCTCTGATCCTACAGAGAACCACAGCTATGTAACAAACCCAAACAAATATTCAATAAATGTTAACCTTGACATGTTCTACATCAATTTATCATGCCAAAACCAAACACATCCTGATGTGGGTTTTCTCACTCGCCACAAAATCACAACCCCAAAACATAAAATCACAGGAAAAAAAAGGCTTCAAACACAACAGAATTGATATCTGAAACCAAAGGTGCAGAATACCTATTTCTACATCACAAATGCTAAAAAAAGAGACTCACCTTGTTCTATGATCAAACCTCCACCCCAACCCAACCAGTCTCCTCAAGAATCTCAACCGATGGAAATCCGGTCAACCCACAAAAGGGCCGGCCCAAATCACAGATCTAAGAAGATGGGTACCCTCAAAAAAATGGGAAAATGTCGAAAACAACCGAAAGAGGCGGGCATTTGGGGCAAATGGCTACAGAATTTGGGTTTTGATCATTTCATGAATCAACCAGACAAGATGAGGAAATCAATCCAGATGATGATAATCAATCCAGATGAAATCAATCCAGATGCCGAAATCAATTGCAGTTTGACTACTCTCAGATGATGATAATGATGAATTTTTGCTACAAGAAATCATACCTGAATGCTAGTTTGCCTCAGCTCAATATTGAAGGGAGGTGGTTCTCCACTTATCTGTCCAGTTATATAAACAAGTTCATTTTCTTTAAGATGGCAGGCAGCAATTTGTGCCAAATCACCTTCAAAGACCATTGGAATCTTGGTTTAGAGAGAGAGATAGAGGGAGATCCACAAATAAATAGAGATATGAGCAAAAGTAATCAGATAAAGAATATGAACGCATTAAGCATCTAAGTTTTCAAGCAATTTAAAGAAGCTTAGGGTCTTCAAATGAGAACACTACACCAAAAATCGAAAATTGGAACGGAAAAGCGTTCCTAATCCTCCCGTTCCTAATTCGTTAAACCGTTCCAATTTCCGTTCCAATTTGGTACCAACCGTTCCTAATCCAAATTGGAACGGAAACTGGAACGGTTTAACGGATTAGGAACGGGAGGATTAGGAACGCTTTTCCGTTCCAATTTCCGATTTTTGGTGTAGTGGAAGTGGACAAAACAGAGGCCGAGAAAAATGTCCACGGATCACATTGGACAATTGCATTTTGAAGAATGATTTAATACAAAATATATATTACTTCTAACACTTCTTTCATCATTGAAAAGAATCCATACAACACAAACATAGGTTTAAATGTATGTGAATGATATCATATCAGTTAATCATGAAGCATCTGATGAACTGATAGTTAAAAGACTACTGAAAAAACACACCGTAACATCTCAGCCAAGATGTAACATTATTGTAAACAGACCATTAAAATTTTTTTATTGTAAACAGTGAATCATATTTCCAATTTTCTCTGGAAGGCTGAAATGTAAGATGAAAATTAAGACTATAATACAACATGCAATACTTCTTAATGTTAGAAGAAGAATTGTATGTGGAAGGGTCCTTACACTGCCTTGAACAATATCTCTGCCAGCAAACCACAAGAAAGCACATAAGCCTGCAACTGACAGAATCACTGCAAGAAGCTGCTCGTGCATATAAAAAGAAGAAAAGAGAGATATATCAAATATATTTCAAAAGAAATAGAAAGAAAGAAAGGAAAAGAAGAGTACTCATATCAAGTAAAAGAACTGAATTGGATAAATCAACCACAAACATGAAAAAAAAAGGAGAATAATAATGGAAAGCAAAGCACTTACAGATGGGCAACCTTAGATACCAAATTACAGATGGGCAACCTTAGATTCTTAGTGCTGACATCAAAAGCATAAAAAATGGGTCATCAAAATTAGAAGAACAACAAAAACATGAAATTGTTTCATCAACATTGGAAGAAAAAACAAAATCCCATATTTATTTAGGAATGAGTTCTCATTAAATAGCCAGGTTTCAAATTAAAATTTAAAACAACCTAAGTGCTAATCGACTGCTATGGATTCTCACTGCCAACATAAAAAACATGAATTGGGTCTTCAAAATTAGAAGAACAAACAAAGACCCATGTTTTCAATGGTCTTACCTGATAAAATAAGAAAACATCATTGCAGATGTTACTCAAGAAGGGAAAAAGGTGTGGTTTCTATATGATGATTATGAAAGACAGGGCGGTGCAGTGATGGGGAAAAAAACCCTAACAGCAAAGGGGAGAGATAGATTTGGCAGAAAAAAAAGCCTCCCCTTAATAGCAAATGAGAAACCAAATCACCATATCTAACCCCTTTCAATCTCGAACCACTCAAAGCCTGAACCCCACCTCTGTAAAGCTAAAACCCCTTTCACCCACACCCCATCTGAGACCCCAGCCGAAAACCCCACCCAATCCTCTACCCCATAAAGAGAACGATCGAGATAGATAGAGAAAATGGCGTAGTGTAGCGGAGTAGGTTTGTGCAGGTGCATCAATGAGATGGAGAAGGGAAAGGAGAAGATGGGGAAGTAGAGGAAGAGAAGAAAGAAGAAAAATAAAATGAGAGTTGCAGTGGGTGCAGATCCGCAGGGGAGAGGAGAGCGAGGAAAGATAGAGGAAGAAGAGGGTGAGAGGAACAATGGAGAAGGAAAGGAACAGGAAGAGCTCTGGGCGGAGGGAGACAGGGAGCGGAGGAAGAAGGCGGTGCAGGGTGGAAGAAAGGAGGAAGCAGGGGAAAGGGAGAGCAGGGAAGGAGAGGGAGAGGAGGAGAGAGCCAAGGAGAGTGAGCAGTGGAGGAGAGGGGGCGAGGAAGGAGGAGCGCAGCATGTACAGGTATAGAGGCAAAGGTGAAGATTGGCGTGCGCAGGAAAGGGGAGAAGAGATAAAGAAAGAATGGTGTTTCTGATGTTGATCTTACTCTGAGAGAAGCGTCGATCGAGATGGGTTGGGAGAAAAGGAGATGATCGGAAGGAGACGCCTCCCTTCGCGTCGCAGAGTGGTAGCCATCGCCATTGCAGATCGAATCTAATTTGCTGCAGAAACCCTTACCCTTGAAATGCCAAAAGAGTTGGAAAAACAACAACAGAAGAGAATCGATTTGGTGTAGTGAAGAAAAGAACAACCAAACTTCTTGTGTCACTTTTGTATGGTGGGGAAAACCATCCTCAATATTTAGTTTGAATTATTTTAAAAATTTGCTCCGCTAGTGTCATTTTAAGAATAAAACGAGACATAAATTTGTTTTGTGTGTCGCGTTATAGAAAAGTGACACAACAAACCTCCTCCTCATTTACTCCTCCTCTAAAGTGACACATCAAACCATACTGTGTCACTTTATTGTAAAAGCGACACAAAAGCTCAATTTAAAAGCGAGACTAAAAGTCCTTTTTTTGTAGTGCTAGCCCAATAATAGGAAGCCCAACAACCTAAACTTTCACACCCAACAGTTTGAATAGTGGGTATAAATGGGCTCAAAATTAGCCAAAACAAAGGCTGAAAATGGGTTAAAATATGGCCAAAATGCAGTTGGAATCATCTTGATTTGTACTAGACAAATGAAGTTGGAGAATGGCTGTACAGCCTAAATCTGTTTAATCGCAAATGGTTGACGTTCATCATTTCAATTTTTAAGTTCTGACCTTTTGTATCATTGAAGCATGCTCTTCAATTTGTTTAATCGCAAAGCACAATAGCAGGAATCAGTAAAACAAGAGAAAGCATGCGGCCATGAAGAATCAATAGCTAAAACATAACAGAATCTTTCACAGAAATGCTGAAACATAAACAATAGACATTACACTAAAACCTAATTTGACCCGGTTGTCATGTCACAATAGCAGAAAAGTGATGCCATGAACCAAAGTAGTAGAATTGTAGAAACGAAAATAAAAAAATAATTATTCATTCACGATTGACACTTCAACTTAATATCAGAAGTCAAGTATCATAAAAGATAATTTGGATCCTATCTCTACATGATAAATGAGCTCACATCTCTCACCAACCATTAAAAACATGACTAGGAAACAAAAGAAAATGGGATAAATCAACGGAGTAAGGTAAAATCACAAGCCTAACATTATATGAACTTGAATTCCTACTCATACGAACTTGAATTTTGTGCTCGACATTGTTTTTTTATAACGATATCATTACCATCATTTATAGTTTCTTCATCCATTTTTGGTGTCCAACAAGAAACTAATGGTGATTTTATATTGAGATGCATAAAAAATAAGAAAGACTCACAATTTCATTCAAAATCTATTTTTCAAAATTTTCTAATAACGATATCATTACAATTATTTATAGGTCCGTTGCCCATTTTTTTCTCCAACAACAAATGACAATGATCTTTATAATGGGGTGCATAAACAATGAGAAAGGCTCTCGGATTTGGCTTAGAAATGCATTTTCCTAATCGGTATAGTTTGCCGCTCGCAGTTTCTACACTTGGGTCACAAGTTCTCTAGTATTGGTTCTAGTTTTTTCTTCTTCTTCTTCTATGAACTAAACCTAGACAAACACATCACTCTTACTCTTAACGTACACAAACAGTTATTATTTTGTGGATGGATAATCGGTTCAAAGCCTAATTAAAAAAATTTTAAAAAATCAACCCTACAGGACTCAATCATGAACCCGTGTCCCCAGTGGAAGTGCTCAACCATACCCCTTCAACTTTCTTTTTTGACTATCCCGGGCATTCAGCCAAACTGCTAATGCAACCTACATAAGTGGTTCCACTATTCTACATCCATACTTTATTCCCATAACAACATATTCAAATGAACATAAAATGCGAGAGTTACTTCCTAAGGATGCAGAAACTTGTTGGGTTAAATGAAAATTAAATAAGAAAACAAGTTATGGGGGAGAAACTAATTTCAAGTAAATAATATATTAGAGGTTCTGGCACTGTACACGGTAAGTTTAAATTCATATCTTAATAAACTACACATGGATAAAGTATTTTTTCATGGTTCACAAGTGTGTTTTGTTGGTCTTGGCTTTGGTTCATCAATTATCACACCATGCCTTAATAGGGATACTTCTTACATGTCCAAATATCCTCTCAGTGATTCTTCTACATTTGTCACTCTTAAAGATAAAATCAGGGGAGCCGATAGGTTGGGGTGGGCTGGGTTTGGTGGATTCAGTTTATTAGTATTGTGCATAACTTGTAAAGGCTCAACTTGTATTCAGTCTATTTATTATTCAGGTTGAACGTTTCAATCCAAATCCAAAGCAAAAACTAATAGAGTATACTGGAGCATAAAATAAACAGGTTGGATTCAGGTCTGATGAGTACTTCATAGTGCAGTTACTAGGTTGGTTGATCGTTCAAATAATAAGAATAGGCTTAGCCTCAACCCAACATGTTTATTAATTGGGTGAACCTAATAATAGAAAGGGTCATATCACCGCAACTCAACTCCCATTCAACCTTTCATATCTCCGCAAGCCCACCTTCTCTTCTTCTTGATCAACATCTCAGTCCTTCACTTTCACCATCACTAACCATTCCATTTATACAAGTTTCAAAACCTCCAAAACATATCCAAGCCTAAAAATCACTCGACCATACCCAAGCCCACATGCAACTCATTGCACCCATTCATTTCCATCAACTTTCCAACCTGAAAACAACTTCTCATTATCTTGACCACCAACTGAGCCACCACTCTTCATCTCTTCTCATCTTCTACTCCAAATAAATGACCTAGACTCTACAGTCCCGGAACAAAAAGAACCCAATTTTTTGTTGCCTTAATAGAAGTCCTCATTGCATGTTTCAATATCCTTTCCTTTACTTGTTTTTTCCATGATTTGTTCAATTTTCAGTTTCTCTTCATTTCCTTGTTTTCCTTCATGCTTTGTTTCTCTACATTTTCTCTTCAACTTCATCTAAAAAACTCAACACATTCAACCACCTCTCATTTATCACCATGCCATCTCAATGCCTCTTCCACCAAGCCCACTTTCACAAAGTGCCTCATATTCTGTATTCCATTAACCCAATGCACAAGTAACATCAAACTGAATTTCCAAGTCAACTTACCTATTTAATACAACTCAACTACCCATCCCTTCTTAACACACACCACCTATCGACCATAACCCATTCCCACTTTCCAACCTTGAAACCTTCATCTTTGTCACCAACTCATGCCATTGTCTCACCATACCAGTTTTAGATCCACTTAATCAAACTGCCGTGAATTGCTTCTCTTCTATATTCCCATGATCAGTCCCATTTATCTGAATCACCCATCCATCATCTCACCTTTGTAACGAACCTAATCCAAACTGGCAAAGACCCCAAAATAGTGGTGTCCAAATAATGTCTTTTAAGTATTAACAAACCTAGGATTTCATCCATCCATAGCTTTTGGACAATGAAATGGAAAAAGGCACAAAAAATAAGAAAAAAATTGGGAAAAAAGAATCAAATAAAATAAATAAAATAAAATAAAAATAGAACACTCAACAAATCTAATGCAGGGACATGTAAACACCAAACTTCAAAAGAAAATCAAAGGCACTTCCATGCAGTTACAACAACAAATAGTATTTGTAGTAGATACAAGTAAAAAGGACCTGACTTTTCTTGGTTAGAGAAACTCTATTTTGGATTCTCTCTTTTTTCCAACAACTCCAGCGACGAGCAACGATGGCTGGCGGTGTGAGAGGATCCAGCGGAATCTCTAATTATACGGAGCGGAAGAGGGAGAGGGAGAGGGAGAGGGCAAGGAGAAAGTGAGCAAAAAGGTGGGGGAGGAAAAAAATGGCCTTTTTCTTGGTTGCGTGGAGGGAGACAGAGAATCCCCTCTGCAACTCCCTTTCTTCTCCGCTTAGCAGATCAAAAATTGGAGAACCCTTCTCCTTCATTTTTCTCTTCTTCCAAGAAACGCTTTGTCAAAGGGCAGGAGATCGTTGTTGTGTTTAGGGTAGAAAACGAAGTTGGTTATATACATAACAATGTCATTCGCATAAATGGAAGGGTAAACCTGTCAAATTTACTTGTACGAACCCCAATCTAGATGTTATTATGTATTCATAACCGAATTTGTCTAATTAAGATTTAGAAACAATTATTTGGAAAAAAACCCTTGTCATTATTGTGGCCTGGAAGTTGGTTCATCACAATCTGACCCAATGGACAACTGAACTTGGATAGAACTGAGTGCAATAAAGAAAAATTATATCTAAACTGGCCATGGTGGCTAGGAGTGGAAGTTTGTTTTCAAACAGTGACTTCAATAATCCCATTGGATCACATGCTTGACTGACACACCCTACTCATTCTTTACAAAACTTATGCTGCTCATACTGATGCTTTAATTGATAGAAGAAGATATCAATGCATACAAATTACAACTATACATATCATCAGAGCAACTATATTCTCTTTAAGTTGTTCCCCTACAAGTAAGAAGATGTTATTCTCTCCTAGTTTTATGGAAAGAACAAAAGAAAGAAAACATATTTATCAATACCTTTTGATCTAGAAGAATTCGTAAAACTAGAGACGAAACAAATGTTCTTTTTTATGCACCCAAACTCATTCTGATCTTCTTCAATTACATGAGAACATCTTTCATATTGCTTCTTTCTTCTGGTGATTCTCTTACACATGACAGATCTACGTGAATAATTGGCACCAAAAGCTGTTCAATTGCAACAGGGTTCTCTTTTTCTTTTTCGTCGCTACTACCATTTCTGCGGTTATGATTGATCTCCATTAGAAGAGTGTCATCTATCACCTTTGTTACTGCAACTGGAAAGGCATCACCCACCCACTGACGCAGGCTTGAACTTCCTATAAACATGCCATATGTTGGCTTCTTTCTTGTAAATGTCTCGAGCAAAAGAATCCCATGACTGTAAACGTCAGCGCTTGTAGATACTCGCCCATCCAAACCATACTCTGTTGCAAGATCACAAATAAAACCAATTAAATTACCTTGGATAGAGATTCAAGCAATGTCAATGCATCTTTTCATAGAATGAAAAATAAGTACTTCGAGAATCACAAATTCAGTGAGCATTCCGAAAAAAAAATCACAAATCCACTGGCACATATCTGATTTGCTTTCATTTCAGTCGGTGTTTTGTTTTCATATAAACGGAGAATTGTGATATAGATTGACATACATAAACAATGAAAAAGGCTCATGGAGGTTACCAAGAATACCAAATTGCAAATATTCCAACAACGAAATCGTTACTGTCCTTTAGAGTTTTCGTTCTCAAATTTGTTATCTAGCAAGTTGATGACCTCAATTTTAAACTGTGATCTTTAAACAATGGGAAAGACTCATGGATGCTACTCATAATGATATGTCAGTATATTCATGTAAAGCAAGAAAAATACAACGTAGGATGGCAAGAGTGTTTTGGTTGAAATTAATGACCCACACTACAAAACTCAAAGACCCTCCAATCCCCAAAGATGCATAAATCTGTGACAGGTTCCCAATAAAATAACCATAGAAGACTATTTCGGCTGCAAGCATGTCCCTGAGCCCCTGCCGATCAAGAGGCATTAGAAGATGATCTGAACATGCTTAACGCTTATAAGTCAGTTCTTTGTAATAAAAAAGGTGCCTGAAAATGTGAAGAATGGCAAGAGTAATTCAACATGTAGGAATTCACACTTGAAAGCATTAGAAATCACACTTGAAAACACTACAAGCACAAGCATTAAAGTTTATAGGGAATTAAATATTAGGCGGAATAGGACATTTTCATATGTACCAAAGCATCCCAAAGAACTGAAATGGTACATAGATGCTCAACACAGAAAAAAAAAATGCGTGCATTTGCAACGAAGACAATGGAAAATTAGAACCCTGGTCATGCCCAATCAGTTATTATATGTTTTTCGTGGATAAGAGATGTTTCCTTCAAAACATACACTAAGGAGAAAGAAAAAAGAGCATAACTTCGCTTCAAAATGGAAATGAGAACGATCCTTCATAGGAATTGGGAAATAGCCAAAGGCAGTAAAATAATCCAAGAAAAATACAAAAAATGACCCTATTTATTGTGTAAAAACATAAACAATGCATCTCATCATCACCATCCTTCTTATTCGAGCCATAAAGTCTTTTATTCTTCTCAAAAGATATCAGGTCCCCACAAAAAATATCTATAAGATAGTAGACAGCTTTCTAGTGCCCCTTGATAAAAATAAAAACTCAAATAATTTGAAAGGTGCCTAATATGGGTTACATTTAAATGCACCATTAAAACATGTTATTTTCTGGTAACCAGAAATAAAACCACAATTAGGAAGAGTAGCAATGTGGACTACTTAGAGACTGAATTAAAAAATGAGACCAAAAATAAACTATTTGCAGGGTTGGAGTTGGTGGGTGTGTAGATGAACTTCTTGCAGGGTAGGAGTTCGTCTGTGTGTGGATGAATTGTTTGCACTAAAAATTGTCAAAACAACCAGCGATGGTATTCATGTGGAAGTGATCATAAAATCATGCCGACTAAAAAGAGACATATTATATTTATATTCATGACTTTATGCCATTAACACTCATGGCTTCTAACTCTTAGTAATTGTGTAAGTTCTTCATTTCTCCCAACTTTATGCAGCTCATATCTAAATGGACTATTATATGCACACAATAAAGCACACAAAGTGGCCGTTCCCAAATGGAGGTGTTTAAGTTTACTCAACAACTGCCACCAGAAAATGATAAACCAAACAATTACAAATTAAAAGGCAATGACATCACCGCCAATGCTCCGTAATGTATAAAACCTCAAATGCGACTAGGGTAAAATTGAAAGGATCGCCCCGGTTTCCACCATCCCCCATCACGAAGAATAAATACTCATCTGAAGGTCCAAATAGAATTCGCCCATCATTGTGAATTGTAAATGGAGATCCAACTATTGTAATAGTTGCAGGGAAGGGGGGAAAAAAGGAAGGGCAAAGAGTGGGGAAGAAGTGAAAATCAGAG
Source organism: Cinnamomum chago (assembly GCA_038049695.1). Taxonomy (NCBI): domain Eukaryota; kingdom Viridiplantae; phylum Streptophyta; class Magnoliopsida; order Laurales; family Lauraceae; genus Cinnamomum; species Cinnamomum chago. The sequence goes on from CP142454.1 coordinate 46,290,118, forward strand.
AGTTTGATTGCTCAAAACGAGCGAGGAATAACTTTTTCAGGCATCGGCGAACACGAATTCTCCTCTTCGGCGATGATCGGAGTCTAGCAACACACAAAATACTTAGGCAGGAATGGAAGCCTTGTCTTCCGTTGCAAGATAGAGAATCCCAGCCCGAGACCCCTCTACAACTCCTATTCTTCTTCGATCAGCATACCAAAAATAGTAGAAACCTTCTCTGAGATGGAAAATCTTGAGGGCAGGATATCATCCAGATAAAAGAGGCAAAGGGCGGGAGTTAGGGAATAGAAAACGATGGTGAAAGTGGGTATAAAAAACGATGCCATGATGATATCACTCGCATGGATGGAAGGGCATAATTGTCCAAAAAACTTGTACGAACACCCATATGGATGTTTTAATGTAGTTGTAACTGAATCTGTATAATACAAGTTTAGAAATACCTTCTTTGGTAAAAATCCCAAGAAAATATAATGGGCATGACATAAATAATAAAAGAGCTCAAATTGAATCGGATAGTTTCAATACATGGATAGATAATCAATGGACATTTGCCAATTGGACCCCACCTTTTTAGATGGAAAATTGAGCAACTAGCCTCATATGTTCTTGAGATGAGGTTGGGCTTTGTCAAAAGATTCGTAAACGGGATAGGAGTATGTACAAGTTGGTTCAATGCAGCGGGAAACAAACGGTTAATTGACTTTGGCTCTACAATTTACCAATAGAAACCTAGGTAATGCACACCGGTTATAAATCAGTTTGGGCCAGGTAGGGAAATATCGTTGGGACAGTTGATTCACTTGATGGATGTGCGTTATGCGGGTGGACTCGACACCTGTTAATGTGGGCCGGCTCAGCTTGACATGCAGCTAGGGCAGATTACCACGTTTTGACCTGTTTAATAAATAAAAATATATTCTTCTTGTGAAGCCAAAAAAAGTGTTCAAAGGAGAGGAGCAGCAGCTGTGACTGAGTAACAAGGACATGAATATATAACACTTCAAAAACACGCAGATGATACGAACAAACTGTCTGACAAACCACCGAATAGAAAAATGCAAATCATACAATCTTGTGGGCACATGTACAAGAACTTCAATGCCACTTGGCATTACACTATTTGAAAAAAAAATTGCAACCGTCATCAAGTACCCAGTTTCAACGTACGGTCATCGAATTGATGTTGCCCGATATCCACGAAACGACAACTCGTTCCGAATGAATGGTTTTACGCCACGTAAACTTTCACTCCACCTGCCCCCACGACTCCGCTCGCCGTCCCGACGCGAATTTCCTCATCCCACCCAGACCCGGCGCCGTCGCTTCCACCGCCGGAATCTGACACTCCGTCACTGGGACTTTCTTCTCAGAAGATCCCTTTTCAGTCCCCGATTCCAATTCCGGAACGGCTCCCTCCTCCGAAATCTTCCTGTCGCAACTGAAAACCGCTACAAACCTCGCCCAAAACCCCAATCTTCCTCTGTCCTTGGCATCCCTCGATCGGATCCTTCCGATGCAGGAGACCTTAGGCGACTCCGGTTCGGCCACGGCCGGTTTTGGGAAGAGCCGGATGTTTGGGGGGCGGCAGCAGCGGCGGCGGGAGGAGAAGCGGAGCTGGGCGGAGTCGGGGCGTTTGGGTAGGCCGATGATGGAGGGTTTGGATTTGAAGCGCTTTGAATTGGGATTGGAATTGGAAGTGATAATGGGGTTTAGAATGATTGCTCCACTTTTGGTTGATTCGTTTCGGTAGAGGACGGCGTTTCGATCGACCCAATCTATCTCGTTCTCGGCAGGGAGGCGGAAGGACTCGGCCGGGCTGTCGCGTTCCGGGTCGATTAGCGTCTCGCAGACGACTCTTCGGCCACTACCAACTCGTAACAGGGTTTGAAGATCCACTTGCGGCATCTGCTATGTTAAAAGAGAGAGATAGAGAGAGAATGTTGTTTGGACGTATAGAGAGAGAAAGAAGGGATAGTGTTTGAACTTGAGAGAGAGAGAGACAGAGAGAGAGGGAGAGATTGATTTTGAGAGAAAGTGGGGTTGGGAGGGGGGAATTTAAAGAAGGGGGGGAGGAAAGAGATGCGAATGAGGATGTAAGACTTCTGGAAGGGGGGGTTTTTGGTCTCTATCTTTGTAAGCGAGGATGGATTGGGCTTTTAAAAGTCAAACCCATTGTTTTTTATTGCACACGGATTTTATGCTCGTTAGAGTTGGGCAGTTACTTGTAGTTGTGTATGCGAAAACACCTGGCCAAGGACTGGTTACCTTAACATGTTCATGTGTAATATAGCCGGAATTTCTTCTGCGGGCACCTTAACCCTCCGTTTGAGAAGGGGAAGGGGGGGGGGGGGGGGGGGGGGGGGGGGGGAGGAGAAATTTAAGAGGAAAGAAAAATAAATGGGAGGAAAAATTAATTTTACTTCCTCTTGTTTAGGAAGTCAAAAAGTAGGGGGAAGAAAGTGAAAAACTAGGGTTTTGTTTGTTTGTGAGATAGAGAGAAAATTACAGTTTTATCCCTACTTTTGTAAAAAGTTCAAAATTATCTTTTACATATAAAAAGTAATTTGGTAATTTTGTCCATTTCCCCCTCCTTTCCTCCATTCCCCCCCCCCCCCCTGTTTTGGGGGGAAAATTTTTACACCCATTTTCCCCTCCCTCCCATTCCCAAACACCCTCCAAAAAACTTTTCCCCCCACTTTTTTTTCCTCCCCCCCATTTTCCACCCTTTCCAAACGGAGGGTAAAGGGCATGTAGAGTGAATTAAATCACGGTGAGTTGAGACATCAAAACAACATAGAGTAAAATATAAGGTGTTATGATGGTGTTTTGTTTAAGTGTTTTGGTATGAAATTTTTTTGACCTCTCAGTATAGAAAAGTGGAATTTGTCTTGTCTTTTAAATAGGATATTTCTTTTTTGACTTTTTTTTAAAAAATTCGGATGGAATTTTGAAATTGTTTACTTTTGATATGATACATTGTCTCTTTTTTTTTTTCCTTCTGGATTCACTTTATTTGCTTTAACATGTTAATTGCCAAATACACCCTAATGCAAAATTGCCTCACCCTCCATTCATGGCTTATAGTGCAATTCATGTATGCAGTGTCCTGAGGACGCCTGGAGGAGAAAATTAAAAATATGTACGTCTCTGTAATTTAGTTAGTTATCTATATTTAATATGCGAGTGTAGAGTTTTATTTGTTCATTTCCATTTGTATATATTATATCATATGAACTCGCCTCCTATGGGATTGGGGATGAAAGACTCAAATGAAACTTAGAGGTTTTCAAAATATCAATCTCATTATATTAGGGCGCTTCTATTGGCACACAAGAAATCACTCTCCTTGCATAGAGGAAAAAAAATACCTTTCCTAAATTACCGCTCCTCCTTCCTCCCTCCACCCTCCACCTTCCTAAAAATTACCCCGGCCGGCCTCCCTCCCCCCATCCTCCACCTTCCCTTTCCTCTTTGTTGCTTCTTCATCCTCCATCCTCCCCCTTTGTTCTCTCTCTTCCTCCCTCCCTCTTTATTCTCTCTCTCCCTTTATCTTCCTCCTCTTCTTCTCTCTCCCTCTATCTCCCTCCTCTTTGTCTCTCTCCCTCCCTCTCTCTCTCTTCCTCTCCCTCTTACAGCGACGTCTGGGCCTCTTGATTGGACGTCGCTGTGGGAGGAGAGGAAGAGGGAAGGAGGGAGAGAGAAAACGAAGAGGGAGATAGAGGGAGAGAGAGAATAGAGTGTTAGATTGTATAACCTCAATCCAGTGGGTAATACGAATAAACTGATTTATTTCATTAATTAATTTATATTTTCATGCTTTATTCATGAGATGAATGGTATTTTATTCTATGTTTGCTCGTGACTAATACAAAATGATATAATGGATCATGAGATAAACCGGGGCCCACAAGTATATTAGATGTGATCCATGTATTTGGATAAGATCTACATACAAGAGATATAGATCACAAATCTTATACTTAAATTGATTCACAGCCAGTGATGAGGTTAGGCATCTCATTTGATAAGGGTGCAGTACTATGATCACTATTAGATAGTGTGATATGTCTCGATCATCAGAGTGTATGACTCTAAATCATCATGCTGGTATGTTGGATGTACTGAATAACCATGAGCAGCACCTTATACAAATCTGTCTTTTGATCAAAATGACTGCTCTCATAATTCCCAAGCAATAGGCTCTTAATCCTGAGAGATTAATGGATTCAAATTTCTACTATGCATTTACTTTGAGTCGTCAATGAGTGAGGCCAATTGTAGGTCAACAATTCGATATTTTGGGTACGTGGTAGTAGGGCTGTGGGAACATATAATTCTCAAGATGGAATATATCCTCATAAATATCCCATTGTGCCAATTAATGGATTTTATCATTAGGGAGTGCGCACCCATCTCAATTAAGATTTAATTGGATGAAACTGATGATTATTGTGATTAATTAGGTCATAAGGATAATAAGAGATGGATCTAATTTGGTTGGACAAATTTATTCCAATAGATCGATGGATATATTTGATGGAGGGGCCTACTTTAATTCATTGGGAAGTTTATGGTCTCCTTGTAATTATTCGTAAGACTCCAGTGCAATTGCATTTAATTAGTGGACTTATTTGCAATTAACTGTGGGTCCAGAGTTCACATGAGATGTGGATCTAGATTGTTAGTTGAAGCTAGATTCTAAGGAATCCCTAATGATCCTCATGCTAGCCCTAATAAGAGAATATCGCTACTTTCATTAGAACTCTTAAGGAAAGGAGGAGTATGATACTTACTAAGAATAGAAGTGAGACTTCTAATCTTGGTCTAAGAGGAGGTGTGCCAAAAACTATAAATAAGAGGTGAGTGTTAGAGATCTTGACACAATAATCTCTCAAGTTCCTCTCTCTCGTCTGGTTTCCTACTAGAGATCTAGGGTTCTCTTCAACTTGGAGATCTCACCATTCTCATTTAGAAGTTCTCTAAGAGGGTCATAGCGTGGAAGAACACAAAGGCAAGAGAGATCAAATGTTTGTGGAAAAGGTTTTCGTAGAGATCAAGTTCGCGATTAGAGCACAACCGAGCTCCAAAGGTATATAGATCTATTATCTATTTGAATTAGTAGATCTAGTTATGTGTGTTGCTTCTTGTTCTATCTTCTTGATGAATCTTTGATCTTAATGCATGAGATTAGGGTTTTAGATCTTGGGCTTGTGTTTTTGGCCTGATAGATATTTGATCCTTGCAGCAAGTGAGTCAAAAAGTTTTGAATATCTGTCCACTAGCTCACCTACTTCCAACATAGAGAGGGAGGGAGAAAGAGAGTAGAGGGGGAGGGAGGAAGAAGAACAAGAACAAGAAAAGAGGAAAAAGGGGCCTACCGAGTGGTCTCCCTCTCGGGGGAATGGGTAATGGGTTATTTAGGTTTTTTTTTTTTTTTTTTCTGTTCAAAAAGTTTTTTTTGGTGTGCGGGAAGAATGTCCCTTATATAATCGAAACACCTTGATACATGATCCTTAAAACTTACTTCTTTTAGGCAATTTAGTGGAATAACTTAATTGTAGGAATTATGTGGCCAAAATAACAGGGTGAATTGCAAACATGAACTGTGCCAACCCCTCTTGCTTGAGAATTTCTCTATATCTGTGTAAATGATATATGAATGTGGCATCAGTGAATATATATGACGTCGTGCACCCAATTCCGCAGCAGAACCATTTTTTCAATTCTTTTTAAGAAAAAAAATGCTTGGTTTCTACCATTCTAGTCATTTGGGTTTTTTTATTTTTTATTTTTTTTTATTTAATATTTTCTTGGGTACATACTCAGTAAACCCACACAATCATGCTACTCGAGTCCATATCCGTAGACCCGGGGATTGATCCCTGATTGTAGGTGTGGATCGGGAAGATGACTTACCACTTGGGCATCGCAAGTGGATTCCCAAAAATTGAGTGAAGTCTTTTGGGCACTCAAAGAACGGCTTTTCGTCTCTATGGTTGAAGAGGCTACAGGGATAAAAATGGCTTGGGTTTAGCTTGGTTCCACATGGTACACAAGACAAATCCTCGTTCTCAAATGTAGCTTAGTTACTCTAGACATGTTCAGACCCCATACACATTTCCTAACTTATATACATATTCAATATAATTTTATACGTGTGTAATACACATTAGTGTCACTAGGATCAACATATATGAATCCAATGGACCTAAACTTGGAACCTAATTTTATTTGGGTCCATATGATAGATCTGAGATTCAGACTTACACTAAACTTAAATCTCGCATTATAGTCATCATCGAGCCCAGATTCATGACCATGTGAGTTTGACCTAAATCTAGCTTATTGACTGTACTATTGGTAATGGTGGGTTAACCGAGTTACTCAGGAACTCAAATCAGTTGAAGACAATAGTGACTCAGTCATTCTAAAGAGAGCTGATGGTCATCATCAGCTGACAAACAGAAACTAAGTTAGTTGATCTTTCAGTTATTCTATTGTAACAGGAATATGTTCATCTTGAGTTTGTTATGACCAGTCTATATAAAGACTGACATGCGTCTGCAATTGCTAAGTTCAGCAAATAAGAAATCTCTGAACACTTTTTCTCTCGGGTTTCTCTTCTTCTTCCTTCCTTCTTTTCGAAGCTTTCTTGGTATAAGAGCTCTGAAAGGCACATGCCTTCAAGATCCTATAGCTGCTGCTTGTGTCTTCCATCCTCATCAAGATTTGACTGCTATCTCTATCTGGTCTCAGGATCTGGTCTTCATCTTCGCAGAACACATTGTTCGCGTGAGCTGTTAGAATCTGTAACTTAGGAAAGTTATAGTTGTAGTTGTAAATACAGAATCACCCCAATCAAGGGATGATTTGATCTTTGCCAAAGATATATGTATAACCAAAATTAGGATCAGAAGTTTTCCTATTTATTTGTATTCTCTCAATGTAAAGTTATAATTGAAAATACAGAAATACAAGAGTTGACATGGTATCAGAGCAAGGAATCTGATAAAAAACTCTAGCTTAATTCTCGTGTTTGATTTGTGCCTTCAAGCTATGGTTGACATCAACTCCGGTGACCCTCCACTACATACCAACTCCATCCTCACCACCCTTACCAACCAAATGACCAAAGCTTTATCCAAAGCCCAGGTCTCGACTCAGACCACCAAAAACATGACCGCTCCAATCGGCATCAAGTTGGATGGGTCCAACTACGCCCTTTGGTCCTAGGTTGTCGAGAAGTATATCTCCGGCAAAGACAAACTGGGATATATCAACGGCAACTGTCCACCACCGCTGCAGGTAGATCCATCCTTTCAAAAATGGCGTATCGATAATGCCATTGTCAAAGGGTGGTTGATAAACTCTCTGGATCCGACACTCATTGGAAACTTCATCCGATTTCCCACTGCAAAATCGGTCTGGGATGCCATTGCTACGACTTATTTTGATGCAGTGATACTTCTCAAGTCTATGAACCCCGGCGCCGTGTGGCTCGCCTGCGACAGGCTGGCAGCTCCCTTGAGAAGTTCTACACCGACCTACAAGGACTTTGGCGGGAAATCGATTTCCGCCGTCCGAATCCGATGGAATGCGCCACTGACATCCACCACTACAACAACCTACTCCAAGAGGATCGTGTTTACATCTTCCTCGACAGTCTTGATGATCGCCTCGACAATATCCGCAGCGATGTACTTCAGATTCGCCCATTTCCTTCCATCGAGCAAGCCTATGCTCATGTTCGCAGGGAGGCTCTCCGACAGGCAGTCATGAGCACCGGCGACCCTGACAATGCCTTCGGTGCAGTTCTGGCCACCAAGGGGCTAAAACTAAGTTCAGCCACCTCACCTTCTGATGTGGTCTCCAGCCAGCCCACTGGGAAGTCCGCTACAACCTCTAAGTCACGGACTGTTCCTGATGGAATGAAATGTTCCCATTGTGGCAACCAGCGCCACACAAGTGAGAATTGTTTTTAAAAAAATGGCTATCCTGATTGGTGGTATGAGTTGCAGGCAAAGAAAAAGAAGGAGGCTGGTGGGGATACGCATACGGGCAAGGTGGCTGTAGTGTCAGCCGAACCCCACCTTTCCTTAATTCCCCAGACTAAGTCTTCCCAGGATGCGGGACCCGGCTCCGATAGTAACATTGGTTCTGGGTTAGTTACCTCCTCTTATGATGTTGATCGTGGTGCTTGGCTCCTTGACTCCGGAGCCATAGACCACATGACTTTTGTAGCTACCGACTTTACTACGACATCTCCACCGCGACGCACCAGTGTTGCAAATGCTAATGGGGTTGTCTCTCCAATCACAGGGGCTGGATCTGTGTCTCTCTCTCCTTCCCTCCAATTGTCGAATACGTTACTTGTACCATCGCTCTCGAAATTACTATCTGTTAGTCAAATTACTACATAATTAAATTGCGCTGTCCTAATTTATCCTACATTTTGTCTCCTTCAGGATAATTCTCACCAAGGAGATAATTGGGCGTGGTACTAAAAGGGGGGCCCATACTACATGGAAGACGTCAGCGTGGGTCATGCTCATTACGGACAGAGTGATGGGAGGGAACGACCAATCTGGCTATGGCATCGACGTTTGGGGCATCCAAACTTTGGTTAACTGAAACATTTACTACCTTGTCTTTTTTCTAATATGGCGTTGTTTGACTTTAAATGTAATACCTGCATTTTAGCCAAAAGTCATCGTACTTCTTATCCCCTAAGCATGAATAAAAGCACTATTCCTTTTGCTCTAGTTCACTCTGATGTGTGGGGTCCCTCCCCTATTTCTATTGGTTCTGGTATTCGTTGGTTTGTCATTTTTGTTGATGATTGTACTCGTATGACTTGGCTTTAATTGATGAAACATAAAGATGAAGTGCTACATGTGTTTCAATCATTCCATACAATGATTCAAACTCAGTTTTCAGCCAAGCTACGAGTTCTTCGCTCTGATAATGGTGGTGAATATGTTAATCAACGCTTCCGCAGCTATTTCGAACACCATGGACTGTCCATGAGACATCGTGCCCTCAGACCCTTTAGCAAAATGGTGTTGCTGAGCAGAAGAACCGCCATATTCTTGAAATTGCACAAGCTTTACTACATGGAGCTCATGTGCCAACTCGATACTGGTCTGATGCGGTGTCCACCGATGTACATTTACTCAACAGACTACCCTCCAAAGTCTTAAATTTTAAGACTCCGCTCCAGGTTCTGGGATCCCATGTCTCCATACCCACAGCCCTAATGCTCCCACCCCGAGTATTTGGTTGTGTGGCTTATGTGCACCTTTACAAAAATCAAAGAACCAAATTGGATCCGTGTGCTCTCCGCTGCCTCTTCTTGGGCTACGCTGTGCACTAGAAGGGCTATCGATGTTATGATCCCTCTACCCGACGCACCTACGTGACTATGGATGTCACCTTCCTGGAGTCCGACACCTTTATTCCATCCCCCAACTTTTCTCTTCAAGGGGAGACTCGAGATGAAGAGCAGAATTGGTTGCACTTTGACTGGCCAAACAGTGAAACAGTGGTGGATGAAGCACCAAGCCTAGGGCCGGTTGAGCCCATAGGGCCAGATAGGCCTACAGAGCAGAATACACCTGCAGGAAATGATACGCCTTCGGAAACTGAACCAAGATCCCCCCTTTTTCAGTACCTGCAGACCCATCTCCTGAGAATATCCCTGAGGTAAGCACTCTCGACATGCCTTCAAATATAAATGACTTGAATACTCCTACTGGATATACATTACATTTCAGGGAAAATCGTGGCAAGCCACCGAATAGATACTCTCCTGATATTGAAGAGCGAAGATCAAAGTATCCAATTGCCAACTACATATCTACCAGGAGACTATCTGAACCCCTCAAAGCATTTGTGCATGTACTTTCCTCAAATCAAGTTCCAGCTGGAGTTCAGGAAGCCTTGTCTGATTCGAAATGGACTCGGGCAATTAAAGAAGAAATGGACGCACTACTAAAGAATGACACATGGACCCTAGTTCCGTTACCTGAAGGGAAGAAAGCAGTAGGGTGCATATGGGTATTTTCCATCAAACACAAGGCAGATGGATCTGTCAAAAGGTATAAAGCAAGACTGGTGGCAAAAGGCTATACATAGACATATGGGGTAGACTACCGAGAAACCTTTTCACCAGTTGTGAAGCTGAGCACTGTATGGATATTGTTATCTCTTGCAGCTAACCTTGATTGGCCATTACATCAATTTGATGTAGAAAATGCCTTTCTACACGGTGACCTTGAAGAAGAAGTGTACATGGACCTTCCTCCTGGCTACATGGCATCCACTGAAACCAAGGTCATGTGCAAACTGAGACGAGCACTCTATGGGTTGAAACAATCACCTCGAGCGTGGTTTGGGCGGTTTAGTCTGGCAATGAGGAAATACGGGTTCAAGCAAAGCAACTCAGACCATACATTGTTCCTGAAGCACAAATTGGGCAAGGTAACCGTGTTGATAGTATATGTGGATGACATGATTATCACAGGAGATGATGAAGAAGAAATATCCAGACTACAGAAGGAGTTGGCCACCGAATTTGAGATGAGAAACTTGGGAGGACTCAAGTACTTTCTGGGAATTGAAGTTGCAAGGTCCAGACAAGAAATATTTTTGTCTCAAAGGAAGTATGTGCTGGATTTACTAACTGAGGTAGGAATGTTGGAGTGCAAACCAGTGGATACTCCAATTGTTCAAACCACAGACTTGGCGAATACCCAAATCAAGCACCAACGGATAAAGGGAGGTACCAAAGGTTAGTTGAAAAACTTATATACCTCTCACATACTTGTCCAGACATTGCATATGCTGTAAGTGTGGTTAGCCAATTCATGCATAATCCGAGTGAAGATCAAATGGATGCTGTGATCCGGATATTACGATACTTGAAGTCCTCGCCTGGGACGGGACTTATGTTTTCAAAGAATAGTCATTTAAGAATTAACGACTACACAGATGTAGATTGGGCTGGAAACATCTCAGACAGAAGATCCACTTCAGGTTATTTCATGTTTGTTGGTGGGAATCTTGTTACATGGAGAAGCAAGAAGCAAAAGGTGGTTGCACTTTCCAGTGCTGAAGCAGAATTCCGTGGAATGGCAAAAGGACTTTGTGAACTACTCTGGATCAAGAGACTACTTATTGAACTAGGCTTCGCCTCTACTTCAGCAATTGATCTCTTATGTGACAACAAAGCCGCTATTGCAATATCTCACGATCCAGTCCAACATGATCATACAAAACATGTGGAGGTGGATCGACATTTTATCAAGGAAAACTTGGAAGAAAAAATAATTCGATTTCCATTTGTGAAGTCTGAAGACCAACTAGCAGACATACTCATAAAGGCAGTATCAAGCAAAAAGTTTCACAACTCACTCAACAAGTTGTGCATCAAAGACTTGTATGCATCAACTTGAGGGGGAGTGTTGGCGTGAGCTGTTAGAATCTGTAACTTATGAAAGTTATAGCTGTATTCGTAAATACAAAATCACCCCAATCAAGGGATGACTTGATCTTTGCCAAAGATATATGTATAGCCAAAATTAGGATCAGAAGTTTTCCTATTTATTTGTATTCTCTCAATGTAAAGTTATAATTGAAAATACAGAAATACAAGAGTTGACACACATCTCTTGATCAAGATCTGCAGAATCTGATCTTCGTCTTCAAGATCGGGCCTGGTTTTCCTCTTTGAAAAACTAAGCAAAGTGTTGTTTACTCCTTCAGATTAGAATTCACTGCAGGTGATCTTTGTTTCTGGTCTTCAATTCTTGTTTTGCTTCAAGAATCTTCTTTTGCCAGCTATTTGTGACAATTCCGTAAGAATTTGTCTTCTTCATCATTTTCATTCACGAACCAAACTCTTTCCTTCCCGATTTCTATCATAGGAAGCTTGATCTCAGTAAAATTGTCGAATCACAACTACCTGCTATGGAGATCTCAATTTCTGCCTGTTCTTCCGGTAAATGGGCTAATTGGGTTCATAGATGGTAGCTATCCTTGTCCGTTTGAATCTCTTGTTGATTCTGATGGAATTCCAACCAAGGAACCAATCATGAATTTGTTGAATGGATCCAACAAGAATAGAATGTCTTGTGTTGGATCAACGGTACATTGACTGAGACCGTACTAGCACATGTGGATGGCTTGTCATCAGCATGGGCAGTCTGGACTGCTCTAAAAAAGCTCTTTGCTTCATTCTCTCGATCTCACATTATACTGCTCTAAAAAAGCTCTTTGCTTCATTCTCTCGATCTCACATTATACAGTTGAAGACCCAACTTCAATCTGCAAAAAAAAAAAAAAAAAAAAAAAAAAAAAAATGGAACCCAATCTATCACTGATTCCATACAAAAGACTAAGCATTTGTCTGATAGTCTTGCTTCTGCATCTTCTCCTATTGATGATGATGATTTAGTCATCTATACACTTAATGGATTACCATCTGAGTATGGTCCCTTTAAGACCTCTAGCAGAACTTGTTCCAGTCCTATTTCTCTTGAAGAACTTCATGTGTTGTTTTCATGTGAAGAGAAGAATATCGATACTACACTGCAACATGTTCCGGACTTCTTCTCTACTGCCTTTCTCTCCTCCAAAGGTGATTAAGCTAAGTCAAATACGTACAGCAACAACAGAGGCAGGACTAGTTATTGGAGCAGAGGCAGAGGTTGAACTAATCTCAAAGGCAGAGGTCAAGGCTTTTAAACAAACAGTCCACAACAGCCCTTACAACAGAAGCAGTGCTGCCAAATATGCAACAGAACTGGACACTCTGCTTTGGATTGTTACCATCGTATGGACTTCTCCTACCAGGTGCGCCATCCTCCTTCTCAACTTGCAGCAATGGCAGCCTCTTACAACCCTGAGCAGACGTGGTTCACTGATACTGGAGCCATGAATCATAAAACCAATGATATGAACAATCAATCAGAATACCAAGCCATAGACAAGGTTGCTATAGGCAATAGTCAAGGTTTGCAAATACTGAACTCTAGTTTCTTTATCGTTAGAACCCCCTCTACTGTGTTCCAACTTAATAATATTCTTCATGTTCCTAACATTACCACCAACCTCTTGTCTGTCTATCAGTTCTCTAAAGACAACTATTGTGTCTTTGTTATTTATGCTTCTGGGTTCCGAATACAGGATCGTAAGTCAAGGAAGACTCTTTTCCAAGGGTCGAGTAAGAATGGCTTATATACATTTCCAAGTGTCATCTCTCCTTCCACTCACGCTACTGCTCTTATTGGCGAAACCAATTCAGCTGGTGTAAGACCCTATCTTGAGTGACATCGATTAGTATTAATTAAGTCGTGTTTTAGTTCTAACTGTGTTTAGTGTGTTTTGACAACGCTGGGATTAGAATAGCTTTTGTTATAGTTTTGGGGAATTTTGAGTGCCTTTGTGACTAGTGGGGGCCCTTTGGGGGCTCCTTTTTTGACGTTACATTTACTTGGGGGATTATCCGAGATTCCACTGATTTGTATTTTTATCTCGTTTTACTCATCTCATTAATCCCTACAACTTTTATGTTGATCCCGTGCCCGTTCGAGTCCTCGATACCAGACTTTCCTAGCATTGAGGGCAAAACAATCTTTTTACACTAAGTCTATACCCCAAATTTGATATTCCCGAAACTCGCGAAACATATACTTTTTGGAAACTAGACATTTCGGTGATCATTTTTCTTTCCTTCGTCGAATTCGTTCAAAGTCCCAAAAACCATGATTTCAACCCACAAAGATTTCCAGTGGTGGAGCCCACTCTTGACTTGTATAAAGGAAGACTTTTCTTGTCTTTTCTCCTTCTCCTTTTCAGCTCAAAAGCAACCCAAGCTAGGGCTCTTCCTCCTTTTTCTTCTTCTCTTGTTTTCCATCACCAAATCACCACCAAATCTTGCACCAATTAGCAAATGGAGGTTGTTTTCTTCTTTCTCTCCTTGAGAGCTCATCATTGATATCCTTTGTGAAGGAAACCACTCATCCCAAGACCCTCATTGAACTAGCCTTTTCCATTTGAAGAACTTCCTAGTAAGAAATCCCTTCCATCTCTTTTATATGTGTCCTTCTAGCCTAAGAGAAGCCCCATTTTCATTATTGGAAACTTTCCTTTCTTGTTCTTTGTTTTGACCTATTTAGGGTTTGTATTTTTGGGGGTTTTGTGTGTAGCTTGGAATCTTGTCCTGGAAGTGATTAGAGCTTGTTTTTTACTAAGCTTGGACCTAAGGCAAGTGGATGAATGGATAGTTTGAGCATTAAATAGTTTTATGACAAATGTGGTTGATTTTATTGTTTTCCATTCATGTTTATTTATTTGCATTGACATGAAATAAATGCTCATGAAAGAGTCTTGTTAGTGCATTTAATGTCTTGGAAATGTGTTGGTTCATAACCTTCATTTATCTCTTGTTTATAGCTCAAATGTGTTCTTGTTGTAGTGGTTTCCTTCCCTTCTTTCTTTATGATTAGATGTGATATGATTGGAGGAGGATGGAGTGGATGTTGTAGGGGATTTAATGATGGTTTGGATAGGGTTTTGAGCTCCTCATTTGGTGTATACAAGGGGTTAAAAAGGGGTTGTAAAAGGATGGGAAAGAGAGGAGCAGAACTGTCCCGGAACCAATTTCTAGGCAGTTCGCTCGAGCGAGCTTGACAAGTCACTCGAACGAAGTGTCCAAAAAAGTGTTCCAACCATTCCAGTGGATAGTTTGCTCGAGCGAACTGAATTTTTGCTCGAGCCAACCTGAACCGGATGAGTTCGCTCGAGCGACCTCAACTTCGCTTGAGCGAACCCGCCCAAAAAACCATTCTAAAGAGCTCACTACTCGAGCGAACTCCAGGTTCGCTCGAGCGATGGGTACTGTTCATCTAGGCTATTTTGGGAGCACAAATGAAACGTTTAAATAATTGAGAGAGGTTTGTTGGGAGCTCTATTGTGATGGGAAGACTCAATCTTATGATTTGAAATCCATTTGAGAAAGAAACCACATAACGAGGATTCATTTGAAGTTTTGAAAATCCTAAAGTGTATAAGGAGCCCAGATTGTCCCCAAACTCAAGGAGTACCAAGATGTTATTAATTTGGCATACGAGAATCCTATTCACCTTAAACAAATCTTGAACCCGATATTTTCCCCGAAACTTAAATGGTTCATTGTATTTCAATGTTCCCGAGATTTATACTACATGAATTGTTATCCCCGAAAAAATTAAAATTGTACTTGTATAGTTACTAGTTCAGAAATGCATTGTCCGCCATGAAATGACAGTTGTGCCTTTGAGCATCCCCATCTCGCTTGTTTACATACTTACACTTGCTGTATTTTACACATGTCTTGATTTCTGTTATTTAATGTATGAGTCGGCACCACTAAGCTTGGATAACCTTACCGGTCTGATCCACCGACTTGGAGATACCCCTCTTGTCCCGCCATCTGCAGTTTGGATCACGCTACCCGATCATTACCGTGGTCTTGTCCCGATACCCCAGATTGCTGTAGTGGTTCCCAATACCCGGCTCACCACCGTGGTTCCCGATGTACGACTTGCTACCGTGGTCATGTCCCGTATATTATATGTATATGTATATTTCGTTGATTCTCCTCACTTCGGTGACTGAGATCAACGCCCCGATATGGTCTTGTCACTTCGGTGATAAGGGGCTTAGCTTGGTGTGGTTGTCATCTTGTTTGTTTCCCGTCTCCTTGGTTACCTTGCATGATTTACATTGCATACTTGCTTTTGAATAAATGATTTATCTCTTTTATGGAAATTATTATTTAAACAGGTCTAAATGCTTTTGGAGGTAAATTCGTTTATTATTATATTGTTATATCTTTTCACTCACCTGCCAGACCGTCATGTCTGATCCTTTGCTTTGGTACTCAGGTCCGGATATTGCCTACCCCGAGGCGAGTTTGAGGAGGCGGTCGGTGAACCTCAATGTTTAGTTGAGTGGCATGTTGATGATGTCGTTTAGACATCCGGTTGTCACAAAAGACGTAACATTTTGGGGAAATGTCTAACTCATTCTTTGAGGGATTATTTTGTTTATATTGGCCTTTGTTGGCCTCTATTTTTGGGAAATGTAATTAAATGATTTTTGTATAACTTTAACAAATACTTTGGGAAATGCCAATGATCATTGCTCATTCTGATACTCGGTTTATACATGTGTTATCGTCTTGTAACTAGAGTTGAATTACTAATTTGATTTGCTACACGCTTCCACACTAAAACAAAAATATACTTTGTTGTTGTGATATCCTCACCGCGGACACCCGTGGGAAATTAAATAAATGTGTGCATCTTATCACCACACCTCTTCACTTCACATCACACTGGTCCCGATCCTGGATTAGTTCGGTAGACCCGGTCTGGGGTTGCGACAAACTGGTATCAGAGCGAGACGTGTTTCAAGCAATTAAAAGAAAATAGAAATCCTAAGGACGTGGCGAGGATTCGTTAGACTCTTCTTTAGCTAGTATCGAGTGAGCAATATGTGACCCTATATTTGATTATTATGTGCTAACAACTTGTTTTGCAGTATCATGCCACCTCGTAAGCGACCAATAAACGACAATCCTACCACAAGTAACAGTGACCATACATGGCCAATTGAGAAGGATATTGTTGACAACACTATGCAAAATCAGTTCCAACAGATGATGCAGGCAATGATTGATCAACAACATCATGCTAATGACAATCAGGCTAGGCTACAAGAACAAATGGCAAAGAAAGGGGAAAATAATGCTAGAGAGTTGGCAGAAATGTAGAGATAATTGCTAGAGGTGTTACAAAGAAAACCCGAACCAGTTCAAGCCCAACCCACAATTGTCATCAATCAAAGAAAGCATGACCCAAACGCGTTGTTTGAATGATTTCGGAAGAGAGCTCTGAAAGAGTTCCTAGGAACAGAAGATCCATTAGTTGCAGATGACTGGTTAGAACATACAGGGAACATCTTCGAGATCTTCCAATGCACCAGAGGAGAACGAGTGAAGCTTACAACATCTCTCTTTACCAGTTCAGCAGACATATGGTGGAAGACAGTTCAAGATGAGTACAGGACTATGGCAGATGCAGTTGCATGGGCAAACTTCAAGAGACAGTTTCATGACAAATATGTACCCACCCACATCAAGAGGCAAAAGGCAGTGGAATTCCAGCAATTTGTGCAAGGAACATGACAGTCCTCGAATACCTCACTAAGTTCGAGAGATTGTCTAGATATGCTCCAGAGTCAGTGGACACGGTGGATAAGAAGATTGCAAATTTCTTAGAAGGACTTAACCCCATCATTGAGAGAGATGGTACGGGAGTAGTACCACTTGCCACTTTCAAAGAAGCTGTCAAGAGAGCCTACAAATTTGAGAACTTTCACAACAAAATCCTCAGAGTTCAAGGAAAAGGGAAACCTCGGCAGCAAAACTACCAGTAGAAGAACCAGCAGCACAAGAGACAGATGCCAGAGCAGAATATTAAGAATCAGGCAATCTGTATCCATTGTGGGAAAAACCATGAGAGTACCCAATGTCGTACCATTACGGGAGCATGCTTCAGATGTGGTTAGATGAACCATTAGAAGAGGGACTGTCTGAGACAGAACAGGCATAATCAACAACAGGGAGCACAGCGCCTAACACCACCACAGAAAGCAATGGTTGTCCAGAATCAAGCAAGGCCACTTCAGGAACAAGCACCACAACAGCAACAACAAGCCTGTCAACAGGGACAGAATCTGAATCAGCGTCCCCCATAATAGAATAGAAACGTCCTACAAGGCAGGTCACAGCAGGCTCAGAACAGGCCACAACAACGAGGACAAATCTATGGGGTCAATAGAGCTGACGCAGAGGCTGTAGGAAATGTAGTGGAAGGTACACTCCTCATTTGTGGAATTAAAGTTAGGATTTTATTTGACCCGGGCTCTACACACTCGTTTTTGTCTCATGCATTTTCTAAGTTGATTGATGTGCATGATATAGAACTTGAGTATATTTTGACTGTGGCAACCCAAGTAGGTAAACAAGTTATTTGTAGATATTTTTATCCTAGTTGTGCAGTTTGAAAGCCCGGGGATCCTAACCCTAGAGGGGGGGGTGAATAGGGTGAGCTACAAATTGTGACCAATTATGACAAATTTTAACTTCTTAAAAATAAACTAGTCACAAGTGATGATAAACAAACAATATGCGCAAGCTAAAAAGAATCACCACAAGCATACACCACAGCACAAAGGTTTATAGTGGTTCGGCCTCAATGCCTACGTCCACTACCGGCTTGTGATCCAATCACCCCACCGGATTTCCACTAATTATGTTTTTTACTAGGCTAAGCAATAACCTTTACAATGTTGTTTTTATTGGCTTAACAACAACCTTTACAAGATGCTTTTCTAGGCTAAGCAATAACCTTTACACAATGCTTTTCTTAGGCTAAGCAATAACCTTTACACAATGAGAGATTTCTCAAAGAAGGTGTCTATGCAAGAACACTCTATGAGATACAATTAAAGCTCAATGGAATTGCCTCTTAAATAGGCTAATATGAAAGTATAAATCAACTCACACAAACACTATATGAATGCAAATGTGTATGCTCATGATGCGTGTGTGTGATAACTTCAATCAAGTTTAAAAAGAAGGCTCATTCAAATATATGCTCAAGGCATTTCAAAGTTTAAGGCACATAAAAGATTTGATTGAAGTTTAATGCAAATCACATGTATGAGAAACAACTTGTTAATGACATGAAAATCAAAGACTCACAAGTTGTATGAAAATGACTAACTTAGAACATGTGATGCATGTGCAATGTTGTTTTCAAAACCAAATTAATTTAACTAAAGTTTAAATGAATGAAAACAACAAATTGAGTTTCAACCAAGAAAATGAATCATGCTAAAAGAAAACAAAGATTTAGGCTAAGCATGATTAATGAAGATTTTAAATCAAAACTTGGTTTGAAAACAAAGTGAAGAATCCAATCTTAATTAGATAAAAGATTAAGAGAAGAATGGATTCAACACATCATAGTTATCATGCTAAAAATCATTTACCAATAATTTAAACAAAGCATATAACATATGATTAAGAGAGGTAGAGCTTACTTAGAGATTTAACTTCATTAATCCAAGCTTTAGCTCTCCAAATGACTCTTTGGTCTCTCTTAGTTCATCCCCTTTGTCTTGTCTCCAAACTCCTCAAAGATGGCTTAAAAATCTCCAACTTTGACAAAGGAAAGAACTACATTTTATAGCTCAAAACTGCCCAACGGCTAGTCTCAGGTCGACCTGGCCCTTCCCCGGTCGACCTGGCCTTCACAACGGCTATAAAAAGATCCGTTAGACAGGAGCCTACTGCTCAGTCCCGGTCGACTTGGCCTCCAGTGTGCCCGGTGGACTTGGCACACTGCAGTCCCGATCGACCTGGCCTTCTTCGGGTCAGGCCTGGGACCAAAATTCCCAAAATTCTCATATTTCAAAGTTTTTCTTGAGGGAACTTTTTGGGCCAATAAATCAAGCTTGAATACATGTTTTAAATCATTCTAAGGGTTTTAAAACATGAAACATAAAAAGCCTAAAATGATTCGAAACTTTAAAACGAATGGCTTGCTTGATTTCTAAGAAATTCTTTTTCTAAAACAAATGAATTGCATCCAAGTATAAAAACAAAACATGCGTAAAACATGATTTCTAAAAGACTTAAAACCAATGCATGTGAAAATCAAGATTTCAAGATTTTCTAAATCAATGGAAGTGTGTGAATCAAATGATGTTCAAATGTTAATGCATCCATCAAATTGCAAATACAAAATCCCTAACAATCTCCCCCTTTGCAATTTGATGGCAACTTACTCATCACTGAAATTACACACCAAGTCTTCAGCTCCCCCTAAGCTGGACAAGTCTTGAAATCTTCTTGGATGCTTCTTCTCTTAGCTTGGGCTCTTGGGCTTTTTCTTCAATCTTCTTGATGCTTGGTGCTTGATCAATCTTCAAGCTTTCTCTTCATCTTCCTCTCTATGGCCAAGCATCTTCTTTAGCTCCAAGCTTTCTTTCTTCTAATAGCTCTCCCCCTTTGACCATGCCTCTCTCCCCCTTTGGCAAGATATGCATTCTCTCCCCTGTAGAAGATCATACAATATCTCCCCTTAGGAAGCTTGGACATTCTCTTCCCCTTTAGAGAACATGAATGCTCTCTCCCCCTTTGACATTAAATTGCAAAGGTACCTACACACATGAAATAAGGAAAATACCTTTAGTAGCACCTGTTAACTAAAGAAATCGAAAATGAAATTCATAACAGGTTATCATGTTTGGTAGTAATCTCTAAGGGTTCAAAGGCAATCCAAGGGCGAATTTGATCAAAACTAATACTTCCTATGAAGGTTTACACTCCCCCTCAATCCATTCTCTCCTTTTGTCAAAATTTTTGACAAAGATATAACTATTTGGTTCAAGAAGAAGATGGTTTTACCAATTGAGGGTCAACTTCAAGAGAATGATTAGATTCGTTTAACTATAAAGCTCAATATGATCAAATTACAAAAAGAAAGCAAGGTCAATGAGAAAAGCAATCATGGATACCAATTGGAAAAAATAAAGAATACCAATTGAGATTCAAGGATAATACTATAAAATCAATCACTCTAAAATGGATTTAAAAATATAACTATTAAAAAATCCAAATTAGAGCTATCCATGATGACATGGGGTTTACTAAACATAGCATCAAATAATTTAACTATGAAAATCATATGCTATGAAAGTTTTGAGATCATTTCATTCAATAAAAAAATATGACTATCATGTGCAAGATGAGTGAAATGAAATCCAAACATGAAGCCAACCTCAACTAATAACCAACCAAGATTATGAAAATATAAACATGGTGGTCATGAGATATACCTATATGAGCAAGAGAGGTGGCAACATGAAAATTATGATGCTAATGGAGTGTGACATGGAACAAAAACATATAACTAGCAAGTTCAATCCAATGTACACAAGGTCTATCACATACACAAGATAAGACATCAATTGGATATGAAATCAATGGAAAATTATACCAAATGAAACCAATTGAATATGACAACATGATTAATAGCAAAGATGTGACAAACACAAAATTCCATGAAGCAACATAAATGGATATTCATCACTTTTAATGATATAACTAATAAGCATTGTGATGAACAAGAGAAATTGCAATGCAAAAGGATATACTCTTGGAAATGCATGCAATTTTCAAAGTGTCAAAATCATATGAATTCTACTACTAAGATATCCATCAAACATATAGATATAACTATGAAAAACAAGGAGTGGATCTCAAAGAATTTCATATGATCAAGAACACTACTATGAAGTTGAAAACATGCATAAGGATGACATCACTTAGAGAATACACATGAATCAACATCATAACCATCCAAAAAGAAATGACTAGAAGGCATAGAGGATGGATTTGAGTTCTAGTATGGTTTCTACAAATATAACTAATATCACAGCCATACATGGAACCAATTGACATTTGCATATAAAAAGAATGTAAACAAATAAGGAAACATGCAAACAACATTCATTTCCATTTCTAAGATGATGAAACCAAAAGGAAAGGAAATGAGAACATGGAACATGCTTAGATGATTATAACTAATGATGTTTTAGAGCATTTCCATTCATACAATCTTCAAATCATTTCAATAAACAAAATCCAACAATAAGCATAAAAGAATGACTTTGAAGAACAATTTTCAACATTGTATTTTTAAAAGATATAACTTAAATGAAACACATACAAGTTGATTTTTCAAAATAATGATTTTCCATATTAAAGTATAACTTAGAAATCCATGGAAAAACTTAAATTGATTCAAATCATTTGTTCAAATAATATTACCAAGACATCTACACAAATGATTCAACAACAATTGATCATGAATGATCTAGCTATGAAAGCTTTTGAACTCACAATCAATTGATCATGTAAAGAAATGCAATGCAAGTCATACAACTAAATATGAGCAAAAAGCAAATCTAACATGATGAAATTATAATCAAAAGATTTTGAAAACCATGATATGTAACTAGAATGGTGCATGAAGACAAAATCAATTGATCATAAAGAAACAATGCATTTTAAGAAATGTAACTAAGAAAGAACAAAATGCAAATGCAACATGACCACCAATATGATTTAACTATAAAAGATAGGTTGGTCAAGGAGGGTCAAGGCCTTAAGGTTTGTCTAAGTATCTAACTTTAGGAATCCACCTAAGGTCTTGAGATGGTTGAACTTTGAGGTCTAGTTTAGGAGTCCCACCAACTATAGGAGATTTGACTTGATATATTTTCAATTTAGACTTATCACCATGATATTTAGATTTTACTAAATTTAGCTTAGATTGATGATTAGTCTTTTGACGTTGGTGAGTTTGTTTCTTAGGGGATTGATTCACTTTTCTTTTCTTCTTATTTTCTCCCTTTACTTGACTTTTGAATTTTAAATTTAACTTAGCAACTTTCTTCAAAAGTTCTTTCATGGGTTGATATAAGGGAGATAGGTTGAGAAGCTTTTTGTTCATAGATTCTTTTAAACTTGGTTTAACTTGTTTAAACTTTTTAGAATCTATTTTAGGAGACTCCATTTTAATTGATTTAACTTGTTTAATCTTTTTGGAGTCTTCTTTGTTTTTTAGTGTCTTCCCCTTCATAGATTTAGATTCTACTTTTTTGGGTTCAAAGATGAGTTTAGACACATGGCTTCTTCTTAGTTTGCACTCAAACCTAAAATGCCCTTCAATGCCACAATAAATACATTTCGATTTGGGCAAAGGAGAAAGAGTGCTAGAGAAAGAGGACTCACCTTTCACAAAAGTGTTGGTGAATTTAGGGTCATGTGAAGTATACTTATCAAAACCAAGACCCGTCCTATCTCCATGAGATTTACCCAATTTAAGTAACTTTTCAAGTCTCTCTTCACTTTGGGTAAACTTGCACTCATACTTTTGTTTATATCCTTCAAGTTGAGTGACTTTGGTTATAAAGATTGAATTTTCATTTTTGACTTTTAAAAGATCATTTTCAATTTCCTTATATTTGATTAGCTCTTCATTGGCAAGTTTTAATTTGAAACTAAGTTCATTAACAACATTAGATCCAAGTTCTAAGGTTTTTAACTTACTTTGAACATTTGACATGTTTTCCATGGAAATTGTCAACTTGGATTCTAAATTGATAAAGTCTTTGTCTTGCCTTTTTAATAGATCTCTTAGTTTTAAATTTTCCTTTTTAAGATCATCATTTCCTATCTTTAATTCATATAGTTCATCTTTGATATTAGATAGGTTATTTAAAGAGATCATGAACTTAGAGTCTAGACATTGAATGACTTCTTCTTTCTCTCTAAGCTCATCTTTTGAAGAGACTAATTGTTTGTTTAGATTTTTAGATTTTTAGATTCTTCTCTTAACTTATTGTTTTTCTTCTCAAACTTCAAGGATAATTCATATAATTCTTCAAAGGCTTGTTGAAGGTCATCTTCATTATAATCATTTTCTTCTTCTTTTAAATCAAATTGAGATTCATTAATTTGAGAGTTTGAATCTCCAATAGAAGGAAGAAGGAGGGGTCTAGAAGAATCTACAAAAGAATCTAAAGTATCTATCATAGTGGAATCCATTCTAATAATTTTCATTAAAGCACAACTCTAGGGTTTTGACTCTAGGTTTTTACACCTAATCAAGAGTTCCAAACACACTTGATCCTAATATAGAGCACTTGTCTCTGATACCAATTGAAAGTCTGGGGATCCTAACCCTAGAGGGGGGGGGGGGGGGGGTGAATAGGGTGAGCTACAAATTGTGACCAATTATGACAAATTTTAACTTCTTAAAAATAAACTAGTCACAAGTGATGATAAACAAACAATATGCGCAAGCTAAAAAGAATCACCACAAGCATACACCACAGCACAAAGGTTTATAGTGGTTCGGCCTCAATGCCTACGTCCACTACCGGCTTGTGATCCAATCACCCCACCGGATTTCCACTAATTATGTTTTTTACTAGGCTAAGCAATAACCTTTACAATGTTGTTTTTATTTGCTTAACAACAACCTTTACAAGATGCTTTTCTAGGCTAAGCAATAACCTTTACACAATGCTTTTCTTAGGCTAAACAATAACCTTTACACAATGAGAGATTTCTCAAAGAAGGTGTCTATGCAAGAACACTCTATGAGATACAATTAAAGCTCAATGGAATTGCCTCTTAAATAGGCTAATATGAAAGTGTAAATCAACTCACACAAACACTATATGAATGCAAATGTGTATGCTCATGATGCGTGTGTGTGATAACTTCAATCAAGTTTAAAAAGAAGGCTCATTCAAATATATGCTCAAAGCATTTCAAAGTTTAAGGCACATAAAAGATTTGATTGAAGTTTAATGCAAATCACATGTATGAGAAACAACTTGTTAATGACATGAAAATCAAAGACTCATAAGTTGTATGAAAATAACTAACTTAGAACATGTGATGCATGTGCAATGTTGTTTTCAAAACCAAATTAATTTAACTAAAGTTTAAATGAATGAAAACAACAAATTGAGTTTCAACCAAGAAAATGAATCATGCTAAAAGAAAACAAAGATTTAGGCTAAGCATGATTAATGAAGATTTTAAATCAAAACTTGGTTTGAAAACAAAGTGAAGAATCCAATCTTAATTAGATCAAAAGATTAAGAGAAGAATGGATTCAACACATCATAGTTATCATGCTAAAAATCATTTACCAATAATTTAAACAAAGCATATAACATATGATTAAGAGAGGTAGAGCTTACTTAGAGATTTAACTTCATTAATCCAAGCTTTAGCTCTCCAAATGACTCTTTGGTCTCTCTTAGTTCATCCCCTTTGTCTTGTCTCCAAACTCCTCAAAGATAGCTTAAAAATCTCCAACTTTGACAAAGGAAAGAACTACATTTTATAGCTCAAAACTGCCCAACGGCTAGTCTCAGGTCGACCTGGCCCTTCCCCGGTCGACCTGGCCTTCACAACGGCTATAAAAAGATCCGTTAGACAGGAGCCTACTGCTCAGTCCCGGTCGACTTGGCCTCCAGTGTGCCCGGTGGACCTGGCACACTGCAGGCCCGGTCGACCTGGCCTTCTTCGGGTCAGGCCTGGGACCAAAATTCCCAAAATTCTCATATTTCAAAGTTTTTCTTGAGGGAACTTTTTGGGCCAATAAATCAAGCTTGAATATATGTTTTAAATCATTATAAGGGTTTTAAAACATGAAACATAAAAAGCCTAAAATGATTCGAAACTTTAAAACCAATGGCTTGCTTGATTTCTAAGAAATTCTTTTTCTAAAACAAATGAATTGCATCCAAGTATAAAAACAAAACATGCATAAAACATGATTTCTAAAAGACTTAAAACCAATGCATGTGAAAATCAAGATTTCAAGATTTTCTAAATCAATGCAAGTGTATGAATCAAATGATGCTTAAATGTTAATGCATCCATCAAATTGCAAATACAAAATCCCTAACACAGTTCAGATAGAAGAAGTGGTTCTAACCGCAGATCTCATTTTATTGGAGATGTATGATTTCGATGTCATCTTAGGGATGGATTGGTTGGCAGTGTACCATGCCACAATGGATTGTTTCCATAAAACCCTTACTTTCAAGTTAGATGAGACACCAGCAGGAGTGTTGTTTCAGGGAGAGAGGAGAAATCCTCGTACAGGGTTAGTCTCAGCATTGAAGGCTGATAGACTATTGAAAAGTTGATGTGAAGCCTATTTGGCGTTTATCACAGAGGATAAACGGTCCCAAGGGGTGGAGGAGATCCCAATTGTTTAGGAATTCCTAGATGTTTTTCCGGAGGAGATTCCAGGTTTGCCACCCATTAGAGAGATTGACTTCACCATTGAGTTGTTACCAGGGACCGCTCCGATATCTATTGCAACATATCGTATGGCTTTGGAAAAATTGGGAGAATTGAAGATTCAGTTACAAGAATTGTTAGACAAAGGTTTTGTGAGACCGAGCATTTCACCATGGGGAGCTCCAATTTTGTTCATCAAGAAGAAAGATGGTTCGATGAGATTGTGTATTGATTACAGGAGATTGAATCAAGTGACCATCAAGAAGAATAGATGAACTATTTGATCAGTTACAGGGTGCTTCGTATTTTTCGAAGATTGATTTGAGATCCGGTTACCATCAGCTGAGAGTCAGAGAATCAAATGTACGGAAAACATCTTTCCAGACAAAATATGGCCACTATGAGTTCCTTATGGTGCCATTTGGGTTGACTAATGCACCGGCAGTATTCATGGCATTGATGAACAAAATATTTGTACAGTATTTGGATTAGTTTGGGGTAATGTTTATTGACGATATTCTGGTGTACTCCAAGACCAAAGAAGAGCATGAAGAGCACTTGAGGATAGCACTATAACTCTTGATAGAGAACTAGCTGAATGCAAAGCTCAATAAGTGTAAATTCTGGCTAGAGCAAGTAGTATTTTTAGGACACATCATTTCCAAAGAAGGATTGTCAGTAAATCCATCCAAGATTGAGGGAGTAGTGAAGTGGGAAAGACCAAAGAATGTGACCGAAATCAGAAGTTTTCTGGGATTGGCAGGCTACTACCGAAGGTTTGTGCAAGGATTTTCGTCGATTGCGTCACCTTTGATGAAGTTAACTAGAAAGAATGTGCCGTATGTGTGGACAGATCAGTGTGAAGCTAGTTTCCAAGAATTGAAGAAGAGATTGACTACAGTAGCAGTCCTTACTTAACCATCTGGAAGCGGCGGTTTTACCATTTTTACCGATGTTTTGAATGTTGGACTTGGTTGTGTGTTGATGTAAGAGGGAAAAGTTATTGCAATGGATCCCGGCAGTTGAAAGATCACGAGAAGAACTATGCCACCCATGATCTTGAGTTAGCAGCAGTCGTTTTTGCGTTGAAAATGTAGAGACATTACATTTATAGAGAGAAGTTCTAAGTCCGCTCCGACCACCGCAACTTACAGTATTTTTTTTCTCAGAAGGAACTGAACATGAGGCAAAGAAGATGGATGTAATACATCAAAGATTATGATTTTCCAATCAAGTATCACCCGGAGAAAGCTAATGTAGCTGCTGATGCCTTGAGTAGAAAATCAATAGGCTTGGCAAATTTAAGTAGCACTTGTATCTTTGAGAAATTTGAAAAGTTGAGAATAGACCTACAGCTACTGAGGAAGGGTGTATTGTTAGCTAACATGTCAATGTTAGAGCCTTCATTCATTCAGAAGATCAAGGATAGTCAGTTACAAGATCCAGAGTTGGCAAAGATTTCAGAGCATATAGCAGACCGTCCCGACTTTCGTATTGTTGATGGAGTTTTGTACTACCATGACCGTCTATGCATATCTAATATTGAAGATTTGAGGAATGACATCATGGCAGAAGCTCACGGTACGAAGTATTCAATGCATTCAGGCAGTACGAAGATGTATCAGAACTTGAAAGGCAGATTTTGATGGAACAACATGAAGAGAGAGATTGCAGCGTTTGTCCCCCATGCATGACTTGTCAATTAATAAAGGCAAAACATCAGAAGCCTCCAAGATTGTTACAACCATTAGAGATCTCGGAATGGAAATGGGAGCACATTACTATGGATTTTATTTCGGGACTACTAAGGACCAGCAGAGGCAACAATGCAATATGGGTCATTGTTGACCATCTCACCAAGTCAGCTCATTTCATTCTTATGAAGACAGTGAAGAAGATGCACATGCTACCTTTGGCAGAATTGTTTGTTAATGAGATTGTCAGTAGACACAGACAACCAGTTTCTATCACATCTGACAGAGACAACAGATTCGTCTCGATGTTCTGAAAGACACTACATGAGTCTATGGGTAGGAAATTATAGTTCGGCATGACTACTCACCCTCAGACAGATGGCCAGTTAGAGAGAACAATTCAAACTCTTGAGATATGCTCCGTGTCTGTGTGTTAGACTTCAAGACTCAATGGGATGAAACATTACCGTTGTGTGAGTTTGCATACAACAACAGTTACCATTCGAGCATTGGGATGACGCCTTTCAAGGTATTGTATGGCGGAAGGTGTAGGACACTTATATGTTGGGAGGAAGTTGGCATTCGCAGTTTCCATGGACCAACCATAGTAAGTGAAACTAGTGACAATGTCAAGTTAATTCAAGAACATCTGAAAGTAGCTTGAAGTAGATAAAAAAGTTATGTAGACTCTCACCGAAGGGATTTACAATTCAAAGAAGGAGACAAGGTTTTCTTGAAAGTGTCACCTACGAGGGGAACATTGAGATTTGGGCAGAAGGGCAAGCTATCACGGAGATACATTGGACCGTATGACTTTGTGAGCAAGATTGGTGATGTGGCTTATAGATTAGCCTTACCACCTGAGCTATCCGATGTACACAACGTCGTACATGTGTCAATGTTGAAGAAGTACATTCCCAACCCTTCACATGTACTCTGGCACGGGCCTTTGGAAATCCGAGAGGATGCTACTTATGTTGAGAAGCCCGTCCGGATCATTGATACAAAGGAACAAGAGTTGAGGACACGGACTATTCAGTGGGTAAAAGTTCTTTGGGAGAATCGTGGACCAGAAGAAGCAATGTGGGAAATGCGAGATCAAGTGCAGAAGAAGTATCCACATCTACTACCAGAGGTGAGTTGTATATTTCATTTGGTGGACCAAATGCCCTAAGGGGTAGAGGATGTAAGACCTCGTCTCGAGTGACATCGATTAGTGTTAATTATGCCATGTTTTAGTTCTAAGCGTGTTTAGTGTGTTTTGACTAAGTTGGGATTAGAACAGTTTTTGTTATAGCTTTGGGGAATTTTTAGTGCCTTTGTGACTAGTGGGGGGCCTTTGAGGATTCCTTTTTTGACGTTGCGTTTACTTGGGGGATTATCCGAGATTCCAGTGATTTGTATTTTTATCTCGTTTTACTCATCTCATTAATCCCTACAACTCTTATGTTGATCCCGTGCCCGTTTGAAACCCCGATACCCGACTTTCCTAGCATTGAGGGCAAAACAGTCTTTTTACACTAAATCTGTACTCAAAATTTGATAATTCCGAAACCCACGAAACATATACTTTTTGGACACTAGACATTTCGGTGATCATTTTCCTCTCCTTTGTCAAATTCATTCGAAGTCCCAAAAACCATGATTTCAACCCACAAAGATTTCTAGTGGTGGAGCCCACTCTTAACTTGTATTAAAGAAGACTTTTCTTCTCTTTTCCCCTTCTCCTTTTCCAGCTCAAAAGCAACCCAAGCTAGGGCTCTTCCTCCTTTTTCTTCTTCTCTTGTTTTCCATCACCAAATCACCATCAAATCTTGCACAAATTAGCAAATGGAGGTTGTTTTCTTCTTTCTCTCCTTGAGAGCTCATCATTGTTATCCTTTGTGAAGGAAACCACTTATCCCAAGACCCTCATTGAACTAGCCTTGTCCATTTGAAGAACTTCCTAGTAAGAAATCCCTTCCATCTCTTTTATATGTGTCCTTCTAGCCTAAGAGAAGCCCCATTTTCATTATTGGAAACTTCCCTTTCTTATTCTTTGTTTTGACCTATTTAGGGTTTGTGTTTTTGGGGGTTTTTGTGTGTAGCTTGGAAATGATTGGAGCTTTTTTTTACTAAGCTTGGACCTAGGGCAAGTGGATGAATGGATACTTTGAACATTAAATAGTTTTATGACAAATGTGGTTGATTTTATTACTTTCCATTCATGTTTATTTACTTGCATTGACATGAAATAAATGCTCATGAAAGAGTCTTGTTAGTGCATTTAATGTCTTGGAAATGTGTTGGTTCATAACCTTCATTTATCTCTTGTTTATAGCTCAAATGTGTTCTTGCTGTAGTGGTTTCCTTTCCTTCTTTCTTTATGATTAGATATGATATGATTGGAGGAGGATGGAATGGATGTTGTAGGGGATTTGATGATGGTTTGGATAGGGTTTTGAGCTCCTCATTTGGTGTATACAAGGGGTTAAAAAGGGGTTGTAAAAGGATGAGAAAGAGAGGAGCAGAATTGTCCCGGAACCAGTTTTTGGGCAGTTCGCTCGATTAAACTTGATAGGTCGCTCGAGCGAAGTGTTCAGAAAAGGGTTCGAACCATTCCAGTGGACAGTTCGCTCTAGCGAACCTTCTCAAAACTCGTTCCAGAAAATGCTTAGTTCGAGCGAATTGAATTTTCGCTTGAGCCAACCTGAACTGGATGAGTTCGCTCGAGCGACCTCAACTTTGCTCGAGCGAACCCACCCAGAAAACCATTCCAGAGAGCTCACCACTCGAGTGAACTCCAGGTTTACTCAAGTGATGGGTACTGTTCATCTGGGACTATTTTAGGAGCACAAATGAAATGTTTAAATGATTGAGAGAAGTTTGTTTGGAGCCCTATTGTGATGGGAAGACTCAATCTTATGATTTGAAATCCGTTTGAGAAAGAAACCACATCACGAGGACTCATTTGAAGTTTTGAAAATCCTAAGGTGTATAAGGTGCCCGGAATGTCCCCAAACTCAAGGAGTACCATGGTGTTATTAATTTGGCATACGAGACCCCTATTCACCTTAAACAAATCTTGAACCCAATATTTTACCCGAAACTTCAATGGTTCATTGTATTTGAATGTTCCCGAGATTTATACTACATGACTTGTTATCCCCGAAAACATTGAAATTGTTCTTGTATAGTTACTAGTTCATAAATGTATTGTCCGACATGAAATGACAGTTGTGCCTTTACACATGTCTTGATTTCTGTTATTTAACCTATGAGTCGGCACCACTAAGCTTGGATACCCTTGCCGGTCTGATCCACCGACTTAGAGATCTCCCTCTTTTCTCGTCAACTACAGTCTGGATCCCGCTACCCGGTTATTACCGTGGTCTTGTCCCGATACCCAGAATTGCGACCGTGGTTGTATATACCCGGTTCGCCACCGTGGTTCCCGATGCCCGGCTCGCTGCTGTGGTCATGTCCTGTATATTATATGTATATATATATTTCGTTGATTCTCCTCACTTCTGTGACTGAGATCAATGCCCCGATATGCTCTTGTCACTTTGGTGATAGAGGACTTAGCTCGGTGTAGTTGTCATCTTGTTTGTTTCCCGTCTCCTTGGTTGCCTTACATGATTTACATTGCATACTTGCTTTTGAATAAATGATTTATCTCTTTTATGGAAATCATTATTTAAACAGGTTTAAATGCTTTTGGAGATAAATTTGTTTATTATTATATTGTTATATCTTTTCACCCACATGCCAAACCGTCGTGTCTGATCATTTGCTTTGGTACTCAGGTCCGGATATTGCCTACCTCAAGGCGGAGTTTGAGGAGGCGATCGGTGAACCGCAACGTTTAGTTGAGTGGCATGTTGATGATGTCATTTAGACATCCGGTTGTCACGAGATACGTAACATTTTGGGGAAATGTCTAACTCATTCTTTGAGGGATTATTTTGTTTATATTGGCCTTTTTGGCCTCTATTTTTGGCAAATGTAATTAAATGATTTTTGTATAACTTTAACAAATACTTTGGGAAATGCCAATGATTATTGCTCATTCTGATACTTGGTTAATATATGTGTTATCGTCTTGTGACTAGAGTTGAATTACTAATTTGATTTGCTACACGCTTCCGCACTAAAACAAAAATGTACTATGTTGTTGTGATATCCTCACCGCGGACACCTGTGGGAAATTAAATAAATGTGTGTATCTTATCACCACACCTCTTCACTTCACATCACACTAGTCCCGATCCTGGATTAGTTCGGTGGACCCGGTCCGGGGTCTTGACAGCTGAAACTTGGCATAAATGACTGGGTCATCCATTTTCTTCCATTTTGCATCAAATTGTCTACAATAACTATCTTCTCAAAAGCTCTGCTAAAGTTCCATTTTGTGAATTATGTCGCTATGAAAATACTTGTAAACTTCCATTTTCAGTTTTTACAACTGTTACCACTTCTCCTTTGCAATTGATACACAATGATGAATGGGGTCTTGCACCCACTAAGACTGAATGTGGATTCAAATATTATTTGCTATTCATTGATGATTTTACAAGATACACCTGGTTGTTTCCTATTATCAATAAATCTAATGTTTTTGATACTTTTAGATTATTTAAATTGCAAATTGAAAATCTTCTCTCCTTGCGAATTAAGATTTTTCATTTTGATGGGGGTGGGGAATATATGAGCAAACTATTTCAGTCCCTTCTTGCTGAAAGTGGGATTCATGTTAGACCCCGACCCAGACCTAGTCGATTAGTGTGCGATTAGTATGTGTTTAGTTCTAAGTGGGTTTAGTCGTGGTTGGGTTAGAAGTGATTAGTTAGTTTGGACATAGCTTTGGGAATTTGAGAACGTCTAGTATTAGTCAGACACACTCAGGAAGGCCTGAGTGCACGTGTAAGCTTGGGAAGATCGTATTGATTTTCGTGTGAGTGTGATTTTGATTTCATGTGAATGATCTCGTTATGTGTTACAACTTTCTTTTTAAGCCCATTCGTGTTTGAAGCCCAAAAACCCATGTTTTGGCCCAAAGAGGGTAAAATTGTCTTTCTTGCATAAATCTGGACATAATTTTCGAGATCTCAAAACCATGTCAAAAATATACTTTTTGGAAACTAGATATTTCGACGATCATTTTATCCTTCTTCGTCGAAGTCATCCAAGGCCCACAAGACCATGTTTTAGTCGCTTCAAGTTCAAGCCAAATGGGGCCCATGAGTCATCACTTAATCCCCTTTCCCCTCCCTTTTCATTCATTTCCCAATCTCTGCAACTTTTGAGTCTAGGGCAAGAGAGAAAACCTCTTTTTCTCCTTCATCTTCCTCACTTGGTTTGATCTAGCTAGAGAGCTCTAAAGGAAATTCTAAGACTACCATTTTCTTCATCTCCTTGCAAGCTTCCTATTGATACAAGTTTCTTGAGTTTTCAAGTTGGGCAAGAGCTCCATTTCTCTCCCTCCCTCTTGTGTGGCCATTTCTAGGTAAGGGTTTCCACTCATACTTTCCATTGAGTCATTTTAGTTCCTTAAGATCATGTTTTTCATGTTTTCAAACCCTATTTGGAAAATGGGTTTCTTGTTTCCTTTTTTTTGAGTAAGTTTTGTGTGTTTTCTTGGTTTGGCTTGTAGTGTGGGATTAGCTTGTGTGAAGAGCTTGAAGTGGAGTGTTTAGCATTTGGGCAAGGCAAGTAATCTCTATAGGATCATTGTGCATGTTATTTTAAGCTACATTATTGTTTTGGAAACTTTGCATATGGATATGTTTACAAGCTTTATGATTGTGTTTTCATGAGTTTTGGATGTGTGCTTTGTCCCTTGGAGAGTATGTAGACTCAGGGAATATAAGTGGAATGAGAATGAATGGAAGGGAAGAAGAGAAATGTGAAAAATCTGTGCTGAAACGCATTCTCGTGCACTGGCGGTCAGCACAGCGGTCAGCTCGCGGCTAGCCGCCTGTGTCCACTTCGGCTAACCGCATGCTGACCGAACTCAGCGGTTACCTTTCCAGAAGCTAGCATTTTCACCTGGGACCAGCGGTCAGCTCACGGCTAACCGCCAGTCCTACTCGCGGTTAACCGCAAGCCAACCGCGCAATGCGGTTCCATTTCCCGAGAGCTAAGTTCAAAATTGGTATTTCAGCGGTCAGCCTGGCGGTCACCTTGCGGCTAGCCGCCGGACCCCAGTTCGGCTAGCCGCCACATGACCGCAAGGTGACCGAAATTCACTGTTTGTGTATTTTGACGAGTTTAGCAAGAATAAAAAAACTAGAACATGTTAAGTGACCTTTAGCTTGATATTGTACACTCGAGACCCGAGATGTCCTTGAACTTCTGGGGCACCAATTCTATTTTTAACTCCGCATCTGGGCTTCGATTGTACAACAACCATCCAAAGGTCCTTGTATGTGCTTGATAGACTTTGTGTTTGAACCTTGATTTTTGGGTATGATGAATACCATTGTGAACTCATTTTGAAGTGTTAGTACAACCGTGTTTTGAAGTTTTGTTAAGAAAAAGGGGATCACTTCCTAAGCGTGTTTTGCATAAATATTATGCCTCGTGCTAGTCGTGCTCGTCGTGTTGTGATAAGTGATTTCCCCCTTTTTTATCTCGACGTGTTTGATCGTGCTTCGCGTGTTTTGTGCATTCATGAACTAAGTAAACACCACTGAGCTTAGACTGCCCTTTCGGTTTGATCCACTGTCTGGGGGTCTTTAAACATGTGGACTGTCTGCAGACTGGTCGTGTATTTATTACACATCGTGCGTGTCCGGTTCCGCGGCCGGAATTCCCGTCTTTGTGGGAAATCGTGTCGTGCTTATATTATGTATATCGTGCTTGTCGTGCGTGCTTGCTCTTTTCATTATATAAATGATAGAGAAAGGATGGGCTCTTTGTGGATTGTAACTATTCATGATATATTTAGTACTCATGCTAGTTTGTTTTGATACCTCAGCTATTGTGACAGTTCAAATCAAGTATTCGATTTCAAGTGCTTTTCCAAAGTATTATTGTCATGTTCATGCCTATATTGATTACCTGCCAAACCGTCGTGTTTGACCCTTGCTTGTTGGTGCCCAGGTGCAGGTGACGTTGCCTTTGAGGAGGAGCGTCAGGAGGAGGCTTGTGAGCCAACTCCCGTGAGAGAGTGGCAGCCCGACGATGTCATCTAGATGTCGGTCTGGTTCCTGAGTTTCGTCACATTTTGTCTAAGGGTCCTTTCGTTTATGTTGGAGTTGTGTATTGGCCTCTGTTGGCCTCTCTTGGGAATTGTAACAAAACTTAATTTACTTTCTTGTTAGACTTGTAACTTGAATAATGTTGGGAATGCCTTGTTAACTTATTCCTTTGATACTTTGTCTTGTATATTATTGTGATAGCACCTAAATATTTTACTGGTGCTTATCTAGTTGTGTTTTGCTACACGCTTCCGCAAATCGTGTACGTGTGAGCCAGATTCCGCGTGTCTTTGGGAATCCTCACCGCGGGAACCTGTGGGAAAATAATGAACCATTGAGCATAAACATCATCACCAACGTCGCGGGCCCGGGAATCCGTTCCGGGGTCGCGACAGGACTGGTATCAGAGCGAGACATGTTTCAGGCACTTAAAAGAAACTAGAAAGGTCTTAGGAACGTGGCGAGGATTCGTGAGTTCGATAGATTCGTTCGTATAGGATCCTAGAAACCCTTGTACCATGATTTTTGTGTTCTAACTCTTTGTTTTACAGCAATATGCCTCCAAGAAAAGCTCCAAATCATCATGCTTCAGGCAGTAATCAGAATGAGTCAGATGCATCTGAGACACCTACAGCCACACAGTTTCAGGAACTTATGCAAGCCATGATAGCACAGCAAAGACAGGCTAATGAGAATCAAGCAAGATTTCAAGAGCAACTAACTAAGAAGGATGATGAGATGGCACAAGTTCAGAGGCAACTGTTAGAAGTACTTCAGAACAGGAATGTAGCACCACCTGCAGGTCCTCAGATTGTGATACAGAATAGGGATCCAGACCCTAATGCTCTATTTGAGAAGTTTAGGAAAAGAGCACCGAAGGAGTTTTCGGGCAATGAGGACCCGCTAGTGGCAGATGACTGGCTAGTCAATACGGAGAAGATCTTTGATGTTTTCATATGCACGGGTATACAGAAAGTCAACCTCACTGCTTCTTTATTTTATGGGCTTGCAGACCGGTGGTGGCAAACAGTCAAGGACCCATATACAGTGATGGCTGATGATGAGGCATGGGCAGCTTTCAAGATACAGTTTCAAGACAAATACATTCCCTCTCATGTCAAGAGGCAGAAGGCTATTGAGTTTCAGCAACTCAAGCAAGGTAGCATGACCGTGTTAGACTATGTCACCAAATTTGAAAGATTGGCTAGATATGCCACCGAGCTGATTGACACTGAAAGGAAGAAGATAACTAAGTTTTTGGAAGGATTGAATCCGATCATCATGAGAGATGTCCTAGGAGTAGTGCCTCCAGCTACATATGATGATGCAGTCAAGCGGGCTTATACATTTGAAGATATTAATAATATGATTGTTCAGGACAGGAAGCAGCAGTATCAGCAGCAGAATCAGAGGCAGCAACAGGGCAAGAAGCCGAGGCAAGAGCAAGGCCATGTGAGGCAAGGTTGTGGACATTGTGGCAAGAATCATGAGACACACGAATGTCGTAAGGCCATGGGTGCCTGTTTCAAGTGTGGGGCTATGAACCATTCAATCAAGGATTGCCCACTACTTCAGAATCAAGGGAACAGGAACCAGCAGCAGAGACAAGTAGCTCCTCAGAATCAAGCACCAGTTCAGAATCAGATGAGACCACCTCAGCAGCAGCAACAGGCTAGGCCACCAGCACAGAATCAGAATGCTCGTCCTCTACAGCAGAACAGACAAGGCCAAGGAAGGCAGAACCAAGTACCGAACAGACTACAGATGCATGGACGGTTATACTATCTCAACCGTGCAGATGCTGAAGCTGCAGGAGACGTGGTAGAAGGTAAACTTCTTGTTTGTGGGGTAGAAGCCCAGATTTTATTTGACCCTGGATCCACACATTCATTTTCATCTCCTAGCTTTGCTAAGTTGATTGATGCACCATGTAGTGAGTTGGATTACATTTTGGTAGTGACCACTCCAGTAGGGAAACAAGTTGTGTGTAGAAACCATTACCCTAGTTGTACAGTGTTGTTAGGAGATGTGAATTTACCGGCCAACCTCATAGTTTTAGACATGCATGATTTTGATGTTATTTTAGGCATGGATTGGTTAGAAGCATATCATGCCACCATGGACTGTTTTAGTAAGACCATCACATTCAGATTCCAAGGACCACAGGCAGAGTTGATATTTCAGGGGAACAGGAGAAAGTCTCAGGCAGGATTTATTTCAGTGTTGAAGGCAAGCAGATTAGTGCAGAGTGGATGTCAGGCATTTATTGCGTTTATCACGGAGGATAAACAGTCCCAAGGGGTGGAGGATATCCCCATTGTGTGTGAATTTCCGGACGTTTTTCCAGAAGAAATCCTGGGTTTACCACCAATTAGAGAAGTTGAGTTTACAATTGAACTCCTTCCAGGGACAGCTCCGATCTCGATTGCACCATATAGGATGGCTCCAGCAGAAATGGGTGAGCTAAAGCTCCAATTGCAAGATTTGTTGAGCAAAGGTTTTATTAGGCCAAGTGTTTCACCGTGGGGAGCACCGGTGTTGTTTGTGAAGAAGAAGGATGGAAGTTTGAGAATGTGCATAGACTATCGGAAGTTGAACCATGTGACAGTGAAGAACAAGTATCCTTTGCCAAGGATAGATGAATTGTTTGACCAATTGCAAGGAGCAGCCTATTTTTCCAAGGTAGACTTGAGGTCAGGGTACCATCAGTTGAGAGTTAGAGACTCAGATGTCCAGAAGACAGCCTTTAGAACAAGATATGGGCACTATGAATTCTTAGTGATGCCCTTTGGTTTAACGAATGCACCAGCAGTCTTTATGGCTTTGATGAACAAGGTCTTTGCACCTTATTTGGATCATTCCACAGTAGTGTTTATTGATGATGTCCTGGTATATTCTAAGAGTAAGAAGGAACATGAAGAACATTTGAGGACAGCGTTGCAGCTCTTGAGGGACAACCAGTTATATGCGAAACTCAGTAAATGCGAATTCTGGTTAGAGCAAGTTGCTTTTCTAGGCCACATCATCTCCAGAGAAGGGTTAGCAGTTGATCCAGCTAAGATAGAAGCAGTTGTGAGTTGGGTTAGGCCAAACAGTGTGACAGAAATTAGAAGCTTTTTGGGGTTAGCAGGCTACTACAGAAGATTTGTTCAAGGTTTTTCGTCCATTGCAGCACCGTTGACGAAGTTGACCAGGAAGAATGTCCCGTTTGTGTGGACTGATCAGTGTGAAACCAGTTTCCAAGAGTTGAAAGGAAGGTTAACTACAGCCCCAATCCTTACATTACCATCGGGCAACGGTGGATTTATTGTTTATACAGATGCTTCGAATGTGGGACTGGGTTGTGTATTGATGCAGGATGGCAAAGTGATTGCCTATGGCTCGAGACAGTTGAAGGACCATGAGAAGAATTATGCGACTCACGACTTGGAGTTGGCAGCAGTTGTTTTCGCATTGAAGATGTGGAGACACTATCTCTATGGAGAGAAATTTGAGGTCCATTCAGATCACAGAAGTTTACAATATTTGTTCTCGCAGAAGGATTTGAACATGAGGCAGAGAAGGTGGATGGAGTATATCAAAGATTATGACTTTCCAATTAAGTACCATCCAGGCAAGGTGAATGTGGTAGCAGATGCATTGAGTAGGAAATCAGTGGTTATGGCCAATTTGAGGGGAATGGGTGTCTTACAGCAGTTTGAAGAGTTGGGTGTAGAGGTACAAACCCTTAGATTGGGTGCGATGTTAGCGAACATGACAGTTTCAGAACCTACATTCATCCAGAAGATTAAGGAAAATCAGTTACAAGATCCAGACTTGGCTAAGATAGTGGAAGTCATTGCAGAACGCCCCGATTTCAAGATGGTGAATGGGATATTGTATTTTCGTGACCGGTTGTGTGTGCCAAATGTGGATGATTTGAAAGATGAGATAATGAATGAAGCTCACAGCACGAGATATTCTATGCATCCGGGTAGCACGAAGATGTACCACAATTTGAAGAATCGGTTTTGGTGGAATAACATGAAGAGAGAGATAGCAGCTTTTGTGTCTCGTTGTCTAACTTGTCAGTTGATCAAGGCAGAGCATCAGAAGCCTCCAGGTTTGTTACAGCCTTTAGAGATTCCGGAGTGGAAATGGGAGCACATTACCATGGATTTCGTTTCCGGTTTGCCAAATACCAAGAAGGGGAATAATGCAATTTGGATCATTGTAGATCGTCTGACAAAGTCTGCTCACTTCATTCCGATGAAGACAGGGAACATGATGCATATGGCACCGCTTGCGAAGTTATTTGTTGAGGAGATCGTTAGTAAGCATGGTCAGCCCGTCTCCATTACTTCAGACAGAGACAGTAGGTTTGTTTCAAAGTTTTGGAAAACTCTTCATGAGTCGATGGGTACCAAACTTCAGTTCAGCACAGCTTATCATCCTCAGACCGATGGTCAGTCAGAAAGGACGATACAGACTCTCGAAGACATGTTGCGTGCTTGTGTATTGGATTTCAAGATTCAGTGGGATGAGTGCTTACCTCTTTGTGAATTTGCTTATAACAATAGTTACCACTCTAGCATCGGCATGGCACCGTTCGAGGCACTCTATGGTAGAAGATGCAGAACTCCGGTTTGCTGGGAAGAAGTCGGTGAACGTAGTTTCCATGGACCGACAATAGTTGGAGAGACAAGTGACAAGGTCAAGTTGATTCAGGAAAGGTTGAAGATCGCCCGAAGTAGGCAGAAGAGTTATGCAGACACTCGCAGAAGAGAATTGCAGTTTCAGGTGGGTGACAAAGTGTTCTTGAAGATCTCGCCAGTTAGAGGGACTTTGAGATTCGGACAGAAGGGCAAGTTGTCTAGAAGGTTTATCGGTCCGTATGAGATCCTGAGCAAGATTGGAGATGTTGCTTATAGACTTGCGTTACCGCCGGAATTCTCCGGGGTACATAATGTTTTCCATGTTTCGATGCTCAAGAAGTACGTCTCTAGTCCTGCACACATTCTACAGCATGAGCCCTTAGAAATTCGGGAAGATGCCTCGTATGTGGAAAGACCGATCAAGATCATTGACACCAAAGAACAAGAGTTGAGAAATCGGACTATTCACTGGGTCAAGGTACTTTGGGAAAATCACGAGCCAGAAGAAGCCACATGGGAATTGAGAGAACAAGTGCAGAGGAAGTATCCACAACTTTTACCAGAGGTAATTGCTTGATTTATTTGGTGGACCAAATATCCTAAGGGGTGGAGGATGTTAGACCCCGACCCAGACCTAGTCGATTAGTGTGCGATTAGTATGTGTTTAGTTCTAAGTGGGTTTAGTCGTGGTTGGGTTAGAAGTGATTAGTTAGTTTGGACATAGCTTTGGGAATTTGAGAACGTCTAGTATTAGTCAGACACACTCAGGAAGGCCTGAGTGCACGTGTAATCTTGGGAAGATCGTATTGATTTTCGTGTGAGTGTGATTTTGATTTCATGTGAATGATCTCGTTATGTGTTACAACTTTCTTTTTAAGCCCATTCGTGTTTGAAGCCCAAAAACCCATGTTTTGGCCCAAAGAGGGTAAAATTGTCTTTCTTGCATAAATCTGGACACAATTTTCGAGATCTCAAAACCATGTCAAAAATATACTTTTTGGAAACT
Organism: Cinnamomum chago; assembly: GCA_038049695.1. NCBI lineage: Eukaryota > Viridiplantae > Streptophyta > Magnoliopsida > Laurales > Lauraceae > Cinnamomum > Cinnamomum chago. The sequence continues at coordinate 46,330,590 of CP142454.1, forward strand.
AGATATTTCGACGATCATTTTATCCTTCTTCGTCGAAGTCATCCAAGGCCCACAAGACCATGTTTTAGTCGCTTCAAGTTCAAGCCAAATGGGGCCCATGAGTCATCACTTAATCCCCTTTCCCCTCCCTTTTCATTCATTTCCCAATCTCTGCAACTTTTGAGTCTAGGGCAAGAGAGAAAACCTCTTTTTCTCCTTCATCTTCCTCACTTGGTTTGATCTAGCTAGAGAGCTCTAAAGGAAATTCTAAGACTACCATTTTCTTCATCTCCTTGCAAGCTTCCTATTGATACAAGTTTCTTGAGTTTTCAAGTTGGGCAAGAGCTCCATTTCTCTCCCTCCCTCTTGTGTGGCCATTTCTAGGTAAGGGTTTCCACTCATACTTTCCATTGAGTCATTTTAGTTCCTTAAGATCATGTTTTTCATGTTTTCAAACCCTATTTGGAAAATGGGTTTCTTGTTTCCTTTTTTTTGAGTAAGTTTTGTGTGTTTTCTTGGTTTGGCTTGTAGTGTGGGATTAGCTTGTGTGAAGAGCTTGAAGTGGAGTGTTTAGCATTTGGGCAAGGCAAGTAATCTCTATAGGATCATTGTGCATGTTATTTTAAGCTACATTATTGTTTTGGAAACTTTGCATATGGATATGTTTACAAGCTTTATGATTGTGTTTTCATGAGTTTTGGATGTGTGCTTTGTCCCTTGGAGAGTATGTAGACTCAGGGAATATAAGTGGAATGAGAATGAATGGAAGGGAAGAAGAGAAATGTGAAAAATCTGTGCTGAAACGCATTCCCGTGCACTGGCGGTCAGCACAGCGGTCAGCTCGCGGCTAGCCGCCTGTGTCCACTTCGGCTAACCGCATGCTGACCGAACTCAGCGGTTACCTTTCCAGAAGCTAGCATTTTCACCTGGGACCAGCGGTCAGCTCCGCGGTCAGCTCACGGCTAACCGCCAGTCCTACTCGCGGTTAACCGCAAGCCAACCGCGCAATGCGGTTCCATTTCCCGAGAGCTAAGTTCAAAATTGGTATTTCAGCGGTCAGCCTGGCGGTCACCTTGCGGCTAGCCGCCGGACCCCAGTTCGGCTAGCCGCCACATGACCGCGAGGTGACCGAAATTCACTGTTTGTGTATTTTGACGAGTTTAGCAAGAATAAAAAAACTAGAACATGTTAAGTGACCTTTAGCTTGATATTGTACACTCGAGACCCGAGATGTCCTTGAACTTCTGGGGCACCAATTCTATTTTTAACTCCGCATCTGGGCTTCGATTGTACAACAACCATCCAAAGGTCCTTGTATGTGCTTGATAGACTTTGTGTTTGAACCTTGATTTTTGGGTATGATGAATACCATTGTGAACTCATTTTGAAGTGTTAGTACAACCGTGTTTTGAAGTTTTGTTAAGAAAAAGGGGATCACTTCCTAAGCGTGTTTTGCATAAATATTATGCCTCGTGCTAGTCGTGCTCGTCGTGTTGTGATAAGTGATTTCCCCCTTTTTTATCTCGACGTGTTTGATCGTGCTTCGCGTGTTTTGTGCATTCATGAACTAAGTAAACACCACTGAGCTTAGACTGCCCTTTCGGTTTGATCCACTGTCTGGGGGTCTTTAAACATGTGGACTGTCTGCAGACTGGTCGTGTATTTATTACACATCGTGCGTGTCCGGTTCCGCGGCCGGAATTCCCGTCTTTGTGGGAAATCGTGTCGTGCTTATATTATGTATATCGTGCTTGTCGTGCGTGCTTGCTCTTTTCATTATATAAATGATAGAGAAAGGATGGGCTCTTTGTGGATTGTAACTATTCATGATATATTTAGTACTCATGCTAGTTTGTTTTGATACCTCAGCTATTGTGACAGTTCAAATCAAGTATTCGATTTCAAGTGCTTTTCCAAAGTATTATTGTCATGTTCATGCCTATATTGATTACCTGCCAAACCGTCGTGTTTGACCCTTGCTTGTTGGTGCCCAGGTGCAGGTGACGTTGCCTTTGAGGAGGAGCGTCAGGAGGAGGCTTGTGAGCCAACTCCCGTGAGAGAGTGGCAGCCCGACGATGTCATCTAGATGTCGGTCTGGTTCCTGAGTTTCGTCACATTTTGTCTAAGGGTCCTTTCGTTTATGTTGGAGTTGTGTATTGGCCTCTGTTGGCCTCTCTTGGGAATTGTAACAAAACTTAATTTACTTTCTTGTTAGACTTGTAACTTGAATAATGTTGGGAATGCCTTGTTAACTTATTCCTTTGATACTTTGTCTTGTATATTATTGTGATAGCACCTAAATATTTTACTGGTGCTTATCTAGTTGTGTTTTGCTACACGCTTCCGCAAATCGTGTACGTGTGAGCCAGATTCCGCGTGTCTTTGGGAATCCTCACCGCGGGAACCTGTGGGAAAATAATGAACCATTGAGCATAAACATCATCACCAACGTCGCGGGCCCGGGAATCCGTTCCGGGGTCGCGACAATTCATCACCAAGTATCCTACCCTTTCGCACCTGAACAAAATGGGTGCGCTAAAAGGAAACATAGACATGTTATTGAGACAGGCCTCACATAAACCCATCAAATTTTGGGTTGATGCCTTTCTTACTGCTACCTATTTGATCAACAGAATGCCCACCAAAAGCCTAAATTTTATCTCTCCATGGTAACTTTTGTTCTCTTGTACACCTACCTACTCGACCTTGTGGGTCTTTGGGTGTGCTTGCTATCCTTGGCTTCGTCCCTATTCACAAAACAAACTTGAGCCACGCACTAAACAATGCGTTTTCATTGGATACAGCCTCAATTACAAGGGATATAGGTGTTTTGATGTATCCATAGGCAGAGTCTTTCTATCTAGACATGTCATATTTTATGAAACTCACTTCCCTTATCAAGCTTCTAATGCTCATAATGCTTTACCCCTTCTATCCCCAATCCCCTTCCCTTCTCAGCATGGTTTAGGCCTGGTATCCCTTCATCTCCCTCCATTTTAGGACCTTACCAGTCCACTGTATCTACATCCGTTATACCCCCCCCCCCCCCTCTCCTATTGTTCCCCCACTTAATATCACTAGGTTCCATCCCACTGCTTCAGTCCACAGACAATCCACTACTCCTTAACAACCTATTGTAATTCTTGCACCCTCTTTCAGTCCCTCTGTAGTAGTTCCCTCTACAGCTTCCACTCAGTCTTCACGTAGACAACATCCCTTGCCTTCTCCTATTCTTCAAGACCACACTGTAACTGAACCACATTCTCTTGACCCTGCCCCTCCTCCCTTACCATTATCCTCAAATAGGCATCCAATGGTCACTCGCTCCAAAGATGGCATTAGCAAGAAGAATGTCTTTTTCTCCTATAAGCATCATCTACAGTTCCATCAAATGACTGTTATGATGCAGCAGAACCCTCCACTTATACAGAAGCTTCCAAATCTGTTGTCTGGCGTCAAGCTATGTCAAAGGAATTCTCAGCTTTACAAGGACAAGGACCTTGGTCATTAGTTCCTTTCTCTCCAGACAAACATGTAGTAAGATGTCGTTGGGTATTCAAGATCAAGCATAAACCTGATGGGTCTGTTGCTCGTTGTAAGGCCTGGTTAGTTGCTACAAGCTTCCACCAAGAACATGGAGTTATATAAAGGTTAACTCAGATCCAACTACATAGATTAGACTAGCAACACCCCGTGTTATGCACGATCCACCTTAATTTTCTTCCGTTGATATCGGGATCCAGGTGGGCCACGTGATGACCCATCTGATCCGTGGATCCGAATGAGGACCCTTGGGTGACCCAGTAGGTGGTAGACCCGTGTGAGGTGGACCCTGTTTAGCCCACCATCCGACGTCTGATTACAGAGAGGGATAGCACGTGTTTTAGGATGCAGTTAAGAAGCATAATTTTTTTTAAGTTTCAGTCATTATTTGGTCCATTCAGTTTCTTGCGTTGATATCGGGACCCAGGTGGGCCACCAGATGACCCATCCGATCCGTGGATTCAAATGAGGACCCACTGGAGACCCATTATGTGGTGGACCCGTGCGAGTTGGGCCTTGTTTGGCCCACCATCCAGCGTCTGATCAGAGAGAGGGAGAGGACATCAGTAATATAGATAAAAAAATCCCATTTTTCCATATTTGAAATGTGCGGGGCGCACTTACCAATTACATGACCATCAAAAGGGTTACTCTGAGTTTTGGGAGATAATCAACTAAATAAATAATAAAAATAAATATGCAAAAAGAGGAGGAAATAAAAATTGTCACAGATATACAATTATATAAAAGAAAATCAAACATAACAACCACCCATAATCCAATCCAATACAATTATAAAAAGCATTTATAATAGAAAATCTACAAAAAATCTACAAAAAATATAAAATAAATAAGCCTTCCATCTTTTCATAATAGAAATGTGTGGGGCATACATACCAATTACATTATGGGACCATCAAAAGGGTTAGTCAGAATTTTAGGAGATAATCAAATACATAACTAATAATAATAATAAATTACAGCAAAACGTGAAAAGAAAACAAATATTACACGTATGAAATTATATTAAATAAAATAAAACCTAACAGCCACCCACAATCCAATCCAATAAAATTTATAGAAAACATTTACAACAGCCGCATAAAATCTGAGCTTCCATTTTTCCATAATAGAAATGTGTGGGGGCGCACACATTTCTATGTAGGTTTATGGAAACCATAATGGAGAGATTATATCTTAGATGAGGATTTGATCAGTATGTTAGAAACGGAATAGATGAAACGACATTGAGATAATTCGTCATTAAGATAGGATTAAAACTAATCCTAAAATTTAGGATAGGATGGGAGCAAGTGTGCTCAGGCTTTTTTTTTTTGTCAACTCCATTAGATTATCTCATCCCCTTATCCATCCCTCAAAGATTAATGTTTTTGGAGAAGATAATTATAGAAGAGAGATTTTAGGGGATGGAAATCAATTTAAATGGAAAGTAGGAAGGAAGAAAGTTGAGGTGGCATTTTTTGAGCGTGGCAACACCATCTCACCATCTCACCTGTGGGGCCCACTATTCCAATTCATTCAAATCTGCCTACACCTTATGGATAGGCTGTGGCCCAACTTGGACACATAAATCAGAGTTAACTGGATAAAAAATTGGGGCCCACTGATGATAATCAATGGGGCCGTTTTTATGTGGGCCATTTTCAGCTACCACAAATGTAAAACCTGGCTATAGATGGTTAGTGGAATTTGTGTTGAGTAAGCGGGAGATGTTTCAATGATAAACCTCTTGTCGGGCCCACTAATCCAATTCATTCAAATCTTCCTACACCTTATGGATAGGTTGTGGTCCACTTGGATCCTAAACAGTGTTTTTATAGACGGTTTGATTTGGCCATACTAAGTTCTGGCTGTTAGATTTTTAGGACCCTTAAAATCTATTGGCACCATCATTTATTAGGGATGGGGTCCATGTTGCTCAAACCTTGTCAACAATTGACTCATTGAGATTTTCCCACCCATCCCTGAACGTTGATGGTTGGTGGTCCTAGATGGCCCTACAACAGAGTTCAAAGGCGCTCCCGTCTACACAATCGGACAAGTCCACTCACACACACCAAGCTCCATTCAATTAGCATAGATTCAAGTTCTACACTATTGTTGATATTTAAACCAATCATATAATCATAATCGTTATTATGATTATTCAACCATTATTTGGTCAATGTGTAAATTATTAGTTATGATTATTAATTATGATAGGCAAAATGATCGTAAATGATCATAGAAATAATTGGCTTATTTCTCTACATGGCGATTATTTGTCTTTTTTTTGTCTGTTTGGGTTTCCATAATGATATTATCCCAAAATGATCATTCAATAAAATGATTTGACTTCGTAACAGTTCATCAATTTATTTTTCTACAAAATAAGATGATCATTTTTCAAGTTTGTAAATCATTTCTAAGTAATGATCATCCATCATCCATAAACGGATGGTAGAGGTGTTGTCGCTAGAACGAAGATGGAGCTGGAGGCTGACCTCTAAGAGTGATGGTTCTACTGGAGTGCTACTAGTCGTTGTTTTGTATTCTCAAAAATCAAAGTCATAGCCATCTTCTTCTTCCTCTCTGGTGGAGTTGCAGGCTGGCCTCTAGGAGTGTCCCTCTTCTTCTTCCTCTCTGTTGGAGTTGCAGGCTGAACACAACCCTCTTTTTCTTCCTTTCTTCTTCTTCTCTTTCTCTTCGTAGAGGACCTAATTTCTCTTTTACGGAAGGTTTTGTTGAGGAAGTTATGCGGAGGTTAGTGGAGGGACTGGTGGGTTGATGAAGGAGGACAGGTGTCAGCAAACCAAGGGAGACTACATTCCCTTAGTATAATAGATTCCAAATGGCTTTGCTATTTATATAAGCGAGTTCGATACAGATGAACCTAACCTGACCGAGCCTGATATGATGCACTTTAATTAGCATACAATTAAGCAGTACATCCATGATCCAACATGTACAGCAGATGGCCGTCCATTATGGGACCCACCAGATATTGAATGGGTTCAATAGAGATTGAGAGTGCCACATGGGAGTCACTCAAAATTGAAAACAACTCATCTTTCTTCTAGGGCATTGAAGGAAGAGGATCCCCTGTTTCATCCAAACAGGGGATCCCTGTTTGGACGAATTAGGGGTTGCCACATGCGAGGGCGGACGAAAGAGAAAAGTACTTTTCTTTCCTTCGCCCCCCTCCCCCCCCCCCCGCCCCGCGCGCGCGGCGGCCTCTGTTTCATCCAAACAGGGATCCCCTGTTTGGACAAAACAGGGGATCCGGATCCGGCATTGATGTTCACCACTTTTTTCCGTGCTATAGTTTCTACTTTTGCGGGCCGAGGCTGCAAATGTTAGAGAAGAGTAGTGTCTATCTAAATAAATTATGGGTTTTATAGATAGATATCATTTTGTTGATTTTACCGAAAAATTTCCATTACATTCAATTTAAAGTAAAAGGGATTTAAAAGATATGTAATGACCGTAGTTGTCTCAAGAGCCCTTTTTTATTTATTTTTCTAGTTGTTTCATCGAGCGGCGATATCCCCGCTCACTTACATATAACCTCCTCTATATTTCTATGTGCTTGCCGCTCCACACCTCTCCCAAAACAAGGTGCTCCAATGGCTCGACAACAACCCCCTCTGCCTCCTCCTTTTCTCCCCCAATCCACTCATACCATCATGCAAATCTCATTCTTCTTCATCTTTATCTTCATCTTCTAATCCTTAGTCGTCTTCGAATTTTGCAGTCGGTGGAAGAAGAAGAAGAAGAAAAGAAGAAGCATAGACGATTTCAATGGAAGAGGAACATCATCAAGAGCAGCTGAATTTGAGGAATTTGCAGTTTGGCAAGTACGAAATGGGGTAAATCCTAGGGCAAGGAACCTTCGCCAAGGTTTACTATGACAAACACCTTAGATTCGGCAAGAGTGTTGCCATCAAATTTGGATATAAGGGGTGATGGATTAGTTGGTAGACGTGGAAGGAGGAGGAGGAGGAGGAAGAAATCCAAATTTATAGGTGGATAGAAGGCTGTGAAGAAGAAGAAAAAACGAGCGGGGGTATCCTTTAGCAGGGATATCGCCACTCCGCAAAACATAAAAAAAAAAAAAGAATCGAAAAGGGCCCTAGGACTGTTACGGTCATTTCATATCTTTTAAGGCTGTTTTGCTCTACAGTGATTCTAATGAGAATTTTTTTCGGTAAAATCTCCTATCATTTTCCAATCAATATGAGATAGTCTAACTTGTTTTACACTGATTTAGTTAGTAAAATTGATTACTCATTTTTCTAGATGAGGAATCCCATAGTTATCCAACAATCCAATTCTTAACCTGTTTTGTCATAGGATCTCAACCTTCACGCGCTATCTGTTCCCCCACTTCTCTTTTTACTGTTTGAGAATGGCTCACTTTCCTTGGAAACAAATATTAAAAAGGCAAAGAGGATTTATTTTCTAAATCGACCATACCTCAAGTTGGAGATTTTGGAGAACAACTTCACTAAATATGATTTTTGCAAGGAGAGGAGTACATGATTGAACTAGGGATGGCAATGCGGCACATTTGGTACGGGTTGGGGTAAAACCAAATCTGCCTTGTCTCAGGACCCACCTCGTGATGGGTTTGGGTCTTGTCAGGTTTTAATGATTTATAATATTAAAATATATAACTGCAAGAAAAGATGAGCGTGGATGAGATAAAAAGCACCACTTACCTTTTCACATATGCCATAAATCAATTTCTTGGACAAATACATTATTTATTTTATAACTTTAGTAATAATTATAGAGGGCTTTGGTCGGAGGTCCCTCAAAGCATGACTTTAAGGGAAACAATCCATAATCTTTTTTCATAGTGTGATAGGTCATTTTTTCAAATTTGACGACCTATAATGTCTAATTTACCCTTTCTTCAAAATCATATCCCACGATTAGTGGGATATACCATTAATAATGGTCAACTACCATTTAATTGGCCAAATAAATTTCACCTGATCCAAATAAATTCTAAAAAATATAAATAAATTTCAAAAGACGAAAATAAATTTCAAAATACGTAAAGAAAATTAAAAAAAATAAAATAAATTTGAAAAATAAAAATAAATTCTAAAGAAAGAAAATAAATTTCAAAGAACGCAATAATTTCAAAAAACGCAATAAATTTCAAAAGAACGCAGAGAAATTTAAAAAGACAAATAAATTTCAAAAGTTCCAAATAAATTTCAAAAAATATAAATAAATTTCAGAAGATGAAAATCGATTTCAAAAGACGCAAATAAATTTCAAAAGATGTAAATAAAATTAAAGAAAGAAAATAAATTTAAAAAAACACAAATACAATTTCAAAAACTAAGATAAACCAATTTTCCAAATTTCATATAAATTTTCCAAAAAACTCAAATAAATTTGCCAAAAATTGAGTTAGATTTGTCCATAATTCAGATAAATTAGCAAAAAACTCAAATAGATTCGTCCAGAACTCAGAGAAATTTGTTTCAGAACTCAGATAAATTTGAGCAAAACTCAAATAAATTTGACAAAAAATAAAAAAACTCAGATAAATTTGACAGAAACTCATAAATTTGTTAAAAATTTAGATAAACTTGCCATAAACTTAGATAAATTTCACAAAAACTCAGATAAATTTCATAAAAACTCATACAGATTTGTCAAAAACGATATAACAGCCCTTCTTTGGCGATGGCGCAGTACTGTTGACTACGTTCGGATCTCAGGTCGGATTCCGGATCGTCAAGATATCACAAAAACAAACTTCAATCGTTGATCACCTGTTTTCTTTATACTGATGTCAGTAGTTGAACTGGCGCCTTTCCCTGATTTGCTTATGGGCTTCTGCGCAATGGGTAAGGTCTAACCTGGACTAGACCCGACCCTATACTGAACCAAAAAAAAAAAAAAAAAGGAAAAGAAAGAAGATGGGTTCTTCTTCGTTCTGTTTTTGCAATCAGACACAAACTTCAGTCGTTGATGAGAGGGAGAGGGGGGGTGAGGTCGCATGGGAGATGGAGAAGAGGGGGAACATAAGTGGTGTCCACACTTTCCCATACACCCCCAAGTCAAAATGAGGTCCATACTTTCCCATACACCCCCAAGTCATCCAATTCCCACATCATGTTCAAGTTGAAATCGCCCACACAGAACCCATCCCAGAAACCTACACATTGGAGGTGTTAGGATAGTGGGTCCCACTGATCAAGAACCCATGATCAGTCCCACCGAAAAGGTCGCTGTCATAGCCCCACCCAACTCAGCATGAAATTGTCCGCTTTGGCCCACATGCACGCGCGAGGACTTTCCAGGAGGTCACCCATCCTAGTACTGCTCCCGCCCGAGCACGCTTAACTTTGGAGTTCTTACGATTTTCAAAGCCACATGGTTTTAAAAGACCTCATGCTAAGTTAATACGAGGTTCGACTTATAAGCTCAAGATCAGGACTTGGATATTTCCGATGCAGACTAACGGAGACTCACCGTTTGAAGCTCGTGGTTAAAACGCTACGCCCTGTGGTTAAGGGCGTCGCCCGGACCAAGTTCTCACATTCTCCCCCACCGAAAATAGAGTCATCCTCGGCTCTGATACCAACTGTCACAACCCCGCCCAACTCAACATGAAATTGTCCACTTTGGCCTATGTGCACGCGCAAGGACTTCCCAGGAGGTCATGCTTAACTTTGGAGTTCTTACGATTTCCGGGGCGACACGGTTTTAAAAGGCCTCATGCTAAGTTAATACGGGGTTTGACTTATAAGACCAAGGTCAGGACTTGGATATTTTCGATGCGCACTAACGGAGACTCACCGTTTGAAGCCCGTGGTTGACACGCTACGCCCTGTGGTTAAGGGTGCCACCCGGACCAAATTCTCACAGCCGCCCATGGCTTCTCAACAAGATCAATGGAGATTGCCTTTGGTGGCCCACCTGGACCCCACAGTCTTCAAAAAAAGGAATTATCCCATTCTTCTTCAATGCCGTCAGCCTCCTCTTTGGTTGCTAGATGGTGGACTGCGCCTGGGAGAGGACGAGACGAATTATGGGTTGAAGAAGAAGAGGGATAATAAAAGGCTTGAAATTTGAAATTTTAAAATTTTCTGCCTAAAACAGTTGAAAGGATAAATCAGTCATGCCAATTGTATTTAGGGACCTCTCACCGAAACATGTCCAGCTGCATGGACTATAGGCATTAGAGGAAAAGTTGATGGATTGGAGACCTTACAAAACCTCTATGAGGAACCTTTCACTAATTTACTCATAATTATATATACATATACGGGATCGGGTGGATTGGAGCATCACAAAACACAAATCCACCCTAAACCTTGCCTCGAACCCAACAAATCCACTACCAAACCAACCCTTAATAGGAGTGGGTCGGGGCATGTCCTGTTTAAATCCGGCTCATTGTCATCTCTAAATTGGGTTTTCATGTTAGAGAAAGAAGATTTGGATTCATACTTGTCAAAGACAAAGGGTTTACAAATAGGCAAGACTTCTTAATTAGGATAGAATTTCTTTCTTTTGGTCGTAAATTCTTTGTCTAATAATTGAAAGATTGTAATAAAGGGCCTTAAAGTAGAATTTTGATAGAAGAGAGTTGAATTTTTTATTTAAAAAGCTGAGCAAAGAAATGTCCAGGACTTGAAAAAGTTGAAAGCTACCTATGGCAAGAACTTAAAATCAAAACAACGGCAAAAACATTTATAAACAATGGTAATCAATAATAATCCCGGGCTACAACTTAGCTAGTTAAGGAAATTATGTTGTGAGTGAGTGTGGCCCTTTCTTCCCTAGAATTTACACCTACATTGATAATATTATTAAGCACCTATTCGTTTGCATAAAATACATAAGGGGAAATATGAGTTTCGGGGGGGTGAATTGAAGGGTGTAAAGTGACGTTGTGGATGGCCTTGACTCTACTAACTAGGATTTGAATTACTATAGTGATGGTTGGGTATTAATTTCACATCTTCATGACTTGATGTTTTGTCAATAGAAGGAAAGGTCATTTGATGCTCGTTTATTATTATTCATCTTTGATTTTTATTTTTGACCACTTAGGGCAAGACTTCTTATGCATTCTATGCAAACAAAGAGACCCTGAACTATATTAAAATTTATGTGTTCTATAGGTGGCTAATTAAACCATGTCTAGCACTTGATCAGAGTGTGAAGATTCAATACCTTATCCTTCCACGGTAACAATTTTAAATTTAACCGTTTTCTGTGATTATTTTGGAAATTGTTTTGCATTAGGTAAAATCAACAACACAACAACTGTTTGCAATATCCCGGAGTCAGTAAAATTTGGTGAAATGTCACATACTACTATGGAACTTAAAGTTTCGTTCTGCCATGATGTTCGCGTAAGTAAAATTGAAGCATGGTTGTTGTGGGATCGCTAATACACCCCTATTAATACTGTGAGTGCCTAAAAGTTAAGGACCCGGATTAGGTTGGTGTAAGACTTGTGATTTGCTGTTTAAGCTTCTTCGGAGAAGATAAATTGCCTTAGGACCATAAAGGAAAAAAGAAGTAGAGATCAGAGACCCTGGCTGCCGTCAGCCGAAGGCTCTCCAATGCCTGAGTTAGTGTTATCACTGAACAAAGGATGGGGATGAGAGGCTAGTATGCTCTTTGTGAGAAGCCGACCCCTAATCTCTTGGATTAGTGTTGTTTTAATTGTGGATTAGTTTCTTTTAGTGGGATTAGTATTTGTTGGGTTGAGTTTGTGAGCTAGAATGGTTTTTCTCTAGTTTTGGGGAATTTTGAGGGCCTTTGTGATTAGTGGGACCCTTTGGGGGTTCTTTTAGTGACTTTGCGCGTGATTGGGAGGTTATTCAAAATTCCCGATAACTCTTGTTTTAGCCTCATTTGACTTATTTTGTTATTCTCTACAACTTTCGTGTTCACTCCGTACCCATTCGAAGCTCCGAAAATCAGTTTTTCCAGCCCAGAGGGCAAAATCGGTCTTTTCACATTGAATCTGGACCCAAATTTCGAGATCTCAGAACCATGCCAAAATTATACTTTTTGGAAACTAGATTTTATGAGAAATATTTTTCTCTTCTTCGTCGATCGCATCCGAGGCCCACAAATAGATGTTTTAGCCTTGGCAAGTTTTAAGTGTGGTGGGGCCCACACCCACCCATTATAAGATGTCTCTACCCTCTCTTTCTCCCTCATTTCTCCACTCCATCGGCTGCAACTCCCCAGCTACAGTGCCAGCAGCCATTTTTCTTCTTTTCTTCCATTTCTCTTGCTCTAATGGAGCCTCCAAGCCACCAATCCGACGAGGGAACTCCGACAACTTCTTCTCCTTCATCTCCTCTCTTGTTTGACACCATTTTCGTGGGAAACCAAGGTGGGCAGCCCCTATTGCAAGCTTCTTCTTGTTGATTCATGACTCTAGAGGTAAGGACTCCTTCCCATTTTCCTTGGATGTGCAATGGCTTTCCCTTAAGTTCTATTTCCTAGCTTGGTTTGAGCCCATTCCTTGTCTTTCATTTGTTTGACCCATTTTAGGGTTCAGCACTGCCCCGGGATCCAATGGTCCTCCCTGGGGATCGAGCCAAAAGCCGGTCCCCAGGTTCGGTCCACTTAGACTTTTTCTTTAGGGTTTGTTTTGGGGTTTTTGTAGAGATTGTTGATCTTGAGCTTAAGAGGTGATTAGAGGCTTGGTTTGCTAGATTGGAACCCAAGGCAAGTGGATGAATGGATGGTTTGAATGTTTTCAAAGTTTTATGAGAAATCCTAGATTTATTACTTGTTCTTGATAATTTGACATATGCTTCACATATGCTTCTTGCTATATTTCTATTGATTTCGAAAATGCATATTAATGGTTTTTGTTCTCTCTTGTTAAACCTCTTGGAAATATATGCATTCCATTGGTCAAAGTTTGCTCATATGGTTTTATAAGGAATAGGATTGGTTTTGCCATTCAAAGTTATGGTTATTAGTTGCATTGATTTGAAGTAAGATGCTCATTTGATGAGTTTTACTAAATCATCCATTGAAAGGGAAATGTGATCAATAGACTTTGTTTATCCATAGATTTTGGCTCAAATGAACCCTTGCATATGATTGAGATTCTTCTCCTTGTTTGGGGTTAAATGTGGGGAAGGAGGTGTTTAAATTTAATTTTTCATTAGAGTTTTAATGAGAATTTTAAGTGATTATGGAAGAAAAATGTTAGTGGTTTAAGTGTTGGAAGGAAAGGAAAAAGGGGAGAAAAATCAAGTCTTTCCCGGACCTGCTATACGCCCAGGTCCGATCGATCGGACATGCAGGCCGATCGATCGGACTATCGTTAACTGTGAGGCTTTTCGAGCCGATCGATCGGACGACCTGTCCGTAACTGGGACAGTGAAATTTGATATTGTTTTTTTTTTTTTGGAAACAATTGTGCTTTCTATGAGTCCTAGGGGTATGTACATTAGTGTTAAGACTAATTATGCCCTAATCTAAGGTCTTCAGGACTAGGGAACTAAAAGAAAAGAATGGTGATGATCTAGGCACTAATTCTTGGTTCTAGGTGGGACCTTGGCTACCTCCTTGGACTCATTTGACCATATGTGAGGGCGTCTTGAGCCGATGCTCTTCATGGTTGGTTCGGATGCATCGAAGTTCAATCTATTTCAATCTTGAATGTGCATAAGGAGCCCGGAATGTCTTCAAACTCAAGGAGTACCAAGTAATTATTATAATCGACATACGGGACCCCTATTCACTTAAATAAATCTTGAAACCGGTATTTTTACCCGAAATTGTAATAGTTCATTGTTTCACCTCATTTCCAAGATTTGCATCACATGACTTGTTTTCCCGAAAGCATTGAAGTTACACTAGTAACAGTTATTGTCCCGAAATGTATTGCTCGACATGAAATGACAGTGTGCCCTTGAGCACCCCCATTTTACCTGTTTATTTATTGTACTTGATTTACTTGCATATGTCCCGATTTGTTATTTGACTTATGAGTCGGCATCACTAAGCTTGGATAACCTTGTCGGTTTGATCCACCGACTTGGAGATCCCTCTCCCGTCCCGCCAGCTGCAGTTTGGATCCCGATACCCGGTTATTGCCGTGGTCCCGTCCCGATACCCGATTCGCTACCGTGGTCCCGTCCCGATACCCGGTTCGCTACCGTGGTCCCGTCCCGATACCCGGTTCGCTACCGTGGTCCCGTTCCCGTATATTTATTTTGTATATATGATTTGCGTTGAGTCTCCTCACCTTGTGTGACTGAGACCAACGTCCCGTTATACTCTTGTCACTTCGGTGATAGAGGACTTCGCTTTTTGTGATTGCCATCTTGCCAGTTCCCGATTCCTTGGATACCCGACACGTTTTATATTGCTTACTTGCTTTCCGATAAATGATTCGTTTCCTTTATTAAAGTTGTTATTTAAACAAGTCTTCATATTCTCCAATGTAAATTCAGTTATTATTATATTATTTTCTGTTCTTTGTACACGCACATGTTTTAAATGAATGCCGGTTTGGTGAATACCCATGCCTTTACATATGTTTCAAACGATCAATGATTTTGCTAGATTTATATGATTACACATGTTTTAAAGGAATATCCAAATTGTTAAATATTCGTGCTTTGTTTTGAATGACATTTGGTTTGTCAGATATCTATGTTTATACCTGTTTTAAATGAATACCCGAATTGTTAAATATCCATGCTTTGAAATATGTTTTAAATGACACGCGTTTTGCCAGATTCCTATGTTTATACCTGTTTTTAAATGATACCCGATTTGTTGAATACCCATGCTTTGAAATATGTTTAAATGAACATTAGTTTTGTCAGATTTATTTGGTTACACATGCTTTAAATGAATACTCGGTTTGTTGTATACTTATGTTTTTACTTAAGTCTCAAATGAACGTTTGTTTTGTCAAACCACTATATTTACACATGTTTTAGACGAACACCCGATTGTCAAATATCTATGCCTTTATGGATGATGTAAATGAACAGACATTTTATTAGATCTTAATGTTTTTCCCACGTTTGAAACGAATACATGTTTTGTCCGAGATCCATGATTTTTCAACCGATTAATTATATGCAGCATTTGATCGAATAGCATGATTTATTTTATGTCTTATTCTTCAGTATATTTGTTATCTTTTCATCCACCTGCCAGACCGTCGTGTCTGACCCACTACTTTTGGTACTCAGGTTCAGATTTCTTCGTCCCGAGATGAGTGCTTTGGTTGGCCGGGAGCCATGTTTTGCAGGTTGTTTTGTCAGCTATGTCATGTAGACATTGAGCTTGACATCGGAGCTACGTCATATTTGGGGTAGTGATTATAGCTTATTGTTGTATGGCTTTTAAAAGCCTTTTTCTTGGGATTCTTAATTAATGTACATTGATAATTGTAACTGGAACATATATGGGAATGTAATATCCTGTTACTGTCAGTTCTGTAATTTATTGTGATAGTTTACTCCAGTCTGATATGATTCTTGATATGATAGCTATATGCTAAAGGTTGAGTGTGACGCGGAATCCGATGGCCACGGACTCAGGGTCGCAACACCACGAAAGCTTCCGCAAAATATCCAGAATGTGTTGGAATGTGTTGTCTTCACACACACAGATCTTGGGAGACAAATATATTTATGCTTAATCCCATTTCGCGCCCCCGAGGTTCCGGTTTGGGGGCGTGACACTCTTATGCAAGGCGTTCTGTAACGCGCTATGCAGTGTATGATGAACATAACATTAGTCCATACCTCCGAAGGGATTCTTACCCTTGTATATGTAAAGGTTTTCACCTGACGCACCCTTAGTGGGGGTAGGTGGAGAAACTGTTAGGTTGAATCAAGAGATGACCCCTGACATTAACATGGATGTGATTGATCAAGGTGACACTTGACCACCATCCGGCGCTTGTCTTGTCTGTCAGCATGTTCTGCAACGTAGCTGTAACTTCATGGAAGTACAATGATGGCCTAGTACCCATCCCTGTGGACGGAACGAGCTAAGGATGGTACTGAGGCCGAGTTCGGATGCATCCTGACACTATTGGCGAGGTGCCTTATACCGAGAGCGAGATGAGCCCAGTCGGTACTTTTACTAAGACTGACTCAAGCTTGGCGCAAGCTGACATTGTTTACCGAGCTGAGATGAGATGTCTAGCTGGTACTGTTACCAAACAAGATGGATCTTTGCGCTGTGGCCGAACTTGGATACCGAGATCGGGATGCACTGAGCTGGTACCGCTACCGAGACCAATTGAATCCTACTCTTAGGAAAACACCCCACACAATTGCCCCCCTGCTCGCGACTTCTTGGAGTTCTCTAACTTTTTTAGGTCGGGAGCTGAGTATCGTGTTTGAGAGGATCTGAGGTATTAATTTTTGAAATTCATCTCAGTGTTTGGCTTGTGACATCTGATCTTTATCATGAAGTCTGCCTGCCTTTCTGGGACAATAAATATCACGCTGGTGACACTTTGCCTTTCCGAGGCAATAAATATTAGGTAGGTGACGCTTTATCAGCCCGAGGTAATAAATTGCATGTTGATGTTTCGCCTTCCCAAGACAATAAATGTAGCGTCTGAATCTTTGTGCGAGATTAACTAGCACTACCACGTGTCTCCATCTAGTTAGTCGTCCAACGAAATCAAAGCGACGCGTGCCTTCAGGAATCGAAACGGGCTCCATACTGTCTATAAATAGGGCTGTTTTTCTCCGTCGTCTCTTTTACTTTGGCAATTCATCAGGGAAAGCGCTGCTATAAGAGAGAAGAGAACTCTGTCGGAGACTCTGTCGGAGCTTTTGCTGGAAGTCTGTCTTAACGAACCGGAGCCCGGAGTTGGTCCCCTTATTTGTGTGTTTTTCCTCTCTAAATCTCGTCTTTGCATTCCACCTTTTTCTATTTGGGGTTTCTGCCCTAAGGTTTAGGATTTTTGTGTTTCTGCCCCTTTTTCCAGCATCGCCACCCGTTAAAAGAATGGGATCTTATAGGAGTTGGGTAGAGACCCTTGAGGCTATGGCCTACTTCAGGGAAATGTATGGGATCGCAAAGGACGTCCCAACGAAACTGGACGACCCGAATGACCTCTTCGAGGGTCGATCCTTCCAGGATGGCTGGATGCCATTCCCGTTAGTTTTAGTAATAGAGGGAGGGGTTAGGTTCTCCGTCCACCCTCTGCTCAGGGCCTGCTTGGCGACATGGCACCTCGACCTATGCCAGCTGATGTCCAATGGCTTCAAAGTCATAATGGGCATTGCCGAGCTGAACAAGATATTGGGTATAAACCTCGGTGTCCATGACATTGAGGATGTATATGACCTGTACAAGACCGTCGAGGACGGTTATAACTATTATCTTCGCGGCAAGCCGAATATGGAGCCCTTCGTCCATGACCTGGAGGACTCAAACAGGCACGCCGGGGACGATCATCTGCTCGTCTCTGGCAACTGGGAGTTTGGCAGGGACGAGACCGAGGCGGAGAAATTACACAAGATTCCTCGACACTTCGGGGTTCCTCTAAGTAACTACCGAACTCAGAGTGTTATATTTTCCTTCTATTGTCTTGCCGAGCTGATGTTACCTTTGTCGCGCAAAGACCAGCCAGAGGAAGCAGTGAGCTGAGCACACCGACTGGAAGCGGAACGACAACTGGCTGAAACTCGTACGCAGTATCACGGCCACAACGGGCCAGCTGCCTAGTCCTTGCTTGGATATGAGCCGAGGTACCACACGTACATCAAGAGGAAGGAGCTTGCGTCCGCCAGCTCGGAGGCTGTTGATTTGGCCCAGCTCGTTGAGAGCTATTCATCTCCCTCCAACCGTGAAGAAGAGAGGGGAAAGGAGATGGAGAAAAGGCGACTTGTTTTGAAGGTGAAAGACCTCGGGGCGAAAATATTCGGGGCTCGAACTCCTTCTTTCTCAGCAGTCTCGGGTGTCGCCGAGGGTTCTGCTGCTGCTGTTGGGGATGATCCTATTACCCCAGGCACTGCTGCTGGAACTGCTGGTGCTTCTCGGCAGCGTTTCGCCTAGACCCAAAGAGAGGGAGGCCGATCTGAGAAAATGCAGCGGTCTGAGGGCAGAGGGTCGGGAGCTCGGTAGCCCCTTGCTGAAGGGGCTAAGGAGAAGGTTCCAAGGGAGAAGAGGCACCGGGGCGAGGGCTCGTCAGAAAAAGGCCCTGGCCAAGCCTTGGTCCCTCAGCCTGTGGGGGCGGCTCTATGGAGGCCGAGAATCCAACTCGGGCCTGGGACGCCGATGATGGTGGACCATCTAAACAGCAGTCCGTTAGTCGTGACCGCTCTTGCTAACGCGTGCGCCCTGCCACTCGATATGCAAAGGCACAGAGGAGCGGACAACATGACACTACTGTCCGCTTCTCTGTAGTCGACGCTCTCAGTAAGTGTCTGATGCTGATCTTCAAGTAGCATTTGCTTCTGTTAGCTTTCTTCTGACGTCTTCTTCCTTCTCAGACTGCGCAGAGGGTTCAGGTGGTCCTGGAGAGGGCCCGCGAAAGTGGTTCCAAAGCCGAGAAGCTTGAAGCTACGAAGAAGAAGCTCGCTACGGCTTTGGAGGAGAGTAGCCGGGAGTTGAAGGCGGCGGAGGAGAAAATAAGCAGCCAGGAGGCAGAAATGGTAGCTGCGCTCAAAGAGCTCTGCAATGTGAGGGCCGTGACCTATGAGCTGAAAGGCGTGGCCGCAGTCAAAGAAAAGAAGATTCTCTCACTTGGGGCTGAGCTGGCAAAGCGGGATGCTGAGCTCGAAATGGCGCACAAGGCGAAGGGCGCACTCCAAGCTTCATTCGATGCTGAGATCGAGAACTATTTCCAGGACGAAGTGGATCCGACTACTAAGGAGTACGAGGCCCAAGTCAAGAACATCTGCTCGGAGCTGTTCGAGCTTGGGTGTCGAACTGCATTGAAGAAAGCAGGGATCTCAGATGATCATCCTGTTTATCAGGACTTGCCAAAGTTCACTCGCCCCGGGACTGAGCCAAGTTCTGCCTCCACTGCAGAAACTACTGCGGAAGACGCCTGAGGATGCTCCCCAAGCCACCAGGACCGAGCCTTTTGACGTCAATGTCGAGGCTACTGAATCTTGATTTTCTTATTCTTTCTCGTGTAAAGAACTGACTTTTGTAATGATTCTTTATCAATGAAGAGAATTTTTACAATCATACTTGCCATCTCTTTTGTTCTAATAACAATGTGTGTGCTTGGCTTTTGTTCATAACTGGGCTCTTAGCATGAAAGCTCGAATTTTGACCAAGTAGTGGAGTTCGGTTTAGTAACCGGAACTGAGTGACTATTGGATAAGAGTAACTTTGGTTCTTTAACCAGAAGTCACTTAGGCTAGTCGAACTCGATTCAACAACCGGAATTCAAATTGCGCTGAAGTTTAAATAACTTTGAGAGGTACCTGCACTTTTAGAGGTAGAAAACTCGTAGCTGGTTTCGCAACCGAACTAAATTCTTTTAGGAAGCGATCAGGTCCTTCAACAGTATAGCTGGTTCCATAACCGAACTAGGATAGCTGTCGAGTTCCATAACTTGGCGCGTTGCATGTTTGGTCTCGTGACTAGTTTGGCTGGTTCCGTAACCGAGTCGTGGTCTCTTCCATGCTGGTGTTGTCACCGAGCTGAGACCTTCGTCGAGTTCCATAACTACGACGCTTTGCAGCTGGTTCTATAACCGAGTCGTGGTCTCTTCCATACTGGTGTCGTCACTGAGGTGAGAACTTTGTCGAGTTCCATAATTGCGACGCTTTGCAGCTGGTTCTATAACCGAGCTGTGGTCTCTTCCATGCTGGTGTCGTCACCGTGGTGAGACCTTTGTCGAGTTCTATAACTGCGACGCTTTGCAACTGGTTCTATAACCGAGCTGTGGTCTCTTCCATGCTGGTGTCGTCACCGAGTTGAGACCTTTGTCGAGTTCCATAAATGCGACGCTTTGCAGCTGGTTTTATAACCGAGCTGTGGTCTTTTCCATGCTGCTGCTGTCACTGAGCTGAGACCTTTGTCAAGTTCCATAACTACGACGCTTTGCAGCTGGTTCTGTAACCGAGCTGTGGTCTCTTCCATGCTGGTGCTGTCATCGAGCTGAGACCTTTGTCGAGTTCCATAACTATGACGCTTTGCAGCTGGTTGTATAACCGACTTGTGGTTACTTCCATGTTGGTGTTGTCACCGAGCTGAGACCTTTGCCGGAGCTTTGTAAGTCGAGGTTGGTGTTGTCACCAAGGCCCGATGTCAAAGCTGTGTACCGGAGGCTGGTGCTTTCACCGAGGCCACTGCTGAAGCTTTGGATACCAGAACCGTCCGAGCTAGGGCTTGTGCTATCACTGAGGCCGCTGTGGGAGCTGTCAAGGCTAAGATTGTCCGAGCAGCTAGTGCTACCACCGAGGCCACTGCGTGAGCTAACAAGCGAAGGAGCTAGGTTGTGGTCGGTGTTGTCACCGAGGCTGCAGCTGAAAACTCCTATTGGGTTGCGCTTCTGCTTGAGTCGGGGCTGGTGACATTGCCGAGGCCACCGCTGAAGCTGTCGCGTTTGGAGCTGTGCGAGCTGTGGCTGGCGCCATCACTGAGCCGGGACCTGAGGAAGAAGATTGCATGGCGTGTCAGGGGACTCTTCTCGTGACCGCCATTCTCTAGGGGGGCGCCAGAGATTGAAGCTCTAGTGAGCTTAAGCTCGAGCTTTGTCTTGGTTCGCCTTGCCAATCAGTGTTTTCATAGTGACTATGGGAATCTGAAGGAGGTTCTTTCGAAGCTTGCTGGCTGGCAGCGAAGCTTGCTTGAATGATGCAAGGGCCGCGACTGTATCAACAAGGGATGGATCTTCATCTTTATCGCCGTGGCGACTCACTTGGTGGAGGAAATGACGAGACCCGGCTGCTGCTGGAACTTTCGCTCTGTAGGGGAGTCTCCAGCAGGACAGCACTCGATTGGGGGGTGCTCTGCTGGAGGAGTGCTCTGTTGAGGAGGTGCTGTCACCTCTTTTGCTGATGAACCTGTATGAGCTACAGGTCATCCCGCGCCTAATGCATCAGACTTTCCTTGGAAGTGGTTCGACGGGGAGTCGTCGATGATGGTGGCTGGGCTTTGTAGATCCTTTGCGGCTGCTAAAGGCATGGCTTTGTCAATCCTTTTTTTCCCACAGATGGCGCCAATTGTGAGTGCCTAAAAGTTAAGGACCCAGATTAGGTTGGTGTAAGACTTGTGATTTGTTGTTTAAGCTTTTTCAGGGAAGATAGATCGCCTTAAGACCTGAAAGGAAAAAAGAAGTAGAGATCAAAGACCATGGCTGCCGTCAACCGAAGGCTCTCTGATGCCTAAGTTAGTGTTATCACTGAACAGAGGATGGGGATGAGAGGCAAGTATGCTCTTATGCAAGGCGTTTTGTAACGCGCTATGCAGTGAATGATGAACATAACATTAGTCCATACCTCCGAATGGATTCTTACCCTTGTATATGTAGAGGTTTTCACCCGGCGCACCCTTAGTGGGGGTAGGTGGAGAAACTGTTAAGTTGATTCAAGAGATGACCCCTATCATTAACGTGGATGTGATTGATCAATGCGACACATGACCACCATCTGATGCATGTCTTGTCTGTCAGCACGTTCTACAAAGTAACCGTAACTTCATGGAAGTACAATGATGGCCTAGTACCCATCCCTGTGGACCGAGCTGAGGATGGCACTGAGGCCGGGTTCGAATGCATCCTGACACTATTGCCGAGGTGCCTTATACTGAGACCGAGATGAGCTCAGTCGGTACTTTTACCGAGACTGACTCAAGCTTGGTGCAAGCTGGCATTGTTTGCCGAGCTAAGATGAGATATCTAGCTGGTACTGTTACCAAACTAGATGGATCTTGACGTTGTGGCCGAACTTGGATACCAAGATCGGGATGCACTGAGCTGGTACCACTACCGAGACCAATGTAATCATACTCTTAGGAAAACGCCCCACACAAATACTATTTAAGAGTTTGGTTGGATATTGATTTTGTTCTTGTTTGGTTGATGTCCTTGGAATTTCCCCCATATAATTAATAGCATTCAGTACGCCTTTTCTCCCCGTAAGAATGCATGATCAGGGATTGATTCACTAGTGGGGCAGTGGGAGGAAGTTCTCAATGTAAACTGAAATTTGGGGTACCCTCGAATTGTTTGACTTAGGGAGGATGTTTGGCAGCTATCGTTGATTCTAATCTATTAATGATTTTACGTTCTATGTCCCATATAGTTTTGAAGTATAGGTTTTTGTAAAATATCAATCAAAATATAAATACAATGCCCGATTCACATGTTTAGTTGTAATAAAATACTGATACAATAAGGCGATAGATTCTTGACAAGCCTTGCGAACCCAACTCAACTGGGGATGGTTATTAATTTGATTAATCTTACCGACTTAGTAAATGGGCAACACAGTTTTGTGCCGAGTCGGTTTTCATAGATACCATATTAAATTTTCTTATCTAACCTTTCATATAAAAAAACTCAAGTCATTAGTGTAAGCAACATAAATGCTTTTCAATATTTTCTTTGGATGGAGCCCACTCCTCAACACAAGAATCCAAAATGTTGAAATTATGTCAAACCCAACTTGACCCGTACTATTGCCACCCTTGTACACATTCCAACTCTTTTGAGCTTATGATGAAATTTAGCAATTGGAAAGTCGATAAATATTGTACAAACGCTAGTGTTTATTTTGAAAGGAAGTCCACACTTTCTTCAATATGAATTTAATTAATCAGGGTCCAGTGTAACTGTAAAAGGAAGGAAAACTAAACTAACTAATGACGATGATAATGATGACCACCATTGTAGTAATTATTTGTTAACTTGTAAGTTGCCAACGAGGATTCGATGTTGATCAATATTTACAAGCCCACAGTCAAATTGGCCAACGAGAACCAACTGTGGTAATGATTACTTCTTTTTTATTGCAAATGAGGTTTGATACTGAAATATGTCAACAGGTAAGACCAAGTTACAAGCCCACTAACTATTTGGCCGATGATGACCACTACATGCCACATGTGGACAAGGCTCCGGAGAAATCCATGAGACGCCTAACAGAGCATTGTTTTTTCATAGGACTGAAAAGAAGGGAGAAAAACACTTTAATAATTTAGTGAAAAAGAGTTTCACCATTTTTTTTCAAATCCGCCGATCCGAACTGTATTCATTAGAAAAATAATTTCAACTGCTGGCCTAACACCTTGAGAGTTTGGTCGGAATAATTAGCTAAGGAAACTTAATTGATATTAATGACACCTCCATATTTTAGAATTTTAATAAGAATGATTAACTAAAAAAATTTAATATATTTTACAATCATGAGAATAGCCTTTTCTTGATAGGTTTTAGTCGGCCCTAGAGATGTCAAACGGGCTATGCCGGGCACGGCCCGTCGGGGAGTTACGCTGGTATTGCCCGCGACGTGCCATGCTTGGAGTCACTACAAGAACCTGCACTTTTAGCGATGGTTTTTAGCGACGTTTTCATAAATTCGTCGGTAAAGAGTATTCTTTACCGACGCATATTATTTCTTCGGTAAAAACTAACCTTTTACTGACGTTTCAAGAAAAACGTTGGTAAAAGTATGTATTTTACCAATGTTTTTATTAAAAACGTCGGTAACGGTTATTTTTAAAAATTATATTATAAGTGCAGGAAAAATAAAAATACATACTTTACTGACGTTGTATAAAACATCGGTAAAAGTAAGTTTTAAAAACGTCGGTAAAGGTTAATTTTGAAATTATATTATATTAATAGGAAAAGTAAAAAACATACTTTTGCCGACGTTTTATAAAACGTCGGGGAAAAGTGCTTTTACCGACATTTTTTAATAAAACGACGGTAAAAATATAATAAAACGTAGGTAAAGGTTAATTTTAAAATTAAATTATATTTTTAGGAAAAGGAAAAAAATTAAGCCATTTTTTCCAATCTTAAATTTGTAAAAAAATTAAGTCATATTTTATTTGTAAAAAAAATTAAGAAACGTCGGTAAAAGATTGATTTTCAATCTTAAGTTTAAGAGGATTTACTGGAAAATTCCCTAAATATAGCCATTTATCTCGAAGAGTCCTGACAAAATGTACAGCACCTCATTGGTCTTCCCACCACATTTTTATTTTTTTAATTTTTTATTCCAACTGATGATAGCGTCGCTCAAAAAAATATTGAGTGACGCTATCATCTCTTTGCGCACCGTATATAACTTCACGTCGTCCCTGGTTTCCATGGTATTTGATAGATGGATCTGATTTTCATTCTTAGTGACTGCCCATTTCATACTTCATCATCGGAAATAGAAGTGGGTATTAAAAACTAAGAAGAAGAGGAACAGGGAGGAAGATGGGGTAGGGTAGGTACTAAAAAAAATCAGAGGGAACTAATAAAAAAACCAAACTCACTGACAAAAATCAGAAATGAAAGTCGAGCTCAATAGAGGAAGTTGAACCACGCTTCCTGCAAGGGGCGAATGGAAAAAACAGAGACTGCAATAGCACGGTGAGTTTCAGGTGGTGTATTGAAACTTAAAGCCTTTCCTACTTTCTTTGGTTAGAATAAACTGCACTTTTTGTGACGTTTTTTAGCGACGATTTTATAAATTCGTCGGTAAAGAGTACTCTTTACCGACGCATATAATTCTGTAGTTAAAAATCAAACTTTTACCGACGTTTTTAGAAAAATATCACTAAAAATCCAACTTTTACCGACATTTTATAGAAAGCGTCGGTAAAATTCTATAGCTTGACTGAAATCCAACTTGTAGAGTTCTTAAAGAAACCTGTAATACATCTTCATAATCTGATTCATTGATCGACGGTAACGCTTCTTTCAAGGTAACATGGTGGTAGTAAAATATAATTCATTCATCCCCAGCTATACCTCAGTTGGTTAAGGACACGAGTGTCTGAGTAGAATGCATGAGTGCAAAAAGTCTGGATCCCATGTTTAGTATCGACATTCGCCATCTATATAAAATCCATCCGTCCATCCACTATAGGGCCCACCTTCTTCATCCAAACCCTTTGGATCACGGAAGGAGGATCAAATTCTTCAAATCCGACTTGTACAGTTATTCATTATAAAAGATCTAATATAGTATGTTTATATATGTAGACTTTGATGATGATTGTCATGATGATAATGATTGTGGTGCAAATAACTTGCTTCCATTTTCAAAGCTGGACACTACAAGAACTTGCACATTTAGCGACGTGTTTTGCCGACGCTTTTATCAATTTTTCCAGGGGCAGTTTCCCGTTCCAAACCCCCGACGAACCGTTTTCGAGCCTAAGTGTTTCGAGCCTTACACTTGTGTGTAGATTTTTCCATTTTGCTAAGACTTTCTAAATTGATATGCTTGGCGACTGTTTTGTTTAAATCTCCAGGTTGCTGCCCACATACTGCAGGATACTGCGATCGGTAAAAACTATGCTTCAAATAAGGTAATCCATTGTGTACTATTTTATTTTATGTAAAATGAAAACATGTTCTATTCCTCCGTTCATTCCAAATTTAGTTCTTGGATTTTTTGTTTTATTTCATTTTGGGGCACTTAAGTATGTACCAAACATCGAATTTTCCAACACTTAGGCTCGAAAACGGCTCGCCGGGGGTCCGGAACGGGAACCGGGCCTCGAAAAAGTCGGGAATCGGCACGAGTACCTCGCTCGAGGGTAGATTGACTTGTTGGAACTGACGGTTCACAGATAGGACTCCCGGTTACAGTACTAGAGGCGAAAACATCGGATTTCCAATACTTAGGCTCAAAAAGGGCTCGCCGGGGGTCCGGAACTGGAATCGGGCCCCGGAAAAATCAGGAACCAGCACGAGCACCTCGCTCGAGGGTTGAGTGACTTGTTGGAACTGACGGTTTGCAGATAGGACTCCCGATTAGAAAACTAGAGACCAAAACATCGGATTTTCCAACACTTAGGCTCGAAAACGGCCCGCCGGAAGTCTGGAACAGGAACCGGGCCCCGGAAAAATTGGGAACCGGCACGGGCACCTCTTTTGAGGGTAAAGTGACTTATAGGAACTGACGGTTCGCAGATAGGACTCCCGGTTACAGTACTAGAGGCGAAAAAATCAGATTTTCCAATACTTAGGCTAAAAAACGGCCTGCCGGGGGTCCGGAATTAGAACCGGGCCCTGGAAAAATCGGGAACCAGCACAAGCACCTCGCTTGAGGGTAGAATGACTTGTTGGAAGTGACGGTTCGCAGATAGGACTCCTGGTTAGAGAACTAGAGGCCAAAACATCGGATTTTCCAACACTTAGGCTAAAAAACGGCCCGCCGTGAATCCGGAACGGGAACTGGGCCCTGGAATAATCGGGAGCCGGCCCGAGCACCTCGCTCGAGGTAGAGTGACTTGTTGGAACTGACGGTTCGCAGATAGGATTCCCGGTTAGAGAACTAGAGGCCAAAACATCGGATTTTCCAACACTTAGGCTCAAAAACGGCCCGCCAGGAGTCCGGAACAGGAACCGGGCCCCGGAATAATCGGGAACCGGCACGAGCACCTCTTTGGAGGGTAGAGTGACTTGTAGGAACTGACGATTCGCAGATAGGACTCCCGGTTAGAGAACTAGAGGCCAAAACATCGGATTTTCCAACACTTAGGCTTGAAAACGGCCCGCCGGGGGTCCGGAACGGGAACCAGCCCCCATAAAAATTCGGAACCGGCACGACCACCTCGCTCGAGTCGAAATTAGCTTGCAGGAATTGACGGCTCGTAAATTGGAATCCCAGTTAACGAATTTGACCTAAAACTGTTGTATTCTTAACACTTAGTCTAGAAAATAGGCCGTTGGAGGTCGATAACGGGAAACGGTCATCGAACAACCCAAAAACCAGCACGGGTACCTCGTTCAAAGCCAAAGTAAATTATTGGAATTTACGGTTAGTGAATCGGACTTTCGGTTAACGAATTAAACGAAAAGTCGCCTGATTCTTAACACTTAAGGCTGGAAAACAGGCCGCGGAAAAACTTCGGAAAAGATTTATATATATACATATATGTTTTTCTTTTATTTATAATTTAATTTATTGAAAAGATTCTAATGTTGTTTTTGTCATTGCAGATTGATGGAGGCTTTGGGGTCAGTTGCAGACTAGCTAAATGTGTTTTATTCTTTTTAGTTTATTTGTATATGTATATTAGACATTTATATGGGACTGTATCATTATTGATTGTAATATTTGTTTAATGAGATGAATGATTTGATGAAAAATGGTGATGGTTGTTTGCATGCATTTTTTATATTGAATATAGGTATATGAACAGGTTTATCTTTTGATACAGGTACATAAACATGTTTACAGGAAAATTATATTGAAAAAATATATTTTTTTAAAAAAAATAAAATACTTTTACCACGAAAATAAACGTCGATAAAAGTATTTTATTTATTTTTATTTTTTTCAAAATACTTTTACTGACGTTTTTTTTCGTCAGTAAAAGTATATTGAAAAAAAATATATTTTTTAAAAGAAATAAAATACTTTTACGACGTTTTTTTTCGTCGTAAAAGTATATTGAAAAATAAATTTATTTTTGATAAAAAATAAAATATTTTTTCCGACAAAAAAAAATGTCGGGAAAAGTCAAATAAGCGTCGGTAAAAATATAATTTTTTGCCGACGAAAAAATCTTTCGTCGGTAAAAGGTTTTGTCCGCCACTTGTTGCCGACGTCTGGCCGATGAAAATATTTTCGTCAGTAAAGTGTATTACCGACGTTTTAGTCACTTTTGGCGACGAAAAATTTCGTCGCTGAACGTGCAGTTTCTTGTAGTGAGTGGGCTGGGCTGTACCGTACAGGCCGTGCTCGGTGTGCCTCTTTATTTATTTTTTCAATTAAGTTTTTTAGGCTGGGGATGTGTCTCATATTTGGTTTTCCACCGAATGCATAAAAGGTTCTTAACAGATTCCTTTTCTTACTGCTACACAAATGTACCCTTTATGCAGTTACATGATATAAAAAAGAAAAAAATAATGTATTTTCCCTTGAATCCTATGAATCCCCAGTGTCTGTGTCAAGGCAATATTCGAATTTTTTCTGCCCTTAGGTTTTCTTTCTAAAAATGGGATCATGGTAATTGTCAATTTTGTCATTGTTTTGTATAAAAACCAAGGTCATATAAATTGTCCATGCATCATATGGACTTCACGATCTCATCATCTACATCAATATTTATCAAGTGACAGTTATGGACTCTAGCATACAAATATTAGGTGAGAAATTTTAATTTTAAGTTTCTCCTTCATTTTTCTCTCTATAAATTGGGATTTAGAACGATTAGGATAAAAAGATAAAAATTTGTACGATGTCTATTGGTACATTACTCAACCGAATTGTGAAAAATTAGATTAAAAAAGAAAAGGTGCTTGCGGGCCAGGCGGGCCGATTGTGGGGCTGACCAGGCGGGCCGACTGTTTTGGACAGTCCGGCGCATCACGTGCCGTGCCGAAACGGGCTAGTTGTTCCACATCAGCCCATTTGGCATCTCTAGTCGGCCCTGGTGATCCAAAATGAGATGAACACAAGTCCTGTCACGTTAGCGAACGCAATGACGTAGGAGACTCTGGTGAAAATGAGATGTGGGTGTAGTCTTCCTACCTATGAAACAAAAGTACTGGCAACTGAGGCCGCTGAATTCTTCTTGTGGGGACATCGCGTGCGTTCTCGCTACAGAGACTGGTCTGCAGTAGTTTTACAGGTTAAACCCTCTTGACAATTTTGTCGTATGCTGTGAGTGTGGGATGACAAAGGCACGTCGGCTCTTTCTTTCTTAGACAGTTGACCGTTGATTGGTTTACAGTCCTAGTTTTTTACACGGTTTGCAATTGTCTATTGTGATGGTATGCACACTAATTTAAGCAGCTGTGTTACTGCTCTGGTAGAAGAGTGAAGGAAGCACTGAATTGCAAAACTCGGCGAGTTGACTCATTACAAGGGTAAAAGGAGTCAAAATTAGGAGCAACGTGGGTAAGAATATTGAAAAATAAAAATAAAAAACATCACTGACTGCACTCAGCTCCTCCAAGTTATCTTTGATTAAGTCAAATTTTAGAATGATCATTGGTAGTCCAACATGGTTCAACATTGCTGTTGCGCCTACAACTCTTTCTAATTCAAACGGATCTCTCTTGAACATTCTAGATTTGTAACGTTTTTTAATAGGGCCCCAGCCTGAGTGAATTTTGAATAATTCTAACTCTCTTAAATGTTCCAAGTTGTTATTGAATTAGTTCACAGTCTCAACTTTAAAAAGCTTACTTATCAACTAAAAAGATTATAGTAATTTATATAGAGTTTTTAACACCATGCATTGAAAACACACTCTAATTTGGAAAAGCTCATTCACTTTTTCAGTACAAAAAACAAAAGAAAAGTTACTGACAACAGTTTGCTCAGTGTGATTTATCAAACTCCAGTTCTCACCCTGCTACCCCAAGGTTCAATCCCTCATATGATGTACTCTTTCGGGTCCCCACATGTGCATGCTATTTAATTTTTTAGATGGGATCTCTCTCTTAGGTACCAAGGGCCTTAATTAGGGATAAAAAATAGTATGGCAAAAAATACTAGTGTTTACCAAAATGCTTGAAAAATGATTAATATTAATGGCGTCAACCATTTTCACCAACATGATCAAGTATGCATGAAAAAACAAAAAGAAAAAACTTTCCTCTAGAAGGGATGACCAACACGATCATTTTCACCAGTATAGTAGCAATGAAGCTACTTGATAGGTGTGGGGAAGAAATGAAGATTCTTTCCTATAGAAGGTATACACGTCCACGCGTCAAACTCTTACAGACATTCAGTTTCCGTACATGAAAAAACAAGACCAAAAACAAAGGGTTGATCTTCATAGTCACAGCACATGGGAAACAGTCAGCACCGATCACCAATAAGATCCTGACAATGGGCCAGTGTAAGAATCCTTCTTTCATTGAAGATTCTCAAACGTTCTATTTCCTTCTAGAAAATTGGCGGCATATGATCTGATCTCGAGTTTCATATAATTTCATCTTGGTCGTTGTTGGTGTGCAGCAAGAAATCCTGACTGTATAACCCTATTTGTCCTTTTAAATAACTGCTAAATTATCGAATTATTCTAATTTTAAAATGTCCGTTTCATATTTTCAGTAGTATTTTAAAATGTCCGTTTCATCTTTGAATGTTAGCATGGACACAGTAATAGCTTCTAAAAATGTTGAGATAGTTTAGGGTGTTTTTGTTTGGAGTCATTTGTATATTTAAATGATTCACTTTGCAAAATTGTTACATATAATCATGTTTATTTGTTTGTTCTTATTTATGCATATAAATGGGTAATAAAAATCATGTGTTAATAAAGTCATTTTTACACCGACCTATTCACTCCTGCATAGGTGTGGAGCTCGCGCTCTCCCATGGGACAATACACCATTACAGTCTCAAGCGATTGTTGCATTTGGCTATGCAATTCGTCAAAAGATGAAATCTCATCAACTACTCTTATTCTTTTCCACTCCAATGGACACTATACTTGTAATCCAAACCATTCGAGTGATAGCTGCCCTAAAAAAATTCCTCATGCCCTTTGCGCTGGCCCTTTGCATCCTTCTACTTGTCATCGTTGACATGCATCTAGCTAGGGGTGCACAAAAAATCCATTGATCCGTAAATCCGATCCAATCCGTGGATGTTTATCCGATTTGAAGGTAAACGGATTGGTGACGGATTGAGAATATTGAAATCCGTTAGCAATGGATCGGTGACGGATTCCACCCTCAATCCGTGGATTTAATCCGATCCGATCTGTTGACATTAAATATAAATAAATAAAATATAACGAGTCTAAATATAAATTAAGATGTCTACATATAAAATAAGAAAAAAACTTTATGGGTCAAAATGTAAATTGTTTATAACAAGTTAGATATTTTTTCTTTTCACATTAGAATGAAAGGATTAATGATTCAATCCGGTGTTCCACAGATCGGATCGGATCGGATTTTAACAGCCACGGATTGGTGACGGATTCCAAATCCATCAATCCGTAGGTAATGGATTGGTGATGGATTTGGCCCAATCCACACCAATCCGATCCGTGTACACCCCTACATCTAGCTGGGCGGACTAGAATAGACACATGCACCACTTTTATCACCCCACTTGATACTAGTCAGTCTCTTATTTCTATGTGTTAATCCATATATTCCAATACTGTGGGTGTCATGTCCCAAAAAATACAACCATGGGATAACGTGAAAAATAAGAATAAATATTTATTTTCCTGTGTTTAATACAATACATGCTTCTAAAAGTGGACCCACATATTGCAAACCGTGGTGAGTCGAAATAAATTTCATTAAATTCAACGGAAGCGTTATTCAATTGGTATTCAAGGTTCATAATTAAGATTCAACACAATCATCAGATGAAGAAATAATAATTAAAGTTGCAGAATAAATCAAACAGTTATTAAGGAAAAGCTTATCATTAAAGAAAGTTCATCTAAAGAAATTCTAAGATGACGTTCTCTCCCGGGTAGGCTCAGACGGCTCCGTAGCCATCTCCGGCTCTCCACTCAGGTTCGTCAATTGGTTCAAACGCTTGAAACGTTTGACCATCCTCCGTCTCCGCATTAGGGTAGGGGTCGGTACCTATGCACCAATAGACAAAGTAAATAGCAAGCACAAAAGCATAATTTATAAATAAAATACAAGATCAATATGAATAATGACAGGTAATGATCATAAGAGATTAACAATGGAACAATGATGAAAAGAACGTATACCCTAAATCCAATCTACACAATAGAGCAATACAACAATCACACAGAAGCATTGCTACTGCTTTGGGTGGTCAGCCCTAACTATAAACCGGGAAAACCCGTTCGAAGGCTGGCGGTCATAAACCGGTTCGTAATCGAAATCGTAGGCCAGATAAACCAGTTTGAAATTCCGATATTAGAGTGTCCGTACACATCGGTGATCAGTCGTCCACATACAACTGCAGTTGTTCGAATATGACCCAATCAATATACATAGATATATATACATATCATGGTAGAGTAGACCTAATGATCTGTAAAGCTCTGACACAAAAACCTAAGTCAAAATGAAGGGCTGGCTGCACAATAATTCATAATCGAATACCAAACAAATCATTCGAATAAACCTCTATAATATCTCAATCGATTGCCACGCCACATCACGGACTATATGCAATCAACATAGGGTATGCAACTAATAGACGAATATCAAACTCAATCATGAATGCAAACATGAAGGTCAAGGAATAATCACAAGTCAATCCTAAGGTCAAACATAAGGTCTCATACCCGACAACCACAAGAATCTCTATAGATAAAAGATCAACACATCCCTTATCGATCAATGGTACATAGACCCAATTAAGGGTTTTCCAGTAGAGATGAGTTGAGCTTGAATCCATTAGGATTTCCTCGAAGTCATGTGAAGTACTAAATCTCACGTTAGTAAGATACCGCGTGCCCGGACGGTATTTACTCGGTCCAATGATCCAATTAATAATGTATAAAAATATAATTTAACATATTAAAAGCCATAGATATGATTTAAAATTTAATAATAGGAAATGACAAATTTTAGTTTATAATTTTAGAAAACCCAAGGATTCCATTTATAACATTTTTCCAAATTCAGAGTTTTATAAAATGGGCCCAAGGTCTAATTTGAATTCATTAAAAGCTATAGGGCCTTTTTTTCAAATTTCTAAAAACTAATGGGTATATGGGAAAACTTTCACAGATACCAAAGTCATGTCACATTGATGGGGACTCTGTTCCCAAAACAACCCTAAGTCAACACCACTCCCATTCTTTATTCGAAATACATGTCAAAACCGTCCCTGACATGAAGCCCCCCTCTTTCCTCTCTTATGTTTTGTTTCCAATACTGGAACAGGTCAAACCATTCTTACATGGAGTCTCCTTCTATTTATTTATTTTCCAATACCTACTCAATTTCAAAACAGGTCCTATACATGTGGAGACTCCTTTCTCCCAATATATTCAGGTCCAAAACCGGCCTTGCTCACCCAACACAGAACCCGGTCTCAGGAATAATGGGCATCAGGCCTAACACATCAAGGTGCATTGTTAGTGGGTCCCACTTCCCACAAATTAAACACTCCTACAAGGTCGCTAGCCAAGTACGGCCAAAGGACCGGACCTGATCCATGATCAAATCATCCCCCGGGTCCCACATCAAAATTAAATAAAAGAATGTAACCCAAGGAGACTCAGGCCCTAATATTAAAATCATCAGTTGATGGCCAAATATGTGTAAGGTCTCATCACAAAAAGAGAAAACCAAACATCGAGGGCATAAAAAGGGGTTTCTACATGCATCCACATATGAATCAAATAGAAACACAAGCATTAAATTTATAAATTATGGTTAGGTACTTGCCTGAGATCCGCAGTTAAGGGAGACGGTCTAGAATTCCTACTGCCAAAGGTGCTAACCCAGAGAAAAGTTTGGAAGATAGAGAGTTGTGTGTGAAAATAAAAGAGTGTGGTGGTCTATAAATAAGAAATAAAAAATAAGAGTTGTAGTCTAACTTAGATTCTAAAGAAAAAAGTTTGAGTTTTAAAAAATATAGGAGTTTGGATTAGAGAATGATTAGAGTTTTTGTTAAAGAAGAATTATACCCACTAAACTGGGTCCGGATTAACTATGGGTCAAGACACCTATCCAACAAACCTACCTCACTAAGCCTAACGTGGTCCCCACTTAGACTAATTGCGTATTAAATTAAAATACAATCAATCATATAATAATAATAAAATAAAATAAATAATATATATAATACCAAAACGTCACATTCTTTCCCCCTTAGGACATTTGGTCCTCCAAATGACTAGCATAACTCTGGAAGGAGATATGGGTACTGCCTCTTCACTGAGATTATAACGGTACCTTCCATAATGCCTGTTGAACCATCTGCATTCTCATGGGTAAAAGCATACACCCTGCCATGTTGGGGTTGGTTTTGTTTTCCTTGCGCTGACCCAAGTAGCCTCTGCTGACCTCCTTGTTGCTGCCTCTGTTGACCTTACACTTGCCTCTGCGATTATGGAGCTTGTCCCCTAAATTGTTGATTCTGAGGGGCTTTAAACTGTTGTTGTTGCGACGGCGCCCGAGGAACTTGTTGAATTGTCTGTTGTGATCCTTGCTGAGGTGCTGTCCTCCACTGTTGCTGTGAAGGCGCATGAGATCCCGTTGCTTGAGATGTTGATGACTGACTACCCCCATTAGGACAATCTTTCATCCACTGTCCAACCTACTTACAGTGGAAACATGCCCCTAACTGTCTGTAACACGGCTCTGTCGGGTGATTCTTTCCACACCGCTCACAACGTAGTATTGGACTGGATGCGGGTGGACTCTGAAATTTCTGTCGCTTCGAGTTATTCTGCTCGTTCTGACTTGCCAACTGCTCTAACTGATTCTACTGCATTTTAGCATGTCGTTCCATAGCTCTCTTCTTTAGCGCACCCTCCGCCCAATATGCACTCTTAGCAACATCTTGAAATAGTGGGCGCTGGTTATCCCCAATCATCATGTAAATATCCACTGAAAGACCATTGAGAAAATGTCTGATGTTTTCTTTTTCTAGGGTAATGAGCGTAGGAGCATATTTAGCTAATCTAATAAACTGTTGCTCATACTATTGCACTGACATATCACCTTGTTTCAGATTCTGAAAGTCCAACTTCCACTAATCCTTGACATACTTACGAATGAACTTGTCCATAAATTCTTTAGTCAACGTATTCTATGCATCGTCTTCTATCACGGTGTCTGCTTGGAATACTACTTTAACCGAATTCCACCACTGAAGGGCTATTCCTCGAAACATGTAAGATGATAGACTAACTTTTTGCTTCTGGGTGTAACGAGAAACTGTGAATATTTGCTCAAGTTGTTCTATGAAATCATCTGCTACCATGGGGTCTTTTGAACCGTGAAATTTTGGAGGAAACCTTTTCCTAAATTTCTCATATAGATAATTTGGATCCACTTCTTTAGGAGGCATAACTACTTGCACCGGTTGAGCTGCCCGATTTGTCAATTCCAGAATTTGGGCTTGAAACCTTGCCCGATCTAAATCAGCTTGTGCCCTTTCTGCAGCTCGTACTTATTTTTCTCGCTGCCTCTGTGTAGCCCACTCTTCTCCAGCTTTCTTTTGTTGCTTAATCTGATTAGTTTGCGATTGCATAAAGGCTTCCAAGTGTCGATTGAAACGCTCATCATTAGAGTTCAACCCACTTCCATTATTATCCTGCGATTGAGTTTCTTGGTGTGTCATTTCCTGCAAAAGAGTGTTAAGCGTTGATTCCTAAAAAGAATCTAACAAACCACACTATAGACTTTATCGTGCGCCGGTAAAGCTTGTCAAACGAGATCGAAATCCTCACCACGTCCTAATTGTTTCTATCCAATTTAAAGTTCCGAGAAACGTGCTGGCTCTGATACCAACTGTCACGTCCCAAAAAATACAACCATGGGATAACGTTAAAAATAAGAATAAATATTTATTTTCCTGTGTTTAATACAACACAAGCTTCCAAAAGTGGACCCGCATATTGCAAACCGTGGTGAGTCAAAATAAATTTCATTAAATTCAACGACAGCGTTATTCAATTGGTATTCAAGGTTCATAATTAAGATTCAACACAATCATCAGATGAAGAAATAATAATTAAAGTTGCAGAATAAATCAAACTGTTATTAAGGAAAAGTTTATCATTAAAGAAAGTTCATCTAAAGAAATTCTAAGATGACGTTCTCTCCCGGGTAGGCTCAGACGGCTCCGTAGCCATCTCCGGCTCTCCACTCAGGTTCGTCAATTGGTTCAAACGCTTGAAACGTTTGACCATCCTCCGTCTCCGCATTAGGGTAGGGGTCGGTACCTATATATGCACCAATAGACAAAGTAAACAGCAAGCACAGAAGCATAATTTATAAATAAAATACAAGATCAATATGAGTAATGACAGGTAATGATCATAAGAGATTAACAATGGAACAATGATGAAAAGAACGTATACCCTGTTAGATTGTATGGACTCAATCCATCAGTTGATGTAATAAATTGATTAATTTCTTTATTTATCAATAAAATCATGCCTTCCTTTCATGAGATGAATGATATTTTATTACTTAATGCACATAACCAATACATATGACATGATGGTTCATGAGATGAATCGGGCCCCATTAATATATTAGATGTGATATATGTATATGGATGAGATCCACATACGGGAGACATAAGTCACAAATCTTATACTTAAAAATATCTTCAAAACTAGTGATGAGACTGGGCATCTCACCTGATAAGGTTGCAGCACTTTGATCACTATGAGATAGTGTGATTTGTCTCGATCACCAGAATGTAAGATTCTGGATCATAGTGTTGATATATTGGATGTATTGAAGGACCATGAGAAGCACCTTATGAAATAGTGTCTCGATTTAAGGACTGCTCTCATAATTCCCTAGCAATAAGCTCTCAATCCTGAGACATTGATGAACTCAAGTTTCTATCTATTCATTTGCTTTGAGTCACCAATGAGTGAGGCCAACTGTAGGTCAACACCTCAGTGTCTTGGGTATATGGTAGTAGAACTGTGGGAACATACAATGATCAAGATGAAATCTATCTATATTATCCCCTTCTGCCAATTAATGGATTTATCATTAGTAAGTGCGCACCCATCTCGATTAAGAGTTAATTGGATGATACTGATGATCACTGTGATTAAT
This sequence comes from Cinnamomum chago, assembly GCA_038049695.1. Lineage (NCBI taxonomy): Eukaryota > Viridiplantae > Streptophyta > Magnoliopsida > Laurales > Lauraceae > Cinnamomum > Cinnamomum chago. The sequence continues at coordinate 46,367,974 of CP142454.1, forward strand.
TGGGGCTCAAGGATAATAAGATGTGGATCTAAGATTGGATGGGACAAATTTATTTCAATTGATCCATGGATAATGATAGAGGGCCTACTTGTGGTAATTGGAAAGTTTAGGGTCTTCATTATAATTTATTCCTAAGACTGGAGTGCAATTGCATTTATATAATGATATTATTTGCAATTAACTGTGGGCCCGGATTGCACATGAGATGTGGGGTCGCGGTGTCCCAGTTGGAGCCAGTTTTCTAAGGAATCCCTAGTGGTCCCCACGCTAGCCTAAGAGAAATTAGAAAGTTACTAATCTTACTTGAACTCTAAAAAGAAAGAATTAGAAAGTTACTATTTATATTTGAAATGAGACTTCTAGTAGTGGTAATAGTAAGCTACTAATTTATGTGGAAGTGAGACTTCTTATACTATTAGTAAGAGAGTAGAAAGATGAGGCTTGTGGGATTATAAATAGGGGAACCATCCCCTCTTGGAAGTCCAACATAGAGGATCCAGGCCCAGGCCCTTTGTTTTGTGCAAGTGTTGCACAATTCTTCTCTCTCTTCTAGTTCTCTTCTAGTTCTTTGGAGTTTCTAGTAGGGTTTTCTCTTGGAGATCCCACCCATCTTCTTGAGAAAAGAGATCTGATAGAGGGTCATAGCGTGGAAGAGAAAAAGGTCTTGGAGATCTCTAATTGCTTCAAGAAGAGTTCTTATTCTAGTTGATTGTCTTCTCCTCGATTAGAACACTACCAGGCTCCAAATGTATAATCTGATTCTCCTCTTGTGGTAGATTATTTTGTTGCATGTAGTTGCTGATTTCTATCTTCTAGATAGGTTATATTGTTGTACATGATTGATGAGAATGAGGGATTGCATCCTGGATATGGTTAATGGCCTTCTAGATACTTGATCCCTGAGTCAAGTGGGTCAAAAAGTTTTAAAAATCTATCCACGAGGCCCACCTACTTCCAACACCCTAAATCCAATCTACATAATAGAGCAATACATTAATCACACAGAAGCACTGCTACAGGTTTGGGTGGTCAGCCCTAACTATAAAGCGAGAAAACTCGTTCGAAGGCCGGCGGTCATAAACCAGTTCGTAATTGAGATCGTAGGCCGGATAAACCGGTTCGAAATTCGGATATTAGAGTGTCCATACATATCGGTGATCAGCCGTCCACATACAACTACAGTCGTTCGAATATGATCCAATCAATATATATATATATATACATATCATAGTAGAGTAAACTTAATGATCTGTAAAGCTTTGACACAAAAACCTAAGTCAAAGTGAATGGCTGGCTGCACAATAATTCATAATCGAATACCAAACAAATCAATCGAATAAACCTCTATAATATCTCAATCGATTGCCACGCCACATCATGGTCCATATCCAATCAACATAGGGTATGCAAATAATAGACGAATATCAAACTCAATCATGAATGCAAACCTGAAGGTCAAGGAATAATCACAAGTCAATCCTAAGGTCAAACATAAGGTCTCATACCCGACACCCACAAGAATCTCTAATAGATAAAGATCAACGCATCCCTTATCAATCAATGGTGCATAGACTCAATTAAGGGTTTTCCAATAGAGATGGGTTGAGCCCGAATCCATTAGGATTTCCCCGAAGTCATACGAAGTACTAAATCTCATGTTAATAAGATACCGCGTGCTTAGACTGTATTTACTCAGTCCAATGATCCAATTAATAATGTATAAAAATATAATTTTAACAAATTAAAAACCATAGATATGATTTAAAATTTAATAATAGGAAATGACAAATTTTAGTTTATAATTTTAGAAAACCCAAGGATTCTATTTATAACATTTTTCCAAATTCAATTTTTTATAAAATGGGCCCAAGGTCTAATTTGAATTCATTAAAAGCTATAGGGCCGTTTTTTCAAATTTCTAAAAAGTAATGGGTATATGGGAAAACTTTCACAGATACTAAAGTCATGTCACATGGGGACTCTGTTCCCAAAACAACCCAAAGTCATCACCACTCCCATTCTTTATTCGAAATACATGTCAAAACCGTCCCTAACAAGAAGCCCCCCTCTTTCCTCTCTTATGTTTTGTTTCCAATACAGGTATAGGTCAAACCATTCTTACATGGAGTCTCCTTCCATTTATTTATTTTCCAATACTACTTAATTTCAAAACAGGTCCTGTACATGTAGAGACTCCTTTCTCCCAATATATTCCTGTCCAAAACCAGCCTTACTCGCCCAACACAGAACCCGGTCTCCCGAACAATGGGCATCAGGCCTGACAAATCAAGGTGCATCGGTAGTGGGTCCCACTTCTCACAAATTAAACACTCCTACAGGGTCGCTAGCCAAGTACGGCCAAAGGACTGGACCTGATCCATGATCAAATCATCCCCTGGGTCCCACATCAAAATCAAATAAAAGAAAGTAACCCAAGGAGACTCAGGCCCTAATATTAGAATCATCAGATGGTGGTCGAATATGTGTAAGGTCTCATCACAAAAGGAGAAAACCAAACATCGAGGGCATAAAAAGGGGTTTCCACATGCATCCACATATGAATCAAAGAGAAACACAAGCATTAAATTTATAAATTATGGTTAGGTGCTTGCCTGAGATCCGAAGTTGAGGGAGACGGTCTAGAATTCCTACTGCCAAAGGTGCTAATCCAGAGAAAAGTTTGGAAGAGAGAGAGTTGTGTGTGAAAATAAAAGAGTGTGGTGGTCTACAAATAGGAAATAAAAAATAAGAGTTGTAGTCTAACTTAAATTCTAAAGTATAGAGTTTGGGTTTTAAAAAATATAGAAGTTTGGATTAGAGAAGGATTAGAGTTTTTGTTAAAGAAGAATTATACCCACTAAACTGGGCCCGGATTAACTATGGGTCAAGACACCTATCCAACAAACCTAACTCACTAAGCCTAACGTGGTCCCCACTTAGACTAATTGCGTATTTAATTGAAATACAATCAATTATATAATAATAATAAAATAAAATAAATAATATATATAATATCAAAACGTCACAATGGGACCCATTATGGATGGACCATTGCCAGAAAAGTACCATTAGGATATCACGCTAATTTATAGATCATTGATCAATTCGCTTGAGGTCCATAATTTCATGGTGTAGAGTCGCATACATGTGGTCAAATGCTACGGACTAGAGTAGAGCTTAGACAATAAAGAGAGAGACTATTAAATAGCTACACAGCTCTTTAGGTAAGTATAGGAAGTTCCATGTTCTAGGTGGCGATTAGATGTTGGGACTTCGGTCCAAGTTGTATTCAAAACCAGCCGATTGAAAAAGGAAAAAGGAAAAAGGAAAAAGGAAAAAGGAAAACGGAAATAGAGACCAACGATCGATCGACTTCTTTGGGAAGTCATTTCCACATATAAAAATGCCAATCTTTCTGCATGATTTTTTATCTTCATGTACGTTGTCAAACAAATTATATCATTGTTTTAGTAGCCGTTATGAGGCACCAAATGATACTCCAGTATCTCCTCGAGATTAGGTTTGTGTTCAATTAAGTATTGTGGTTTCGATGATCAGATTTTGTTTGAGAACTTCTCCGCATTGCATTTTATTTAATTAATAGCAAAGTGTGTCCATATATTATATTATTGTTGTGACTCTGATATTACTTATTGTGCGTGGAAGCATGAAACACTACTATCAATAATAAAATAACCCACACAAGGAAGAGAAAAAAATCACACACAGAGATCTACATGGTTTTGGCAAGAGTTCCTATGTCCATAGGAAAGAAACTCAAATTTTCTATGATTCAGTCTTGATAATCCAAGAGCTAGGACCAACCATAGGATTAAAAATCGCCCCAAACCAGATTTTAATATGAAAATAAGAAAGAAATAATCTAAGTTAATCAATCAGTCAACCACAAAGATGGATACGTGATTTATACGTGAAAAACTCTAAATAGGGAAAAACCACCTCACGTACACCAGCCCAAAAAGATCAAGCACTAATAAACCAAATGTTCCAATATGTACTCACTGCACTTTCCAGTTGAACACAACCTAAGGATTGTAGTTGATCTTGCCTACGACCACGCCGTTCACCCTTTCCAGCACTTGAATCTCCATGTCTTGGACAAGACGAATCTACTTGGAAAGTAGAGGATGAGTATCCAGAAGAAGAAAGCTTCAGTGTATAAATCTCAGGAAGGCTCTCTGGAGGGAAGAAATCTCTCTGCTAGTATTCTAGGGCTTAGAACAGTGAGAGAGGTAATGTTTAATGAGGCTAAGGGCTTATTTAAAGCTTCCGGGTCATGTGGGAGAGTTTTGGTTCGAAGAGGATTGGAATAGCGGAGTTTGAAACGAAATAAATCATTAAAATAGCAAATTCGCAGCCGTTCGATTGATCGCATAGAGGGTCCAATCAATCGGACATGCCAATATAACTGAGAGCACTCCGAGGACTGACCATTGGGAAGTATTTCTTGCACCTTGAAGAGCTTTCAACATATGTTTGAAAATGGCAAGAGGAAGATCAATAGGTTGCCTAGTCCCAATCATGTAAAGAAGATAACTAGTTTTCTCTATGATTTCAGATATGCGTCCTTGTGGTTCATATTGAAGCAAGAAAAAATATTGAGAAAGCGATAAGAGGATGTGAGATATTTCTTATAAGACTCCGACCCGAGTGACCTTGATTAGCGTTAATTAAGTTCTGTTTTGGTTAAGTTGGGTTTGGAATAGATTTTGTTATACCTTTGGGGAATTTTGAGTGCATTTGTGATTAGTGGGACCCTTTGGGGGTTCTTTTAGTGACTTTGCGCGTGATTATTCAAAAATTTTGATAATTTTTGTTTTAGTCTGTTTTACTTATCTCGTTAATTTGTACAACTTTCGTGTGGATCCCGTCCCCGTTTGAGACCCCGAAACCCTACTTTTCTAATATTATGGGCAAAACAATCTTTTACATGAAAATCTGGACACTATTTTCAATGTCTCCAAAACCTGCGAAATATATATTTTTTGAAAACTAGAAATTTCTATGATCATTTCTTCCTTCTTCGTCGAAAACATCCGAGGCCCGCAAATTCATGTTTTAAACCCAATTAGTCATGTTAAGTTGTGGGACCCACCTTCACTTTGTATAAAAGGAGAGCCCTTTTCACTTTACCCTTTCTAGCTAATCTCCATTGAAGGGTTGCCTAGGGTTTTCTTCTTGTAATTTCTTCTTCTTCTTCTTGCTTCCATCTCCAAATCCACATCAACCTTGCATCAATCAAGAAATGAGTTTCATTTTCTTCTTCTCCACCTTACAAGCTCTCCATTGATACTCTTGGAGGAGAAATCTATCACCATTGAAGCTCTCTTTGAGATAACTCTTGCCATTAGAGGACCTTCCAAGTAAGTAATCATCTCTCTCTTTTAGATGGGTATTCTTGTGACCCTAGAGAAGCTCCATCTCCATTATTGAGAGTTCTCTCCTTCTATTTCATTGTTTTGATCATTTAGGGCTTGTAATGGGTTGTATTTGGGGAGTTTTTGTGTAGATTGGTGATTGTGAGTTTAAGAGTGTGATTAGAGGCTTGATTTGCTAGCTTGGACCCAAGACAAGTGGGTAAATGGATTGTTTTGAATATTTACATGTTTATGGAGAAATCTTGATATTTCACTAATGATTCTTAAGTGAATCCCTAGTGGTCCCCACGCTAGCCCAAGTTATTAAAATGATACTAATTCTACTTGAACCCTAATAGGAAGGTTACTATTTCTATTTGAAGTGAGACTTCTAATAGTGGTAATAGTAAGTTACTAATTATTAATGGAAGTGAGACTTCTATTTTAATTAGTAAAAGAGGAAGTTACTAATCATATTTAAAGTAAGACTTCTAATTGTGATTTAGTAAGTTACTAATGGAAGTAGGACTTCTATTAGAAAAAGAGAAAGCTACTAATTGTTGTGGAAGTGAGACTTCTATGGCAACTAGCAAGGGAGAAGGTTACTATTTTGTAATGGGAGTAAAACTTCTATTTCAAATAGGTAAAGAGGTGGAATGGAGGACTATATAAAGAGGAATAAACCCATCATGGACGTCCATAACAAAGGAGGGCAATTCCAACCATTTTGTACAAGTGTTGCACAACTTCTCTTCCTCTCTAAGTTCTCTTCTCTTTCTCCTCTAGTTCCTTAGAGTTACTAGTTAGGTTTTCTCTTGGAGATTCCACCATCTTCTTGAGAAAAGAGATCTAATACGGGTCATAGCGTGGAAGATCAAAAGGTGTTGGAGATTCTGATTTGGATAGTGAAGGTGTTCATCATCAAAGAAAGAACTCAAATTCTCCATTAGAGCACTACAAAGCTCCAAAGGTATATCTACATCCTTGTATGTTGTGGATTTCGTGGTTGCATGTTTAGATGTTGTTTTCTATGTTCTAGATAGTATATATTGCTGTATATGATCTGAGTTTGAGGGAACGCATCCTGGATAAGGTTTGTTGCCTTCTAGATAGTTGATCCCTACATCAAGTGAGTCAAAAGTTTTTGAAACCTCTCTGAATGGCCCACCTATATTCCTATAATTGGTATCAGAGTCATACCTCATCTCTAATCGTGTTAGATCAGCAAGCTTGCTCTAATATTTGCATGAGATGTGAAGAAGATGAAGCAAGGGCTATGTAAGGATCAGTTTTGATGAATTTACTTGGTTTGATAGTAGATTCATGTTTGGATAGTCACAAAAGGGTTTAATAATGATGGAAGGATGGTAGGAAGCCATTGGAACACTTTGGAAGTGATTTGGGGAAGAATGGACACGAAACAAAAAACCCATGTTGCATGTTTTTGCCAATCCGGTCGACCTGGCCCCATGCTCGGTCAACCGGCTGACTTGCAGGTCGGTCAACCAAGCCCCCTGGCCGGTCGACCGAGCCTTCTGCACAACAGGTTGCAGAAACTGTTTTTTCAATTTCGGGTCTTCTCTTACATCCAATTTTTCCAGCATTATTTGGCAGCCTATTTTGTGATTTGTATGGTTGTATGAGATACTAACTTGCAGATGATCATGTCCTCTCCATATGGCCCACAAGTCTGTTGCTTTCTATTTATGGTGATTGGTTTATTTAAGGCTAAATGTAAATGGCGTCATGGTTTCCTTGGTTTCCAGTGAAAGGGCAAGGCATGATAAATTTCCCTATAGCCATTTTATTCTCATGTTTAGATTATCATGTAAGTCTCATAATCGAGGCATAGGAATTTATGTATTTTTTCTAAATTTGTAAATTCTGGCGTTGTCCGAGACGAAGAAGGAAAGCGATGTTAGACTCCTAATCAAAGAGTTTGAAGATTACCAAAAGTGTTTTGGAGTTGCCCAACGAGTTTGATGAACTCCAGAAGTTTTGGAAAGTCTAGAAGTCCAAGAAGTCTATTCCGCTAGGGCCATGTGGAGGAGATGACTAGTTTCTAATTTTAGCACTTTCTATTTATGGATGCATGCTTAATTTAGAGTATTTCCAAATCTGATCCAAACATAGCAAGTTACCAAAATTGGTCAAATCAAATTAATTTTTGGAAAGAGTTCTAATTAGAGTTAATGGGCCCATGAGATGGATCCATTGGTAACACTAATTTAGAAACTGTACTTTCCTTAAAATAACTTGACTTGGAACCAATCTTTGATCATATCATGAGATGATTTGATGTTCATATGTATATATGTGGGCCCTAATACCTTACAAGGAAAAATCCTCAATTCTAAAATATTAAGTGGGAGCGGGGCATTTAAATTTATAAATCCCCATGGTTTTCCACCATAGGTTCATTGTAAGGAAAGTATTAGCCTTGCACCATCTTGAGAATGACCATTCCCCACAGAGGACTTTTACTTGTCTGGTTACTAGATATGGATCTCCTATGGATAGTGTTGGTGAGACGGGGCGGGGGCCCACTCCCCAAGGAGGAGCTGCTCGCAACGGTTGTGATGCAATGCTAGTTGGTGGATCACACTTAACTAAAATAATGGTGTAGTATCCCCAAGGATTTGCCTCATTTATTTTAGAAACCGAAGCTAATCGGGAGTCATTCATTATTTGGTATAAGATACCTAGATAATAATGAATGAAGCGGATCATGATAGTTAGTCTTAATCCTAATTTTGACCAACTTTGATCCGCACCAATCTAGGTTGTATTCGCACTCCCCAAGGAGGCATACCCCGGGGATTGGGATTCCGATGTATTCTGAATTTAGTGGTTATGAGGATTCCATATAAATTTGGTAGAATACTAAACCCTAATGTCATTTAAATTCATTAATTGAATGTATGGTTATGTGCTACAGTATTTCAAGCATGAATTCAAATACTTTCAATCCACTTGCGACCATCCTCAACCAGAATAAGTTGGTGGGATCCAATTATGTAGACTGGAAACGGAACCTGGATATAGTCCTGACAGCTTCAGGATATAAATATGTCCTTACCAAACCCCCCCTAGATGAGTCATTGCCGGAAGCATTACAGGAAGAAAAGGAACTTTACACCAAGTGGGCCAAAGACGATGAGATGGCCAGATGTTATATACAGGCATCCATGTCTAGTGTTTTGCAACACCAACATCAATCCTTTAAGACTGCATGTGATATTATATCAAACTTAAAGGAGATGTTTGCGGAACAAGGCAGGCCTGCTAGACAGGCTGCTATGAGGGTGCTTATAAGCACCAAGATGGCTGAAGGCACACCAGTACAGGACCACATGTTGAAAATGATGGGCTCATTGAATGAGTTAGATGTACTGGGGGCTGCGATTGATGCAGAATCGCAGATTGACATAATCTTTGAGTCACTACTAGAGTCATTCAACAATTTCAAGGTCAATTATATTATGAATAAGATGAATTTGACTCTAGCTGAGCCTTCTAGCCAGCTGGTGGTGACTGAAGGGATTATGAAGAAGAAGCCAACTGCCCTGATGACAGAAAAGTCATTTGCCAAGTCCAAACGGAAAGGCAAAGGGCGGAAAGGCAAGAAGAAATCAGTTCTGAAGGGTCCTAAGGTGGAGAATGGTCCTAATGGTGGTGTTGGCAAGGCTAAGGGGTCAGGGACAAAAGGAAAGTGTTTCCATTGTGGTATGACAGGACATTGGAAGAGGAATTGTCCAGATTATCTATCTAAGAAGAAGACCTGAGGTATGACTGAGTCACTTGTTTCTGAAGTTAGTTTTGGAACTGGTACTTCAGAATCTTGGTGTGTGGACTCCAGGGCAACTAATCACATATGTAATTCATTGCAGGGGTTCAGGGAAACCAGAAAACTCAGTGACGGCGAAATCATTTTCAACCTAGGATTTGATGCTAAGGTGGATGCGGTCTCAGTAGGAGTTATTACTTTATGTTCTCAAGATAATAAGTTGGTTTTGTCAGACACTCTATATGTATCGTCTTTAAGACGGAATTTAATTTCAGTTTCTAGTTTCGTGAATAAAAGTTATTCTATTACTTTGGTACTGAAGTTGTCATAAAGAGAAACGGTACTTTTATATGTTCTGACAAGGTAATCAATGGGCTTTATCTGTTAACTCCTACAAAGTATGAGATACATGATAACGAAATAATAAATAGGCCATCATTAAAGAGAAGGTCACCTTCATCTAATCCAACAAAACTTTGGCACTTGAGGCTAGGTCATATAAACCTAAATAGGATTGACAGGCTAGTGAAAGATGGTATCTTGCCTTCATTGGTTGTAGAACCAATGCTTGTCTGTGAGTCCTGTCTGGAAGGCAAAATGACCAAAAGACCATTTTCATCCAAGGGCAATAGGGCCAAAGATTTATTGGAATTAGTGCATACTGATGTGTGTGGACCCATTAATGTCAGAGCCAGAGGAGGATATGAGTACTTCATCACTTTTACAGATGACTACTCAAGATATGGATACATATACCTTATGCACCGCAAGTCCGAGGCTTTTGAAAAGTTCAAGGAGTTTCGAGCGGAAACGGAAAAGCAATTAAGTAAAAGTATCAAGACTCTTCGATCAGATCGAGGAGGGGAATATCTCTCTGGTGATTTTATGGGATACTTATCAGAAAATGGGATTCTTTCCCAGTTGTCTGCTCCTGGTATGCCTCAACAGAATGGAGTAGTGGAAAGAAGGAACCGAACTCTTTTAGATATGATTAGGTCTATGTTGAGTTTCTCAGGATCACCTATATCCTTTTGGGGATATGCCTTGGATACTGCGATATATATACTAAACCTCGTGCCATCTAAGTCTGTACCTAAGACTCCCCGGGAGTTATGGTCTGGGCGAAAGCCTAGTCTACAACATTTACACATTTGGGGTTGTCCGGCACACGTGCTGAAGGTAAAGACGGATAAGTTGGAAACGAAGTCGGAAGTATGCACGTTTGTAGGATATCATAAACGAACTAAAGGTTGGTTATTCTATAATCCCAGAGAGCAGAAAGTGCTGGTAAGCATCAATGCGGTTTTTCTGGAGGAAGATTATATGATGGACCGGAAATCTTTAGAAAAGGTAATCTTGGAAGAGATTCAAGAACAATCAATTCCAAATCCAAGTATGACCGAACTTGAGGAAGAACCGCCCCTACCAGACCCAGTAGTTACACCAGTGCCTCGTCGTAGTGGGAGAATAATCAGGCCCCCTGATGGGTTCTCGTTCTTGGGAGAGTCTTACAAGGTAGTCCCGGAAGAACCAAAACAAGATCCCTGTAACTATGATGAAGCAATTAATGACATCGATTCGGGACATTGGAAAGATGCTATGAAAGCTGAGATGGAGTCTATGTACTCCAATCAGGTCTGGGCACTTGTGGACTTACCTGCCAATATCAAACTTATTGGGTGCAAGTAAGTCTACAAGAGAAAGAGAGGACCAGATGGAAGAGTTGAGACCTTTAAAGGTCAGGCTTGTTGCGAAAGGATATACTCAGAAAAAAGATGTCGATTATGAGGAAACCTTCTCGCCGATAGCCATGCTCAAGTCCATCAGGACACTCTTATCCATTGCGGCTCATCTCGATTACGAGATTTAGCAAATGGATGTCAAGGCGACATTTATCAGCGGCCATCTTGAGGAAGACATCTTTATGATGCAGCCGAACGGTTTTATAGCTAGTAACCAAAAGCAAAGAGTTTGCAAGCTGCAGAAGTCCATTTATGGACTGAAGCAGGCATCCCGAAGCTGGAACATCCATTTTGACCGAGCAATCAAATCATTTGGTTATAGTAAAAAACGGATGAGTCATGAGTGTATATGAAAAGTGAAGGTGACAGGGTAGTTTTTCTGATTTTATACGTCGACGACATCCTTCTCCTTTGGAAAGATATAGGAATGTTGTCAACAACAAAAGTTTGGTTAGCAAAGATTTTTTATATGAAGGACTTGGGAGAAGCCAGCCACATCCTAGGGATCAAACTCCATTGAGACCGGAAAAATAGGATGATAGGCTTATCCCAATATGCGTACATAGATGAGGTGTTGGTATGGTTAGCTATGCTTAGTACTAGACCGGATATCTATCACGCAGTTTGCCTAGTCAACAGATATCAGTCTAACCCAGGACCCGAACATTGGACTGTTGTAAAGTGTATTCTCAAATACTTGAGAAGGACTAGAGATTACATGTTGATTTATGGCAATAATGAGTTGATTACAGTCGGTTACACATATTCTGACTTCATGTCAGATAAGGATTCCAAGATATCAACTTCTGGGTATGTGTTTATGCTATAGCTGCTTGAGAAGCAACTAAAGAAGTAGATTGACTCAAAAGATTCCTTATGGAACTTGGAGTGGTATTTTTGGCAAGACAGCCGCTCATAGTTTACTGTGATAACAGCAGGGCAGTCGATAAGTCCAAGGAACCCAAGAGCCAAAAACATGTACAGAGGTAGTTACACATGGTCAGAGAGATTGTGCAGAGAGGTGATACTGCTAACACCCAGATAGACTCTGCAGACAAACTGGGAGATCCCTTTACTAAGCTTTTGACTACCAAAGTCTTTGAGCAACATGTAAATGGGATGGGCATGAGATGCAACCCTGACTGGCATTGAGCCCAAGTGGGAGATTGTTAGATTGTATGGTCTCAATCCATCAGTTGATGTAATAAATTGATTAATTTCTTTATTTATCAATATAATCATGCTTTCCTTTCATGAGATGAATGGTGATTTATTACTTAATGCACATGACCAATACATATGACATAATGGTTCATGAGATGAACCGGGTCCCATTAGTAAATTAGATGTGATATATTTATATGGATGAGATCCACATACGGGAGATGTGTCACAAATCTTATACTTAAAATATCTTCACAACCAGTGATGAGATTGGGCATCTCATCTAACAAGGTTGCAGCACTTTGATCACTATGAGATAGTGTGATTTGTCTCGATCATCAGAATGTAAGATTCTGGATCATAGTGCTGGTACATTGGATGTATTGAAGGACCATGAGAAGCACCTTATGAAATACTATCTCGATTTAAGGACTGCTCTCATAATTCCCTAGCAATAGGCTCTCAATCCTGAGACATTGATGAACTCAAGTTTCTGTCTATTCATTTGCTTTGAGTCACCAATGAGTGAGGCCAACTGTAGGTCAACATCTCGGTGTCTTGGGTACGTGGTAGTAGGACTGTGGGAACATGCAATGATCAAGATGGAATCTATCTACATTATCCCCTTGTGCCAATTAATGGATTTATCATTAGTAAGTGCGCACCCATTCCAATTAAGAGTTAATTGGAGCGGTACCAAACGATCACTATAATTAATTGGGGCTCAAGGATAATAAGATGTGGATCTAAGATTGCAATTAACTGTGGGCCCAGATTGCACATGAGATGTGGGGTCGCGTGTCCCAGCTGGAGCCAGCTTTCTTAGGAATCCCTAGTGGTCCCCACGCTAGCCCAAGTTATTAAAAGGATACTAATTCTACTTGAACTCTAATAGGAATGTTACTATTTCTATTTGAAGTGAGACTTCTAATAGTGGTAATAGTAAGTTACTAATTATTAATGGAAGTGAGACTTCTATTTTAATTAGTAAAAGAGGAAGTTACTAATCATATTTAGAGTAAGACTTCTAATTGTGATTTAGTAAGTTACTAATGGAAGTAGGACTTCTATTAGAAAAAGAGAAAGCTACTAATTGTTGTGGAAGTGAGACTTCTATGGCAACTAGCAAGGGAGAAGGTTACTATTTTGTAATGGGAGTAAAACTTCTATTTCAAATAGGTAAAGAGGTGGAATGGAGGACTATATAAAGAGGAATAAACCCCTCTTGGACGTCCATAACAAAGGAGGGCAATTCCAACCATTTTGTACAAGTGTTGCACAACTTCTCTTCCTCTCTAAGTTCTCTTCTCTTTCTCCTCTAGTTCCTTAGAGTTACTAGTTAGGTTTTCTCTTGGAGATTCCACCATCTTCTTGAGAAAAGAGATCTAATACGGGTCATAGCGTGGAAGATCAAAAGGTGTTGGAGATTCTGATTTGGATAGTGAAGGTGTTCATCATCAAAGAAAGAACTCAAATTCTCCATTAGAGCACTACAAAGCTCCAAAGGTATATCTACATCCTTGTATGTTGTGGATTTCGTGGTTGCATGTTTAGGTGTTGTTTTCTATCTTCTAGATAGTATATATTGTTGTACATGATCTATGAGTTTGAGGGAATGTATCCTGGATTGGGTTTGTTGCCTTCTAGATAGTTGATCCCTGCATCAAGTGGGTCAAAAGTTTTTGAAACCTGTCTGAATGGCCCACCTATATTCCAACAGAGCGGGCACTAGCCATTGAGAACTTTTTCTTGATAAAAAATGGCTTCTTGTTTGGAAAAAGTTGCTGAACTTTGGATGACTTTTGAGGCCAAGGACTTACAACTTTTCAAGAGCATTATTGAAGGGATTATGAAGTCATTCCATTGATTCAACCTTTGATCTTCTAATGGGTGTGATTTCTTTATCCTAAGTCTCAAAAATCATGCCTTGCTTCTAAAGCTTTGTTTTTCTTCAATGCATGATTAAATAGATGTTTATCTTTTGAAATGTTGTCTTTCATAACATGCATAGAACTTTAAAATCTCATAGCTTTATGAATTCAACATATAGTTTATATTTCACATGAAGTTATTTTCTTGTTTCAAAACTAACTTGTTAGATTTAAGTTTCTCTTCTTTAAAACAAGTCAGTTCACTTTGGAAAATTCATATGTTTGCCTTAAAATCTTTTGCTCATATAAATGATTAACATCTTTGCATCATTTAGAATTTCTTCTTTCTAAATGAGGATAGAAAAATTTCCAGCATATGCATGAATCATAAATTTTTACCATTCATATGCATATGTCTAGAGAGTGAGATTTCACTTTAAATTCAGCCTTTTTAGAGGCACTAATTTTCACTTATATTGCTCTCTTAATCCATGCATTCATAGGCATTTTATTTAAGAGAAAATCTTCTAGTTGTAAAGGTTGGTGCTTAGCCTTGAAAAGCATACATAGTGTTGTAAACGTTTATGCTTAGCCTTGAAAAGCATAGTGATGTATTTGTAAGGTTGAAGGTGAACCTAAACCGTAATTTGAGTTAGTGAAAATCTGGTAGGGACACAGCGAGTGGATGTAGGCATGTTGGCCGAACCACTTAAATGCTTGTGTTATGGTAATTGACGTTTTGCTTACTTTTCATGGATGTTGCTCTCTTGTTTGATACTATTATTAATCTTCTTCAAAGCATAAGAGACTTAAAAGTAAAGAGAATTAAAATTGGTCTAGTTATTTGAGCTCACCCTATTCACCCCCCCCCCCCCCCCTCTCTAGGATTCGATCTTGGACTTTCAATAGGGATTTATTCAGGTGGAAACGATTCTCACCTTATATGTGAGAAGTCCCTTTACAGCCGTTGGCTCGCCAAAGTGGATCCAACGGCTGCTACGTTTTAAATATAAGGATGGCTTTCGACATTGGGCGCCCAAAACTTTTCATTTCCCCCCTTTCGAGAGTTGAAGAATCCAGAGCCCCTTTCATCTTCCCCTTTCACCCATTCCAATCGATCAGAGCGGTTTCCTCTCCAGGTTCTTCGGCTACAGCCTCTCCTCTCCATCTCCATCTCCTTGTCTTTGTCTCCATCACAAAGAAGAGAATTTCGCCTCGGTACGAGAGACCTCCAACAATTTCAGATCTAGGGCGTGTCGCTGGCCGGAAGCTAGTATCCTCTCCTCTCCTCTCCTCCAGAACGACGAGTTCTTCGTCTCCATCACCGGTCGAGGACCTCCAGCCATATCTTGTCCTAAGAAATGGAGAAGATAAAAAAGAAGAAGGTCTGAGCCTGAGAAACAGAGATTGGTTATTGCAAAAAAACCTTTCCTCCATTCAAATCGAAAGAGGTAAGAGAAATTCCTCCCTGTCCTCTCTGTTTCATTTTTTTCTACTGAAGTGTAGAGGCATTAGTATGGACTATGTCTTAAGAGAAGCTCCTCTCTAGCACCCAACAAAAAACTTGCTTGGACTACTTCATTCTCTCTTTTCTAGAACACATACATGCCACATGTCAGATCTAACCATCTTAGTGTTCTTTATCATACCTCAAATTTCATCTATGAAAACAAATAATTGAGAATTAGTTTAGAAAATTAAACACATATGATGCGAGGACTAAAAGAAAAACATTCATAGCCACGCCAAGGAAGCAAGGACTAGTATGAATTTTCCATTGAAGTTAATAGAACTTAATTTGATGTATCTTACCTTTACTTTGAAAACGTTCAGAACTAGGCCTCTGAAGGTGGTGACATTGGCATTTGTTACTTCAAGACCTAAAAGATTAATGGCCTCCATCAACCTCACAAACCTGGCCGGCTTTTGCTCTTAGAAGACCTTCAAAAAGGGTTTAACTTGAGTACCTACTGATGGTTGGACATGTTTATGAGTACAAGATTTATTCTACAGATGCATTTGTGTCCGAAATGGGCACTGTTCATATTCTAGTAGGAAGTGTAAAGGCCTATATTCTACAGATTCAATCCCAGTCCATAGACACCAAAGTAGACCTATAGCATACAGTTAGCTCCACCCTTCTAATGGAGGAATAGCCTCCAAAAATTGTCAAAGTATAAAGAGCTGCATTTATGGGTATGATTTTGTTTCAATTTAAATGATTCAGCACCCACTTTGGTGCTCCCTCTTAATGAATTAATATTCAGGGGCACATAATGCTTTTATGCAGTATTTGATCCCTCTCCTCAGCCTTTTGAATTTGTTATGTCATGGTAAATGTAGCTTTGGCACATATCCATCTCATGATGGATGACACAGATCCATCTCATGATCCTGATCTCGATTTGCAACTTTGGCTTCCGATCCATCCACAGTCTCCGATAGCATCTGAAGTCGCTGACAGCCATGTAGGTTACCATCTCTATTTCTCTATATCTCTCTCGTCTCATCATCTCTATCTATAGAAAAATAATATTATGATAAAACTTGCGATTAATTACTTTCCTTTTTTTATTTTGTTTTGCATGTATTGTCATGGTGTGCTTAAAATGTACAAAAGATTGACGATGTAGCATCTTTACCAATTAAAACATTTGTGCCACAAGTTGATGAGGAGAAATTACCAAAAGTAGGTCAAGTTTTTGAAAATATAGAGGATGCTTACAATGTTTACAACACTTATGCGAAAGCGGCGGGTTTTATCCTTAGACGAGGCTTGGAGACGAGGGTCAATAACCAAGTAGTGAGGAAAAAATTTGTATGCTTTAAAGAAGGTTGTAAGAAAAAAAGACTTGGTGGTGAAAGACGGACCTCAGATACACGGGAGAATTGTGGTGCATATCTTCAGTTGAAAAAAATGAAAGGGGGGCACTGGATTGTATTTAAAATTGTTGTGGAACATTCTCACCTATTAAGTACCCCTAGAAAAACCCACATGCTACAGTCACACCGCCGAATTGACACCCCAAAAAAAAAAGTTGGTAGATACTTATGGGGCTGCTAATATCAGACCAAATAAACAAATGGGGATTTTAGTGTTGCAGTCAGGTGGGAGAGATAAAGTTGGTTTCACAAAAACAAACTTTCGAAATCATATTAGAGACAAAAATGAGGAAACAAAGGACAATGATTGTGATATGTTTTACGAACACTTTAAACAATGGAAGGAGAGAGATCCAAGGAATGCTTTTTCTATTGAGAAAGATGATGAGGACCACATAAAACATGTGTTTTGGGCTGATTATTATTTTCTGAAGTCATATGAGGAGTTCGGTGACATTGTCTCGTTTGATACAACGTATAATACAAATAGATACGGTCTCATTTTTGGCGCATTCACTGTAATCAATCATCATGATCAGTCTATACTATTTGGATGCTGCCTAATCTCAAAAGAGACTTTTGATACATTTGTTTGGGTTTTCAATAAATGGCTTGAAGCAATGCCGGGAGACCCACCAAAGTCCATCTTGACAGATCAGGACCCCGCAATGACAAAAGTCATTAGGTTTGTTCTTCCAACTACGAGCCACCGTTACTGTTTGTGGCACATCATGAAAAATTTACAAAAGAATTTAGGTGGAGTTGCGATACATAAGAATGACTTGATCCCAACTATTAAAAAAATCGCATTCAACTCTTTGACAACTGAAAATTTTGAATCAGGTTGGAAGAATATGTTGATAAAAAGGACGATGCAAAAAATGATTGCCTAAATGGGATGTACGATATCCATCATATGTGGGTGCCTATATATATGAGACATCTTTTTTTTAGGGATGTCTACAACTGGAAGGAGTGAAAGTATTAATGCCTTTTTAAAGCAATATGTGACACACAAAAAAAAAAGGTCTGTGGTTTTATGTTTCAATTTAAGCAAGGGATAACACTACAACAATATGCACTTTTTCCGGCGCTAAATAAGCGCCGGGAAAGGTCCACAAAACGCCGGGAAAAACTATTCCCGGCGATTTCTCTTGCGCCGGCAAGGCGCCGGCAAAGGTATGCCAGTAATACCATTTGCCGGCGTTTTATTTCGCCGGAAAAGAAGGTTTATTTCGTCGGGGAAAGACTTTTATTTTTTCAATAATAAATTTTAAAAAACTTTTGCCGGCGTTTTTTTAGGCCGGGAAAAGATGTTTATTTTTCATAGAAAACTTTTGCCGGCGTTTTTTTGCACCGGGAAAAGATGTTTATTTTTCATAGAAAACTTTTGCCGGCGTTAATTTGCGCCGGGAAAAGTGGTTTACTTTTTCAAAAATATATTTTAGAAAAACTTTCGCCGGCGTTTTTTGCGCCGGGAAAAGATTTACAAATTACGAAAATTATTTTTTTTAAATCTTTTTGCCGGCGTCTTTTCTCACCGGGAATAATTTTTTTTATTTATTTGATTTTTAAATTTCTTTTCTTGTTTGTCACATTAATAAATTGAAATTTCCAATTCCATTATCCAAGACCACATCTACTACACACCCTACATCCATTTCCATTCCAAAATCATCAACAAATGAAACAAGAAAATTCATTTCACTTCATATTAATATTCAAACATCCTTACAACATTGAAAACACTTTACCATTACCATTACAAAATTAAAACAAATGCTAACATTCTACTATGTACCAACATTCAAATGACCACCAAACACAAAATTTTATAAGCAAGAAATGACACCCGTGAGTCCGTGACCACCAAACTTCCATAACAAGAGCTGCAATACTAGTTGATTTATGATGAATAACCCCAGGTTCAGCTGTGGATCCTTGCATGGTGTGTGTTTTCCCACTATTAGTTTGTCCATATGCAAAAACAGTACCTGTAACCAAGTGAAAAAAAAAATTTCATCAAAGTTCATTATGTGGATAAAGGTGAACCCACACACAAACATCAAAGTTCAATATTCTGACCAGGAGTGACAATGGGGACTAGATCGAAGCTGTTACAGTAAGAAGAACCTTCAACCAAAATGAACTGCCCTTCGTTCTCTTTGAAGTAAATGAAGTTTTTGTGAAGATCTGTAAGCTCACAGCTGTAAGGAACCTCCAAACACAAGGCAGAAGACTGCCCAATGGAGCATTGTGGAGTGAAATCAACTGTTCTGGCCCAGTGATCTTCTGGAGCATCCTTCTTGTAAACCCGAGGGGCAGCTCTTACCTTAAAATTGCAAAATCATGTCAACCACCATCATTTGAAATTTTATAATAAAAAAGAATGTGGCACAGGAATTTGCAAGAATCATTTTAACACAATATCATCATCAGCAATTGGAAAACCAATAAAGAAATGAAGAACCTGAAAATGACTAGATTGAGCAATGGAGAGTAACGTCCTGCGTAGGGTTAAGTAAAAATGTGGAACTCATGAAGCTAACCCCAAGAAAAAAGGATATTCTTTGATGATGAACTTGACATAAAGAACTACCTTCCTACACTTCTAGATGTTGATATATATTGTTGTGTCGTTCACTAACAACTCAAACTTTTGGTGATTCTAGTTATTAACATGGTATCAGAGTCACAAGTTCGAAACTCCTGGGAGGCATATTACCTTCATCTGTCAGGTCTATATAGGTGCTTTTGGTGTTTCTGGTTATTTACACTAGAAAATGCATGCCCCTTGTTTTTTCAACGGGAAAAAAATAGAAGGGTTCATAATGTCAAATGAAAAGTTTGATCATATATAACTTAATGTAGGTCCTTAATTTGCTTGAGGACTGCAAAACTAGAGTTAGGGGAGCATTAAAGATTTAAAGTGAAAAAGTTTGATCATACATAACTTAATGTAGGTCCTTAATTTGCTTGAGAACTGCAAAACTAGAGTTAGGGAAGCATTAAAGATTTAAAGTGAAAAATCACGTAGAAATAGCAGAATTTTTATTTTTCAGAGGATACTCGAAGGGCAAGTTATTATTGCATGTTCCACCTAGTGACGGTGGTGGTCAAAGAGTGGATCAACAGCTGGGTTTCTTTTTTTCTTTTTTTTTTCTTTTTTTTTTGGTGGAAGGATCAACAGTTAGTTGGCAAGAACTGTGTTGAGAACTGTAAATTTCATTATCAGAAGGATGTCTAGGAATGAATGAATAGAAGATAGTGCTTCCCTGACTTAGATGATATTTCTTTTGCAAGCCCACTTTGAAGACAATAATCTTTGAATGGTGAGTAAATGTATAAAACAGTCCATACTCAACTCAACTGATTATCATCCCAAGCAGAAAAACATTCTTCCAAGAGTGGAAGAATAAACAAAATTCAGGAACAATAAAAAAAAAAGCAAAAAATTACAAAATTGTCATTTCTTTCAATGCTTTTAGAGAGTGTTAGATGTAAACAAAACAATGAAATATAACACAGGCATTGAGAACGCTGTTACAAGTACATATTAAATACATATCAAATGCGTTTTGGTCATGACCACAAACAACCTCATAGTATTGGGCGACACTGTTAAGTAGATTGGCCGGATGCTTCTTAACAGCTTAAGCTTTTTGGATTTATTAGCTAGTTGGACTTAACTTGGTATCAGAGCCACACAAGGCCTTGATTTTGAACCCCAAGGAGTCATTGTTCCCCCAGGTGGCATGGATCTTGTGGGCAGGCACATATGGGTTGCAAATTTGAATGGTGTCCTAATCAAGGGGAAGTGTTAAGTAAATTGGTCTTCTACTTTCTAACAATTTAAGCTTTTGGGATATATTAGCTAGCCGGACTTGACATGGTATCAGAGCTGCGCCAAGTCTTGAGTTTGAACCCTAGGGAGGGGGGTGTTCCCCTTGGTTGCATGGGTAGACACGTATCACTAGGGTTGGCACGTGTGGATTGTGAATTTTATCTTCTAACGGTGTCCAATTTGAGGGGAGGTGCTAAGTAGATTGGTCGTTTGCTTCCTAACAACTAAAAGCTTTTGGGATGTATTGCTAGTCGGCCTTGACATACACGACTTGATTTCAGCTATATTTTTAGAATCATGGTTTAATTATAACAACAACCGTGCTATAAGAATTGGATTTATACTGAGATTAACATCAAGAGATACATCGACCAAGAAGATCAAGAACTTGTCACTACTTTCCAACAAAATGAGAACACAGTAAACCTGACCATTGTAATATTTTGTGGCTTCTCCTCAGTCTCTCCTTCCTCCCATTTTGTAAATCTCAAAAGGCATCTCCTTTCTTAATGAAAACAACACATCATTTAACCAGTTCTCAATTTCATTGGGGTCAATCATTTCTAGTGTTGCAAGTACTATTTTTCATAATAATTCATGTTCTATGAAGAACAGAGACACTAAAAAAAATCAAAAGACTAGAAATTCCTAAGAGAGAGGACCAAAGATATCAGAAAGCTTACCCGTAATGTGAGAGAGAGAGAGTGAGAGTGTTCCGTAGTAGTAAGAAAGCAAGAGAGAGTGAAAGAGGAGGGGGTATAGAAACTTATATGAAGTTTCATGTGGGAATAAGATTGTGGGTCCTACTCCAAGTGAAAGCACTAATGAAAAATAATTTGTATTTCTAAAGTGGACTCTACTGATTGATCCATGCTTAAAAAAACTCTCACTTGAAGACCAAGAAGGAAGTTAGATTCTGCATTTGATCCTTTTTTCCTCCCTCTCCCTCTTTCTCCTATGGTTGCAATTGATTCAATGATGAGTTCTTCCACCTGTTGTATTATATGCATATGTAACTGGAAGCTTCTGACACTACATTTTACTGCACTACCCGCATTGAACTTATGGGTGGGGCCCAATCTAACCCTTTTATAATCTCTAACCCCCTTTAATGACATTATGCAAAATCTCGCTCAAGTAAATGTTGAGAACCACAGTTGAATTTATTATGAGCATGTTTGTGTAGGAGAATTTCCTTCCACGAGCGGATTGTATGTATAGTCCAGCACAAACAGTCTTTGAAACCCCTTAATTTATTTACATTATACAAGATTTTGCTCAAGTTAGTCTATGTAACTCTTTTATGTATTGTGATATGTAGATTTTTATTTTTGTGCTTGTACAAAAAATAGTTTTCTACCCTTGTAAATGTCCCTTTGATTTTTCTAACATTTAAATTACGAGGTGATGGCTTGATATTTTGTATAAGAAGGAAGATTGTCTGGTAGTTATTTTTGGACATTCACTTTGGCTGCTTCATTTTTAAGAAGTGTCAACATCCAAAATAGTCAATTACATGACATAATCTAGCAAAAGGAGTAGTTAAGAAGGAGTAAAAATAAGCACATGATCTGATTTTATTTTTTATTTTTTTTATGTTAGCCAATTAAGATGAAAAAAGTGGAGTGAAAACACTATCTTGCATGAAATATCTTGGCATTTTACACAAACATGACCTCAGCACATTATTAACTTCATTCACTTTATTTCAATTTTTTCCAATTATCTGAGGAAAAAAATAGAGTTTATCATGTGTACAAAACAATACAAATATAAGTTAGGGCATGTAATTGGTTTAGATACATCTTACCTTATCATCCAAGGTAATAGATGCATTGTATGTACGAAAAACTTTTGTTGTAAGGCCAGGCATCAGTTCCTTCAAATGCGCATTGAGTTTGCTGGTGCCCAACTTGTCAAAAAGATCTCCCCCTTCCTTTTTTCCTGATCAACAGAAACAAAGATACTCATTTAGTCTCACAAACTGAATGGGAAAGCAGATAACACCAATAAGAAATCAATCACTCACCCAAATAATCATTGAACCAAGGCTCAGAAAATCACTCCAGAGAAGAAGAATCCACAATTAAGTGATTAATGGTTCACCCACAGACCAAAAAACACAACTGAATACCAGCAAATGCAAACTGGGTCGGTCAGCCACAGGCTATCCTAGACCATGAGCATCCCTAGTTGGATAATCTAATAGGCTTGTGTTATTTTCATTTAAGGGAGTTATTAAATTGTTTATAAATTTACGTTCAGCCTTATTGCTACTAACTGCAGCTTACTTTAAGAATGGTTTAGGGAGCTCACACAAGGATCAGCTCCATCACCCAGGAGAATGACAAATAAAATATTACGTTGGACTTTTGCCCGTATTGCTAGAGAGTCCAATAAAGGAACAGTCACTTGCAAAGTTGGGGGTGTTCAGATAGGAACTGATTAGAAGCAGTTTTTTCCCTTGTAACTTTTTATGTTTAGTTGATGTCTACAGTTCATTGCCTTAATAAACTGGTTTAATGTTTTTATGCACAGGCAGAGCTTTAATTAGTCAATGATAATTCAAGTCGTTGATTTTCAATAAAAATAAATAAATAAATAAAACCATCATTCCAATTGCATCTACCGTTGGGTTTTATCAATGAAATCTCAAGAAAGTGTAAAATCATTTCATTCAAGAGAAATTCAATGTACATGCTTTATCAAGTGTAAGCATGAGTAACATCCTTTTGTTAATATCCTTTCAACTAGCAGATATTAAATTACAGTTTAATTCTTTAGATTAAATTACAGATTAAAACTTCAGACTGAAATATATTATGGTTAACAGTTGCAGATAATTGAACCATATGCTTTATCTTGAGGACTGGTGCTATAAGTACCTTTCTTAGTATTATAAGACCATAAGGGCATGTTCTTTTGCTTCCAACCTGATTCACATGGAAAAGAGTAAAGCGAAGGCTTTGGGCTAAAGTGTCAAGGGTAAATATCTAGAAGGATCTGGTTTTACCTTCATATAGGGAGGATGGAGATCTGTTTTCCACAGAAAATGACCATCCACTATATGATTTAAACACACCATAAATCAAATACTCTCACCATCAACACCTAACCCCTCCTGCTTCCAAGGAAAGCAGATCAGAAATGCACGAACTTGCACGCCGCTAAGATTAATATGTTTCTCAGAGAGGGTATATTCAAACATGAACCCCTCATGCTAGCAGATCCTTGTGTTTTATGAACTTACCTGACTTTTTCCTTCTTGCTGCTCTGCCTCTAAAAAAACTATAGGAACTTAACTCTGTATACAGTTGCAGGACTGGTAAGAAACGAACTTTTTTCTTAAATCCGTGTAACTAGTGAAGCTTTTGGCGAATGAGCGACAACACAAAATAAATTAGCTAAAGCATTAAAACAGGAACATAGACCAATCAGGAAAAGAGAAGAAAAAATTGTTCGTATAATGTATATAAAGAACTAGCTATTAGCTATTAACAAAAAAAAGAACTTGGTTTTGGCAAGTTGGATTCCTTGCTTCAATAGACTATCATACAACTTATCAACCATACCTGCATCTTCAGATGAATCAAAGCTAGAGTCTATCTTGCTAGTTGCATCCTCGATCTGTAGTCCATCAAAGTGAAAATGAAAACCCTAGATTTCTCCGAGCTCTCGATTCTAATCGAAATCGAAATCGATGAACAAAGAAATATCTATTGAGGTTCTAGTAGGTCAGTCTTCAAGCAATCTCTCTACTGTGACGAAACTACTGCTCAGATTGAAAGACATCCATTTCTTCAAGCAATCACTTTGCTCGTTGAAGGACTCCTACATCAGTAAGAAACTGAGAAGGGCATAGGGATTCAAGCCTCCATGTGGAGAACCCACTTACTGATTTGCAGAGAAGACAGAGCATGGGTCTGATCTCAAGTTGCAGAGGGTTCCATCGCCAGATCTATGTGTTGATGGTTGCCAGAGTAAGAGCGAAAGAGAAACAGAAAATCCGGGCTGGGCTCTGTCTGCATATCGACCACGCATGTCTCTTGGTGAAAATGGAGGAGGCGCAGGGATAACAATAGGGAACGGAAGAAAGAATGGTGGGAAGTTTTCACTTTTCAGGAAAGGAACGAAAAAAAGGGGGCATTAGTATGCTTTGGCCGCGCTTTTTTTTTTCCTGGCGCGAACAATGCGATGGCAAAAACATTACAAAAAAATATCTTAAAATTCAGAACTTTCCCCGGCTCAATTACTGCGCCGGGAAAAATCAAATAAAAGCCACGCCCTTTGTGAAATTTGGAGGGTGAAATTTGCCGGCGATCCAGGTAGGTCGCCGGCAAAAATATAACATTTGCCGGCGATAAAAAATTTTTGCCGGTAAAGTACTAACCATTGCCGGCGAAACTATGTCGCCGGGAAAACTTTACCTTTTACCGGCGAAATAAGATTTTTCGCCGGTAAAAGTTATATTTTTCCCGGCGTTTAATGATTGCGCCGGGAAAAAACGCCGGTAAAAGTGTATTTTCTTGTAGTGGATTGCAACTCAAAAATACCGTCAATTGAAGGCAATTCATGACACTTCTAATGGAAGGCCAAAATTGATGACAGACTTGCCAATATAGAGGCAAATGTCACAAATATATACAAAGAAGATGTTTTTTAAGTTCCAAGATCAGTTCATGTACATAACATCCGGCATTGCTGAGATTGTAAATGATGATGTGGAACAAAGAATTTATAATGTTTCATCATTAAAAGATAAAAATGAAATTGAAAGGGTCGTCATTTTCAAAAAGGTTGAAAAAGAAGCAAAATGCATTGTTTTTGAAATACTTGAAATCTTGATTTTCACATGCATTGTTTTTAAGACTTTTAGAAATAATGATTTATGCATGTTTTGATTTTAAACTTGGATGCATTTAGTTTTTAATAAAAGATTTTCGAATCAAGCTTGCCTATGGTTTTAAAAGTTTCAAATCATCTTAGGCATTTTAGGTTTCATGTTTTTAAAACTCTTAGAATGATTTAAAACATATTTCCAGGCTTGATTCTTTGGCCCAGAACTCCCTCTAGCAAAATACCTTAGAGTAGCTTTTTACTTAATCGTTTAAGAAGGCAAAACTTTTTTTGTGCTACAGTGTTTTGCTACAGTATTTACTACAGTAAAATTGCTATAGTGTTGCCGGTCGACCGAAAACAAGATGTCGGCTGACCGACACTTGATCGAACCCACTTCGGTTCGCGTTCCAGAATGGTCAAAACTAGCCGTTTTATGATCGTTGGGAGTTCGGCTGACCGACACCTGACAGACAATAGAGTCGTTGGATAGGTTTTTCTATATAAACAAGTTCATTCCTTTGAGATTTTGAGGATCCAAGGGATACTCCTTGTGGTGTTTTGAGGCCAAACAAAGGGGAATGAGCTAAGGGATGCTAGTTGGTCAAAAAGGGAAGCTAAATCTTGTAATCATAAGTAAATCATCTATGTAAGCTTAGTTTTCCTTATCATATGTTTTCATGCTTTGTTTAAATATTTGAAAAATGAATTTTAGCATGATAACTATGATGTGTTGAATCCATTACTTACATTTAATCTTTGATCTAAGTTGTATTGGATTCTTCATCTTGATTCGAATAACCAAGTTTGTTTTTAAATTTCATAAATCATGCTTTGTCAAAACCTTTGGTTACTTTTATAGCATGATTCATTTACTTGGTTGAATCCTTACTTGTTGTTTTCAATCACATTAAAACCATAGTTTAACTACTTCGTTTTTTAAAACAACATTGCACATGCATCACATGTTTAGTCTTAAATAGTTTCATACAACTTGTGAACCTTTGATTTTCATATCATCAACAAGTTAGTATTCATACATGTGATTTGCATTTCACTTCAATCAAATCAATTTTTTGTGTTTTACATTTCAAAAGCTTTAAGCTTACATTCATTGAGCTATCATTTTTAACTTGATTAAAGTCTTCACACACACACCATGAGCATTCATCTTTGCATTACATAGAGTGTTGTGTGAGTTTGTTTTAAATTTCATATCAGCCTAATTTAGAGGCATTGTATTGAGCTAACATTGTATCTCCATCAAGTGTATTCTAGACACTACTTAGAGAGAGATAACCAACCTTTTGGTTGAAGAGGTTATTGCTTAGCCTAAGAAAAGCATAGTGTAATAGGTTGATGTTAAGCCTTAAAAAACATCATTGGAAAGGTTATTGCTTAGCCTTGGAAAGCATATTGTAAAGGTTATTGCTTAGCCTATTGAAAAGTATAAATAGTGGAAATCCGGTTGGGTGTTGGATCACAAGCCGGTAGTGAATGTAGGCATTGAGGCCGAACCACTATAATCATTGTGTGATGGTGAATGCTTTGTGGTGATTGCTTTTAGCTTCGGCATTTATTTTGTTAATCATCACTAGTGACTAATTTAATTAAAGAACTTTAAAATTGGTCATAATTGGTCACTAAGTTGTATCTCACCCTATTCACCCCCCCCCCCCCGCCCCCCCTCTAGGGTTTGGATCACGGACTTTCAATGTTTTTTGGTGCAGCTGGTTCATCTTAGTTGTATTATTTGGTGGTGGAAAGAATGATGTATTTTGTTTGGGATGGAACATTCTTCCCTTTGTATTTTGTTAATTTGGTATGTGTAATTCTCATTTTAAGGTATAAAAGATGTTGGATGTTGAATTGAATTGAATGAATGGATGTTGAATTGAATTGAATGAATGGATGGATGTTACGGGTTTAAAACAGATTGCACTTTTGTTACTTTTTCTTTGACAATCTACTGATTATTATTGAAAATGAATGAACAAATGAGTGGATATTGATGTTGAATGGATGATAATACAGGTTTAAAACAGGTGAAGTTTTGATGTGTTTGATCAATGAATCTTATTTGGCTGAGGCCATGCAGGTTCCAATTTACAGGTTACCGAACACTTTGTTCTAGGATTCATGTATGTTTCAGCGCTCATGGACTGTTGAATTATCAACAAAGACAGCCGAGGTTCTCTTTCTGCACCATATTACTCAAGTGCTGACTGACATTCAGATGTTTTGTGGCATTTACAAACTTTCAACAGTAGGCAAAGCTTGCTTTCAGAATTCAGATGTTAGGTGGAGAAAAACATTTCTTCTTTTTTTCTATTTTCTTTATTTTTTAAATTATATATTTGGGATCGTAGTGAAGTTCCTAATAATATCTTCATATTGGAACAGATCTTTACTTTCTCCAAGGACTGAGTCCTCCTGTAATTTTCTAAATTCAACTACATTGTTGTTGAGGAAAATATAGTGGAGTATGTAATCTCATTAAACATCAACAGGTATTCACATGCTAAATGTAGACCAGCAAACATCATCCTATATGCACCAGGAGAGAATCCAAATGTTAAGGATTACATGAACTACGTAAAATGTCTACAACCATGCAAGTTCCCCAATGGCCAGTCGATTATACAAAGTGTTAAGTATGAATAACGTCAAAGCCCACTGTCATTAAAATCACCCCAAAAAAACATTCAAAATATACATCACACATTTTTCATCATGCAGATCACAATTACAAGACAACTAACAAACACCACTACAAGAAGAAATTTGTTTGGTTTTTTCCTTTCTTCAGCCGCATGTCTCATCTCTTCAACTGCAACACATAAGTTTTCATTTAGTTTCTCCATTGTCTTCTTCATATCCTCGATAAGCGCTGCTACATTCTTCTCGTGGTCAACTTTATCTTTCCATATGAATATACCACAACCTTTTTCATCTTTCCAATTAGGACATTTCCAAAACTTCCTATTTGGATTAGCCTTTGTACGAGAGGTGAGACAAATCATCTCTCCACATGAGCATTTTGGCACGCAATCGCTGGAAACAGAATACGACGAAGACATGCTCTCGACCTACAAAATAGAGCAGTCACAAAGAACAGTGTGAGGGCACTGGGCTTGGGCCTTACTTGGATTTAGGCTGGACCGGGCTTGTAAAATCAGTCTATGGGTTTTGGGCCAGGCCGATTTGAATTAAGTTGCTGACTAAGTCCAATTGACCCATGAAGGCTCGACACAAAAAAGAAGGAAAAAAGGGGGATAGATGGTAACTGGGGGAAGAAGAAGGTGATCGTACGAAGTGGAATGGTACACACTCCCCCCACACTAGAGGACACGATCAGAGACGTGCATGTCTCTGAGGCCAAGACCAGCAGCTAATGGGGGGAGTGGGAGAAGATTCAGGGAACGGAAGAAAGGAAGGGATAAAATGGGAAGAAAGAGAGAAAAACAGGTATGAGAAAACTTCCATAGCAAAGGGTTAAAAAGTTTATCTCGATTCACTAACTGACTTAAGCATCGGAGTGTATTCGATCGGGCCAACCGATCGAATTTCACCTTGCTCCTGATTTCTTAAATAGGTACTAGATTAGGAGACAGAAGTCCAGCGACAGGAGGAAAAAGAATTTCACTTAACATGATCATTGAAAATTTGACCTTACAATTGGCTCCGTGTGTGGGAAATGAGAGGAAAGGGTACACTCACACTTCACTGAGCCAATGTCGGACCGAGAGAAAGATCCGAGGTCGCCATCCCAACCGAAACGACCTTCGCTTCGGATAGAGGAAACGCGGTCCGGAGGGCAGCGTAAGGAGCTGGGCAAGGACCCCTTGACTCATCATTCTAATGAGGTGGATTTTGAATACATCCCGTGTACAGAAAACGGGCGTACTATTCCATCCGGAGAAGGAAAGGGGCGGATTCGATCAGAGATCCATCGCACAGGCCCGACTCGAACAGAGGTTTCTCCCTCTGTAGAAAAACCACATGAGGAAGTGCATCAAAGACTAGATAATGAGCCTCCAAGGCGAAGCTTGCCACATGATACATATGATTGACTTGAGCAAACCTGTAGGGATGCCATACGGGACATGGCTGAAGGAGTCAGGCACCAGCAAGAAAAGATTAATTGCCTGCTGCAAGAGCTGGAAAAAGCAAAGAGAGGAAAAAGATGCTCCCTAAGCCCTGAAGAAACCCAGGGAACATGGGATAGGGGGCGCCAAGGACGAACGACAGTGCGGCAACCAAGGAAGCAGCGCTTCAGGTCGAGACCTCAAAGCTCCCACGTCGGAACAGAGATAGGCGACGAAGGAAGTCGGACTTCGAGCTCCTAGCCACGGAAAGAGGGAAAGATTAAAGCCCGAGCACAAAACGCGAAGGCAAACATTCCCTCGCTAAGGAGAACTCCATAGTGAGGCCTTGCCGAGAAAGATGTCAAAGCTTTGATAGAAAGGGCACTAGTCGACCGAAAGTTCCCACCATAAAATCCAACCAGAATGAGGTGCTTAAGGAACTTCCAGAGCTTCGAGTCTCCATTCTCAGAAGAGATAGAGAAGGCGGATCCACCTCGGCGGTTTACAATCCTGAAATTAAGGGTATATGATGAGACCTCGGACCCAGCCGACCACGTCCAGCATTTCCAACATTCTATGGTGTTATGGGTTGGAAATGAATCCCTTATGTGTAAGGTGTTCCCATCGAGTCTTGGCGACCTCGCCTTGAAATGGTTTTCTCATCTTAAGCCAAGATCGATCCGTAGCTTTCGGGAGCTTGCTGAGGCTTTTGTCACGCAGTTCGTGACGAATTTGAAACAACCAAAGGATGTCGGGGCATTATTAACGCTCAAGAAGCAAAATTTGGAGAGCCTGAAGAAG
Organism: Cinnamomum chago; assembly: GCA_038049695.1. NCBI lineage: Eukaryota > Viridiplantae > Streptophyta > Magnoliopsida > Laurales > Lauraceae > Cinnamomum > Cinnamomum chago. The sequence goes on from CP142454.1 coordinate 46,398,368, forward strand.
TATAGCACCCGCTACAGGCGACTTTATAATGAAGTAGAAGGGAACAATGAACATGTTGCGGTGGCAACATTCAAGCTCAGACTCTCGAAGGAAAGCTAGCTCCATCAGTCCCTAACAAAGCGTCCTCCTACTACCCAAGGCAAGCTAATGGAGCGCATCAAGGAATTCATAAAGTTAGAAGAGGATATGGGTACCACGGAACCGAGATGGACTCGCCCGACAGAGGAAGAGAACAAGCGGAAGCGAATAAGAGAATTAGGGGAGAGGACAGAGAGAAGGACAACTCGACCTGAGCCCACAAGGTCGACTTATGAGGGGGTGTATACCATCTTCAAGGAGCCGATCTACCGGATCCTGACCCAGATCAAGGATAAGCCATACCTTAGGAGACCCACAAAGATGATCAGTGACCCAGGGCGCCGGAATCCTAACCTGTGGTGTTCATACCAACGGGAACACAGGCACTTGACAGTAGATTGCAAGATACTCGAACAACACTTGGAGGATCTCGTAAAGGAGGGACACTTGAAGGAGTATGTGGAGGACTCCCGACCAAGAAACGCCCTAGGCAGCTCGACCAGAAAAGAACTAAGGAGCGACCGATAAAAGGAGAAACCAGTTGGAGTGATAGACGTGGTGCATGGGATGACTGACCTTTCTGAGGTAACAACCGGGTCCGTACGCCAACAAAGAAAAATGGTTGTGCACCTAAGGGAGGTGTACCAGATAACCACTGAGCCCAGAATGGTCCATGAGGGAGGACGGAAGGATGGAGAAATCTCATTCACGGATGAGGATTTACTGGATGTGGTCCATCCGCACAATGATGTGTTGGTACTAACTTTGAGGGCACAAGAATACGACGTTCGAAGAATATTGATCGACCCTAGGACTTTGTCAGAAATCATGTATGTCGAGCTGTTTGATAAGCTCCGATTGAGACAGTCAGACTTGAGACCAACCTTAATACCCTTGTTCGGATTCAGCGGAAAAGTCGTGCACCCGATGGGCCTCATCACGGTGCAGGTCAGGGCAGGACCTATCCATTTGGACGTGGAATTTCTTGTGGTTGACGTACCATCACCCTATAATGCCAATCATGAGACGAGCGTGGATCCTCGGATGAAGGCAGTTCCCTCAACTTATCATCAGAGGATTCGTTTTCCTACGTTGAAAGGAATGATGGAGATCCAAGGAGATCAGGCGATTTCCAGAAGCTGCCTGATAGCCCCTATCAAGGGGAAGGCAACAAAAGTCGAGAAGGGAAGCAATTGCCCGAGCAGAAGGGCAGACCAGGAATAACAACTACAAATAGGTTAGTCGAAAGGCAGTAAGCAGAGGGCCGACTAGACCAGTACGACGGTGGAGGAGTTACAAAATGTAGTTGTCCGAAAGGGAGGTGTGCCATCCCCCGAGCAGTATTGGATGATTAGGAAATCAATGACCAAAGATGAACAGGATAACCTAGCTCAACTACTTGAGGAGAACGCTGACGTCTTTGCCTGGGCCACACATGAGATGCCTGGGGTCATCAGCCATAAGTTAGGAGTAGATCCTAGAGCCAAGCCAGTAGTTCAGAAGCAGAGGAAGCTCACCCTTGGACGCCAAGCAACTGTGAATGAAGAAGTGGATAGATTATTAGAAGCAGATGCTATCCGGGAAGTGCATTACCTAGAGTGGTTGTCAAACACTGTTGTTGTACCAAAAAAGGACAACAAATGGAGTGTGTGCATAGATTTCACTGACCTGAATAAGGCATGTCCTAAGGATAGCTTTCCACTCCCGAAAATCGATCAACTGGTAGACTCCACGGCAGGGCATGAACGGATGAGCTTCTTGGATGCGTATCGGGGATACCGCCAAATAGCCATGGCGGACGCCAACTAAGAGAAAACAACATTCATAACCCCAAAGGGAACCTTCTGTTATAAACGAATGCCCTTTGGGCTTAAGAATGCATGGGCGACATATCAAGGGCTGGTTACAAAGATATTTCAGAGCATGATCGGAAGTATGGTAGAATTTTATATTGATGATATGGTAATGAAAAGCAGGAAGAAAGAAACTCACGACGAAGACTTGAAGGCAGTGTTTGGCATTTTACGGAAGTACAAGCTGAAGCTGAACGCCATGAAATGCTCGTTTGGGGTTAGCTCGAGGAAATTCCTTGGATAAGTCGTGACCCGGAGTGGAATAGAGGCCAATCCTGACCAAGTTACAGCCATGCAAAGATTAGATCGGTCGAGCTCAAGGAAGGAGGTACAGAAGTTGATAGGGATGCTTGCTACCCTGAATCGCTTTATAGCAAGGAGTTCGGACAAGTGTCGACCATTGTTTCTCGCCCTAAAGAAGAAGGTAGAGAAAGTGTGGGATGAAAAATGCGACGAAGCATTCGCACAGTTCAAGTAATATTTGAGTTCCCCTCCTGTCCTTTCTATTCCAAATCCTGGGGAAGAGCTGGTACTGTACCTAGTGGTATCTTAGCACGCGGTCAGTGTGGCCTTGATGAGGGAGCAAGGAAAGCACCATCAGCCGATCTATTTCGTCAGCAAAACACCGCTAGGCACCGAGACCAGATACCTGCCACTTGAAAAGCTTGTGTTAGCCTTGGTATGTGCATCTCGGAAGCTGAGACACTACTTTCAGGCCCATACCATCAAAGTCCTGACAGAGCATCCACTTCGATCAGTCCTTCAGAAGGTCGACCTTTCGGGGAGATTAATGAAATGGGTGATAGAGCTCAGTGAACATGAAATCAGGATAATCCCTAGAAATGCAATAAAAGACCAGGTGATAGCTGATTTTATAACCGAATTTACTCACAAGGAAATGTCCGAGCAAGGCACTTCAAATCAGCGGATGCATGGCATGAGTAACGACCAACAATAGCAGTTATATGTGGATGGGGCATCCAATTCTCAAGGATCTGGTGCTGGCATAGTACTCATAATGTCGGAGGGAGCGATGATTGAACAAGCAGTGACACTAGGATTCGACACTTCGAACAACGAAGTGAAATATGAAGCATTATTATCCAAGCTAGTGATGGCCAAAAAGTTCTGAGTGGGGAAATTGTTGGTCCATTATGACTCACAGTTGGTTGCCAACCAGCTGACTGGAGAATATGCGGCTCGGGATGATCGGATGGTTGCCTATGTCTCCGAAGCGAAGTGCTTGATCTAGGAAATAGGAGATGTTGAGGTGAGACAGATTGCTCGGGAGTAGAACTCACATGCTGACAGCAAGGCTTGCTTGGCCACTACAGTAAAATCCAAGCTAAGGAGGGAGATCACTGTAGATTTCCAGCCGAAGCCAAGCATTGTGGAGTAGCAAGTTATGTGTATCGAACCAGAAAATGAAAGTCCAAGATGGATGACACCAATAATTGCGTATTTGATGAATGGTATTCTCCCGGAAGAGCCCAACGAAAGCTTGAAGATAAGAAGGAAAGTTGCAAGGTTTTGGCTGTCACCGACTAAGAAACTTTATCGGCGATCTTATTCTGGACCATACCTTTCGTGCGTTCACCCAGCTGATGTTCCGAACTTGCTGTTGGAGATCCATGAGGGATGCTATGGAAGTCACATTGGAGGTTGGAGCTTAGCGCACCGAGCTATGTCACAAGGATACTGGTGGCCGTACATGCAAAAAGACTCCTTGCAATTCGTACAAAAGTGTGAGAAATGTCAATGTTTCGGCAAAGACACTCATCAACCTGCCGAGCAACAAAATATGATTACGAGTCCTTAGCCATTCGATAAATGGGGGATCGACATCGTAGGGCCTATGCCAAGGGTAGCAGGTAACTTCAGGTTCCTTATAGATGCAACTGATTACTTCACCAAATGGGTAGAGGCGGAGCCTTTAATTCACATTAGGGAAAGTGATGCTGAAAAGTCTGTATGGAAAAACATCATCACCAAATTTGGAATACCCCGGGCCCTAGTGACAGATAACGGAAAGTAGTTTGAAGGGAAGGCTTTCAGGTGCTTATGCAAGTGATTCAGCATCAATCACTATTTCTCAACCCTGGTCTACCCACAATGTAACGGCCAAGCTGAAAGCTCCAACAAGACCTTGTTGGATGGATTGAAGAAAAGGTTGGATGAGGACAAAGGAGCATGGGTGAATGAGCTGCCAAGCGTCTTATGGGCTTACCGAACAACTCCAAGAATGTCAACCGAAGAAACCCCGTTTTCCTTGGCATATGGGATGGAAGTCGTGATTCCCTTGGAGGTCGGACTACTGACCACGAGAACAGAGGCATACGATCATGAACAAAACAAAGCAAGGATTGCCAAGCAGCTCGATATGGTCGAGGAACGAAGGGAGCGGGTGCTGATCAAATTGGCGGCCTACCAGCAGCAGTTGATGCAATGCTTTTAGAAGAAAGTCAGGGCGAGAACCTTTCAGGTCAAAGACTTGGTCCTGAGAAGAGTGCTCCCCGGCACTTGAAACCCAGACCATGGCAAATTGGGACCAAATTGGGAAGGACCCTATAGAGTCACTTCTGCATGAAGAACAAGGGTATATCACCTAGAAACGTTGGAGGGAAAGGCACTGCAGAGACCTTGGAACATAGCAAATTTTAAGAAATTCTATTTTTAAGCTTTTGTATTTAAGTAGTTCCTTAACTTTGAATCTTTTATCCAGTTTATGCAGGTATTCTCACAACCATGTATCAAAAACTTATGTAGATTTTAAGAACTTATGCAGGTTACTTTATGATTTGTGTGGAATTTTTGTTCAGGATGCTTTATAACCTTGTGCCAAGGAGCCAGTCCATTATGATTTATAATAGTGTGGACCCATTGTGGGGACCAGACTCTTCCGGGACAACCACACCAAATAGGGCCAAGGCCTGAAAATCAAGGGCAGTTGGGAGCCCACTACTTCATACCAAAGGAAAAAATCCTAACTAAGGAAGTCCCTAACTAGGTATGCTGCACTGATCTTCCCTTAACTGATGTTTGGTGTGATGACGCAAACATCGGGCTGAGGGGAGCTCGGGCAAAGGCCGATAGTGGAAGTAGGCATGTACCATGAGGAAATAAACAAGAGTTAAACATTCAGAGCGCAAAGGACATATTTACAAAGAAAAAAAAGGAAAATACAGCAATCAGCCCACAGGTCGAGCAACCTTCCAAAGCATAACAAAAAAAGGGCGGAGTTCAGTAATTTGTCAAACACTCAACAATTCTTCAAACAATTTTCAAAGCATCAAAGGTAGAGATAACAGGGTCAACATCGAGAGAGGCATCAGTATCCCGAGCCACGGGTGAGCTCGGCCTTTCAACATGATCGAGAGCAGGGATCTCGACAGGCGGTGGTTGGTCAGGAGCAAACACAGGCTGGATGTACTGAGTGCTTGGCCCAGAGAGGAGAATCTCTTGAGACCTTGGCATCACTTAGGCCCACGTCGTACCCACGCTTAAACACGAAGGCCTTCATCTCTCCACCTGACCAAGATACATTGCCTCAACCTCTTCAAAGGTGGCGTCTTTCGATTGTTCCACAATCTCCTACAGCTCAGCGAGCTTACCACAAAAGGCTTCAAGTTCCATCTCATTGGTGACTAGGCGACTGGTGTCACGCCCCCGAACCGAAACCTCGGGGGCGGGAGATGGGATTAAGGTATAATTATATTTTTACTTCTCCCAAGATCCGCGTGTGTGAAGACAACACATTCTGAATATTTTGCGGAAGCATTTGTGGCGTTGCGACCCGAAGTCCGTGGCCATCGGATTCCGCGTCGCACTCAACCTTTAGCCCATAGCTATTATATAAAGAATCATATCAGACTGGAGTAACCATCACAATAAATTACAGAGCTGACGGTAACAGGATATTACATTCCCAAATATGTTCAAGTTACAATTATCAATGTACATTAATTAAGAATCCCAAGAAAAGGCTAACAAAAGCCATACAACAATAAGCTATAAACTACTACCCAAATGTGACGTAGCTCCGATGGCAATCTCAATGTCTACATGACATAGCCGACAAAACAACCTGCAAGGCATGGCTCCACAGCCAACAAAAACACTCAACTCGGGACGAAGAAATCTGAACCTGAGTACCAAAAGTAGTGGGTCAGACACGACGGTCTGGCAGGTGGATGAAAAGAACACAATATAGCGAATAATAATACAAATGATAAATCATGCTATTTGCTCAAAATGCTGCATATAATTAAACGGGTGAAAACTCAGGAATCTCGGATAAAACATGTATTCTTTTCAAACATGGTTAAAACAGGAAGATCTAATAAAGCATATGTTCATTTACATCATCTATAAAAGCATAGATATTTGACAATCGGGTGTTCGTGGAAAACATGTATGAATATGGAAGTTTGGCAAAACCACGTCCATTTAAACATATTTCAAAGCATGGATCTTCAACAGATCGGGCATTCCTTTAAAACAGGTATAACATAGGGATCTGGCAAAACGCGTGTCATTTAAAACATATTCTTAAGCATGGATGTTAAATAGCTCGGGTAATAATTTGAAACAGGTATAAACATAGAAACCTGACAAAACACGTGTCATTTAAAACATATTTCAAAACAGGGATATTTAACAAATCGGGTATTCATTTGAAACCGGTATAAGCATAGTGATCTGGCAGAACAAGTGTCATTTAAAACAAAGCACGAATGTTTAGCAATTCGGGTATTCACTTAAAACATGTATAAACATCGGGATCTAACAAAACGAGTGTCATTTAAAACGCATTCCAAAGCATGGACATTTAATAACTCGGGTATTCATTTTAAAACATGGGAAATCATATAACTCTAGCAAAACCATCGATCGTTAGAACCATATGTAAAAACATGGTTTCTCACCCAACCGGCATTCATTTAAAACATGTGCGGGTACAGAGAACAGAAGGCAATATAATAATAACTGAATTTACATTGGAGAATATCAACACTTGTTTAAATAACAACTTTCATAAAGGAAACGAATCATTTATCAGAAAACATAAAAGCAATATAAAACATGTCGGGTATCCAAGGAATCGGGAACTGGCAAGATGGCAACCACAAGAAGCTAAGTCCTCTATCACTAAAGCGATAGAGCAATAACTAGGCCCTGATCTCAGTCACTCGAGGTGAGGAGAAACAGGGGATCTCATAAATACGTATACATATACTAGGCCCTGATCTCAGTCACTCGAGGTGAGGAGAAACAGGGGATCTCATGAATGCATATACATATACTATACGGGACCACGGTAACGAGCCGGGCATCGGGGACCACAGTAGCAATCTGCGGTATCGGGACAAGACCACGGTAATAACCGGGTAGCGGGATCCAAGCTGCAGCTGGCGGGACAAGAGGGGGATCTCCAAGTCGGTGGATCAGACCAACAAGGTTATCCAAGCTTAGTGGTGCCGACTCATAGGTCAAATACAATCGAGACAATGCAAGTAAATCAAGTACAAATACATAATCAAACGGGCAAGACGGGGGTGCTCAAGGGCACACTAACATATCATGTGGTGCAATGCACTTCGGGACAATAACTGTTACCAGAGTAACTTCAATGCTTTCGGGAAACAAGTCATGTGATGCAAATCTTGGGAAATGAGGAAATATAATGCACTATACCATTTCGGGAAGAATATTGATTGCAATATCTATTTAAGTGAATAGGGGTCCCGTATGTCGATTATAACAATTACTTGGTACTCCTTGAGTTTAAAGACATTCCGGGCTCCTTATGCACTTTTACTATTTTAAAAACTTAAAATGAGCTTATGGGTAGTACTAGATGTCACAATAGCAAGAATCAAGATTATAAACGGTCCATCCTAGGCATGACATTAATCCGGAAACATCGAGCAACCTACTCAGTCATCGAAAGGAATAGAATTAGCGATAACCAAGGAAATAGACTTGTGTTTAGATGTAAAGAAGATATCGCGTCGTTCCATCCCGTTCAAGATTGAAATGGATTAACTCCGATGCCACCGAACCAACCGTGAGGCGTGTCGGCTCGAGACATTCTCACACATGGTCCAAACAGTCCAAGGAGGGTAGCCAGGGTCCCATCTAAAACCAAGAATTAGTGTCTAATCAAAACCATTCTTTTCTTTTAGTTCTCTAGTCTTAGAGACCTTAGATTAGGGTATAATTGGTCTTAACACTAAGGTATATACCCCTAGGACTCATAGAAAGCCCAAAGGTTTCCAAAAAAACACAATATCAAAATTTCACGGGACTCAAACTGAGTCCTCCGATCGATCGGTCCGAAGGGCCGATCGATCGGTCGAAATTTCTGTACCAGAAATGTACAGGGTCCGATCGATCGGCCCAAAAAGCCTTACTGTTAAAAGACAGGCCGATCGATCGGCCTGTAGGTCCGATCGATCGGACCTGGGCGCAGTGCAAGTCCGGGAACTGATTTTTCCTTCCTTTTTGTTTCCTTTCCTTCCAACACATGATCAACCACAAAGAACCATAAACAAGATGGTTTAAATACATGTTTCCAAGACAATAACATGAGCTAAAGAGCTCCTCATTTCAAATTCCTCTCTTTCCATTCTTTCCATTCTTTCCATTCACAATTAATCACAAGGTGGAGAAAACTCATTCATGTGAAATCATTTGAAACCTTGACAATATTATGCATACATTTCCAAGAGATTAACAAGGGAGAAATAACTCATCAATAAGCACATCTAGTAATCAATATTAATCATATTAAAGACAACTATTAAAATCACCAAAACCCTTAATGAAACAAGATTTTCTCACAAAGCATGTTAATAATCAAAACAATCCATTCATCCACTTGCCTTTGACTCTAATCAAGCAAATCAAGCTCCTAATCACCTCTTAGGCTCAAGATCCACAATCTCTACAAAAAACCCCCAAAACAACCCTAAAATGGGTTAAACAATGAAATGACAATGAAACTTTCCAATAATCAAGGTGGAGCTTCTCTAAGGCTAGAAGATTACAAATCTAGAAGATGGGAAGAATCACTTACTTGGAAGGTCCTCTAATGGACAAGGTGAGCTCAAGGGAGGTCTTGTGATGGAGGGTTCTCTTCACAAATGGTATCAATGGAAAGCTTGCAAGATGAGGAAGAAGAAGGTGGTCTCCATTTCTTGATTGATGAACTATTGGTATGGCTTGGAGATGAAGAAGCAAGAAGAAGAAGAAGAAGTTGCAAGAAAAGCCCTAGGCTCAGCTGGAACAATGGAGAATGGAGTGAATGAAGGAGATGGGTTCCCCTTATAAGCAAGTGGGGTTTGAGTCCCACAACTTAAGGGACTTGGGTGGCTGAAATCATCTAATTCGGGACCTCGGATGGATTCGACGAAGAAGGAAGAAATGATCGTCGAAATATTTAGTTTCCAAAAAGTGTATGTTTCACGGATTTCGAGAATATCGAGTTTTGGGTACAGATTTGGTGAGAAAAGACTGTTTTGCCCTCAAGGCCAAGAAATCGGTTTTTGGGTTCTCAAATGGATACGAGATCAACATGAAAGTTGTAGGATTCCTCAAGATGAATGCAACGGGCCAAAAACACGATACGAAACAAATCGGGAAAATCTCACAAGAGAATGCAAAGCCGAAAAGGGAACCCCCAAAGGGCCCCACAAGCTACCAAAGCACTCAAAAGCCCAAAACTAGAAGAAAACCCATTCTAGCTCACAAACTCAACCCAACAAATACTAATCCCACTAAAAGAACTAATCCACAAATAAAACAACACTAATCCAAGAGATTAGGGGTCGGGTCCTCACAACTGGTGGCTGTAGCAACTTTAGCCTCTACATGGCTCAAACCCTTGGAAGAATTTGAGGCAGAGGTCTCAACTAGGCACCGAGCAGCTTTAGACACTACCAGCTCCATCTCAAGACTTTCTATCCGTTTCAGGCATTTCTCCAGACGATCCGAAATAACAAACCACTTTTGAAGCCCCTATGGATTAACAAAGGAGAGAAGTTAGAGTGGAAACCGAAGCACAATGTAATCAAAGGTGATGAATTGAGCAGTATAAACTAACCAAAAGGATATGCTGAACGCTGGAGGACACCAGATCCTGGTCGGATAAAGCCCCATGTAACCCCATATCCGAAGGCAGAAGGACGGACTTGCCCAGCTGGAACGCCACCGACAAAGAATCTGAGACTCCCTCACCCGAAAGAGACTGAGACCTAGGGAGTGAGCTCTGCGAGCTCTTGTGCTCAAAAAAGGATCTCGGCTGAGGAGGAAGAGGAGGTAAGGAGTCTTCCAGGCAAAGAACAATTCAAGATCATCAGCCGACCTTGTCGAAGACCTACCTTTCAACTTCCTCGGACCGAGGTCGAGTGAAGGATCGGTCGCGGGCTTTTTGCCCAAAGACGAGGAGGGTACCTGAGGAGGAGCTTTTCCTACCTCGGGGGAAGGAGGTCTCTGAGGTTACCGAGTAGGTCCTTTTCCTTGCGCCTGGACATAGTAGAAGATGGCCTGTCTGGATCCGAGGAAGAATAGCCGTCTGAAACCTCTAGTACGGGAACTTGTTTGGAACGAGGGGAAGAGAAAGCGCTGGATGGAGCCGATCTCCTGAGACTCCATTTCCGATCAGAAGGATTTTGTTCGGCTGTGGGTGATGGACCAAAGGATTTCTGGGAGCCCGGGGATTGGATACTGGTTGTCCTACCTCAGCCGGAAGCCCTCGGCGCTTTCACAGCAGGGATTTTCCTCCAAAGTGAGCGCTGGGCTGGTTCCCCAGGAATTTCCCCAGGGATATACCAAGGTGGGACAGCTAGGAAGCTGTCGTAGGACCTTTCGTATCCAAGCAGGATATGGGTGGCTAGACCCGAACCACGAAGCTCGGGGGGGGGGGGTGGGCTCAGTATTCAAAGACTGTTTTCAGGTCATCGGTCCAGAGGAGATTATGAGGGATCTGGTTGATCGATGGACCAGCAGGTAAAGACAAAATGAAACGCAGTGTGTAAGAAAAAAAATGATATGCAGGAAGGGAAAAGCATGATGTAGAAGGGGGTCGACTTGGAAAGCTTAGGACTAGGGGGACTTCTCGGCTAACCCAGCCCCAGGAGGTCGGCGCCTCCCAGTTGCCGCCCACAATGACAAAATCTCCCTTGCTTAGCTTATTCAAGTCCGGGAGATGATGGACAAGAAGCCTATTCTAATTACGGGATTTCAAGTAGAAAATAGATTTTTGGTTGTTGAGGGGAACAAGAGAATAACAGGAAAGGTTGTCAAAAGCCCCGAGGTTGGTGCCAAGCAATTTATTCAGTGCGGCCACCCCCATTACAATGCGAAACAGATTAGGGGCACATTGGGTAGGAAAAAGGTTTGTAACAGACAAAAATTGAACGAGGAGACGTCTAAAGGGAAATGCACGCCCCCTTCCACGATGGCAATAGTGGGGAAAGGCATGGCGTCACGGGATCCACTTTCGAGGGATTCCCTAAGGAAAGGTTCTCAGATTTGAACATCCGAGGGAATATTGTATTTTTGCCTGAATTCGGCAAGTCCCTTTGAATTGTTAATGAGGCCCTTCAAGTTCCCCATTTGAAGAGAAGGAAAGGAAAACAAAAGCAACAAGGAGAAAGAAGAGACTTACAATGAAAGGATTGAAGACTGAAGAAAAGAACAAGAAGAAGAACTGCTGCAAAGGATTTTAAAAAGGAAAGAGATGGCGGTTCGCGAGAGGGGATGCGAAGAGAGGCGCGCCTCCTCGAGAAAGATTTGAAATCTCAAATGGGATAAAGGGAGATAAAGATGAAGAGACGTTCGGCGTCTCGATACATGGGAAATGAGCTAAACAACGCCACATGGATGTACTGATGTACCAAGCCTCCCTTTTCCTCGGGAAATGGAAAGGAAAAGGCAGGCTTAGGGGGCAATTGTGAAGGCACTGGGCTTGGGCCCGAATTGGATTTAGGCTGACCCAACTCGCTGGCCCGATCCAACCTGTAAAACCAGTCTATGGGTTTTGGGCCAAGCCGATCTGAATATTGTTGCTGACTAAGTCCAATTGACCCATGAAGGCTCGACACAAAAAAGAAGGAGAAAAAGGGGGATAGATGGTAACTGGGGGAAGAAGAAGGTGATCGTACGAAGTAGAATGGTACACACTCCCCCACACCAAAGGACATGATCAGAGACGTGCATATCCCTGAGGCCAAGATCAGCAGCTAATGGGGGAGTGGGAGAAGATTCAAGGAGCGGAAGAAAGGAAGGGATAAAACGGGAAGAAAGAGAGAAAAACAAGTATGAGAGAACTTCCATAGCAAAGGGTCAAAAAGTTTCTCTCGATTCACTAACTTAAACATCAGAGTGTATTCGATCAGGCCAACCGATTGAATTTCACCTTGCTCCTAATTTCTTAAATAGGTACCAGATTAGGAGACAGAAGCCCAGTGACAGGAGGAAGAAGAAGTGCCCAAAGTGATTTCACTTAACCTGATCATTGAAAATCTGACCTTACAAACGGTTATGCCTTTGCCTTATCATATGGAATGACATGGTTACAAAATCAAATTCTAAATAGTAAGGGCACATTTAGATTTAACCCAGATCTAGTTTGCAGCATCATAGGCAATAATAAAGACATGTAAAAAGGAGATAATGAGAAATTGAGGAAATGAGGTAATGTATACCAATGGATAAACTTCTTCTATAGGAGTTGCATGCTTTAATGCTACACCAGGTTGCATGCCCTTTGACTTAATTTTCTGAATTAGTTCTTTCCAATTATCTGTAACCAATTATCTTATGATGTCCATATAAGAAAATCAAATGAGTTGCATTGAAAGAATAATGCACAAATGAAAAAACATGCCTTAGGAAACCTCAACATGGAAAGTAAAGCCAGAAGCACCAGCTTTTGCTAGTGGTTCCACATATTCTAAAGGATTTGTGACCATAAGGTGATTGTGAAGTCCATGGACAGAATGATATCACAAGGCCCATTATGATTAAGCCTTGTCCAATCTAAGTGGAAGGGGCCTCGTAGTTTCTTTGTCAACATGACTGATCTTAGATAAAATTATTCAAATAGTCTCAGATAATGAACTTCGAATGAGAGAATGAGAGGCTTTTTAACTTGCATGCTCCATTTGACCATATGACCTGTATTATCTGCAACTCACCCAATCCTGTAGATTACAACTAACTATCACAGATGCTAACCTAATCTCTAAATATTATAGAAAATATATGATACAATCTTATATTAGATGCTAATCTAATCCTGTAGCATCTTACCCATCCTATTAACACTTGCCGAGAGGATTCATTTCTACTATTAATGTTAGGTATATATAAAAAAAAAAAAAGATAGTGAGGAAATAAGTGATTTTTCCGAATGGAATGGAGTAAATGGGTTTTGCAATACCCAACACCTGTTAATGTCAGGTATATGTAAAAGAACTTTCAAAATAAAATAAAATAAAATAAAAAACAAAGAGGACACGGAGGAAAGAAGGGGATTTTTAGATTGGAAAGGAGGACAGTTCTTTTGAAAAAACCAGCACCTATTAATGCCAAGTCAGAGAGGACATGGAGGAATTTCTTTAACTAAATAAAGAAAAAAGAGAAATTTGGCATTCCTTCCTCGTTGGGTCGGCCGAGAGAGGGAGGGGTTTTGGAGGTGGTGCAGAAGGCGATGCAAACAACGATGGAGATGATCTGTCAGTCCTCTGCTTCTTCGCTTCTCTTCGACTAGGAATGGTCTTAGCTTCTCTATTTCTCTGACTTTTTCGATTGGAATGGAGGAAAGGTTTTTTCACAAAAGCCAGTCTCTGTTTCTCAGGCTCAGACCTTCTCCCCTTTTATCTTCTCCGTTTCTAAGGCCAAGATATGGCTGAAGATCCTCGACCGGTGATGGAGATGGAGAGCGAGTTTCGTCATTCAGGATGTCTTAAGAGGATACCAGCTTCCGGCCAGCGACACGCCTCAGATCTGAAATCGTAGGAGGTCTCTCGGTCCGAGGGGAAACTCTCTTCTCTGCGATATAGAGGATGATGAGGAGATGGAGACGGAGAGGAGAGGCTGCAGCCGGAGGACTTGGAGAAGAGAGGAAACCGCTCTTATAGATGGAATGGCCGAAAGGGGAAGACGAAAGGGGCTCTGGATTTTGGAACGAATGGAAAGGGGGAAATGAAAACAATTTGGGCGCCCAATGTCAAAATCCATCTTTATATTAAAAACTAGGCAGTCGTTGGATCCACTTTAACAATCCAACGGCTATTAAGAAACTTCTCACATTAAGTGTGAGAACAGTTCTCACCTGAATAAATCTCATATATATATATATATATATATATATTGGCAATATTTAAGTGAGAACTAGTTCTCACATATTATATGAGAACTTTTTTGTGGGGCCTAATTGTGGGCCCCATTTGGAGATGGGACTAGGGGGATGGAAAGATTTGTATGAGACCACCCTAAGTATCAAGTTTGACCCCAAACCCATGCCCCTAATCCCTTCATCCGGGGCCCACAAGTTTAGTGGCTTCATATTCAAAAACGTACTCAACCCTCGATCCAGCGGTTCAGTCCATTTAGATGTGTCAGTGGGATAAGTGACTATCAGGGGGTTCCATATTAATTGCTGGGTTTGGATGGATTGCTAGTTAGGCTAGAAAAAAAAGTTTTCATATTATAGGTAAGAACTACACATACTATACTATACCCATGGTTTAAATAATTCCTTCTCTTTTTTTTCCTGAAGTATATCTTTTTTGGCTTAATCAATAACATTTTTGTATGGTCTTCTCCCTTATGTTGTGGATATGAAGAAAATACAATGGTCTTGATATATACAAGACAAGACCTAAAACTGAATTCGGTTGCTTCAATGCATGGAAAAAGGATGAATGGACTGGACCTTAGCCAGTTGAACCCCACCTTTTATAGATGGGAAATTGAGTAACCAACCACATATGTTCTCAAAATGAAGTGGGACTTCGTCAAAACATTAACAACAGGGCTAGAGTCTGCACGAATTGGTTCAATGCATGTGAAATAAAAAGGTTAATTGACCTTGGCTCTACTTTTCACCAATGGAAGTCTAAGTAATGCACCACAAATGATTTTTGAAAAGAAAATCAGCTCAACTTTAGCTCACAAGTGAGTTTGGGTAAGGCCAGGAAGGATGGTTGAGTGGATGCACATTATGCAGATCAGCTCGATGCTGGTTAATGAGGGTTGGGTCATATTGACCCGCAGCAGGTGTGGATTATTACCTATTAATCTGTTTAATAAATAGGTCCAATCAGAAGTATCCAATTTATTTAATAAACGGTCCAGACTTGTTTGCCAGTTCTCGTGGAAACCTCTTCTTTTATCTGAAGCCATACAAAAGTGTTCAAAGCAGAAGAGGAGCAGCAGTGAGGAACACCCAAGGGAAATCGTGTAAGGGCATACAACACGCACATTACACTGTAAAAACACCCAGATGATACACAGACATTCCTGCAAACCGTCATACAAACCACCCAACAGAAAATGCAATCACACAAACTTCTGGGCGGACTATCAGCGCAGACTATCTACACGAATTTCAATGCTACGTGGCATTACACTACTTGAGAGAGAAAAATTGCAAGCATCATCAATCATATCACGTATGCAATTTCAACTTAAGGTTATCAACTCAATGTGGGCCCGACATTCCGAACAAAGGGTTTTACGCCACGTGTACTTTCACTCCACCTGCCCCCCCGACTCCGCTCGTCGACCCGACGAGAATTTCCTCATCCGACCCAGACCCGGCGCCGTCGCTTCGGTTGTCGGAATCCGGCATATGGCTGCCGGAACTTTCTTTTCAGAAGATCCCGTTTCCGATTCCGATACGGCTCCCTCCACCGAAATCTTCCGGTCGCAACTGAAAACCGCTACGAACCTCGCCCAAAGCCCCAATCTTCCGCTGTCCTTGGCCTTCCTCGATCGGATCCTTCCGATACAGGAGACCTTAGGCGACTCCGGTTCGGTCACGGCCGGCTTGGGAAAGAGCCGGATGTTGGGAGGGCGGCAGCTACGGCGGCAGGAGGAGAGGCGTAGCTGGGCGGAGCCGGGGCGTTTGGGGAGGCCGATGATGTGGGCTTTGGATTTGAAGCGATTTGAATTGGAACTGGAATTGGAAGAGATAATGGGATGAAGGGTTGCTCCGCCTTTGGTTGATTCGTTTCGGTGGAGGACGGCGTTTTGATCGACCCAATTGATCTCGTCCTCGGCAGGGAGGCGGAAGGACTCGGCTGGGTTGTCGGGTTCCGGGTCGATTAGCGTTTCGCAGGCGACTCTTTGGCCACTACCAACTCGTAACAGGGTTTCAAGATCCACTTGCTGCATCTGATATGTTAAAAGATAGAGAATTGTTTGGACGTTTGGAGAGAGAACGGATGGTGTTTGAACTTTTAGAGAGAGAGAAAGAAGGGATGGTGTTTGCACTTTGGGGGTGGTGGGGGGCGGAGCGGAGCATAGAGAGAGTGGGGAGTTGGAAGGAGGGAATTTAAAGAGGTGAAGGAAAGAGAAGTGAAGAAGAATGCAAGACTTTTGGAGGGGGTTTTTTTTTTTCTCTTTATTTTTTCTTTTTTGTGAGGGAGGAATTAGACTTCGTGGGAGTCGACCCACTGTTTTCCACTGCACACGGATTTTATGCTCGCAACTACTATTCTGGATGGAGAGTTGGGCAGTTACTGATTACTGATTAAAGGTTGTGTCAAATTCAGGACCACGTTTCCCGACCAAAAGCCTGGTTACAAACATGTTCAATATGTAATATTGGCGTCCGCATGTAATGTCCCGTGCGAAACTACGCGTACGTCCATCCTGGGGCCGCACCTTTCACGGAAGCTCAACAGAGCATTTTATGCAGCATCTTATGGATACCGCATGGCAAAGTGTCCCTGTAATATTTGTTGATAATTATTTGTATATATATATATATATATATATGTTGTGAGTGCCTAAAAATTATGGACTTAAATTAGGTGAGTGTGAGACTCACAGTAATGCTGTTTAAACTTCTTTGGGGAAGATGAATCGCCTTAGAACCTGAAAGGGAAGGAGAAAAAGAGATCAGAGACCCTGACTGCCGTCAGCCGAAAACTCTCTGATGCCTGAGTTAGTGTCATCACTGAACAAAAGATGGAGAAAAAAGGCAAGTATGCTCTTTTGCATAACGTTCTGTAACGCGTTATGTAATGTGTGATATGGGGTATTAAAGCATATCGTTGTAAAAAACATCCTCTCCCAAAGGGATTCTTACACATGTATATGTAGAGGTTTTCAACTGGCGCTCCCTTAGTGGGGGTAGGTGGAGATACTGTGTGGTTGAATGAAGAGGTGACCTCTCGTATTTGTGGATGTGATTAATCAAGACGACACATGATCACTATCTGACGCCTGTCTTGTCTGTTAGCACGTTCTGCAATGTAGCCGTAACTTTATGGAAGTACAATCATGATTTAGTACTCATCTCTGTGGACGGATCGAGCCGAAGATAATACTGGGACCAGATTTGGATGCATCCTGACACGATTGCCGAGGTGCCTTATACCGAGACCGAAATAAACATAATCGAAACTCTTACCGAGGCTCACTCAAGCTTGGTGTTAGCTGGCGCTGCTTGCCGAGCTGAGATGAGATGTCTAGTCGGTACCATTACTGAGCTAGATGAATCTTGGCACTATTGCCGAACTTAGACATTGAGATCGGGATGAATTGAGCTGGTACCGGTACTACTACCGAGACTTGCGTAATCCTACTCTTAGGAAAACACCTCACACATGTGTGAACAGTTCATATGAACACGCCGCATGGGATGTAGGGGATGAGAATTTTGAATGAGACCCCGAGACGTAGATATGTGCAAAATATTAACCTCAATATATCTTTGACATCTTCATATGCCACTTGAATTTAGTATATCATTTTTTGAAATTTCATTTCAACTATAGATCAGTGTTAAATGTAATTTGATTGTTGGAGGATTAGGTGGCCCAAGAAAAAAAGGGTGCAATCACACTTATGAAACAGTTGTTACTCGAATATTTCTCAACATCTGAACATATATGATAAATGAATGTGGTTCCAGTGAATATAAAAGGCGGAGGACCAATCCCCGACGAGCACCACTATTTTCTTTTTCTCTCCAAAAAAATTGTTTGGGGTTTTTTATTTTTGCTTTGTCACATACTCAAAGACCCACATACTCACACCGTCCAAGTCCAAGTCCAAGTCCCTGTCCACACATCCAGGGATTAATATTCTATGGTTGTTATCTGTGGACCTGCAGGGAGATGCCTCGCCGCATGGGCTTCACGTGGATTGCCGATTGCCAAAATTGAGTGCAGTCCTTTGTGCATTCGAAGGACGGTGTTTTGGTCCCTAGGGTTGAAGAAGCCACGGGCATGAGAATGGCTTGGGCTTAGCTTGGGTCCACATTGTCGCCAGATTAATCCTCATTCTTAATTGTAACTTAAGACATATTAAGACCCAAACACATTCCCACTACACCAAAAATAGAAAATTGGAACGGATAAGCGTTCCTAATCCTTCCGTTCCTAATCCGTTAATCCGTTCCAATTTCCTATTTTTAGAACGGAAGGATTAGGATCCGTTAATCCGTTCCAAAAATAGGAAATTGGAACGGATTAACGGATTAGGAACGAAAGGATTAGGAACGCTTATCCGTTCCAATTTCCTGTTTTTGGTGTAGTGTCCTAACTTAATTATATACATAATCAGTATACAAATATATACATGTAATACACATTTGTGTCACCAGTGGATCTGAACTTGGAATCTAATTTTTTTTGGGTCCATATAATAGATCTGAATTTTCAGACTCGCACTAAACTTAAATTCTAGCAATGCTGTCATTAGCGAGACCAGACTCTCATGACCATGTTGATGTGGGTCCGACCTAAGTATAGGTAATGGTGGGTACGCTGCAACCCAACTTAAAGAACCCAATGCTGAGTTGATTTGAGTGAATATGGGCCATCTATATATATATATATATATATATTTATATTTATATTTATATATATATGAAAAATATTCAAATACATCCAAACTTTGCTTCCCTTAGCAAATGGCCCTCCACAGTGGAACCCACCATATATTGAATGGATTCAATAGAGATTGAGATTGCCACAGGGAGGTTTCTCAAAAGTTGAAAACAACTCATTTGTCTGTTAGGGCATTGAAGTTTACAACTTTTTCACTGCTATTTTTTTCTTCTTTTCCGGCTGAAGTTGCAAAGGTCAAGGAAAAGGAGTGTCTACCTAAAAGATTTTGGGTTTTATAGATATCATTATCCAGTCAATGTAAGATAATCTAACTTGTTAGAAGCTGATTTAGTTAGTATATTAGATTACTCATTTTTCTAGATAAGGAATCCCACAGTTATCTAACCACCCAATTCTCATCCTTCGTCATAGGATCTCAAGTCTCAACCTTTGTCATCTTTTTTTTTTTTTCTTTTTCTTTTTCTTTTTTTCCTTTTTTTTTTTTATTCACTTTATTTATTATTATTATTATTATTTTGCTCTTTGGGAACGGTTCACTTTCCTTCAGCAAAGCAAATTTACTTTCTGAATGACTTTACCTCAAATTGGAGATTTTGGACAACCACTTCACAAAATGTGATTTTTGGGGAGAGTGGTTCTGATTTGACTTCCATGCTAGAGAGAAGATTGGAGATTCCTACTTGTCAAAGAAAACAATTTACAAGTAGGCAAGATGTGTTAATTAGGATAGAGTTTCTTTATTTGTCACGTAAATCCTGTTTGGCCTTCTCCCCGGTGTGGGAGGGCTCTCTCATGGGTCCCAATCCCCTTTACATTAAAAATAAATTAATTAATTAAAAAAAAAACCTACACAGGGAAAGGAGATTTTTCGGTATTGATTAATGAATTTCAAAAGCCATGATTTTTCAGTACAAGAGAGTGAGTTGTTATTGCTTGTATATATGTATTTACTTATTAGAGACTTGAACTTAGCACCCCCGATGTCCTTATCGAGCTGACTACAATTACAATCAGGGACTAATATGGGTCACAACCGTTTTTATAAGTGTTTTTGCCATTATTTTACTTTCAAATTCTTTCCATTGGTATCTTTCAGACTGGAAAAATTTTCTTGGACTCGTTGAAGACCAAAAGGGCCTTTAATGTTTAATATAGACCATCTAGGTCCTCCCACCACTTTTTTATCCTTTTTCCCGCGCTTTCGTTGAGCAACCATATTCCCAATAATTTATACATGAGAGGGGATATCTCTTTTTTTATCTCATCTCCACTGTTTCAATGAGCAATGATATCCCCATTCAACCATTCACAAGTGGGTGGAGATATCCATACTCATCAAAACTAAAACACTCACCTAACTATGCTGGGAAGGGATATTCTTGCTTAATTGAGTGTGCTAAATGTGTTGAGCGAGGAATATCAGGTGAGTACTATTTCATTTCTTTTTCCATATCAATTTTTATGAGCGCCTCTTACACTCTTTAAAAGGGTTTTGAAAAGTTTTAAATAAAAGGAAATTTTGATCTATTTGGTAGAAATTATTTATATTAAAAATATCTTTATAGGTGAAGGGCAGCGACAAGCCCAGTTGAGGTTGGCCCTGCAGGTTGAGAGAGAAAGAGGAAATAAGAAGAGACAAAGAGGGAAGAAGAGGGAAGAGACACGGAAGAGAAGTAACTCGGGGTCACCTTGTGGTAGCCGATGCTTGTGATTGATGGAGGAGAGTAGAGGTTGAAGATGAAACAAGGAAGAAGGAGATGAAAAAGAAAACTCGTGGAGGAGAAGAGAAGAGGAAGAAAAAAAAAAAAAAAAAAAGGAGGGAAGCTCGTGAAGGAGAATAGTAGAGGAGAAAGACTAAAGCCAAGCCTATGGAGGAGAAAAGAGGAGGAAGAAGAAAACTAATGGAGAAGAAGAGAATTAAGTGAGTTTTAAAGAACATGGGAGCGGGGATATCCCCGCTAAGGAAATTTTAAAAAGAAAAAACTGGAAAGGGCCCTGAGGACCACTATGATGGATAACTATATACTTTGGGTCATTTTTGTCTTTGCTCGGTGTAAGAGGATTCTTTCGGTAAAATCCTCTATCTTTCAAATTTTTTAACTCCAGGACATTTCTCTGCTCCCCTTCTTAAATAAAAAAATTATATCTCTTTTTATGAGAGTTCTCCTTTAAAGCCCTTTATTACAGCATGTAATTTCATTAACAAACGAATATCAAAACTGCTATTGATATGAAAGTTTTCTATCTAAATCTTTAGAAACCACCCCCCAACCGAGGACCTTTTCTTGTCGGGAATTTACCTTAGCCCCTTTATCCTTAACACTCTTAAGGGCGTGTTTTTTTTTCCATATAATACATAGAAATTCATGCCTAAATGAGCTTTATCTTTAAGATTAATAAAAGAGTGGGGGAGAAAATACCAGTTGAGGGGTGAAAGATGCAGATGGCCTTGACTCTCCTACTTTTTGAATTATTAGGGTGATGGGTGGGAATTAATTTCACATCCTCTCTTATTATTATTTTTTTATGAAAGGAAAGAACGTTTGATGCTTATTTTTTATTAGTCATCTTTCATTTTTAACCATGTAGGGCATGAATTTTTATGTATTCTATGCAAACAAAAAGACCCTAAATTACTAAATGAAAATTTGCATGAGTTATTGGTGACTAATCAAAATATGTCTAGCACTTGAACAGAGTTAGCAGATCCCCTATCCTTCCACCATAATAATATTAAGTTTAACCCGTTAATTGGTGTGATTAGTTTGGAAATTGTTTTGCATTAGGTAAAATCAATAACACCACTATTTGCAATGTCCGGGAGTCAGTGAAATTTGGTGAAATGTCACATTCTACTATGGAAATTAAAGTTTCATTATGCTATGATGTCCACGTAACTGAAATTAAGGCTTGGTTGTTGTGGGATCGCTATAATATAATACACCTCCAGTGCCATTTAAGAGTTAGGTTGGATATTGATTTTGTGAAACTTCTTTCTTGTTTGGTGGATGTCCTTGGATTTTCCGCCCATATAATTATAACATTTAGTACACCTTCTCCCAGCAAGAATGCTTGATCAGTGATTAGTTCACTAGTGGGGCAGTGGACGCTAGAAACATGCATGCAAATATATGTCATCTAGTGTTGGTAAGCGAGAGATCTAAATGAAAAATGAAATTCGGGATACCCTAGAATTGTTTTGTCTTATGTAGAGCGGATGTTTGGCAGCGACCTTTGATTCTAATCTGATCATGATTTTACATGATATGTCCTATTTAGTTTTCAACTATAGGTTTTTCAAAATATCAAACAAAATATAAGTATAATACCCGATTCATATCATATATAGTTCAAATATTGGTTCACACAAGCTAATACAATAATGGCATCGATTCTTAATCTTGACTAGGCTTGCGAACTAAACTCAAATCAGATCTGTAATTCAGGGTTCTAGTTGACCCTTATTAATTATTATAGGGTTAGTTTTAAGTTGATTAATCTTACCGACTGGGTAAATGGGTTGGGTTCAGTTGAGCTTGTATTTTTTGACCCAAAATTGTGATTCCAACCCCCAACCATTGCAGTATGTCCCACTAACGCGATCTGAAGCCAACCAATTAATTGAGCGTTCATGGGGCCTTTCTACTTTTTAGATCAAATTAGATGATATGTGTTAAATGTATATAACAATTCCTGGAGAGCTATGGCAATTCCTGGAAAGCTATGAATTTAGAGGGAACGTATTGGGGGTAAGGTTAAGCGACTTTTAGCTATGAAAAAAAAAAAAACCACCTTTAGTGTCGATTATCTTCCGCGCCACTAAAACTATTGTTATTGCATAACTAGGCCTGGCCTATGCATTAACAGTAGTTTTAGTGTGTTTTTTCCTCCACTAAAAGTTACTGTTTTGCGGTGTCCCCAATCCACAATCCAAAGTGCACAAACTAAGGTCCTGTTTGGCGAATCGTATCTATGTGAAATAGATCTGCATGAAAGAGATTTATTTCAAATAGCCCCATTTGAAATAGATGTTTTAAAAATAG
Source organism: Cinnamomum chago (assembly GCA_038049695.1). Lineage (NCBI taxonomy): Eukaryota > Viridiplantae > Streptophyta > Magnoliopsida > Laurales > Lauraceae > Cinnamomum > Cinnamomum chago. The sequence continues at coordinate 46,421,435 of CP142454.1, forward strand.
TGTGTTTGGTAACATAAAAAAATTGATTAAAATAGATCTTTTTAAATCATGGTTGAAAGTTTTTCACAAATATTTCGAGATGCATAAGGAATCAAGCATTAAGATTTAACGTCATAACCTTGTTTAGTCTTACAAAGAGAATTAGGGCTTGTTTGGCAAATCTTATCTTTACGAAACAGATCTGTATGATATAGATCTATTTCAAATGGAGCGGTTTGAAATTGATGTTTTACAAATTGACTGTTTGGTAAGACATAGATATTTTAAAAATAGACTATTTGGTAAGACACATGTAAAAATAGATCTAATGGTCTAGGCATTTTGAAAATATCTCAAGATCTGTGATCATCCAACGGTTGAAAGTTTATCCCAAACATGTGTTCCACATTTTAATGACTATGGGCCGTTTGGATCATCATTTAATGATTTGGATCTTGCATTTGGGGGCCATGGTTTAAAAAAAGGTAGATAAAAATGTTTGTGTTTTTTTGTAAATATCTCAAAATCTATGATGATCCAACGGCTAAAATTTGGACCCATAATCGTGCATGGTCTTCTGAATATATCCAATGATTTGGATCATGGTTTTTGGTGGCTGAATGTACAAAAAAAAAAAAAAAACCACACTGCCCTTGTACAATTTCAAAACTCAGTCAATAATCATGGTACATCAACGATCAAAAACATTTTTATAAATTTCTCAAGATCCACTTGGATTTAGAGGCTCATTTTGGGGCCTGAGGCCGTTTTTGGCCATCCAAAGAGAATCAACAGATTGGATCATGATTATGGGGCGCACAATTTCCAGAATTTCAAATCGAAGGGCTCACATTTTTCTGCAAATATCTTGAGTTCTGTGATAGATTAACGGCTGAAATTTTGCCACATGGTCGTGTTTGACCTTCTGCAAATATCTAACGGTCCGGATCATGATTTTGGGTCCCATAAATTAAAAAAAATGAAAAAACGGACTGTCCTATGAGGACGTCCGTTTCACTGTAGCATACCCAGTCTTTCCGCTTCAGACATTAAGCCCTGATTCAAATCAGGTGCTTTTGCTGGCTTCTTGAAATAGACCTCTTTCCTCTTAAAACCAATTGAAATGGACACAGTAAATACCCCTACCAAACATTCTAAAAACGGATTCAATAAGTTTCAAGTGTATAAGAAGCAAAAATAAGAGAATCCAAACGCTACCTTACTGGTTTGGATCTTGCATTTGGGGCCCATGGATTTTTAAAAAATAGATAAAAATATCTGGCTTTTTTTGCCAAAATCTCACAATCCATAATGATCCAACGGCTAGAATTTGGACCCATAGTCGTGCCTGGTCTTTTTAATATATCCAATGGTTCGGATCATGATTTATGGTCCCACAACTCATAAAAAAATATAAAAAAAGACTACTTGTAGACCCTTTCAAAACTCAGCCACCAATAATTTTTTAAACCAATCGTCTATGATGTTTCTTAAATTCCTTAAGGCCTATGAGGAATAAAGTATTAAAATTTGGTAGCATAGTCATGATAAACTTTGCAGAGGGAACAAACGGTTCAGATCTTACGTATGGGGCCCACAAAAGTAAAAAAAAGTTGATCAAAGGGCCGGAGTATTTTGCAAATATCTCGACATATAGGAAGATCCAACGGCTGAAATTTGGACACGTGACCGTGTTTGACCGTCTCAATATTTCTAACGGTCTGGATTATGATTTTGGGTCCCATAAACTTTAAAAAGAATGAAAAAACCGGTCTACCTAAAATGACCATTAGTTTCACTGTAGCGGAACCGTCTATGCGCATCAGACTTTTGTGTCTGTTTCAAATGAGCCTTCTTCTGGTGTTTTTTCAAGCAGAGGCAATTCCTCTTAGGGCGGTTTGAAATGGATGTGGGAAAAACACTTTCCAAACAAACTAAAAGCGGATTGAATCGGTTTTAAGAGAATAAGAGGTGTAAAGTAGAGACGCAAAACACCACCTAAGTCAAACCCAATTTGACCCGACCTATTGCATCGTTATACACATCACAACTCTAGCTATGATTTACTTTTGAGCTTAAAATGAAATTAAGAGATTGGAAGTCAGATAAATATTGTATAAATGCTAGTGTTTATTTTGAAAGGAAAAATAAACTTGTCGGTGAGATTCTTGTCGTTGGGACACTTTTTTCATATTATGAATGTAATCACAGTCCAGTGTAACTGTAAAAGAAAAAATAAAAACTAAACTAATTAATGACGATGATAACTGTGTGGGACATTTCCCTAATAGCAAGATTATGTTAGTTTTGGTAACAGTACCGGCTTGGCTTATCTCGATTTAGGTTTACACCTTGGCAATAGTGTCAAGATACATCCAGCTCGTTAACAGTGCCAGCTAGCACAGAGCTTGAATTAGCTTCGGTAAAAGTACCAGCTAGACTCGCCTTGGTCTCGGTATAAGGTACATCGGCAACAGTGCCAGGACGCGCCCATACCTGGTCTCGGTATCATCTTCAGCTCGGCTCGATCAACTAAGATGAGTACTGAGTAATAATCGTGTTTCCATAAAACTACGGCTACCTTACAAAACGTACTGACAGATAAGATGGGAGCCGGATATAGATAATGGGTTATCCTTATCCGACAATCACAACCGCAATAATATAAGAAGTCGAGGCATGATCCGATGGGACAATACCTCCACCTACCTCCAATAAGGAAATATGGCATGGGCTGATGGGACAGTACCTCCACCTACCTCCACTAAGAGAGCACTCGATGGGACTTCCGCCTATATATATACAAGGGTAAGATCCCAAAGAGGTAATGCAATGTGACTCAACATAAGCATGCACATAGTCCAAACCTTGTCTTTTATCTCCACTCATTCAACATTTGTTCAATGACTGCACTAAATTAGGCATTGGAGTGCTTTGGTTAACTGCAGCCAGGGCCTCTAACCTCTATTTCCTTTCCTTTCAGGTCTCGGGCATTCGATCTCTCCCCAAAAGAAGCTTAACAGCAATATTATGAGTTTCATACTCGCCTAATCAAGTCCGTAATATTTAGGCACTTACAATAACGATGACAACCGTTGTAATATCTATTTATTAACTTTTATGATGCCAACGACAATTCGAAATTGATAAACACTTTAAGCCCACTGTCCATTTGGCAAACGCGAACCAACGATGGCAATGATATTAGGACAAAGTTACATGGCACAATGCAACAATGGCTTAAGAGAGATTCACGTGACACCAAGTTTTTTTTTTTTTTGTTTATTCATTAGACTTACGAACGGAGCTACATTGGGTTAAGAGTGGGAAATTAATCCTCTCGACTTGTTCTTTTCTTTAAATAAGGAGAAAGATATGAATAGATATTTTTTAATCATGTCCTTTTCACCCTCCTCAACTTTTCTTTTTTTCTGCTTTGTCCCTCAACAATCTTTTTTTTCCTCTTAGTGACAAATGGAGCTTTTAAAATACATAAGGTGATTTTGGTCTTTTACTCATAAATAACTCATTAAATCACCAATAAGGTATGCATTATGATGTGATTTTTCTCCTTTTTATACTTTTTTTTCTTGCCATTATTGAACCTAGAATCTTAATCTTCTCAAAGTTCAAAGTTTATAATTATCACAGCTCATTCAATCTATTATCAAATTTTGAGTTTTTAACAATTTACTTTAAAATCTAGATTAAGTCAAATCTGATTTAATTCCCAAGTAAGAAATTTCAGATTGTTATCAATCAAGGTGCTTAAATTTTTTTTAATGCTAATTACATGTCAAAGGTTCCATCAAGGTTTGGTTTTATTAAAGCTTTGAAAAGGATTTGGATTCTAAACAATTGATAAAAGATCAAAGACTTTTATAAACGCCAACCCAAAATTATGATCTTGAAAACTCTTTAATTTAGTTTTTATTCAGAATCATGTGCTCATGAGTAAAAATGCTAAATTTGTGTAATTTACAATTCTTCTCAAATCTTTCGTACCCATTTTTATCATTGCTGGATATAAACACCAATTTAAATTCATCTTTTTTAATATTTTTGGATTCTAATGAAATAAGTAGTCAATAACTTTTTGTACCCATTATAATATAATAACAGCTTTGAGGTATAAGATTTCTAATAATTCTTTCTGAAATTCCTCGCCAAGAGAAACTTTTGCCCCCCACCCTAAAAGAAAATCCCAGGCTTTGTCAGTGATTAGATTGAAGTTTATCCGTGGCCTAAACAAGATGAAGGGTGTTAGACCCCAACCCAGACTAACTCGATTAGTGTATGATTAGTGTGTATTTAGTCTTAAGTAAGTTTAGTTATCGTTGGGTTAGAAATAATTAGTTTTAGTCATGGACTTAACTTTGGAAATTTTGAAAACGTTTAGTGTTAGTCAGACACGCTTAAGGAGGCGTGAGTGTACGTGCAAGCGTGGGATGATCGTTTTGATTTCCGCTTTTATTATGATTTTTATTTCCTTGGAATGATTATATTATTTGTTACAACTTTCGTTTTCAACCCGTCCATAATTGAAGCCCAAAAATCCAAGTTTTGGCCAAAGGGATAAAATTGTCTTTTTATACCCAAATCTGGACACAAACTTCGAAATCTCAAAATCATGTCAAAATTATACTTTTTAGAAACTAGATTTTTCGAGGATCATTTTATCCTTCTTCGTCGAGTTCGTTTAGGAATCGCAAGATCATGTTTTTGTCAATGCAAAAATTAGACTTATTAGGCCCCATTTGTGAAGTACTTAAGTCACCTTCCTTCCCCCTTCTTTCATTCTCAATCCCAAACCCTAGAGAACCAAGCTCTAAGAGAAAACCCTTTTTCCTTTTCACTTTCTTCCTCTTGAATGCACAAGCTAGAGGCCTCCAAATGGAATTCCAAGACCATTATCTTCTTCCTCTTCTTCCAAGCTTTCCATGGATGCAAATCTCTTGAAGTTTCCAGCTAGAAAACCTCTCCATTTTCTCCTCTCCTTCGTGTTTAGGCATCTCTAGGTAAGAGCTTCAACCCATCTCTTCAATGGAGTCTTTTTAACTTCAAAAGAACTTGTTTTTCATACATGCAAACCCTTTTGTAGAAATGGGTTTCCTTGTTTTCATTTTGTTGAGTTTTGAATGGATTTTCATGGGGTTTTTGTAGTGTTTGACTTAGCTCTTGAGTATGAGCGCTTGAAGAGTGTTTGTGTGACATTTAGGCAAAAAGGCAAGTAATCTCTATAGGTTCAATGTTGCATGTGTGTTTTTGGATTACATTAATATTCTTGAGATTTTGTATATAAATTAGTGTATAAGCTTTATTATTATATTTTCCTTGGATTCTTCTCATGTATTTCCATTCAAGCATATGTAATTATGTTAAATGCTTTTCCAAACTTCTAGATCTCTATTTGATTTTTTTTAAGCTCTTGTTTCATTTGAAAAGTTGGATTTCCTTTGATAGAGAATGGAGGTTGTGGATTGAATAGTTGTAAATGTGAAAATGACCCCTTGGAGAGCATGGAGGCTCAAGGGATTACATGTGGTCTAAGGTTGAGAAGATGGGAGGAAATGTATTAGAAATTATGTAAGAAAATGGCAGTTTCTGCACTCAGCGAGCCCAGGCAAAAGCCTGTTCACTCGAGCGACCCCAGGCAGAAGCCTGTTCACTCGAGCGACCCCTGGGTTCCCTCGAGCGACCGGGCCACTGTTTGGTCCGGCCGCAGGTAGAAGCTTGTTCGCTCGAGCGACCCTTGGGTCCGCTCGAGCGAACTGTCCACTGTCTGGCCTGGAGCAGGACAGAGAGTTGTTCGCTCGAGCGATCCTTGTGGTCTGCTCGAGCGAACTGTCTCACTAGAGCAAAGTGTCAATCTCGCTTGAGCGAACCTGCCAGATTCAGGGATGAGTTTTTTTTTTTTTCCATTCGTGTACTTTCTTGAGGATTGAAAACTAGACTATGTTAAGGGTTCTAACTTGACATTGTGTAAATGGAACTTCGAAATGTAATCCAACTTCGGGGACACTAATTCATATTTATTTTCCGACATTTGGGGTCCCAATTATATAAAGGTCAATTAATAGCCTTAACACATGCTTGATGGATTTCGTGTTTGAACTTCAGTTTTGGTACGATAAGTATCACCGTGTACTCATTTTGAATTTTCAGTAAAAGCTAGCTCGTTTAAAGATTTGTTTCAAGAATAAAAAAAGAGATCACTTCTTAAGTTCGTGTGCATATAATTATGCCTTTTGCTAGCCGTGCCTAGTTTTTTTTTTACAAGTGATTTTTTCCCTTTTTATCTCGACGTATTTAGACCGTATTTCGCATGTTTTATACATTCATGAATTCAAGTGAACACCACTGAGCTTGGATTGTCCCTTCAGTTTGATCCATTGTTTTGGGGTCCTTAAACATGTGAACTGTCTGTAGATTGGTCTTGTATTTTATTACACATCGTGCGTGTCCGGTTCCGCGGCCGGAATCCCCGTATATGTGGGAATCGTATCTCGTTTATCTTATGCATATTGTGCTCGTTGTCTGGTCATTTTGTATGATGGAAAAAGGATGGGTTCATTATGAATTTTACTATTCATAATATTATAAGTATTCATATTAGTTTGTTTTAATATTTTAGTTAAGTCTTGTATTCTCAATAATGAATCTCAGTTAAGTAATTATTTATTATGATTTTTCTTAAAACATCTACTGTTTTAAGCTCATACATAAATTGATTACTTGTCAAACCGTCGTATTTGACCCTCTGTATTTTGGTGCTCAGGTGCAGGTGACGTTGCCTTTGAGGAGGAGCGTCCGGAGGAGGCTATTGAGCCACCCCCAACAGAGAGTGGCAACCCGACGATGTCAACTAGACGTCGAGCGGGATCTTGAGTTCCACTTCATTTTGTCATGGGTTATTTTGATAATTATATTGGTCTTTGTTGGTCTCTTATGGGTTGTAACAAAACTTATCTTACTTTTGTGTTAACCTCGAAAACTTGAAATATGATGGCAATGTCATGTTATAATTCCTTCTTCTGATATCTTAGACTTGATGTTATTTTATTATTGCACTTGAAATTTTAATTGTGCTTGTTTTGATGTGTTTTACTACACGCTTCCGCAAATTTAACCATGTGAGTTAGATTCTATGTGTCTCGAAATCCTCACCACGAAAATATGTGAGAAACACGTCGCGGACCCAATGCTCGACCTGGGGTCGCGACAAAGGGAGCATAAGAGTTCGATAATTTAGTTCGAAAGTGTTTCACCAGTTTTTCACTAATCAAGGCCCTAACGATCTGAATGTCAATCCTTGATCGACTGACACATGTCCTGTCATGTGAGTAGATGCAATGACGGTAAGAGATTATGGAGAATAAAAAAAACAAAACTGAGATGTAAGTGGGCACTGGCTAACCTACTTATAAGCTTTCGGGGAAAAGTCGTCCCGCCTAAATCAAGATGAAAATTTTGGGTTTGTCTGTCTTTAAACTTCGCATAAAAAATTTAGGTCCTTAAAATCCAACTACCTATTTAAATCCATTTTCCTCAAACGGAGATCCTCGGTCACCAATTTAAGTGGGGTCTCGGTGGAGGAGGTGGAGGCCGCTGAATTCTTCTCGTGCCTGTGTTCGCTGGAGAGAGACTGGTCGGTAGTGTTCTGTGAACCTAGGCCGACAAAACCACGTCGGCAAAAAGTACGCACATCACTGACTGCACACGGCTCGGTCAAGTTATGTTTGATTGGGACGGGTTTTAGAATGATTATTGGTAGTCCAACATGGTTCAAACTTCAACGTTGCTCTCGGCATGCCTACGACTCTTTGTTATTCAAGCGGATCTCTCTTGAACATTCTAGATTTGTAACATTTTTAGGGTTTTCAGATCCTTTTATAAGAACCCCAGTGAGTTCCCTTGTTTGATTTGGTCCATCCGACATATTATCCACTTCTTCAAGTAGGATTGAAATTCTTAGAGCAATGCAAATGAGTTGGATCTCATTTAAACCCCTTGAGATTAAGATTAGAATTGTAGGAGTTCTTAATCTTATCAAAGCCTCACACGATCTCTAAATATAAACTAAGTGAATTTTGCAGAATTTTAACTCTCTTAAATGTTCAAGGTTGTGATTGAGTGAGTCACAATCTCAACCTCAAAAAAATCTTCAGCGTCAACAAAATATAAATTATAGTGATTTCTATACATTTTTTAGCACCCAACTTTGAGCCAAGATTATGACGTAGGAAAGAGCCTTCACTTCTTCCAAATAACTAGAGAAAAATTACTAACAGCAGCTACTAATGGGGGTTACTCGGTTGTTTGGCAACTCCCTTTTTCACCCATCTTCCATAGGTTCTATCCTCCTCTTCACCACATATATGCTTATTAAATTTTCACGTGTGCGAGCTTTCTCATGGATTCCAGCAGCCTTCGCTAGGGTGATAATAAGAAAAATAGTATGAAAAAAAATACTAGTCTTTATCAAAATGCACTAAAAATTATTAATATTAATGGCATCAAGCATTTTCACCATCATAATCACGTATCCATGAAATTATGAAAACTCAAAAAGAAAAAAAATACTAGCAATGAGCTACTTGATAGGTGGCTATACTGGGTCCCACGGTGCGGCGGTGGAGAAGGAAGATTCTTACCTATAGATGGTATACTACAGGTCATTCCAACAAGCTCTTACAATACCAACGTATATTCATTGTCCGTATATGGAACCAAATACAAGGGATGATACTTTGATGTGAGGGCCTGTTTGGGGGCTTTACTTGTAGAGTTGATTGGAGTAAAGGTTATTTTGAAGAAATAATAAAATATAAGTAGGTTATTGTTGAGTTCATGAATTTGCACATTCATGCATTATTTTATGATGAATTAGATATTTAATTAGGTGAATTACATCATTATTCATCTAATTTCATCATTTCATGCATTTTCACGTAGGAACCTGAATTTTCATACTTTTCGTACATTTTCTGCATTAACTTAGATTGTTTTGCAAATTTTCTCCAAAGAGTCCCAGTTGGAGTAGAACTCTGTCCGGATGGGTCCCGCTTTAATATGGGCTCTTCAGTTTTTAATGTGTTGAATTAGAATGTGCAGAAAATGAGAATTACAGGCCTCTGTCAAGGAGCCCACTTTCAAGCACACAGTCATCCTGGGCCCTGCATTGCTAAATTGAAGATTGAAAAGAAGAAAGTTAAAGAATTCACCACGTGGACCCCACATACAAGCCATATGCAAATCAATCAAAGGAGGGGTCCACTCATCATGTCACTTGAAGAATCCTAACTACAGTAGAAGACTTCTCATATGGCCCACTATTCAAAGAGATGAAATGTCTCACATGGCAGGGTCCACGGTGGTTGCAAATTTGAACTTATTAATGGATAATTCAAAGAGTACCATTTTGATTGGAACAAAAGAAGAAGAGTTTGAATTATCCACATCTGATGTCCTGTGCAGAGATAGAATCCATTGCAAATCAAATTTTAAAAGCTAATCCCGTTTTTCTCATGACAACTCATCTTCAAATGACCATAACTTTCAATCCGACCGTCGGATCGATGAAATTTACCTACCGTTGGAAAGCTTATTCAGAGTAGATACTCGTGGAGTCTAAGAATGTGCAAATCAGAGCTATATTGACAAAGTTATGGGCCCAGAGTTTTTCATGTTTATTTTTAGACGAGACTGCAAATTAAATCCACACCGTTGATAATCAATTGCTGCACATCCCTTGTGGGACCCCATTTGAAGATTAGTCAAGCCACCGACAGGTTTCCAGAAGCTTCTACCTCATTCAAATTCAAAAAGGATAAGAGATATACCTTATCAATGAAGACAAATCCAATCTGCAGAGAAGGTGTTCAGATTCAATGTATCTGATAGATAATCGGAGAAATTAAAGGAACCAAAAGGTAGTATAGGAGAGTAACTCCCTCCCCTTGGACGTCCATAATGATTTTCTCTCCTCTTTCTCTTCTTTCTCTAATTAATAGAATTTAAAAGTTATTTTTGGGTATTCTGGAGCCCTGTTCCAGAAATTTGGAATTTTAGAAAAGAGATTTATGAGAGACCATTGTACAAGGAGATGTTATCATTGAAATTACTTGTGGAGTTCTTTTCGATGGTTGGCTAGATTTCTGGATTGGAGCACACAGATGAAGCTAAGTAAATCTTTAATCTAATCTATGAGATTCTTCTATTACTTTCTTGTCTCTTTTAAATGTATGCTCTATTAGAATAATAGATCTGTCTTCATGCTTTAGGCAACCTCTATTTTAATTTCTAGTGAAAATAGTTTGATGATTTATACTTATTTTGATAGATTATGCTTAGGGCTGAAATCTTTTGATAGTTTATGCTTAATTTAATGAATCATGCTTATGATTTTTCATTCTTTTATGAGGTGAATGAGGTCTTGGGTTGTAACCTTATTCTTTTTATTAAAAATTGATTTTTGCGAAAGACAAATCCTCCGGATCCAAAACATTGATTTGTTTATGATCTGAATTAATTTTTTTAGATAAATAATAGAATAATTGCATGGATGGATTAATTATCTTGCTTAGTGGATTCTGAATGCTCTGATCTGTTTTATATATTTGATTGGTTTGTGTTTCTGAATTTTTCGAGTTTTTTTTCTTAGATCTCAATTACTTATTAATCTTTGATTAAAAAAATCAGATTTTAAATTTTAACTTAGTAGTGCTCCTTGTAGGATTCGACCTGTACTTGCCACTCTCTCAAAAGGACAGCTGTGCACTTGCAGTATTAAAAGATTGAATTTAAATTCACATTAAGTTTTTCGCGCCGTTGCCGGGGAGCCAAATCTAAGTTTTTATTAAAAATCTGAATTTTTTTTATTAGATTCATATGCATGCTCATATTTAGGTTGTATTAGTTGTTGAGTCATCTAATTTGCATTAGTAGTGTTCTTTGCAATTAGTATTAGTTAGTATTTCACCTTGCTAATTTTCATACTTTTCTGATTTTTCTGATATTTTTTTTATTAATTGAATTTTCAGAAGAAATAATTAATTAATAAAAAACCAAAAAAAATTTGAAGGATTTCTTTTAATTCTGAATTTCAGTAAATAAAAACAAAAAAAATTATTTTAGATTGGTTTAACTAGTGTCCTGATTAGATTATAATTGGTAAGATAAAGTTTAAAATCTTTAGGATTAGTTGTTTTGATTAATATGCTAACCTTTAAATTCTGAAATTAGGTAGTTGGAAATTTTAAAATTCTATCTCTTAAGTTGTTTAGATTAGTTAGAGTTTTAAAATCTAAAACTTGAATTGGATAAGATTGGATTTCATATAATTGAAAGCTTTTTGAAAACTCTAACCATATCTAGACACTTGTTTGGATAATTTAGAATTTCTGATTTTTTTTATTTTGTAGATAGAATTTTTGATTTGTTTCAATAAATTAGAATCCACTTTGATAGAGTTTTTATTAACTTGGTGTCTTTTGAATTTCCTTATTTTTTTAAATTAGGATAAGATAGAATTTTGAGTTGATTTGTTAACTTAGGATTTACTAACAACAGTTTCTTTTGAATACGTTACCTTGGTAAGAGGAGAGTTGCACAAAAACAAGAAACTGCGTGGATTTGCTTTAAGCAAACAAGTTGCTCTCAGAATTGCTAATAACAGATTGCCCTCAGAATTGCAAAATTTTCCAAAAAAAAAAACGAAGAGGTGTGGGCCCGCTGTAAGAGTTTCTAAACTTTACCCCACGAATCTTTTACTTGCAAGTGGGGCTTGGGTGATTTAAATTTCAGCAAGTATGATTGTATGATTGACACACCAAGTAAACTGGACCCCACACACTTAGTTAAGGGCAATTACCACAATCAAATAAGGACTGGATTTCATCACCAGATCCTTGCCCAATTAGGTTTAACCACCTCTCACATAGTAACCTAAATATTAATTAAAATCAAGTAGAAATGAGACCATAGGACTCGAGCTCATTAAGACGAAGACCACAAAAGGTTGCACCAATTGCGCTCTTTGGTTAAGTCGATGTCTAGGTAAGTCCTATCCCCACCAAAAAGGGTGGCAGTCTCTGTTATAGGAGTTTGGTTCTTAAGCGGGACCCTTTCCAAGTGCATTGTGACCCCACCACTCATCCTGGGGACTTACCTGGTCGATTTGACTTCATAAGACTGGATTGGAGGCCTTAGTGCACTCTTCAAACCAGTTAGGAGCTGTCTAGTGAGTTAGGTTAACCCTAAGATAATTTCTTGTGCTCAATCTTTATGCTTGCGCTCTAGACCTGAGAAAGAGAAACTGTGGGTACACAAGAGTAAAAGGTTAGTCAAGATAGAGCCCGAATTAGCCTTAACCATTGTCAGAAAGTCTTCCATCTTTGAAGAAATTGTTAGGATGGCTAATCAAGTAGACCCACCCATGACTTTGAAGAACTATATGTACCCCACCAGGATAACTCAACCGTCCTGCATCACCCTACCTCAGACCAATGCCACATTTGAGTTGAAATCTGGCATAATTCAGATGCTCCCAGTATTTCGTGGGCTAGACCAGGAAAAGCCATATCAACATGTTAGGGAATTTGAGGACATCTGTGAGACCATGAGAATCAATCACATGACTTAGGAGGCCCTTAAACTTAGATTATTTCCTTTTTTCCTTAAAAGAAAAGGCTAAAGCTTGGCTTTATGCCTTACAGGCCGGATCCATCACTACATGGGCCAAGCTAGTCGAAGAATTTTACAAAAAATTCTACTCTAAGTAAAAAAACCGCTTCGATTAGGCAGGGGAGACACTTTACAGTTATTTGGAACGATTCAAGGACCTCTTAATCCAGTGTCCCCACCATGGATTTGAAAAAATCAAATTAGTCCAAATTGTGTATGAAGGCATAATGGTGGAATCTTTCTGTAATGGGAATTTTACACAGAAAACAACAGAAGAAGCTTGGACATTTTTGGAAGAAACTGCTGAAAAGACATTGCAGTGGGCCTCTATCAGGAGGGAGCCCATCAAACCCACCATTCCTGAAAAAGGGGGTATGTTTAAGATTGAACCCAAAATTGAGGTGGAGGCCAAATTAGCCACTCTGGTAAGGAGAATAGAGGCCTTAGAGCTGAACCAAAAGCCTACTACAAACACTTTGGAGTCATTAAGATATAATCAGGCCATGAATGGAGGGATTGACCAAACAATTTTGGGTCAGACCGAATCTGTTGAGGTTAATGCGCTATATCAAAATACTCGTTTTGATAATCGTCAAAGGTATGACCCGTACTCTAACACATACAATCCAGGTTGGAGGGACAACCCAAGCTTTTCTTGGACCAAAGGCCCAACTCAAGGTAGCCCACCTCAGTCCACTCAATTTCAGCCCAATCAATCTCAAGTCAATGCCCCACCCGGTTTCCAAAACCAAATTTCAACTCCAATCCATTGACCCAGAGGGTAGATTCTTTAGAAGAGGCCATGAAACTCATGTCTCAAACCACGGCCCAATTGTCTCAGAGTACTGATCAATTCCAGCATACCACTACTCAACTTTTAAATGGCCACACCCAAACCCTTGCAAAATTGGAATACAAATGGGTCAACTGGCCAACTCCATCAGTGCCAGAGACAATGGAACCTTCCCTAGTCAACCCGAACCTAATCCCAAGGGCTAAGTTGTTCATGATCCTAAAGGAAAAGGATTGGAACAAGTCAAATTCATAATCACCCTTAGGTATGGTACAGAGGTTGATAACAAGGTCAAACTACCCAAGGAACCTGAGGAAGAATCAAGTAAGAAAATGGAAACTGAGGAACCAAGTGTGAATGCTAAACCCATATTCGAACCAGAGAACCCAGTCAATACTGAACCATCACCTAGTGAGCCCACTCCTACGACCTATGTTCCCAAGGCACCATACCCACAGAGGCTAGGCCCGGCAAAATCAACTGCTCAGTTGGATAAAATGCTTGAAGTATTCAAACAAGTGCATATTAATATCACACTACTTGATGCTATCCAACAGATTCCGGCATATGCAAAATTTCTAAACGACCTTTGGACATTCAAAAGGACTACCAATGTGCCCAATAAGGTTTTTCTAGCCCAACAAGCTAGCTCAATTATTTCATGTCCAACCCCAATCAAATACAATGACCCAGGGTGTCCTACCATTTCTTGCCAGGTAGGGGACCATCACATAGAGAAAGCTTTGCTAGACTTAGGTGCAAGTGTGAACCTTCTTCCGTACTCTGTTTATGAATAATTAGGTTTCGGAAATTGAAAAAGACCCATATGACCTTGCAATTTGCTGATACATTAATTCAATACCCCAAGGGGGTAGTTGAAGACGTTCTTATCAAAGTTGGAGACTTTGTATTTCCTGTCGATTTTATTGTCTTAGATATCAAACACACATCTGGGGCTGAACCCAAAATTCCAATAATCTTGGGGAGACCATTCCTAGCCACCTCAAATGCCTTGATCAATTGTAGGAATGGAGTGATGCAAATTTCTTTTGGGACCATGACAGTTCAAGTGAACATTTTTAATGTCACTAAGCAACCTCCTGATGAGGATGATGGGGTTTTTGAAGTTAGTTACATTCATGAATTGGTGGAAAATCACTTACCCCATTTGAAACTTGAAAATCCACTAGAGGCTTGTCTGGCCCACTTTGGACGTGATTTTGATATAGATGGTCACATTGAAAAGGTGTATGCACTACTAGATTTAACCCCATTCATGGTAAAGAATAGGTGACAACCTAAGCGAGAGATCTTGACCTCAATTTTGGAAGGTAAGCTTGTTTGGGATCCAGGTGGATTCCATGTAAGGTGTCAAATGGGGTAGTTAGAAGTGTTTAGTTAGAAGTTTGAAAAGAATAAAAAGTTGTGACTAGTTTGGGTTCGTAGCCTTTTTAACCCGAGCTAGTAAGCCATTAGGGGTGTTTACATACCTAGTGCCCTAAAGACATTTGTTTTGGGAATCATTGGCTGAATGCTCATTACGGAATTAGAAAGCTCAAGGGACCTAAGCATTGCATAGTCACATGTGTGTGTTTGCCAAAAAAAAAAAAAATAGAGATGCATCTCGCGTCCTTTGAAAAAATAGTAGTGCGAAAGCCGTCATAGTAGCCTTGAAAGGGAACTTATGAGTCACTAAATCTAGGAAAGATCAAAGCATTTAAGGGAGAATTCTGTTTTCATGACATCATAGCAAAACATTTGAAAGATTGATTGGATGTATACACTTGCACAAGGCACACAAAAGTTTGGTGTTTGAAAAAAAAAAAAAAAAAAAAAAAAGGAAAAGATTGAAATTAGAAGGATGAACCGAATTTTGAAAAGTCTGAGATTTTGACTATTCTGGGTTACACAAAGAGTATCCGAGATAACTTGATTTCTTTTTTTAAAAAGAAAAAAAAGTTTCTTTGTTTTTATTTCTATGTGTTTTTAGGATAAATGAATTTTGTAGGTATATTCACTACAAACCATCACGAGGCACAACTCGTCCACTAGGGGGAACCTAAGGGTTTAAGGGCTTGTTGCATACGCTAAATGCAACCGAGACACCAGCGAAAGTGGTTTTGTTTTCATATTTGCTTTCTTTTTTCTAGATTATGCCAAAGAACTTCAAACCTTTTTATTCGCAACTTTTGCTAAGAGACTAGCAAAATGCTGGTTGGGGGGGTGTTAAGCTCATGAATTTGCACATTTATGCATTATTTTATGATGAATTAGAGACTTAATTGGGTGAATTGCATCATTATTCATCTAATTTCATGCATTTTCACGTAGGAACCTGAATTTTCATACTTTTTGTACATTTTCTGCATTAACTTAGATTGTTTTGCAAATTTTCTCCAAAGAGTCCCAGTTGTAGTAGAACTTTGTCCGGATGGGTCGCTTCAATATGGGCTCTTCAGTATTTAATGTGTTGAATTAGAATGTGCAAAAAATGAGAATTACAGGCCTCTGTCACGGAATCCACTTTCAAGCACACATTGTCATCCTGGGCCCTGCATTACTGAATTGAAGTAAATTGAAGAATTCACCATGTGGACCCTGCACACAAGCCATATGCAAATCAATCAAAGGAGGGGTCCACTCATCATGTCACTTGAAGAATCCTAACTACAGTAGAAGACTTCTCATAGGTGAAAGTCCAAGACCGAATCCTAGAGGGGGGGTGAATAGGATGAGCTCTAAGAACCTAGACCAATTTGAATTCTTTTAACTTTTAAGTCAATTAAGATTTGGTGAAGATTAATAATCTTGTGATAGATAGAAATCTCTAAGATGAGCATACACAAGTAATCACAACTACAATCTTCATTTAACCAAAAGTAAATCATTCATGTAAAAAGAGAAAAAGATCAATCACCATGACAAGCTCATTTATAGTGGTTCGGCCAAATTGCCTACATCCACTCCCGGTACACCTACCGGTATTCACTATCTTCAAATAAGGTTTCGGATCACCTCAAACCTTACAATCAACACTATGCTTTTCAAGGCTTAGCATAAACCTTTACAACATATGCTTTTCAAGGCTAAGCATGAACATTTACAACAAAGAACTTTTCTCTTAAGAATTATGCCTAAGAATGCATGGATAAAGAGAATAATGAAGTGCAATGGAGTGCCTCTAAATAGGCTAATTATAATGTGAAAACTCAACTCCTAGAAATATGCATAACTATGTCAAAGTCTATGAATGATGCATTTTCTAGAAATAACTCTTTCTCTTTGAAAAGATAATAACTAGAATGATGCAAAGATGTTAATCAAATATTTGAGAAAGAGTTGTTTGTCTAACACATGTGATTAACAATGAAAAATAACTTGTTTTCAAGAAAGATGTTCTAAAGTCTAACAAGTTGATTTTTGAAACAAGAAAGTAAAATCATGTGTAACATAGACCATATGTTGCATCCATAAAGCTTATGTGATTTCTAAAGTACTAAGCATGTTATGAAGGTCAACACTTTAATAGGAAAGCAACTTGCTAATCATGCATTGAGGAAGATCAAAGATTTGAAACAAAACATGATTGTAAAAAGACTTTGGATTAAAGAAAGCACACCCATTTGAAGATCAAAGGTTGAATAAAAGGAATGGCTTCATAATCCTTGTAAAAATGCTCTTGAGAAGTTGCTAATCCTTGGCCTCAACAGTCCCTCCAATGTCAGCAACTTTCCTCAAACAAAAAGCCACTTTTTATAAAGATAAAGTTGTCAACGGCTAGTCCTCGGTCGACCTAGAAACAGGTCTCGGTCGACCGGGAAAGCACAACGGATATAATTCTGACCGTTGGAAGGTTACAGTTCAGAACCTGCAGAAATGACCTGCAGTGGTCCCGGTCGACCGGCGACACTGGGAGAACAGCCCAGATTTTTGAAAAATGAAATAAACTTGTAACTTTTGAGGGCCCTTCCAGGGGACTTTGAGACACAAATACCAAGCATTAAATCATGACTGAAAGAAGATGAAAACTGAGATTTTAAAGCCATGAAAACTCCAAATCAAAATAATGATTTTAAAGCTAGAAACTTTGGAAGGCTTGGATGATTTTTGAAACCAAAAACTCCATGAACTTAAGAAGCAAACTGAAATGAAAACCATGCATAACAAGTGATAAAAACAAAGATCAAGAATGAGAAATGTGCATGATGATCCTATGAATAAAACCATGAATGAATGAGAGGACAAGCTTTATGAAATTGATTGCATCCTATCAAATTGCAACAAAACAAAAACTCTAACAATAGGGCCCACAATTCAAACAGAGGAAATGTCTCACATGGCAGGGTCCATAGTGGTTGCAAATTCAAAATTATTAATGGATAATTCAAAGAGTAACATTCTGATTGGAATAAAAGAAGAAGATTTTGAACCATTCACATCTGATGTCCTTTAAAAAATGGAAGTTGTGCAGAGATAGAATCCATTACAAATCAAATTTTAAAAGCTAATCCTGTTTTTGTCAAGACAGCTCATCTTCAAATGACCGTGTTCCGCAACCGAGCCGCGGCGGTTACTGAGTTCCGCAACAAGGTGAGCCTTAACTGTTTAAGGACTTAGATGGCGGTAGAGGACCGTGCCGTCGAGGCTGATGGTAGAGGATCGTAACGCCGAGGGTGACGGTAGAGGATCGTGCCACTGAGGCTGACTGTAGAGGATCGTGCCGCCAAAGATGACCGAGGAGACGAAATTGGGGACTTCGTCTTCTCATGGAACTGCTGGTGGAGTTTGACGAATCAACTCATCCTGCTCTTCGATACAAGGTTTTGGGCCCTGATATCCGCGAGGAGTGGGTTGTTGTCGTCGTCAGTGTCGCTCTAAAGATGGGGCTTTTCTGTAGAAGAACATTCCGCTGGGGTGGCGCCATCAGAAGGTTATCTTGCCGGGGAACTACTATCGTCGTCCTTGAAGATGCACCCAACTGAGGCACAAGTCCTTCTATTCTTGCTGCACCAGACTTGTGCTGGTACCACCGGCGGTGGTGGCAAGGCCTTTGATGATTCTCCGCCCTTCTTAACTTTCAGAGCCAGGGCATTTTTAAAAAACGTTTCACACAGACGACGCCAATTGTAAGTGCAAAAAAATCTCGCGGACTTACTTAGATACATATATGGAGTTTATGGGATTGCTGGGATGGAGATTAGGCTCCTCGGGAATGATCAGTTGTCTGAAAACCTGAAAGGAGAGGAGAAGCGACGGTCAGAGACCCTGGCTGTAGTCAGCGCAAGGCCCTCCGATGCCTGAGTTAGTGGCGTCACTAAACAAAGGGTGAAGTGAGGTGGAGAAGAAGAGAGAGAGCTTAAAGTAAGGGGGGTCCTTGTGTATCTGAACTCTCCTCCATTCTGGTGTTTACCTTTCGCATAATATAGAGGTGGGGAAGTCCCATAAAAAGCTTCCTTAGTAGAGGTAGATGAAAAGGGGATGTTACATCTGCCCATACCCCGATCTCTGGTGGATGTCACCGTTCGACGCCCATCCTATCTGTCAGTTCGTACTGCAGCGTGGCTGTCTTGTCATCTGGTATTGCTGCCTAGATGAAGTACTTGGCTGAGGTGAGCTTTCTGGCCGAGGTAAGCTGCATAGCTGCTACTGTTTGACCAAACTCAACCTGTTTGACCGATCTCAGCCTATTTAAGCAAACTCAGCCAGTTTGACCGAACTCGGCTGTTTGACCGAACTTAGCTGATTGACTGAACTCAGTTGTTTGACCAAACTTAGCCTGTTTGACCGAACTCAGCTGTTTGACCGAACTCAGCTTGTTTGACCGAACTCAGCCTGTTTGACCGAGATGCATGAAACCGAGATAGCTGGTACTCTTACCGGAGCTTAGCACAATCTCGGTATTATGAAATTATCCCTACACAATAGCCCCATAGCTTCTGACATTTTAGAGTTCTAACTCTTTGAAGTCGGGAGCTATTAAGATGAGAGGGCTTTCTGATCATTGAGTTTGGTGCTCACACTATATCCTGCTGTCGGTTGGTGACGTGCGATCTTTCGGGCTGAATTTGCTTGTGCTGTTTAGCGAGCTGGTGTTGTCCGAGCCAGTGTTGTCCATGCTGGAGCTGTCTGAACTGGTGCTGTCACCGAGCTGGAGTTGTCCGAGCTGGTGCTGTCACCGAGCTGGAGTTGTACGAGCTGGTGCTGTCACCTAGCTGGAGCTGTCCGAGCTGGTGCTATCACCGAGCTAGAGATGTCCGAGCTGGAGCCAACCGCCTTGTTGGTTCTCCAACCGAGCCGCGGCGGTCACCGAGTTCCGCAACAAGGTGAGCCTTAACAGTTTAAGGACTTAGATGGCGGTAGAGGACCGTGCCACCGAGGCTGATGGTATAGGATCGTGTCTCCGAGGGTGATGGTAGAGGATCGTGCCACCGAGGCTGACTGTAGAGAATCGTGCCGCCGAAGATGACCGAGGAGACGAAATTGGGGACTTCATCTTCTCTTGGAACTACTGGTGGAGTTTGACGAATCAACTCATCCTGCTCTTGGATACAAGGTTTTTGGTCCCTGATATCCCCGAGGAGTGGGTTGTTGTCGTCGTCCGTGTCGCTCTGAAGATGGGGCTTTTTTGTGGACGAACTTTCTGCTGGGGTGGCGCCATCAGAAGGTTATCTTGCCAGGGAACTACTATCGTCGTCCTTGAAGATGCACCCAACTGAGGCACAAGTCCTTCTATGCTTGCTACACCAGACTCTTGATGGTACCACCGGCGGCGGTGGCAAGGCCTTTGATGATTCTCCGCCCATCTTTACTTTCGGAGGCATGGCATTTTTGAATCGTTTCCCACAGACGGCGCCAATTGTAAGTGCAAAAAAATCTCGCAGACTTACTTAGATAGATATATGGAGTTTATGGGATTGCTGGGATGGAGATTAGGCTCCTCGGGAATGATCAGCTGTCTGAAAACCTGAAAGGAGACGAGAAGCGACGGTCAGAGACCCTGGCTGCAGTCAGCGCAAGGCGCTCCGATGCCTGAGTTAGTGGCCTCACCGAACAAAGGGTGAAGTGAGGTGGAGAAGAAGAGAGAGAGCTTAGAGTAAGAGGGGTCCTTGTGTATCTGAACTCTCCACCTTTCCGGTGTTTACCTTTCGCATAATATAGAGGTGGGGAAGTCCCATCAGAAGCTTCCTTAGTGGAGGTAGGTGAAAAGGGGATGTCCCATCTGCCCATACCTCGATCTCTGGTGGATGTCACCGTTCAGCGCCCATCCTATCTGTCAGTTCATACTGCAACGTGGTTGTCTTGTCATCTGGCATTGCTGCCTAGATGAAGTACTTGGCCGAGGTGAGCTACATAGCTGGTACTGTTTGACCGAACTCAGTTGTTTGACCGAACTCAACCTGCTTGACCGAACGCAGTTGTTTGACCGAACTCAGCCTGTTTTACCGAACTCAGTTGTTTGACGGAACTCAGCCACTTTGACCGAACTCAGCTGTTTGACCGAACTCAGCCTGTTTCACCGAACTCAGTTGTTTTACCGAACTCTGCTTGTTTGACCAAACTCAGCTGTTTGACCGTACTCAGCCTGTTTGACCGAACTCAGCTGTTTGACCTAGATGTATGAAACTGAGACCAGGATATGCCTAGCCGGTACTCTTACCGGAGCTTAGCACAATCTCGGTATTATGAAATTATCCCTACACAATAGCCCCCTAGCTTCTGACATCTCAGAGTTCTAACTCTTTGAAGTCGGGAGCTATTAAGATGAGAGGGCTTTCTGATCATTTAGTTTGTGCTCACACTATATCTTGTTGTCAGTTGGTGACGTGCGATCTTTCGGGCTGAAATTGCTGGTGTTGTTTACCGAGCTGAAGCTGTTTAGCGAGCTGCTGGTGTTCGAGCTGGTGTTGTCCCTGCTGGAGCTGTTCGAACTGGTGTTGTCACCAAGCTGGAGCGGTCCGAGCTGGTGCTGTCACCGAGCTGGAGTTGTACGAGCTGGTGCTGTCATAGAGTTGGAGCACTCCGAGCTGGAGCTGTCCGAGCTAGTGCTGTCACCGAGCTGGTGTTGTCACCGAGTTGGAGCCATCGCCTAGCTGGTTGTGCAACCGAGCCGCAGCAGTCACCGAGTTCCGCAACAACGTGAGCCTTAACAGTTTATGGACTTAGATGGCGTTAGAGGACCGTGCCGCCGAGGCTGATGGTACAGGATCGTGCCGCCGGGGGTTACGGTAGAGGATTGTGCCACCGAGGCTAACTGTATAGGATCGTGCCACCGAAGATGACCGAGGAGACGAAATTGGGGACTTCGTCTTCTCATGGAACTGCTGGTGGAGTTTGACGAATCAACTCATCCTGCTCTTCGATACAAGGTTTTGGGCCCTGATATCCACGAGGAGTGGGTTGTTGTCGTCGTCACTGTCACTCCAAAGATGGGGCTTTTCTGAAGAAGGACATTCTGCTGGGGTGGCGCCATCAGAAGGTTATCTTGCCGGGGAACTACTATCGTCGTCCTTGAAGATGCACCCAACTGAGGCACAAGTCCTTCAATGCTTGCTGCACCGGACTTGTGTTGGTACCACCGGCGGTGGTGGTAAGGCCTTTGATGATTCTCCGCCCTTCTTAACTTTCGGAGGCACGGCGTTTTTGAATCGTTTCACACAGACGGCGCCAATTATAAGTGCAAAAAAATCTCGCGGACTTACTTAGATAGATATATGGAGTTTATGGGATTCCTCGGATGGAGATTAGGCTCCTCGGGAATGATCAGCTGTCTGAAAACCTGAAAGGAGAGGAGAAGCGACGGTCAGAGACCCTGGCTGCAGTCAGCGCAAGGCCCTCCGACGCCTGAGTTAGTGGCGTCACTGAACAAAGGGTGAAGTGAGGTGGAGAAAAGGAGAGAGAGCTTAGAGTAAGTGAGTCATTGTGTATCTGAACTCTCCTTATTTCTGGTGTTTACCTTTCGCATAATATAGAGGTGGGGAAGTCCCATCAGAAGCTTCCTTAGTGGAGGTAGGTGAAAAGCGGATGTCCCATCTGCCCATACCTCGATCTGTGGTGGATGTCACCGCTCGGCGCCCATCCTATCTGTCAGTTCATGCTGCAGCGTGGCTATCTTGTCATCTGGCATTGCTGTCTAAATGAAGTACTTGGCCGATGTGAGCTTTCTGGCCATGGTGAGTTGCATAGATTGTACTGATTGACTAAACTCAGCTGTTTAACCGAACTCAGATTGTTTCACCGAACTCAGTTGTTTGACCGAACTCAGCTTGTTTTACCGAACTCAGCTGTTTGACCGAACCCAGCCAGTTTGACCGAACTCAGCTGTTTGACGGAACTCAGATGTTTGACCGAACTCAGCTTGTTTGACCGAACTCAACTGTTTGACCGAACTTAGCCTGTTTGACCAAACTCAGACTGTTTGACCAAGATGCATGAAACCGAGACCAGGATATGCCTAGCTGGTACTCTTACCGGAGTTTAGCACAATCTCGGTATTATGAAATTATCCCTACACAGTAGCCCCTTAGCTTCTGACATCTTAGAGTTCTAACTCTTTGAAGTCGAGACGTATTAAGATGAGAGGGCTTTCTGATCATTGAGTTTGGTGCTCACACTTTATCTTGTTGTCGGTTGGTGACGTGAAATCTTTCGGGCTGAAATTGCTGGTGCTGTTTACCGAGCTAAAGCTGTTTAGCGAGCTGGTGTTGTCCGAGCCAGTGCTGTCCATGCTGGAGCTGTCTGAACTGGTGCTGTCACCGAGCTGGAGCTGTCCGAGCTGGTGCTGTCACCGAGCTGGAGTTGTACGAGCTGGAGCTGTCACCGAGCTGGTGCTGTCACCGAGCTGGAGCTGTCCGAGCTGGTGCTGCCACCGAGTTAGAGCTGTCCAAGCTGGTGCTGTCACCGAGAGCCAACGCCTAGTTGGTTCTACAACCGAGTCGCGGCGGTCACCGAGTTCCGCAACAAGGTGAGCCTTAACAGTTTAAGGACTTAGATGGCGGGATAGGACCGTGCCGCCGAGGCTGATGGTACAAAATCATGCCGCCGTGGGTGACGGTAGAGGATCGTGCCACCGAGGCTGACTGTAGAGGATCGTGCCGCCGAAGATGACCGAGGAGACGAAATTAGGGACTTCGTCTTCTCTTGGAACTGCTGGTGGAGTTTTACGAATCAACTCATCCTACTCTTGGATACAAGGTTTTGGTCCCTGATATCCGCGAGGCGTGGGTTGTTGTTGTCGTCATTGTCGCTCTGAAGATGGGGCTTTTCTGTAGATGAACTTTCTGCTGGGGTGGCGCCATCAGAAGGTTATCTTGCCGGGGAACTACTATCGTCGTCCTTGAAGATGCACCCAACTGAGGCACAAGTCCTTCTATGCTTGCTGCACCAGACTTGTGCTGGTACCACCGGCGGTGGTGGCAAGGCCTTTGATGATTCTCCGCCCTTCTTAACTTTCGGAGGCATGGCGTTTTTGAATCGTTTCACACAGACGGCGCCAATTGTAAGTGCAAAAAAATCTCTCGGACTTACTTAGATAGATATATGGAGTTTATGGGATTGCTGGGATGGAGATTAGGCTCCTCGGGAATGATCAGCTGTCTGAAAACCTGAAAGGAGAGGAGAAGTGACGGTCAGAAACCCTGACTGTAGTCAGCGCAAGGCCCTCCGACGCCTAAGTTAGTGGCGTCACTGAACAAATGGTGAAGTGAGGTGGAGAAGAAGAGAGAGAGCTTAGAGTAAGGGGGTCCTAGTGTATATGAACTCTCCTCCTTTCTGGTGTTTACCTTTCGCATAATATAGAGGTGGGGAAGTCCATCAAAAGCTTCCTTAGTAGAGGTAGGTGAAAAGGGATGTCCCATCTGCCCATACCCCGATCTCTGGTGGATGTCACCGTTCGGTGCCCATCCTATCTGTCAGTTCGTACTGCAGCGTGGCTGTCTTGTCATCTGGCATTGCTGCTTAGATGAAGTACTTAGCCGAGGTGAGCTGCATAGCTGCTACTGTTTGACCGAACTCAGTTGTTTGACCGAACTCAGTTGTTTTACCGAACTTAGCCTGTTTTACCGAACTCAGTTGTTTGACCGAACTCAGCCTAATTTACCGAACTCAGCTGTGTGACCGAACTCAGCTGTTTTACCGAACTCAGCTTGTTTGACCAAACTCAGCCTGTTTGACCAAACTCAGCTATTTGATCGAACTTAGCCTGTTTGACCGAGATGCATGAAACCGAGACCAGCATATGCCTAGCTGGTACTCTTACCGGAGCTTAGCACAATCTCAGTATTATGAAATTATCCCCACACACAAGGTAATGATCAATGTAACTCAATTTTACTTTGATTATTCTACAAACCATATGTATATTGAAAGATGCCATCCATTAAGTCAGGCCATCCTTGATGGCCATAATAATTTCCATCCGAGAGGTGCCTCTTATGATTTTTATGAGGACCCACTTGGATACATGTCAATCATGGGAGATAATCACAACCATTGATTCAAGTATCCCAAAGCTTACTATTTTCTAGTGTTAGTTTTTTATGAAGTTGAATATAGTATTGAACATAATTCAGATAAACGTAAAATAGGGTGAGCGAATTTACGAGGGGTTACATTTATGATAGGTGGGTTGGATAAGGTACAAAAAATGTTACGTCCCATAGGAACTATGAGAGATGCCTCTTGTAAGAAAGATTTGAGTGTGTCCATGCTTGTGTGCATGGCATGCCCTGTGTGCATGTGTGCGAAAATTATACCATGGAACAATGGGTTTAGCATTACTAATTGGCCTTTTTTTTTACTAACTATTTGATATAATTAGACAATTATAGCAATAGATCTATGTTCAATCTGACATTAGTGATGGTAGGGACGGGTGTTACTGCAATAACATGGCAGCCATCATGATAATATCGGGTTGCTCGCTTGGTTGGCCACCCCAGAAGCCACTTGGCTGCCTGAGAATCAAATATTCCCTGGGACTGTCACTCTTCCCGAAGCGTGGGCTTTTCTTTCCAACTGTGTGTGCTACCTTGGGTCCCTCCTCCCAACCCTCTTGGTTGCAGTATAATTATAAAAAACAAAAAAAAAAACAAAAACAAAAAAAAAAACAAAGGAAAAAAAACAAAAACATTGCAGCCCTCATGAATTGGACATATGCCTCAGTTATCTCCCTAGATGACTGTTGCCATCCCACAAAAATGAATCGATTCAACACATAATAGGTTTGATCAGATCAATAAGATCATCCTTCTGGTATGTTTTTGAGATGACTCCCTTTCATCACATCATGTCCTTTCCTCTTTATCTATAGGTCTCCTTCCTCTAGGGGGTTTTTTTTTTCAGTTGTAATCCTTCAATATCAAATAGGGGTATTTCTGCACGTCCAAATCAATTCAAACCGACACTCATAAGTTCTTTCCTAAGTATTAATTCTTAATTTTATCCTTTCTTTTTTTTATTTTTTTTATGGTAATCGATTTTATCCTTTCTTGAAGCTTCATATATTGAGATTTCTATTTTAACTATCTGTTTTCAAATCCATTGGTCAAATGGTTAAGCATAGTCATATTAAACATAGATGAATATCATCTAGCCCCTTGTGGTTTTAAACAAAAGGGTTAATAAATAATTTGGACATATACACATACATCAAGTTCTTTACCTTATTTCTGTTACCATGATTATTCCATGTATTTTTTTATCATATGGCACATGTAAAGATTCTGATATTTTTATTTTTTTTTTTTTTATAACGTAGAGTTCCCAGCCCTTTGGGCCAGAATAATCCCTACGGGCCCAGTAGAGAAAGCCGGGTAAAATTCCCCTGTGGCCCCAGTGTGGTAGAGCAGTTTCGAACCCACAACCTCCGGGTGCAAACCGTAGTCCTAGGCCAACTGAACCACCTCTCGGGGTTAAAAATTCTGATATTTGAGTGCAAAGAAGCAAGCCATAAAGCTTATAGCCTAGGGCTAGCCGCAGCCATATTACTTGCATTTGCACATGTTATTGCTACCTTACTTGGTGGATGGAAGTGTGTGTGTTCTCCAAGGGAGATACAAAGAGCATCAAGAAGAAGTTATCCGCAGATTCACTAGACATCTCCAGGTAAGCTCTTTGATTTTTCAAGTCTTCCCCTTTTCTTAAGCAAATTTAGTAGATCTTAGGGTGAGAAGAAAATTGAGAAATTTTAAATTCTTCTTCTTTTGAGAAACCTCTTCTCTCAAGGCTGGATTTGCTTTCAAAGCAGGAGAGTAATTATACACACATGTGAGTTTTATTCTCACACAGTGCCATGCAACATGTCACGGCCCATGCAAATCATGGTGGAGGTGGGAGATAGAAAATCTCAATGAGACCTACCGGGTACAAAATATCAAAATATCAAACCCCATTCGAACATCCTACCCTTTGATTCATGGCCATCAAGTTTAACAGTTTAATTTAGAAGGTATCATATCATTCTTTAGTGCGATCCAACGGTGAGATAAGGTTGGATGAGCATTAAAAAGGGTTGTGGCAATTTAGGGAAGGGGTTAATTTGTGTGAGCTGAGTAATTTGGTTATAGGTGACACAAGGGGCCCAAGACTTGGCTAAACCACACTAAGAACTATGTGGACGGTTCTCATCTGAATATCACTCCATGAATCTATTTACACGAGAACGAGAGAGAGAGAGAGAGAGAGAGAGAGAGAGAGAGAGAGAGAGAATCTATGTGCACAAGATATATATATATATATATATATATATGGAAAGTTTCAAGTACATCTATCCCTCACTATAGTGTGAGGGACACTTCCATAATTGGAAATGAAGTGCATCTATCCCTCACCCTATGGTGAGAGAAAGATGCACTTGAAACTTCCCCATATTTATATATATATATATATATATATATATATATATATATATATATATATATATATATATATACACACACTCAATAGTTATTTAATCCCAAGTGATTAAAGCTCACAACAACTTTATTTAAATGACCATTTGAACAGTCGGATTCCTACTGCTAATCATTGGAGCATTATCCAATTCAAAATCAAGAGCCCATTGCAGGATCTCACACCACAAGTTAATTACTATCTATTGGAGGGGTTCTCTGCTTCTTTCATGCCCTAGCTAGTATCTCTAGCATTTTGCATATCTGCGTCTGCTGCTCTCATTGAAGCCAAGAGATCAACTGCAACTGGCCGAGAAGCCGGAGCCCAGATGATATAATGGGCCCACCATGCTTCGCATCCCTATAATGGAATGCAGCTCTAATAAATAAAAAATTGCCCTTGTGTGAGCATGTTTAATGGGCTGGGTGTTTCGTGACTAACAAATTCCTTTCGTTTTTATGTTAATTTTTATTAGGTACGATCGTGTAAGATAGTGTTCTCTTAGTTTCTGCAAATTTCAGAGTTGGCTATTGTGCATTGGTTTGTCTCTAATATAAGCAATTAAAAACATATCTTCGCCTATTTGTTAAAATTACTTAATTAATGAAGTAAAGTGAAGAGTCAATTCAATATATAAGAAAAGAAAAAAAAGTCATACTAAATTTCGAAAAGCCTCCGTCTTTTTACCAAAAAAAAAAACTATAAAAAATAACAAAGATGGCTAATCTCTTGTGCCACTAATTGACAAAAACTTTATCCTTTCTACCAAAAAGGTGAGAAAACTACTCTCATGCAAGTCTTTTAGAAGTCAATCATTACCTGATCTACCAAAGGACCAGACCCAAGATTTGTGCTTAGGCCCATTTTACAACCCACTTGGTTAGAGCGTCTGGATATTATTTCTGTCAAGTCCGTGCCCGTGCACTACCCATCTATCCATCTATCCGACGGTAAGCATTTAATTACTTAGTATATTATAATAGAAAAATATTCAAATGAGAACTACTTACCGTGCTTCTATGAGAATTATCAGTGAGACCAACCTAGCAACCAATTCAAACTGTGCAAAAACAGAGATCCCCAAGATAGTCACTAATCTTGAGGTTTGGCACCCATCCAAACGGGGTAAACCATTGGATAGAGGGTTCGAATTCTTATATACATGAGGATGTGGCTCAAATTAGATCAGAAGGGAGAAAACAGAAATTATATAGATGGGACATGACTTTGATGACGGTGTTAATGACACACTTGTGCAATAGTGTAAAAGTTATGATATACTCGGGTGTAAAATCAGGCCACTCATAATTGGGTCCATGTCGGGTCCAAGTCCTATAACTTGGAGCGGACTCCTTTCAGTTTCAGATTTTACAGGGTCAGATACAGTTCAAATAATTGGGTCTAAAACCTGAAATGAAGCTGAGCTGAACCGACCCAATTTGAAACATTAATGTTCTATTTTCTACTGCTAGCAGATTTGCCTTTTTTTTTTTTCTTGACTAGGACTAGGAGGAAGGATCCGAATTCTGAACCCTCACAACAATTTATATCAGTAAGTGGGGCCCACTTCTTAAATTGTAGCTGCTTAAAACAAATCTCATCCCTTAATTTTGTGTCCATGTCGTCTTCATCTACCTATAAAAAGGGAAAAAAGGTATCTCCCACACTGACAAATCACAGCCGCAGAAAGCAACACAAGGCTTTTATCAACATATCAAAGTGATTATCTTCCTCACAGATTGGAAGCAAATGGACCCTCCCCAAAGTCAACTAAGGAGGTCCCTACATTTCAACCAATAGGAAAACCCTAGATTCACTAATTCAGAACCAAATAAACCCTCTTTCCATCATCCTATACAAGTCATTAGCCCATGTTATCATCAATATGAATTCATCATTAAGTTAAAATTATTTAAATAATACATCACTCGAAAAAAAAAATAGAGAAGAATACAACAATCTCTGCTACTAACCAAAATTTGCACGGCTTTGAAGAAGGGAAGATCAAGATCACCGCATGTTACCCTCACGCAAGACGTCAATCATGTTGTAGATCCGCTTGTCTGCATTGGATTGAACCTGCATCAATGTGATTTTCCAAACAGTTATTTGTATTTTCAAGATAGAAGATAAATTCATTGGAGTCGCAACATGCAGTGCACATGTTAAGCACCTTTTTGTGTAGAAAAATGGCAGCATCAATGGATCCCTCGGCATATATCGACCGTCCACAGACATTATGCTGAAACTCGAATGAGACTCTGCTCAAAAATTAGAATTACCCAATATCAAGATCCACAAAGAAAATAATAGAAGTTAGTCTAAAAGATCCATAGCAGATGAGGCAAATGTGTTAAGCATTTAAGTGGCATGTTGACCATTTAAATGGCCCACCGTAAGATAAAGATAAATGGTGCAAAGACAAGAAGAAATGGCCCATAGACTCAAGGTACCTACGATCCAAAACTATGAAATGGTCTATAGTCTTCAACACTAAAAAAAAGGACTCCAGAATGACCATACCATGCAGGATTGGAGCATGATTGCACATTGAGCATTGAGCAAATCATGCTAAGCACAGTTGCAAGGTGCTCAGTGTCAGCCACAAGGTTGCGTGTTGAGTCATGTAATCATTCAAAAAAAAAAAAAAAAAAAAAAAAGGACCACGCTCAGTTATTGCATGATCTGTTTGTACTAGGTGTTGTCCATTTGAAACAAAACAATCACCCTCCAGTTCTTGAAAATGATGATTCTAGATTTTGTCCGCCGATAAGAGCTCCAAATCTCACTTTTGATGCACAAATGTAGGAGCAAAGAGCCTCATAGACTTCTACCAAATTGGCAAAAAAAGGGATAGATTTTAATGTAAAACTCAAGTACCTCATTATATAGTAATCAGAGTTGAACTACTGCAAGGGAGCGCAAGCAATGGTCGACGCACCGATAATATTAGCTTTGAAGTACTTTGTTTCCCATTGAAAATAACAGAAGGAAAAAAAAAAAAAAAAAAAAAAAAACACTGACAATGTGCCCAAATTGTATTAAAACTTCTGACAGAAAAGTGTGTATTTCTTTTATGGCCCATTGATGATTTCAATGCCCACAATGTTTCTACACAGTAAATATAGGGAAAAAAAAAAACAAATAATTACAGATGATCCCAAAAGTATTTCATAAGGCCACTCATGATCTACCAATGAACTTAAATCATAAAAAATATGGTCCCTCCTCTGATGTAGTCCTTCGAAAATCTCAGTCACAGCCTACCATTAGATTGATATAACAATTGAATAACAATTGAATAATATAGGGGGCCCACTTATGTAAAATCTAAACAACTCAAAATGAACTCCCTCCCCTCTAGTGGGATGCGCAAAAATTTACTCAAGCTGGTCTAATTGTAAGATTAAGCATCAATTAGTAACGTTCATATACTCCATCTTATGATGATGATGATGATATACTCAATCTTATGGTGGGACTAGTGTTAGATTGTATGGACTCAATCCATCAGTTGATGTAATAAACTGATTAATTTCTTTATTTATCAATAAAATCATGCTTTCCTTTCATGAGATGAATGGTGTTTATTACTTAATGCACATGACCAATACATATGACATAATGGTTCATGAGATGAACCGGATCCCATTAGTATATTAGATGTGATATATGTATAT
Organism: Cinnamomum chago; assembly: GCA_038049695.1. Lineage (NCBI taxonomy): Eukaryota > Viridiplantae > Streptophyta > Magnoliopsida > Laurales > Lauraceae > Cinnamomum > Cinnamomum chago. The sequence goes on from CP142454.1 coordinate 46,452,458, forward strand.
GGATAAGATCCACATACGGGAGACATGTGTCACAAATCTTATACTTAAAATATCTTCACAACCAGTGATGAGACTGAGCATGATAAGGTTGCAGCGCTTTGATCACTATGAGATAGTGCGATTTGTCTCGATCATCAGAATGTAAAATTCTAGATTATAGTGCCGGTACATTGGATGTATTGAAGGACCATGAGAAACACCTTATGAAATACTCTCGATTTAAGGACTGCTCTCATACTTCCCTAGCAATAGGCTTTTTATCCTGAGACATTGATGAACTCAAGTTTCTATCTATTCATTTGTTTTGAGTCACCAATGAGTGAGGCCAACTGTAGGTCAACACCTCGGTGTCTTGGGTACGTGGTAGCAGTACTGTGGAAACATCCAATGGTCAATATGGAATCTATCTACATTATCCCCTTGTGTCAATTAATGGATTTATCATTAGTAAGTGCGCACCCATCTCGATTAAGAGTTAATTGGATGGTACTAATGATCACTGTAATTAATTGGGGCTCAAGGATAATAAGATGTGGATCTAAGATTGGATGAGACAGATTTATTCCAATTGATCCATGGATAATGATAGAGGGGCCTACTTGTGGTTATTGGGAAGTTTAGGGTCTTCATTGTAATTTATTCCTAAAACTGGAGTGCAATTGCATTTATATAGTGGTGTTATTTGCAATTAACTGTAGGCCCGGATTACACATGAGATGTGGGGTCGTGTGTCCCAGTTGGAGCCAGCTTTCTAAGGAATCCCTAGTGGTCCCCACGCTAGCCCAAGTAATAGAAAGATTCTATTCTTACTTTAAACTCTAAAAGGAAGAAATTAGAAAGTTATTATTTCTATTTGAAGTGGGATTTCTAATAGTGGTAATAGTAAACTACTAATTTGTGTGGAAGTGTGACTTCTAATACAAATTAGTAAGAGAGATAAGAGAGGAGACTTGAGGGCTATTTAAAGGGGAATACACCCCTTGGACGTCCATGACATAATACCCACGTCCAAGAGCCTCTAGTGCAAGTGTTGCACAACTCTTCTTCTCCTCTTCTCTCTTCTAGTTACCTTCTAGTTCCTTAGAGTTTCTAGTACGGTTCTCTCTTGAAGATCCCACACATCTTCTTGAGAAAAGAGATCTGATAGAGGGTCATAACGTGGAAGACAACAAGGTCTTGGAGATCTCTAATTGCTTCAAGAAGAGTTCTTGTTCTACTTGGATGTCTTCTCCTCGATTAGAGCACTACCGGGCTCCAAAAGTATAATTTGCTTCTTTACTTGTTGTAGATTATTTTGTTGCATGTAGTTGCTGATTTCTATCTTCTAGATAGGTTATATTGCTCTACATGATTGATGAGAAAGAGGGATTGCATCCTGGATGTGGTTTATGGCCTTCTGGATACTTGATCCCTATGTCAAGTGGGTCAAAAGTTTTGAAAATCTATCCACGAGGCCCACCTACTTCCAACAATTGGTATCAAAGTCATACCTCATCTCTAATCATATTAGATCAGCGATCTAGATCTAATCTTTGCATGAGATGCGAAGAGGATAGACCTAGGGCTATGTAAGGATCAGTTATGATTGGGTTTGTTTACTTCATATAGTAAATCCATGTTTGGATAGTCACAAAAGGGTTTAATTATGATGGAAGGATGGTAGGTTGCCATTGAGAACCTTCAAAAGTGTTTTGGAGGTGTTTGGACTCGAATTGAAAAAACTCAATTTTCTGCCTTCATCAGGCGGGTTGACCTGGACTTGGCCCTACGCTCGGTCGATCGGGTGCCTGCAGGGTCGGTCGACCGAGCCCGCCGGGGGTGTCCCCCCTCTACGAAGTGTATGTATTAAAACGGTGGCTACCTTTGGTATCTTGTTTTTCCATTGTGGTTTGGTAACCTAGTTTTATGAGATGCTTTGTTGTATGAGATACTAACTTGCAGGTGATAATGTCCTCTCCATATGGCCCACAAGTCTTTTACTTTCTTTTTATGGTTTTTGGTTTATTTAAGGCTAAGTGTAAAGGGCATCATGATTTCCTTAATTTCCCGTGAAAGGGCAAGGCATGGTGAATTTCCCTATAGCCCTTTTATTTCCATGTTTAGATTACCATGTAAGTCTCATAATTGAGGCATAGGAATTTATGTAATTTTTCTAAATTTGTAAATTCTGGCGATGTCCGAGACGAAGAAGGAAAGTAAAGTTGGACTCCTAATCAAAGAGTTTGAAGATTACCAAAAGCCTTTTGGAGATGCCCAAAGAGCTTGAGGAATCCCAAAGTTTTGGAAAGTCTAGAAGTCCAAGAAGTCTATTCCGCTTGGGCCATGTGGAGGAGATGACTAGTTTCTAATTTTAGCTTTTTCTATTTATGGATGAATGCTTAATTTAGAATATTTCCAAATCTGATCCAAACATAGCAAGTTACTAAAATTGGTCAAATCAAATTAATTTTTGGAAAGAGTTCTAATTAGTGTTGATGACCCATGAGATGGACACATTGGTAACACTAATTTAAGAAACTGAACTTTCCTTAAAATAACTTGACTTGGGACCAATCTTTGATCATATCATGAGATGATTTGATGTTCATAAATATACATATGGGCCCTAATACCTTACAAGGAAATCCTCAATTAAAAAATATTAAGTGGGAGCGGGGCATTTAAATTGAGAAATCCCCATGGTTTTCCACCGTAGGTCCATTATAAAGAAAGTATTAGCCTCGCGCCATCTTGAGAATGGCCGTTCCCCACGGAGGGCTTTTATTTCTTCGGTTACTAGCTATGGATCTCCTATGGATAGTGTTGGTGAGACGAGGCGGGGGCCCACTCCCCAAGGAGGACCTGCTCGCAACGGTTGTCATGCAATGCTAGTTGGTTGGTCACACTTAACTAAAATAATATAGTATCCAATTTGCCTCATATATTTTAGAAACCAAAGCTAATCGAGAGTCATTCATTATTTGATATGAGATACCTAGATAATAATGAATGAAGGGGATTATGGATAGTTAGTCTTAATCCTAATTTTGACCAACTTTGATCCACACTAATCTAGGTGGTATTCAAACTCCCCAAGGAGGCATACCCCAGGGATTGGGATTTTGATGTATTCTAAATTTAGTAGTTATAAGGATCCTCACATAAATTTGGTAGAATACTAAACCCTAATGTCATTTAAATTCATTGATTGAATGTATGGTTATGTGCTACAGTTTTTCAAGCATGAATTCAAATACTTTCAATCCACTTGCGACCATCCTCAACCAGAATAAGTTGGTGGGATCCAACTATGTAGACTGGAAACGGAACCTGGATATTGTCTTGACCGCCTCAGGTTATAAATGTCCTTACCAAAACCCCCCTTGATGAGCCTGGTCCGGATGCACCGGAAGAAGAAAATGAACTTTACACCAAATGGACCAAAGACGATGAAATGGCCAGATGCTACATTCTGGCATCCATGTCTAGTGTTTTGCAACACCAACATCAATCCTATAAGACTGCATACGATATTATATCGAACTTAAAGGAGATGTTCGCGGAACAGGGCAGGCCTGCTAGGCAGGCAACTATGAGGGTGCTCATTAGCACCAAGATGGCTGAAGCTACATCAGTACAGGAACACATGTTGAAAATGATGGACTCATTAAATGAGTTAGATGTACTCGGAGCTGCGATTGATTCAGAATCGCAGATCAACATAATCATTGAGTCACTAACAGAGTCATTCAACAATTTCAAGGTTAATTACAATATGAATAAGATGAATCTGACTATGGCCGAGCTGTCTAGCCAGCTGGTGGTGACTGAAGGGATTATGAAGAAGAAGTTAACTGCCATAGTGACAAAAAAGTCAGATGCCAAGTTCAAGCCGAAAGGCAAAAAGAAATCAGTTCCGAAAGGTCCTAAGGTGGAGAATGGTCCTAATGGTGGCGTGGCCAAGGCTAAAGGTTCAGGGTCAAAAGGAAAGTGTTTCCATTGTGGTAAGACAGGACTTTGGAAAAGGAATTGTCCAGAGTATCTGTCTAAGAAGAAGACCTCAGGTATGATTGAGTCACTTATTTCTGAAGTTAGTTTTGCAACTGGTACTTCAGAATCTTGGTGTGTGGACTCCGGGGCAACTAATCACATATGTAATTCGTTGCAGGGGTTCAGGGAAACCAGGAGGCTCAGTGACGGAAAAATCATTGTTAACTTAGGATCTGATGCTTACGCAGAGGCAGTTTCAGTGGGAGTTATTACTTTATGTTTTTCAAATAATAATTTGGTTTTGTCAGACACGTTATATGTATCGTCTTTACGGCGGAATTTAATTTCAATTTCTAATTTGGTCAATAAAAGTTATTCCATTACTTTTGGTACTGAAGTTGTCATAAAGAGGAATAGTACTTTTATATGTTCTGACAAGGTAACCAATGGGCTTTATTTGTTAACTCCTACAATGTATGAGATACATGATACTGAAACAATTAATAGACCATCATTAAAGAGGAAGTCACATTCATCTAATCTAACAAAACTTTGGCACTTGAGGCTAGGTCATATAAACCTAAACAGGATTGACAGGCTAGTGAAAGATGGTATCTTGCCTTCATTGGTTGTAGAACCGATGCCTATCTGCGAGTCCTGTCTGGAAGGCAAAATGACCAAAAGACCATTTTCATCTAAGGGCAATAGGGCCAAAGGTTTATTAGAATTAGTGCATATTGATGTGTGTGGACCCATTAATGTCAAGGCCAGAGGAGGATATGATTATTTCATCATTTTCACAGATGATTACTCAAGATATGGATATATATACCTTATGCACCGCAAGTTCGAGGCTTTTGAAAAGTTCAAAGAGTTTCGAGCGGAAGCGGAAAAGCAATTAGGTAAGTATCAAGACTCTTCGATCAGATCGAGGAGGGGAATATCTCTCTGCTGATTTTATGGGATACTTATCAGAAAATGGGATTCTATCCCAGTTGTCTGCTCCTGGTATGCCTCAACAGAATGGAGTAGCGAAAAGAAGGAACCGGACTCTTTTAGATATGATTAGGTCTATGCTGAGTTTCTCAGGATTACCTATATCCTTTTGGGGATACTGCAATGTACATACTAAACCTCATAACATCTAAGTTTGTACCTAAAACTCCCCGGGAGTTGTGGTCCGGGCGAAAGCCCAGTCTATAACATTTACACATTTGGGGTTGTCCGACACATGTGCTAAAGGTTAAGACGGATAAGTTGGAAGCGAAGTCGAAAGTATGCACGTTTGTAGGATATCCTAAAGGAACTAAAGGTTGGTTATTCTATAATCACAGAGAGCAGAAAGTGCTAGTCAGCACTAATGCGTTTTTTCTGGAGGAAGATTATATGATTGACCGAAAATCTTTAGAAAATGTGATCTTGGAAGAAATTCAAGAACAAACAATTCCAAATCCAAGTATGACCGAACTTGAGGAAGAACCGCCCTTACCGGACCCAGTGGTTACACCAGTGTCTCGTAGTGGGAGGATTGTCAAACCCCCTTATAGGTTCTCGTTCTTGGAAGAGTCTTACGAGGCAATCCCGGAAGAACCGGAACAAGATCCTTGTAACTATGATGAAGCAATTAATGACATAGATTCGGGACGTTGGGAAGATGCTATGAAAGCTGAGATGGAGTCTATGTACTCCAATCAGGTCTGGACACTTGTGGACTTGCCTGTCAATATTAAACATATTAGGTGCAAGTGAGTCTACAAGAGAAAGAGAGGACCAGATGGTAGAGTGGAGACCTTTAAGGCCAGGCTTGTTGCGAAAGGGTATACTCAGAAAGAGGGTATCGATTATGAGGAAACCTTCTCGCAGGTAGCCATGCTCAAGTCCATCAGGATACTCTTATCCATTGCGGCTCATCTCGATTACGAGATTTAGCAAATGAATGTCAAGACGGCGTTTCTCAACAGCCATCTTGAGGAAGACATCTATATTGTGCAGCCAGACGGTTTTATAGCTAAAAACCAAGAGCAAAAAGTTTGTAAGCTGCAGAAGTCTATTTATGGACTAAAGCAGGCATCCCGAAGCTGGAACATCCGTTTTGACCAAGCAATTAAGTCATTTGGTTTTTGTCAAAATCCGGATGAGTCATGTGTGTACACGAAAAGTGAAGGTGATAGGGTAGTCTTTCTGATTTTATATGTCGATGACATCCTACTCCTTGGGAAAGATGTGGGAATGTTATCAACCGTAAAAGTTTGGTTGGCCAAGACTTTTGATATGAAGGACTTGGAAGAAGCTAGCTACATCCTAGGAATCAAACTCCATCGAGACCGGAAAAATAGGATGATTGGCTTATCCCAAGCTGCATACATAGATAAGGTACTGGTAGCATTTGCTATGCAAGACTCCAAGAAGGGTATTACACCTTTCAGGCATGGAGTGCACCTTTCCAACCATCAGCGTCCTAAGACACCTGAGGAAAAAGAACAGATGAGGTCGATACCATACGCTTCGGCTGTTGGTAGCCTCACGTATGCTATGCTATGTACTAGACCGGATATCTGTCATGCAGTGGGCCTAGTCAGCAGATATCAGTCTAACCCAGGACTTGATTATTGGACTGCTGTAAAGTGTATTCTCAAATACTTGAGAAGGACTAGAGATTACATGTTAATTTATGGCAGTGATGAGCTGATTACAGTTGGATACACAGATTCTGACTTCATGTCAGATAAGGATTCTAGAAAATCCACCTCTGGTTATGTATTTATGCTTGGTGGCGGAGCTATCAGCTGGAGGAGTATAAAACAGGAATGTACCGCTGTTTCCACCTCAGAGGCTGAATAAGTAGCGACTTGTGAAACAGCTAAGGAAGCAGAATGGCTCAAGAGATTCCTTATGGAACTCGGGGTGGTACCTTTGGCACGACAGCCGCTCACAGTTTACTATGACAGCAACGGGGCAGTCGCTCAATCCAAAGAGCCCAAAAGCCATAAAAGTCAAAAGCATGTACAAAGGAAATATCATTTAGACAGAGAAATTGTGCAGAGAGGTGATATTGTTATTACCAAGATAGCCTCTGCAGACAATCTGGCAGATCCCTTTACTAAGCATTTGACTACAAAAGTCTTTGAGCAGCATGTTGACAGGATGGGCATGAGATGCAACCCTGACTTGAATTGAGCCCAAGTGGGAGATTGTTAGATTGTATAGACTCAATCCATCAGTTGATGTAATAAACTGATTAATTTCTTTATTTAACAATAAAATCATGATTTCCTTTCATGAGATGAATGGTGTTTATTACTTAATGCACATGACCAATACATATGACATAATGGTTCAAGAGATGAACTGGGTCCCATTAGTATATTAGATGTGATATATGTATATGGATAAGATCCACATACGGGAGACATGTGTCACAAATCTTATACTTAAAATATCTTCACAACCAGTGATGAGATTGGGCATCTCATCTGATAAGGTTGCAGCGCTTTGATCACTATGAGATAGTGCGATTTGTCTCGATCATCAGAATGTAAGATTCTAGATTATAGTGCCGGTACATTGAATGTATTGAAGGACCATGAGAAACACCTTATGAAATACTATCTCGATTTAAGGAATGCTCTCATACTTCCCTAACAATAGGCTCTTTATCCTGAGACATTGATGAACTCAAGTTTCTATCTATTCATTTGTTTTGAGTCACCAATGAGTGAGGCCAACTGTAGGTCAACACCTCGGTGTCTTGGGTACGTGGTAGTAGTACTGTGGAAACATCCAATGGTCAATATGGAATCTATCTACATTATCCTCTTGTGTCAATTAATGGATTTATCATTAGTAAGTGCGCACCCATCTCGATTAAGAGTTAATTGGATGGTACTAATGATCACTGTAATTAATTGGGGCTCAAGGATAATAAGATGTGGATCTAAGATTGGATGAGACAGATTTATTCCAATTGATCCATGGATAATGATAGAGGGGCCTACTTGTGGTTATTGGGAAGTTTAGGGTCTTCATTGTAATTTATTCCTAAGACTGGAGTGCAATTGCATTTATATAGTGATGTTATTTGCAATTAACTGTGGGCCCGGATTACACATGAGATGTGAGGTCGCGTGTCCCAGTTGGAGCCAGCTTTCTAAGGAATCCCTAGTGGTCCCTACGCTAGCCCAAGTATTAGAAAGATTCTATTCTTACTTTAAACTCTAAAAGGAAGGAATTAGAAAGTTATTATTTCTATTTGAAGTGAGATTTCTAATAGTGGTAATAGTAAACTATTAATTTGTATGGAAATGTGACTTCTAATACAAATTAGTAAGAGAGATAAGAGAGGAGACTTGAGGGCTATTTAAAGGGGAATACACCCCTTGGACGTCCATGACATAATACCCACGTCCAAGAGCCTCTAGTGCAAGTGTTGCACAACTCTTCTTCTCCTCTTCTCTCTTCTAGTTACCTTCTAGTTCCTTCGAGTTTCTAGTACGGTTCTCTCTTGAAGATCCCACACATCTTCTTGAGAAAAGAGATCTGATAGAGGGTCATAGCGTGGAAGACAACAAGGTCTTGGAGATCTCTAATTGCTTCAAGAAGCGTTCTTGTTCTAGTTGGTTGTCTTCTCCTCGATTAGAGCACTACCGGGCTCCAAAGCTATAATCTGCTTCTTTACTTGTTGTAGATTATTTTGTTGCATGTAGTTGCTGATTTCTATCTTCTAGATAGGTTATATTGCTCTACATGATTGATGAGAAAGAGGGATTGTATCCTGGATGTGGTTTATGGCCTTCTGAATACTTGATCCCTGAATCAAGTGGGTCAAAAGTTTTGAAAATCTATCCACGAGGTCCACCTACTTCTAACAACTAGATACTATTAGACTAAAATTTGGAGATGTGCAACCATAAGGGCATTCATTTTGAGGATTCAGATTTTAATAGGTGGGCCTCACCATGGAGATCCACTCTACTCACGATCCCATGAGTGAGACACTTAGAGGATGGATTCAAGAAAGAGGGGCCACATCAAGACAAGAGTCCTTTCATTTCTTCCAATAAAAATTGAAAGACAAAAACAACCTCATTAATACTGTAAATTTCTATCCACTTACAAAGACAAAGAAGAGATGAGGGGCAAAAGCAATCCTAAAAAATGCCCGTTTCAACTTCTTCTTTCATAAAAGCAAAAGAAGAAAAGTTGAGAAGGCGGTTGCTCCTACTCGCCCCCCAACCCCCTCCCTCTGCTATTGTTGATGACAAGTTATGATTTTTCAATATAAACTAAAAGGACATTCAAAGACATGGCCATTTGAGTGAAATATTTCTAAAAGCTTTACATACTATTCTGGAAGAAAACGAGTGAAAATAAAAACTACTTTCTACTGAGCAACACGTGAAAGCGTTAAGAGAGAGAGAGAGAGAGAGAGAGAAATACGTTTGATCAGGTGATGTGAGATGATACATATGAAATGCATGGCCAGATAGATGCTCCTCGGGGACGCCGACCATCTGAAGTTGCATCTTGGGGTCCCTAATCTGTTGTATCTGTTGTTAAAAGAAATTGTCACATAAATAAATGAAGGTTAAGGGTGGCTGACAAAAGAAATCAGAAACTCTTTGCAGTAATCTGAGGGTAGAATAATCAAATTTACATAATTTACCAAACAGGAAGTTATTTCATTTGAGTGAAAATTGAGTGAAAATAAATGGCATAAGATAACAACAATATATACATCTAGACAATTATTATAGATTTATCTAATAATTGTGACAATGCTCAGTCTAAAAGTCCTCATAAGTTTTGGGAGGTCCATCCATAGAAACTCTTACTCTAAAATCCTCAATACCCAACCAACTGATATTTTTTGTTGTTAAATGTGGATGGAAGCAATAAATACAACCTTTAACTGTTTATATTTTTTTTATTAAAAAGAGAGAGATAGTACAACTGTACAAGTACAGGATCTAGAAGGACAAGTTCAATATCTCAAGCTCTCTGTGAAGGCATGCTGTTTCCCAACACAAATTTAGAACTAAAAGCTTCCGATTATGCACTATAGAATTGATGAGGTGTGGGCTGTGTGAAAGGCAGGCATAGACCCATGAAAGTGACAAATGACAAGATAAGATAAAAGAGACAAAAAATGACAGATTGATGGAAAGATAAGATAATAGCCACCAGAATCATGAATCAAAATATCGGCCCATACATATCTTATTGGGCCAATAAATTGGTCAAATTGGTTTCACCATCCAAAACGAGTGTACACTCAATCCAACAGTCCAGTTCATTTGGATGGGTGCCAAACCGCGGGACTCATTCATGCTTTACGGTCCACTCAGATGGATCAAAATGTGGGCCCCACCACGTGCTCCAAAGAATTGGTGCTCACCTCTCAGCTGAGGAATTCCCTTTGTGTGTGTGTGAAGAAAAGAAAATTTTAAGTCAAAAGATTGAAGCCAATAGACTACCCATGGATTGACATCATTCCTTTAAGATACGGAAAACTCAATTTAAGCAAATTTTATAGGTATTTTTCATTTAGGAATGATATCAACATTATTCATGATGTATGGCTTGAGCATAGATTTGTTCATACAAGCATTATTTGGAACTTTTGCACATTTCTGGAAAAGATAGGAATTTTTTCCCAATACTTTGCCCATATGACCATTTTCTTAGTAATTTTTCCTAAATTTATGTGTTTCATGGATCAATCCTAATATTCGAGTTAGTTATTTAGTATTAAGAGGTACCAGCTACTAAGTGAATAGTAGTGAATATTAAATAAATAACAAGTAGTAACTTGGCACTAGTATACTGCATAGTACATAATACATGATTGATTATGTCATTATACTACAAACTGTATACATTGTAAATACTAAGGGCCTGTTTGTTTGCACTAAAATACATGGGAATTGAATACATATACTTCAAACCATTAGTAGTTAAAAATGAAGATCAAAGGTGCATTTTAAAAAATGAGTATAAAAGTATAAATAACCTCGGGAAATAAAATCAAAAGATGGAAATGAACTACCAGCCATCACCCTAGCAGTTCATTTCCCATCTTCTTTTGATTCTACATCCCTAAAAAGAAAGGTTATTTGATGCTCATTTTTAAAATTTACATTTGATCTTCAAGTTTGACCAATTATATAGTATACCATATGTATGTTTAGCTTCAAGAGTTGAAATTGGAAACGAATTGAAACAGGGGATGACACAGAACTGAAACTAAATCAAGTTTCAGATTCCTGTAGCTTACTGCTAGCCCTAAAACCATTTACCGCTAACCGTATTTCCAGAATAGCTAACCATAGGACCGCATCGGCTAGCTTTTCCAAGAATTAACTCCCTAGCTCATTATGTATTACAGTGACCTCACCCAGCTGTAGGCCATCCCTCGGCTAACCTTAAAGCCAGCCATAGAACATCTGAGTCCCAATTCGAAAAGTGACCTATGGTACTCCAATAGCCCTAATTATTTGTGGGACCATAATAGGGGATGTATAGAGCTAATATTGATTTATAGATTGCATTGCAGTTTTGTATAGCATTATTAAATAAATAATGTGATACCTTAAGGACTTCTTTATACCTCAAATTGTCTTTGGTAACACCATTGATAAATACTTAAAAGTTACGGGTGTCATAGGGTGTTGCTGTGGATAGCAACTCCCATTCCCACAGCTGACAGCACCCTCTAGATATCAATCCCTGGAGGGGCACGTCTTCTTAGATGTTCCTGGCCATTGGGCCACCTTAGCCAAAAAAAAAAAACTTAAAAGTTACACAATATTAATTAATGATGCATTTGGGCAGTCTAGACCTTAAAAATGGCATTTTCATCATTTTCTATTTCCATGATCATCATTTCTAGTCTCAGTACTCCTATGATTTGTTCATGTACTTTATGACTTCTTTATATGTATTTTCGTATTCTGTTTATTTTTCATGTTCTGTTAAGATTAAGTAACATGTTATATACACATGCTAAGTTAAACTCATTTTCAAAAAATGAGTTTTTTTTAGAATATATCCGGTTTTACCCATATATATTCTTGAGTCGGCACCACTTAGCTTCGGTCCTACTGTAACTGGACACGGTGAAAGTAGACAGTACATGTTATGGCTAGCTGCAGCATAGTCCCAGTATGGGAGTAATTATACTCCAGGTACCTCCTGAAATAATATGATCACATTATGAGATATGTTGGGTATCATTAATATGTTTATATGCTATGCTCTCTTTTGAGAGAAAGTAGCTGATGTGGATTAAATGCCAATTGTTAGGACCCCCACTAGATGCGTCTTTATTGGATTCTTATGTTTCATACATTCATATGTGTTCATTCAGTTATTTATCTGTCCTATGATTTTCCATATATTTATATTTAATATATCATGTTATGTTTATTATACCTGTTGACTTACTCAATTTCTGATGTAACCTTTGGTATTACAGGAGACAGCACTGTTGTATATACCTAGAAGTCTGAGGCGATCGAGGAGACTGCACAGGACTCCTGGCGATGTTTTCTAGTTATCTGGCTCTGAGAGTTCATCACATGGGAGAGTGTTCCGTTGGGGGATGCACCTTGGAGGGTTTCTCATGGCTAGTGTGATGAACTTTATTTTGGGACTGTATATAAAACACTTTTCTTTTATGTTATAAACTTGAAGTTTTTGGGATGTAAATATTTTAAGATTGTCTATGCTCTTTTACTTCATGAAACATGGTTATATGTATAGATCATTGTTCATTATGCTTCTCCAGGAAAATTTTAAAATATGATGAAATATGCATTATATCCTCACACGTGATATCCTCTGGCAAAAGTACCGGGAATGAAACTTTATTGGACTCAAAATGACTCACATACTATAAGACCCCGGCCCAGGTTTAGTATGATTAATGTTGTTTTAGCCGTGATTAGTCTCTAAGTAGGATTAGAGGACGTTTAGCTTCGGTTTTAGCTGGACTAGAGTTTTGAATAGCTTTGGGGAATTTTGAGAGCCGTTGAGCTCAGCTTGACACGGCCGGGGGTGGCCCGTGTGACGCGGTCCGTGTGGGAAATTAATCCTTTATTTCGAAAAATTCAGATTGCTACTTGCTTTGATTTGTCGTATCCGACTCTACGACTTTTATTTTTGCTCCGTCTGTGTTCGAACCCCAGAAATCCCGTTTTTCGAGAAAAAGGGCAAAGCAAACTTTTCACATCAAATATGTGCATGAATTTCGATATTTGCAAATCATGAGGAAAATATACTTTTTGGGAACTAGATATTTCGACGATCGATTTTTCCTTCTTCGTTGATCTCATCCGGGACCCACAAATGATGGTTTCAGCCACTTGAAGCTTTGGGGCCAGTGGGGCCCACAACCCACTTAAACTTCAAAATAACCCACTTTTCCCTTCCCCCTTCATTTTTCTGTTTCAGAACTCTCAGCTGAACCAAGGGGAGCTGTTCTTCTACCTCCTTGCCTCTGCATACCCCACTGTTTGAGCTCCAAATGAAAATCTAACTTCACCATGTTCTTCCTCAATCTGTGAACTTTCCAAAGACACCATTTTTGAAGGATTCCTGCTGGAACTACTTTCTTCTTCAAGCTTCTCTTCTTGTTTAGAGCTTCTAAAGGTAAGTCATGGCTTCCTTCTCGAAATTGGTTCTTTGTTGAACCAGGGCTTGTTTGGCAATTCTACTATTAGAGTCTAGTAAGGTAAAGTCCCATTTCTCAAAAAAAAAAAAATCCCACCAAAAGCACTTTAATTCAAATTTCCCACCATATTTCTCAAAAAAAAAGTCAAAAAATAACCTCATTTCTCCACTAAAAGACAAAAAAACTCCACTTTTCAATAAAAAAAAAGTCAAAAAGATTCCATCACAAACTAAAAACAAAATACCATCATAACCCATTTATATTTTATTATTTCTTCAAAATAACTTTACTCCACTCAACTCCATTAGTAAAGCCCCCAAGGAAATAACTAGAAAGAGAAAGGGCAAGTTTGAAAAGTCAATAAAAAGAAAACGGCACTCTCTTTTTCAATTTCTCAAAAGAAACCATCTATCTTATCTCGGGAAAGAAGGTAGGAAGGCCTATTATATTGCTCCATTTCTTTGTTTCCACTTAGGCTTCTTCTCCCACGCACTACTCAGATGACATATCACTCTATTCAATCTTTCAATCACAATTTTTGAAATATCTCAATGTGAATAAGTAAAGATCTATCAATCATGACTCAATCAAAATCTCTCAAACAATTTAGGTGTGGATTTCTCACCAAGAATTTGTAAAAGTTGAACATCTCATATTGATATCTATGCATATCAAATTATCAATGTGCATCATTGAGAAAATTGGTATTGGTGTGTAAATCCGCAAAACTAAAGATTTCCAAATCTTATGAAAATAGTTGGGGACCTAAAAAGCTTTAAAATTGAAGACTTAATCCATAAAGTGATTTTGCCAACCGTGGATACATGAGATGACTTAACTTCACCGTACAACTTAAATTACCAAACGGGCCCTAGAGCCTCTTTATCACGCATGCAAGGTCTTCTATGGAGAAGCCTTTTCTTATTTTCAAAATGTTGAATTTTTGAGATGTGTTGCATGGGGGTTTTGTGTAGATTGGAGGCTTGCTGTGATAGAGGAGTTCTTGGAGTGATTTAGGACCCATTTGGATTCGAGGCAAGTGAATAATCAGATAATGAGATGCATGCAACCTAAATGTTTGATTCTTCTCAAAATTATGGATTTTTACGTTCTCTTATACTATGTTGTTTCTCTCTACAATTAGTTGGTTTGATTTTTGACATGTTAGGTTCATGGCTTATGTTCTATAATGCACGGATACTTCAAAATGGGCAACGTATTGTGTCGTATCGTATCTGATACTTCACTTTTTATGTGTTAAATCCGTGTCCCTGCCGTGTCTATGTCGTGTCCTTGCCGTACCCATGCCGTACCTGTGCATCATAGCTTATGTTTATCTTCCTATAAGTTGTTTGTTTCAATAATATGGATTTTTATGGTCAATTGATGATCTCTAGATCCTCAGTCAATGCATTTCAGAATTATATACTTGTTTGTATCAGATTTTTGGAATTGGAATGGGTGGTAATATTTGAGGTTGATTGGGGCCTTGTTGGAAGGCTATGAGGAGCTCAGGATTGGGTAAAAAGGAAGGTGGAAATGAATGAAGGAGAAAGGAGGACTAAGAGCATGACAGGAGAGTAGAAAACTCTGCATTAGATGAGCAGGCAGGAGCCTAGCCTGCTCGAGCGGGCCTATGGCCACTCAAGCGAGCCATGTTGTTGGCCTAGCGAGGAGCAGACAAAAACCTTGCCCTTTCTGGGGAGCTCTGCTTGAGCGGATGTTCACTCGCTCGAGCGGACATAGGTTCTGTCCTAGGGCTGTGTCCTGCACACTATTTTGCACTGTTTTGGTGTGCAGACTTCCCCTAAGGACTCTTTGATGTTGGGAATGGAAACTTGAACTCAAAAAACACATTGGAATATGGAATTCAAGGGGGAATAAGGAGGAACGTTCAATATTTGAATTACCAGGGAATTATTTCAAGTCTAGATATACACTTTGTACTCTCAAATATCAAGGACCTTCTGAAGCACCAAATTCTTCGTTCATACACCGATATTTGGATACCAAGTGTATAACGAGACGGCCCTAGGTAAGCCAATCAAGCACTACACATTACCTCATTCCAAGTTAGAAGATTTATACGTTTTTCTTATAAATTGAATTGAAATACCTTTGAGTGGTTTACCATGTTGGGAAAATCTCGGTAAGGCTCTACTCATTTGTTTTGCTCCGTAATTGTCCATTTATGCTTTGCTCAAAGTAGTCCTTTTATCGAATTGAAATGTGTTTCGGTGATTTGAATTGTGTCGATTCAGATTTTGGTCGGCACCACTAAGCTTGGGTTGCCTAGTCAGGCTAATCACCCGGCCTAGGATTCCCAAATATTTCGCCAATTGCAGCTTGGATACTTTGTTCGTTTGTTATCCCTTCCGCAGCAGACTCCATTTGTTACCCATCTATATTGGGCTATTATGTATTATATGTTTGTTCCGGCCTTTTGATTATTGCTCTTTTACCTCGGTAATAGGAGAATATAGCTCAATGTGGGTTTCCATTCTTTTATTCGGTTCGTAATATTCTTTTAAATGTCTTCATGTAATTCTTTGAATTCAGTATCGTTTTCTTTAATTCTTCGTTAATTATGCTTCTCTCTCAAATGTACCCTATGTTTACAAATGTATTTGCAAACACTTGTCATTATGTTATATGCTTAATTTTCTTGCCGGACTGTCGTGTCTGATACTCATTTATTTGGTGCCAGATGTCGACCCCATTGCCTACGACGCTGAGCGTGAGGAGGCGGCGGTTGAGCCGCCGGTTGCTAGAGAGTGGCAGCCCAACGATGTCATCTAGACATCGGGTTGGGTGCTGAGACACGTATCACATTTTGGATTGATGATTATTTTGGGAACTTGTGTCACTAGCCTTTGTTGGCTTTTTATTGATGGGATTGTAAAACTTAAAACTTACTCTTGTGTTGTGGTAAAACTTGAATAAACCTTGGGGGTTTGCTAGCTATGATTCTCACTTTGACACGCGGCTTGAATACCTTTATATGCCTTTGATTTTCTTTGTGGGTTTGCTACATGCTTCCGCGTATATCTGTGTTATGATTGGATTATCAAGTCATGGAGGGATGCTTTGGAATCCTCCCGTGGAAACCTGTGGGTAATACAGCATGTGCGGGCGAAATTTTCTAACCCACCGCGCAACGGCTCCGGGTTAGGGCCTTGGTTGGCTCGGCTCCGGTCCGGGGTCGTGACACATACCTACACTAGTTATGTCTTGAAATTGGGACCGACCATTAAGGTAACCCAATTTGGGGTGTGACAGTTGTCCTATAGGATAGACCTGCGGCCCACACATGAGGCCCAAGACATGTAGGAATCTTTACTATTTCCCTAATAAATTGTTAGTGGCTTTCTAATTTTGTTTATAATGAGTTGTAAGAAGGATTAGCTTTCCAAATTCATTAGGATTTCTTATTTTATTTCCTAAGTTGGTTAATAGTTAGTTTCTCAGTTTGATTGGGTGATTTCAGGGGTGTAAATGGGTCGGTTCCGGTCGGTTCCAGGCCGGAGCCACAATAGAACCAGAACCGGACCCGTTTATGAGGGATTGTTCTGATTTCAACTCGGAACCTATTTCCTCATTCTGAAACCGGTTCTAGTTGGAGGATCGGGAATTGGTTCCAGTTTATCATAAGGAAAAAAAAAACCGCTGTCATTCGATTCTTTCAAACGAAGAAGATAAGCAATGATTCATACCTGATTAGTGTTGAAAAATCGATGAAGTTGGAGAACCCTTAAAATCCCCCATCCACTGTTGATCTTATCTTAGTCGTTGATTCAAAGCCCATGGTCTTCGTTGCCTAGAAAATCATAAGAGAGGGACGACGAGGGTGAGAGGAACACAGAACAGAGAGGACAAGGGAGAGAGCAAAGATTGAGAAGTATAGAGAGGCAAGAGCAGATGGTGAGGGAAAGAGCAGAGATCAAGAGGGAAATTAGAGGAGAGCGGAGCAAGAATTTATTTTTACCCTAGAACCTTTGAGGTCTCCCACTTCTAAATCTGGCCCTCCACACATCATGAACTAAAGCCAGAAGGGCCGTCACACCGGCATAGTCTCTGTCCAAATCCGCGAACAGGAGAGGAGAGACAAGAGGGAGATAGAGAAGAGAGAATAAGGAACTCGGAAGAGATGAAGTTTTTTTTTTGTTTTTTTTTTTAATTTTGTTTTACAAACCCAAGGGGTCGAGCATTTAAAAATTAAAAGTCATTGCAAAAGGACCGGACCCCGGGTCGGGACTATTGTGGTTCTGGAATAGGACAGGACCTGTTTAGCTACCGGGTCCAAAAAGAAAAGAGGTTCCAAACCCATTTTTTAATGGGTCAGAATGCAGGAAGTGGATGTAAGCAGCAAAGGCGATTGTGTCTTTGTCAATATGTCTACCCGATTGCATCGGGCATCAGATCGCGTCGTCGATCTTTTCTTTCCTTCTTATCCTCTGTCTGTCCAATTGCATCATCATCGTTCTTCTTCTCCCGCTTTCATTTCCCTCCTCCTTTTCCCTCTTTTCCTTTCCCTCCTCTCCCCTTCTCAATTCTTCTGTTCATATGACATGCCCTTTTCGCAAGAACCCCTTTAAACACTGGGCTTAATGTGATTCATGGCCTCCACCTTGGGGCCATCTAACTTAAAATAATGACCATGGATCAAACTCCTCGGGCCCCTTTTATTATTAATAGACTAAGGTGACATTCATGATCCCCACTATGGGGCCCACTTATATATATATAGGGGTCAACTCTCCTAAGCTCGAGCTTAGGATAAGGTAAGCTCAAGTGTGTGGTGAGGCCTACCTGGGGACCCACATGGGATGAGGGGGATTTCAAGGACTCCCTGAGATCTTCCTCTCTGAAAAAATCAGCCCCAACCGTGATTTCTATCATCTTCATATGGGCCCAAAAGTTTAATGGTCAATAGTCCACTCGGATTGATACATAGTCGGTCCAACGGTCCAGTAAATTCAGATCTAACCGAAAGTTGGTGAACATGTGCAATTTAGAAGGGTCGTGTGCTTAGTCCATTTGGATGGACCAAAGGTGGGCCCCACAAGCATTGAGCTTACGCGATTTCGTACTAAGCTCGAGCTTCTCTCTCTCTCTCTCTCTCTCTCTCTCTCTCTCTCTCTCTCTCTCTCTCTCTCTCTCTCTCACACACACACACACGCACAAGAGAAATGCTCCTATACAAGCTTCCCTTACGGTCTTACGGTGGCTCACTAGAGACGCGACAAATCATGAAACAAGGGGGGATCGAAAGATCCAAGTGGGGCCAACCTAGATATCAAATTTGAAGTCAATCTAAAATCTCTAACCCATTCATCTTTGGTCCACAAGTTTAATGGCTTTATATAAAATAATAAAATCAACCATTCATCAAACGGTTCACTCTAATCGGATGTATCAAAACCCGGTGGCACCTGTGTAAATAGGAGGAGTGAGTTTGAATGGTCCGCTAGGATGAACCAGTAGTATGCTCCACTAGGTAGCTTGTACCGTAAGACCGAAAGGGAAGCTTGTACATGAGCATCTCTCTCTCTCTCTCTCTCTCTCTGTGTGTACATATATATGAGCAAGGCTCTCCTAAGCTCGAGCTTAGGATAAAATTTCGTAAACTCATGCTTGTGGGGCCCACCTTTGGTTCATCCAAATGGACCAAACACATGAGCCCCCTAAATTGCACATGTCCACCAACTTTCGGTCAAATCCGAATTTACTGGATTGTTTGATCGATTATGTATCAATCTGAATGGACTATTGACCATTAAACTTTTGGGCTCGTATGGAGATGATAGAAATCATGGTTGGGGCTGATTTTTTGCAGAGATGAGGCTCCGTGGGAGTCCTTTAAATCCCAATCCCCCCCCCCCCCCCCCCCCCCCCCCCCCCACCCCCCAACCCCCATCCCCATGTGGGTCCCCAAGTGGGCCCCACCACGCACTTGAGCTTATCCTACATATATATAAGCCCAAATTTCACTAAAAAAACAGATATGGCAAATGGTGCCTATCCAAATTTTACTCTAATAGGAATAATAGTGCCCAAGTCAATTTTCACTCTACTATGAAATAGGACCTTAACTAAATTTCACTCTAATGAGAACCGGCCCTAACCAATTCAACTTTAATGGGAAATAGGGCTTTAATTACATTTCACTCTAATGTGGAATAGGGCCCTACCCAAATTTCAATCTAATACGAAATAGAACCCAAGTCAAATTTCATTATAAATAGGAAATAGGACCATATGCAAATTCTAATTTAATAGGAAATGGGTTATAGCCGTATTTCACTCTAAAAGAAAAATAAGCACCTAGCCAAATTTCACTGTAATAGAAAATAAGGACCTAGCCAAAATTAACTCTAATAGGAAATAGGACCCAACCCAACTTTAATCTAATGATAAAAAGGAATGGGTCAGGACCAAGTTTCACTATAATAGAAAATAGGGCCCTATTCAAATTAGTAAAGTTGACCAACATGATACATGTACAAAAATAGATCACTACTATTATTTTCTAATCATACAGCAATACAAGACCTCATGTTATGAGAGGACCGCTATGCCCCCCCTCCCCCTTTTATTATCTTGGTTATTTTTGCTATAAAAAAAACCATATATTTTAGCATTTTCCAATATTTTGGATTTTCTGAATTTTTTCAGATTTTTTTTACGACTTTTTCGAATCACCGGCGGCAGGCCACTGTGCATGCCGCTACCGCTATTTTTATCCTTGGTCGGAACCTTCGGGTAATGAGATAATCGGGTAGTCATTTACATCTCTAGTCAACTTAACCCCTAATTCTTCCCTTTTCTTATTTATATGCATATTGTAGAGATGGACTTCAAAGTTGATGTTTAATAGAATGGTGGGTTTTATCCCTTGGAGGTGCGTCTTCGCGTGTGAAAGTATCTGCAAAAAGCTATTATGGAGCTTTGGCACTTTTCCACGCAAGCCCTAACGCTGATATTAGGTTGGTTACCTAGAAGAGTTCCTAGGCATCATGTGTCGAACTTCTGGGGAATCATTTCAAGTTTGAGGAAGAGTCTAATGTCAGAGGCTTAGTTTTTAGGAAAGTGTGGGTTTCAAACTTGGGGAGGGTGAGTCCTTTTTGGTTTGATGATGGGTGTGGGCATAGTCCTTTGTGCAGTCTATTTATAGAGTATTTCAAAGTTGTGCAGTAGAAATTGGAGAAAGTGCTCAAATTTAGCCAAGTTTAAAGTCAACCAAGTTAAAATATTGGCGTGGAATGGCTTGAATATGTGTAGGAATTCTTCGGAGAAAATAGATTTGGATTCAAATTTCCTAAATATTTCATCTTAAATGATTCTTTCTAGTTTCAAAGAGCAAAAAAGGAACTTTTGGCCCTTTACATGGTACTGACTTGCTTTTTTGGAAGCCCCTAGAAAACCCTAATGATGGGGTTCAGAAAAAAATACCAAAAAAATGAGTTTGAAATTAACAATAAATTGTCTAAAAGCTACAATGCTGAATCCAACACACCTGATCTACTTCAAATGATACACCAAGCTTTTGAAAGCACGAGATGACAGCTTTAGCAGTACCAGATGTGTCCAATTTGCTTGCTTGATGCGATTCTATCACCTTAAGGTTTGAAAATACACTCAATGTATCAAGTTACATCTCCAGACCATAAAGAAAATAGCAAATTAAGGAATAGCTTAGTATAATATGTAAGGTCACAAGAAATGCAATATGCAGTCTCAGAATTCAGAGGTAGATTACAACAATACAAGGCAATGCATAACAAATTGACAAGCATCTAATTTATCATATTCCCAAGAAAAAAAAAAGTGATAGATTTCATACATGAAACATCTTTTATTAAAATTCCCAAGTAAATAGCTGTTAACCATTAAAAGACTACCATTAGTTTCAATATAAGGGCATTACCTATTTTGAAAAACAGCAACCATGATGTCAAAATAAGTTATGGTTGTTAATCACACAGGCATTATCAATTGCATATCACAGCAAAATGACCCTTCTCAGTCACAAGAGTCATAACAGCATAATGGTATCATTCCAAACATGATATCTTTAGTGCTAAGCATTTTCTTAATTATAGTTATTAATGATAATTAT
The DNA here is from genome assembly GCA_038049695.1 of Cinnamomum chago. Classification (NCBI taxonomy): domain Eukaryota; kingdom Viridiplantae; phylum Streptophyta; class Magnoliopsida; order Laurales; family Lauraceae; genus Cinnamomum; species Cinnamomum chago. The sequence continues at coordinate 46,474,216 of CP142454.1, forward strand.
TTACTAACATTCAAGAAAAATCTTAAAAAGCACTAACAAATGCAGATCTGGCGTTTTGGAGGGCCAGATAAAAAGGCCCATGACCAAGCAAGGCCCAGCCCAGACCCACAAGTATTCAATAACCCCACTTGATTTGCAATTTATGGGGACCCTAAATTAACTTCATCATATGTTTATTCTGTAATCTTTTATGAGTCATAATTATTGTTGAAAGCTTACTTGGAAGGTTTCTTAATAGTGTTCTAAGTCAACCAAAAGTCTTGCTGCAGCAGGACAGTCGAAATGAACATTGCTTTTATTTTTCATTTGTTGTGCAAAACTAGAGTCTAGTGGCAGACTACTCTTGAAAATGAACTCTCAAGTTTCATTTTGCAGCAAAGTGGGGCAAAAAAGGCTGTGTTGACCATCATGAACAAATTTGATTCTATTTGAAAACTTGCTTTCTTTTTTGGTTGGGGATGATTCCATGCAGGTTTGATGGTGAAGATGCCTCCAAGGCCACCCTTCCTAAGATCTACATGCAGAGGAAGCCTGGAAAAGGATTTAGAGGCCCAATCCTGTATCAACTACATAAAAATACAGTTGAACAAAATCAACTAGGCCACTCATCAAAGAACAATGAAGACCTATTGGTACAATTACCTGCAAAGCCTATCAGCCTCAACAACTATCACTAGTAGTACTAATCCTAGATTACAACCAAGAGTAATTTTATTTTGGAACAACTTTAAAATCTTATATAAAAGGAAACATAACATATGATGAGCATCTACTATCCCAAAGAAGAGCAATGAAACATAACCTGATAGGCTTATATTATAGTGCAAGGAGCTAAAGAAGAGACCTCCAGAGAATAGCCTGAAAAGGCTCCAGGAAACTCCTTGGCCATGTTTTCCATAGTTGCGAGAAATGCAACAACCTTAACCAACAAAAAGGTGTAGGTGCAAGTATTAACTCAATAAAGCACTGCATCAGAGAAGGATCAGTACAACTCTACAATTTCAACCAAACTGCAAGAGTGTTGTTTCAAGCACCTGCTTTCCCATCTGGGGCGATATTACTGCACAAACTTTTGCATCTTCAACTGTTTTAAACAACCTCTCCCTATCTCCACCGGTAGTACCCATGACAAATGGCACACCAATTTTGCAGTAAAGTTCAGCATTTTCTATTTAATGAAAGTAAAATAAAATCACAATTAAAAGTGGCTAAAACTCCATGACAAGAAAGGAAGTCATGAATAAGTGGTAAGCATATGGAATATTAATTTATACATTTTTTATATCGCAATTGGAAGAAATATAAGTATAAATGAGCTCAACTTTCTTGTACTAACTGATATACTTACATAAAAACATAAACTTCAATGAATTATATAAACAAATTACCATTATGAATGAACTCTTTCATTTTCTAATTTATATGGTTACATGTGAACTTTTAGTTTTAGTATGTCAACATAAAAAGGTTACCAAAATGATCTTTTTCTATTAGCAAAACTTAGTGTGCATGAGAATATTGTAGGTTGTATGAGTTTAATTAGTTTAGTTGTCAATTCCATTCTGCTCCACACTACAGTTTTCCTGCTGAAATGAAATGGTTTGATATTTCAGTCATTTTGATGCTCTGTTTCAATCAAAACACGTGAACAGCTAAAACATTTTTTTTAAATAAAAACTGAAAGCAAATCCAAAATAGGAAGAAAACTATACAACACATGACAGCATATAAATCACAAATATTTAGAGATGCAATCTGGGGCATCCAGACAGGTTATGGGTTCAAACCTCATCAACCACTCATTTTCTTTTTCCTTTTTTTTAGGACCCCAAATTCATGATCCGAGCTGTCCACCTTCTATATAGGGCAAAGAAACCCTAAGAACGATTGATTTCACTTCTTAAAATCTTCACGGCTTTTGAGAAGTTTGTGAAAAACAACCAAAAAATCCCATCCTATAGATCTAACTTTTTGCACTTCTGTGGACCCCAATTCATGATCCCAACAGTTCAATATTTGTCATATAAATGATAAGCATCATGATGTTTCTTTTCATATCTAAAATCTTCATCAATTTTGAGAAATTGGTGAAAAATCCAAAAAAAAAAAAAAAAGGAAAAATCTAAAACCATTCTATGTACTCATTTACTCATGTGAAAACGGTGCTTTTGACAAACATGGTAATGCGTTTCCTGTGTAACATTTGTATATGTAATATTTACATATGTAAAACCCATTTTCCCATCCCATGCATAAAAGAAACGACCCCTAAACAAATTGGGAAGAAACACAGTTAACAACTTGAGGCATGGATTGCATCGATAGAATAATTTACCGAAAAAAAATTTCGGAAAATAGTATTTGTATCTCAGATTTCTTTAGATTTCGGGGTTTGTAAAGGGTGAAGTGGGGGGAAAAGAAGGGTTAAAATTTTAAAGTTGTTGTGAACCTCATATCGGCTACAGAGTTTTAAAATCTTCAACTTCAAATATACCTTCTCAGAAGAGGATGATGAATTAAATAAATAACTAAATAAAACAAAAAAAAAAATGCTTTTAGAAGATGAGCGTTCAGTCACTTTCATTTGAAACAATTAAAATAGATAAAAATGGCCAAGGGGGGCAGAACTGGAACCAATTTCAATTTGGTCCATTTTGGTTTCAATTTTAGTACCAAAACATTTTGTTTCAGTCACTTTGATCCTAAATGGGATGAATTGACAACTCAGGTGATGGAAGGTAGAGTCATTAAAGGGCACAAAGTAATATGGAGAGCGTCCACAATCCACATGCCATGCACCATCACTCATAGTCGTCAAAAAACAGGTGATCTGCCTAGGAAAAGTGTAAAAAGAGGATAAGATTTTCTTTTGCAAGCCTGAATATTAGTTCTCTTTCACAAAAATTAGGATAATTAACATTAATATTTTCAACTATATACTTTTTGTTCTTGTAATCTCTCTAATAGGAATGAGATTCCTTCACTCACCCATTCTCAGTTCCATGTTAACATGGTATAGATGCCAGATTTATATAAAAATATATATAGGGAGATGCTCCTATTTGAGATGCTCTCACCTTACTATGAGAGATAAGGTAGGGGCTCTCACATCCATATCCAATGCCAACAACTTAAATGTGAGGGCTCCTGATGCAGCAGCATTATACAATCGTTTGGGCAAGAAGCGTGGTCCACATGTGGGACCCATACCATTCTGATTTGTTAATTGTTAGTAGTTTCTAATTTTATTTAAGAAGTTGTATTTAGGATTAGTTTCTAATTTAGATAGGATTATTATTTGATTTCCTAGTTTGATTAGGACTGATTTCTTAGCCCCTAAGTTTCTTTTATTATATATACAGCATTGTAGAGATTGGTAATCTCAAATATTAGAATTGAGTTAATAAAATTCCCTGTGTGGATTTTTCGTTGGAGATTGTTGCTTCTTCGAGTGATTGTTCTTTGGAACCCTAATTGTGCTCCAGTACTTGCATCCTAACCCTAGGATTGCATCAATTGGTATAAAAGCCGAACAATCCTCGATCGTCGGCGTGTTACCCTCTATCCCCATCACTACCTTCGTCCATCCTTCTCATCCCCTCCCCTTTCACCCCGCTGCCCAGAACCACCTCCCAACACTTCCGCCTATACCTCAAAACCAGCCAAAAAAAAAAAAAATCAGTCCGATCGTTCCATCGCCCCGGCTCCTGCAAAACCTGCTACTAATCAATTCTAAGCCCTTCGGCCAATACCCCAAACAGCTGAACTCTATCCATGACCACCCCAACTCCGAAAATCCACTTCACAGAACCGCTACCCTCAAACCCTCCCTGTCGTCCCTGCCAAAGTCCAGAACCCATCTTGACTTTTCCAATCACCCACTCCAAGCCCGTCGACCTTCCACTCCCGAGATACCCCGGTGAACCAAAAAAAAAAAAGAAGAGCGAAAGAAAAAGAGAAAAGAGTAGAGAAAGCGTAATTTGCACCGTTGTCACCATCGCTTGCCCGTCGTCGCATCGAGTCCTCCTCGACGCCAGAGCTCTCGTCGTCCCCACTACCTCCATCGCGCTTCTCTTCTTCTTTAAGTTTTTTGTCCTCCATCGGAACAATAGGGCTACAGCCCCTTTTTCTTCATCCTCGACACGAATCACAAGTCAGACGATATTTTGGGCCTTTTTTTTGTCCGGGTCAGTTTAGGTCAGATCCGGCCCATTAAAGAAGCCCACAAGTAGCAAGTTTGGGCCTGATTTATACATTTGGGTTAGTTTCAACATGTTTAAAGAGGAAAGCCAGTCTGCATATCTATATCACTACTTGGCTCAGTCTGCAGTAGTCATCCAACCCTTGGCCGAATCAGCGGCTAAAACTTTTGTTTGTGATACCGGGCTCATCCACCGTCCGATTTCAGATCCGTTTTCGCCAGCGTGATCATGGAACGCAGATCTACACATCAGGTCAGTCAAAAGTTTTTAAATTTGCATTAAACAAAGATGCCTCCCAAGAAGCAGGTTGACGCGAAATCTTCCTCCCATAATGATGAAGATCTGGAGGGAACCGTTGCACAATTATCGGTAATGATGGTTCAAATGCAAGACACTCTTGCAAGGATTGAAACCCGATTAACCAATTTGGAAACAAATCGGCGTGAAGATAATCATCGGGATGATGGATGACATAATCGAAATCAACGAGATCCACATGTAGTAAATGTTGATCGAGATTTGGGTATTAAACTTGTGATTCCCAAATATGATTGGTTAGTGTGTGTTGAAAATATTTCTCTCGGAACTCATTAACATTCTTCCATTGAAGAAAAGAACAAACCAAACTAAACCAATCTTTATTAGTTGGATTCGATCGGTCAGAGATCCCTATCCTTATTAGTAATATTAATTAGTTGCTTAATAGGATTGCTTTCTAAATTCTATTTTAAGTAGGATTAAGTATTTTACTATTTTCAATGTCCTAATTAGTTTAGAAATAGTGTCTTCTATATATACAGAAGAATCTCTTGTGATTTGTTATGCATATTCAATTAATAAAGACTATCGTGAGTTTTCCCCATGAGTTCATGGCTGAGTGTTTTTTTGTGCAGAATCCCTTTGTTGGATTCGATCAACCTCATCTGAGAGGTTGGTATATTTGAACGAAGGTCCGCGTCTGTACCAGATTGGTATCAGAGAGTTTCTCGCTGAAAATGCAATCGAGTGTCTCTCTTGACTAAGAACACCTCCAATGCCGACATTTGATGCATCACAAGCAATTTCGAAGACCTTGTTAAAATTTGGAATTTGTAAAACTGGTGCCTCTGTGATATTACGCTTTATTTCTTCAAAGGCTCTAGTGGCAGAACTAGTCCACTTAAATTCACCTTTCTTCATGCATTCTATGATAGGAGCCATGATATTGCTGAAGTTTCGAATGAATCTCTTATAAAAGTTTGCAAGACCATGAAAGCTTCGAACTTCAGTGAGTGTAGTAGGAATGGGCCAATCCAGAATTGCTTTGACCTTCTTAGGGTCCATTTTAATTCCTTGTGCCGACACAACATATCCCAAAAAGATAACAGAATCACTCAGAAAAGTGCACTTCTTGAGATTAATATACAAAACGCTCCCGGCGAAGGAGTTGGCAAATTGCATCCAGATGTTGAAGATGTTCTGCTTTTGTCCTACTATAGATTAGTATATCGTCGAAGTAAACGACAACAAACTTTCCAATATAAGGCTGCAATAACTGTGTCATGACCTGCATAAAAGTACTAGGTGCATTGGTGAGCTCGAAGGGCATAACCAACCATTCATAAAGACCATCTTTGATCTTAAATGCAGTCTTCCACTCATCACCTGGCCTTACACGGATTTGATGATAACCACTTCGCAGATCAATTTTAGAGAAAATACATGCACCAGTCATCAAATCTAGCACGGATTTGATGATAACCACTTCGCAGATCAATTTTAGAGAAAATACATGCACCAGTCATCAAATCTAGCATATCATCTAACATGGGGATTGGGAAGCGGTACTTTACCGTGATTTTATTGATTACACGACTGTCCACGCACGTACGCCAACTTCCGTCTTTCTTTAGGGTGAGAAGTGCAGCTACTCCACAGGGACTGAGGCTTTCCCTGATATATCCCTTTTATAAAAGGTCATCAACTTGCCCTCTTAATTCTATATGCTCCATAGGACTCATCCGGTATGCAGGCAAATTTGGTAACGAAGCGCCGGGTACAAGATCAATGGCATGCTGGATGTCACGTAATGAAGGTAGCTCCTTAGGCAGCTCATCTAGAACTAGATCAACAAATTTCTTTAGAAGTGGTTCTACTTCTTGTGGGACAGATGTAGTAGGAGATTCCTCTGGAACTTGCCTAGCAATCAATGCATACATGACGCCATTTTCTTTGCTTTCATCTTCAAACTTCCTCATAGTCAAAATAGGAATTGTTGGAGCTGTATCTAATGTGGATGAAGATATAGCGAGCAATGGAAGCAACCTGATCTTGATTCCTTTCCAGTTGAAAGCATAAGTATTGTGCTCATGATCTGTAATGACCTTAAGTTTCTGTAGCCATGGTCATCCGAAGAGAATGTGTAACGTTCATTGGAATAACGTCACAACGAATTGTATCTTCATAATTACCGACTCTGAATGGGACTACACATTGCTTACGGACAGGAATGGAGAATTGTTGACCCATGCAACTTTATAAGGTCTTGGATGTTTCTCGGTTGGTAGCTTAAGTTTCTCTACTGCTTCTTGAGAGATAACATTTATTGAGTTGCCACCATCAATGATCATGTTAGAAGACTTGCCCTTGCAATTGACTCTTGACCGGAAAATGGATGCATGATTCCAGTCTTCATTTTCTTCCTTTGAATCAGCTACTAGGAGACAACGATCAAGAAAAAGTAGTGGGGTGCCGTCATCAACTGTTGTATCTTGCAATTGATCTTCGATGGTTTCATATTGAGGCTCTGCATTGAACGGCTCTGCTTCTATTTCCTGATCATACTGTTCATCATCTTCTGGCTCATTAGTAGCATATAAATTTCTATGTGGACACTCGGCTGCATAATGTCCCTTTTGTTTGCAGGCATGACAAACAATTTCTCTCTTATCTATTCTGCTGCGGGCACGGTTATCATTCTGATTCTGCTGCACCCGCTGATTTTGCTGTGGCAAAGCTTGCCTCTGCTGAATGGCTTGTTGTGGCCTCTGTGGTGTTTGCTGGTGTAAAGATACAGGTCAGCTCGACCCATGAATTGGGTCAGCCCACAAATCAAATCTTTGTATGAGTTGTAAACAGATACTAGTTGCCTTAACAATACCTGTAATTATGTAATTAGAATCTCTAATCTAGGAAACACTGTATTATATATTGCTTCATCATCAATACAAGAAATACGATTGTCTCTTGCAAACTATCTCTTCCTTGCATGCTTCTAGTAAAGATTCTAGTTTGGTTCTGATTATCTCACATGGTATCAGAGCCTATCGATCTGTTCATTCAAGCATAAGAGGAGCCCTGATCAACTGATAGGAGAATACAGTATTCGGCTATGAGAAGCTCTGCACTACTGTGATCAAAGGTGGCCCATCTATTGATGATCATTCTGCATCAGAGAAATCTCCCCATTCTCGTTGTCCATTTATCCTAGGAATTCTGCACATTTTTTCGAGATTTTCTGATCAGCTGAGGTAGGCCATTCTCTCCAATCTGCACTTGTCTCCTTTGTGCAAATAGTTTTCATCAAGACCATTCAAAATTTTGGTTTCCCAAGCTTTCTTCATTATTCCACTTGGAGAAGTTTCGGATTTTTTAGGCAAAGATCACTGTGTGATCTAATCTTCCCCTTGATCATCCAGTGGGGCCCACAAACCAGATCTGTGCCTAGATTCAAGGTCGCCTGGCACCTTTTTTCTAGATTTTTTGGATCTTTTGCTCCCTGTGCCTGTGATCTGCCATCTGATCATTCAGTGGGGCCCATAGCACTCATCTATGCTCACTTTCAAGTAAACTGGACCTATTTATTGGAATTTCTTCAAGATCTGTTTAGTTCTTGTGGCTGGATTTCAATTCTGACTTGGCTTTGGGGCCGGATTTCACATAAATTCCGTCTGTAAGCTCTTTGTATTGCTCCAATGTCTTCTAATAGAACTGTTTCGGGTATTACTGTCCAACTTGATGGCACAAATTATCCCTATTGGTCCCATCTCATGCAAAATTTCCTAAAAGGTCAAAAACTTTGGAAATATATTGCTACACAGATCCCTACACCAGATAGTAAGGATGCTACGTTTGAGGAATGGGAAGCTTCCGTTGGGAAGATCAATTCTTGGATTGCAAATTATGTCACTCCATCCATTGGGAATCAACTGGCTAAATTTAGCTATATCCTAAGGATGCTTGGGACTATTTAGCAAAGTTATATACTCAATCTAATGCTGCTCGCCGGTATCAGTTAGAATGGGAAATTAAAAATGCAGACCAAGGAAATGACTCTATTCATGACTTCTTTATCAAAATGACTGCCTTATGGGATCATCTGACTATAATGGAACCCACTTTTGCAACAACTGAGGATGCCCACACCTTTGAGGTCTATAGGCAGCAGACTCGCCTGGTTCAGCTTCTTATGGCTCTTCGCCCAGATTTTGAGCATGTTCGTGGTCTCTTATTACATCGATCCCCACTGCCTTCTGTTGATATGGCACTCTCAGAACTTCTGGCAGAAGAACAAACTCAGCTTTCTCTTACAAAGAAGAAACATGTGGAACCTACCCATGTTCTGTCCACAAATGTTAGTACCCCTCAAACCGATCGATCTTTTCCTCCTGGTACTAATGACTTTTGCAATTATTGTAAGAAGAAAGGCCACTAGAAACGGGACTGCCCAACCAGACCTCAACGGACAAATACCAAGAACAAACAATCTGGTCAACAGCCCAATCGTGGTCCCATGCCATCTTATTCTCAGCGATCCTATGCTGCCAATGTTACTGCGGATGACAGTTTTGTGCCCCCGCAAATGGATCTTACATCTCAGATCTAGGCTATGGTTGATGAGCGCATGCAACAGTTGTTTCTAGCTTCCTCCACTGGTTCTGCTTCTCCGATGCCCACTACCTACTCAGCCTCTGGTTCTGCTATGACCATTTCTGGTCCTTCAGGTACACATGATACTGCATGGATTTTTTATTCTGGTGCTTCCTATCATATGACAAATGATGCTTCCAAACTTCATCATTGTTATACTCCTGCTAGCTCTATCACCATCCATACAGCAGATGCCACTCCTCTTTCAGTCTCCCTTATTGGCTTCGTTTCCAATAAGTTGCTCTCTCTCACTAATGTTGTGTGTTCCCCACCTCTCAATCAATTTAATCTTTGTTAGTCAACTGACTTCTTCTGGATTTGTTGTCTCATTTTCTTCCACTGGATGTTTTGTGCAGGATCCGCGCACCGGGAGACAGATTGGGACTAGCCTTAGGTCAGGAGGACTTTACTATCTCCGCTCACTGCACCTTCCATCATCAAGCATCTCCTCAGTCGCCCTTGTTTCCTCTACATCACCTTTTGCTCTTTGGCACTCTCGTTTAGGCCATTTATCCTTCAATAAAATGAAGATTTTATTTAGTAGTGGTGCTTTTGGTAACATTTCTGTATCAAATATTTCTACTTGTTTTGGTTGCCAATTTGGCAAACAAAATGCATTTCCTTATAATAAGAGTACTTCTTCTACTACTGCTCCTTTTGCTTTGGTGCATTCTGATGTCTGGGGACCTGCCTCTCAACCAACGAAAGGTGGTTCCATTTATTATGTTTTGTTTATTGATGATTTCACCAGATATACATGGTTGTATTTGATGAAGAATCACTCTGAGTTATATAACATCTACACTGCTTTCTCTACCATGGTTTCCACTCAATTTGACACAAGAATTAAAATATTCAGATCCGACTCCGGGGGAGAATACTTGTCCCACAAATTTCGTTCTTACCTAACCAGTCAAGGGACAATAGCGCAATTATCCTGTCCTGCCACACCACAGCAAAATGAAGTGGCAGAACGGAAACACAGACATATCCTTGAGACTGCCAGATCCATGATTCATTCTTCACATGTTCCTCTACAATTCTGGGGAGAAGCAGTCCTGACTGCCACTTATCTGATTAACAGAACACCATCTATTGTCTTATCTGGCACATCTCCGTATGAAAAATTGTTCTCCTGCAAACCTGACTTGTCCCATCTCAAAGTATTTGGCTGTACCTATTTTGTTCTGTTACATGATAATGAGAGAACCAAACTTGCTCCCAAGTCCACTGTCTATGTTTTCTTAGGGTATGGCATCGAACAAAAAGGATATCGATGCTATGATCCAAAAACCAATAAGTTACGGGTCTCTCGAAATGTCACATTCTTGGAGCATATACCTTTCTATACATTACCCATTGCATCCTCTTCTCCTGAGCAACCTAGGGTCTATCCTCTTGACCCATTTCCGGATCTATTTCCCTCTGATACCCCTTCTCCTCCCTCTAATACCCCTTCTCCCCCACCCCTGCAGGTATATCATCGTCGGCCCAAAATCCCCTCTGCTCTTTCAGACTATGCATCCCCACCTCCTGCTTCTGACCCTAGGCCTCTCTCCTCTGCTCCAGATGTGCAAGATCCTCCTCAATCTCGAAGGTATCCCTTGCGCACCAAACTCCCTCCCTCCAGATTTAGCTTTGTTTGTACTAATCATTTTTCTCCATCATATAAATCTTTCCTTGCAACAATTCATACTTTGGCAGAACCACAATCCTATAAGGAAGCAATTACTCATCCACACTGGAGATCTGCCATAGCAAAAGAACTTGCGACTCTACAGAAAACTCAAACATGGGATCTTGTTCCTCTTCCCTCAGGAAAACGGGCTATTGGCTGCAAATGGATATTTAAGATCAAGACCAAATCTGATGGATCTGTTGATCGATACAAGGCTTACTTGGTTGCCAAAGGCTACACACAAGAATATTGGATCGATTATGAGGAGACCTTTGCTCCAGTTGCTAAGATGACAACTGTCCGTACTTTTATCTCTGTTGCAGCTGTTAGACGTTGGCCACTCTATCAGCTTGATGTCAAGAATGCATTCTTGAATGGATTCCTTCAGGAAGAAATCTATATGCATCCTCCCCCAGGCGTCGCAAGACCTCCTCATTATGTCTGTCGACTCAAACGTGCCTTGTATGGTCTCAAACAAGCCCCTCGTGCTTGGTTTGAACGGTTTAGCACAAGTATTATCAGCATTGGTTATACTCAAAGTGCTCATGATTCCGCACTATTTACTCGCTATTCGCGATCTGGATGTGTCTTCCTGTTACTCTATGTCGATGATATGATTATCACTGGCAACGACGCTGCTGTCTTGCTTATCTTGAGATACTTACAAGGAAGTTCCAACCACGCCCTCCTTCTTTCCTCAAATCACAATCTTACTCTGCATGGTTATTCTGATTCTGACTGGGCAGGAGATGTCAATGATCGTCGCTCCACCACTGGTTTTGCCATTTTTCTTGGCTCCTCTTATCTCTTGGAAGAGCAAGAAACAAGACGTTGTCTCCAGATCATCCACTGAGGCTGAATATCGTGTTGTTACTTGTATCTCACACTACTACTGAAATTATTTGGCTTCACTGGTTACTTCAGGATTTAGGAGTTCTAGCTCCTAAATCTACCTCTCTTTACGGACAGTGAAAGTGCACGGAAACTAGCCACAAATGATGTTTTTCATGAACGAAACAAACATCTTGAAGTTGACTGTCATTTCATTCGTCAACATGTTCGGAGTGGTACTATCAAGGTCATCCAAATTTCATCAGCTGCACAGGTAGCAGATTTTTTCACCAAATGCCACTCCACCTCTCGTTTTTCAGAGCTAGTTTCCAAGCTTTCGATGGTCACATTCTCCCATCCAAAGCTTGAGAGGGGGTGTAAAGATACAGGTCAGCTCGACCCATGAATTGGGTCAACCCACAAATCAAATCTTTGTATGAGTTGTAAACTGATACTAGTTGCCTTAACAATACCTGTAATTATGTAATTAGAATCTCTAATCTAGGAAACACTGTATTATATATTGTTTCATCGTCAATACAAGAAATACGATATTCTCTGGCAAACTATCTCTTCCTTGCATGCTTCTAGTAAAGATTCTAGTTTGGTTCTGATTATCTCACAACTGGAATGGTTTAGGAGGAGGGCGAAAACCTTGCGTCTGAGTACGGTTAAAAGTAGGTTCAGGTCCTCTTCTAGTGGAAGACTCCCTGACTTGAAAAGTGTTGCGTCTCCGCAACTAAAGTTCATGCTGAGCTTTCCGGGCTTTACAAAATACCTCATCAACTCTGGTGTAATCAAACATAGCAACTTCCCGTCTGATGTCATTGTGCAATCCATCCCGAAATCTAGTGATAGTGAGACGATCATCTGTTTTCAAATTACAACGAACAATATATTCGTGAAACTTGTTTGTATATTCTTCCGCATATAGATTGCCTTGCTAGAGAGTAAGATACTCTTGGTGCAGTGTGTCCATGTAATCAAAAGGAAGGAAATTGCTCTTGAGCCTTTCTTTCATGTTGAACCATCTAGTAATGGGTTGTCCCAAAGCAAGTTCATTATTTTCAACACCAGACCACCAGATTCTAGCAGGACCCTTGAGTTTAACCTTCGTAAAGGCTATCCACTGTTCATCATTCATGTTATACCAAGCAAAATAATCTTCCAGGGAATTAAGCCAATCAACAAAAACTTTCGGACTAACATATCCAGAGAAATCAGCCACATCAATTTTAACTTTCTTTGTGATACCATCAATGCGGTGTGCAACCATGGGACCCTGGGTGTCTCGTTCAGCGATGAGACGCTGTACAAAGTCACGGATAGATTCGCGTTGCTCATTCCTTTCTGTTTGGATGGGTGTGATTAATTGTGAGGTAGTGGAAGACCCTTCCTTTGCAACCAATTGTGTACTTTGCAATTCAATAAGGGCGGTCTCTATTGTGTGTAGACGATCTATTACTTCGTCCATATCTTGGCCCAGTTTGAATAATTGTTCAACCCGTTCCTTGTTCGTGAGCCAATGACTCAGATTGTCACCTCTTCTTGGCATGGCTGGAAAAAGTTTTTTTTTTTTTCAAGTGGGTTGGGTCAGGTTTGGACCCAAAACTCAGGCCCAGTTCAATGCTCAGACAGAGCACATGTGAACAAAGGGGGGGAAAAATCTCTTCTCCTCGGGCTCTGTGCGCAGAAAAATAGAGGGAGAGGCGTCTGTTTACCTTCGACTTAAAGGAGAGGAAGGAGAGGAAGAGGCTAATGGCTGGCTGCTGGCGATGAAGATGGAGTTGCAGCGAATGTGGAGATCAACGGTGCTGTTGTGTGCTCGTCGTCGGTGCAAGGTATGCTCCCAACTCAGGGCTCCTCTTCTCTCTTCTATGGCTCACTGCTCTCTGTTCTTTTTCTTTTTTTTTATCTTCTGCTGGGTGGGGTTTTGACGAGGCTGGAGGGACGAAGGGTCGTGTTTGATTGGGGTTTGGACGAGGCTGAATGGACGAAGGGGCGGCTAGGGTTTGGGTGTGGCAGTGGGTCGTGTCCTCTGGGATCGAGGTTTTGGTGGTGGTGACGAAGTGAGGTGGGGAGTTGTGGGAAGGGTTTTGTTTCAAACGAAGATGGGTGGCGGCAGGGATGTGAGGCGAGATGAGATGGCGGGGATGGGTTCTGTGCGCAGTGGTCTGGGTGGTTGATGGGTGGGATTTGGTAACGAAAGATGGGCGGAGGGGTTTTCTAGGTTTAGGGAATTAGGGTTTCAGGATTTAGTTTTGGGATTTGGGATTTGGGGGTAGCGAGAGGGCTTGCGAAGGTGGGAGGCTTCTGGATGTGGGGAGATGTGGGTTCAGAGTGTTTGGTCACTTCGGTGGGCTTGGGTTTAGGAGTTTGGGTGAGTTGGGAATGGTTTGGAATGTAGTAGAGGCTATCGATGGGGGTTAGAGGGTTTTTTTTTTTTTTTTTGTTTCTGCTACTTTTGTTTTTCCTCTGTTTTTTTACTCTGCTGCTTTCATTTTCCTTTTATTTTTTTTCTTTGCTCCTCACTTCTTCTATTCTCTCTTTCAGCCTTCTCTCTAACTTTTTTTTTTTTTTGGATGAAAAGCTTGGGAGTTGAGTTCATTAGAGGTGCAAGAAGGACGATGGGGTCGGTATTGTTGGGGATCGGTGAGGAGTTTGGGTGGAGGAAAGGTCTGTCGGGGCTGGTTTGTGAGAGATGGTGGAACGAAGATGGGTTTGGGACTATAGACGATGGTAATGAATAAATAGGATGATGACACAATGGATGGAAAGGAATGAAGTTCAGTGGTTACCTCAAATCGGAGATGTCGACCGCAATCCGGGATGGAATCTTCGCTCTGATACCAATTGACGCAGCCTAGATCCGCAAGCAGTGATGAAACGGGTATAAACAAGCCCTACGAGAGAGTTTGTCGAATCCTGGACGGATTCCAGTGAGGACCAACTCCGCAGAAGGGAATTAGCCGAATTCCTCTTGGAACTCATTAACATTCTTCCATTAAAGAGAAAGAACAAACCAAACCAAACCAGTCTTTATTAGTTGGATTCAATCAGTCAGAGATCCCTATCCTTATTAGTAATACTAATTAGTTGCTTCATAGGATTGCTTGCTAAATTCTATATTAAGTAGGATTAAGTATTTTACTATTGTTAATGTCCTGATTAGTTTAGAAATAGTGTCTTCTATATATACAGAAGAATCTCTTGTTATTTGTTATGCTTATTCAATTAATAAAGACTATCATGAGTTTTCCCCATGAGTTCATGGCTGTGAGTGTTTTTTTGTGTGGAATCCCTTTGTTGGATTCGATCAACCTCATCTGAGAGGTTGGTCTATTCGATCGAAGGGCCGGGGCTGCGCCAACAAGATATCCTCGCATTCAAGCATTTTGATAATGTTGATGAGATTATTCAGCATGCCCTCAAAACCGAGGGAATTGCAAATCATCAAGCCCAAAAACTTAATGTGGCTAAATGGGTTATGCAAAAGAATTCCTCCATTGCAGGTTTTAAACCATGTGCGTCATCGGAGAAAGTTTTCACCAAGCCCAAAGGTCAAAATAGACTCACATGCTTTAATTATAAACAACAAGGGCATCGTGCAGCAGAATGTCCAAAACGTATACACCTCATCGAGAATGAAAGTGATGTGACAGATACTCCAGAAGATCCTAAAGAGAATGACACAGAGGAGGTGGAGGATATTCTGCCTGAGGAGGGTCTTGAGTCTCTCCTGGTCATCCAAGAAACTACATCGACTACTGCGACGAAATGGCTGCGAGAAAATATTTTCCACTCAAGGAACAGCCACTGGTCATGAATGCATGGTAGTCATTGATGGAGGCAGTTATCAAAATATTATTTCCCAAGCTTTTGTGGATCGCTTACAGCTGAAAGTTCAGAAGCATCATCGTCCTTATTTTGCTAGATGGTTAATGACAGGTGATGAAGTGCAAGTCCGATATGACTGTCCAGTTACCTTTTCCATAGGTGCAGATTATACAGATACTGTGTGGTGCAATGTGATACCCATGGATAGTTGTGATATTTTGTTGGATCGTCCATGGATGTGTGACAACACATACACATTTATGCATGGTGCAAAGCAAGTCACACTCCGTCCTCTGAAGTCGACACCACCAAAGAAAGAGTCAAGTTCTCGTCTCACCAAATAAGCGCTTCACGTGCACACTATCTACAGAAGTAACATCAAGAAGAAGAGCCGAGTTCAAGGTCGAACTCTTTTCCAACCTAGGGAGAATGATGTAGCAGCATTATACAATCGTTTGAGCAAGAAGCGTGGTCCACATGTGGGACCCATACCATTCTGATTTGTTAATTGCTAGTAGTTTCTAATTTTATTAAGAAGTTGTATTTAGGATTAGTTTCTAATTTAGATAGGATTATTATTTGATTTCCTAGTTTGACTAGGATTGATTTCTTAGCCCCGAAGTTTCTTTTATTATATACACAGCATTGTAGAGATTGGTAATCTCAGAGATTAGAATTGAGTTAATAAAATTCCCTATGTGGATTTTTCGTTGGAGACTGTTTCTTCTTCAAGTGATTGTTCTTCGGAACCCTAATTGTGTTCCGGCACTTGCATCCTAACCCTATGATTGCATCAGCCCCCACCCCTATCTCTCATATAAGGTGAGAGATATCTCTCATAGGAGAAATATATATATATATATATATATGGGAGAAGCTCTTGTGAGTAACTCTCACGGTACTGCAGTACTGTGATAGTAAGGGGTGGGGGCCCTCACATTTAGGCTATTGGCATTGGATATGGATGTGAGGGCCCCCACCTTATCCGATGTCCAAGGAAAAAGACTTCTTGTTAAGCAAAAGAGCACTTCTCCTTCTTGACATAAAGCTGGCTATCGCGTAATATCTGGAAGACAGCTCGTAAGTGCTCCACGTGCTCTTCAAGCGTACCACTATAGACCACAATGTCATCAAGATATACCACCACAAACCGGTCCAAGTAGGGGTGGAACAACCGGTTCATCAGGGTGCAAAACGTTGCTGGGGCATTGGTCACCAGACACTCTAAGGCACCATATCGGGTGACACAAGTAGTCTTAGGTTTGTCGCCCTCCACGATCCGAACTTACATATAGGGAGATGCTCTCATGAGAGATAGGGTGGGGGCCCTCACATCCATATCCAATGCCAACAACTTAATTGTGAGGGCCCCCCACTTTATCTCTCATAGTAAAGTGAGAGACGCTCTCATAGGAGCATTACATATATATATGAGTTATCAGGTGCGCCCGATGCACATCTTGCGCACCAAGGGTAGGGCCTGATGGTCCATCTGAATGGACCACACACGCACAACCCCCTTGAATTTCACAAGTGGCCCTCCACCTTTGCACTTATCCAAAATACTGTACATTGTTGGATCAACTGCACACCCATCCGAATGGACTATATATCATTAAACTTGTGAGGCCCAGATGGAGGAGGCGATGATCAGGGATGGGGCTGATTTTTTGCAGAGAAGAAGGGCCAGGGGGAGATCTCTCGATCCCCCCTAGTCCCAAGAGCGCACGCTGATCCAGTGCACGAGTCAAGCACTGGATCAGCAATCCTATATATATGGTGGTCCTATCTGCATCATGGCCTATTGTTGTCCGCAAAAAGACAATGCATGCTGAGGTGGTTTAGCTCAGTTTCAAGAGTTTCCTAAGAAACCTTGTAAGTCTCTAGTCTCATGTTCATAATTTGTTCTATGAATCGTGAGTGAAAGCTAAATATGACAAATTGTTACTCATTAACCATTGATCGAATTAGAATTTTAGCTATTGAGCGAAGAACATCCACATGTGCAATCCGTCATATAAGATGGATACTGTTTTTTTTTGAAATCTTTTTTCTTCGCCAGTAAGAGCGTTGTAGTCAATGTGAGTATGAAATGTAAATTCGACAAGCACGTCAAAATGTCGCAAAATAAGGCACAACATCAACCAAAAAAAAAAAAAAAAAACTATGCGACCAGAGTCAGATGCACTGTGATAGTGTATAGATATTGGATGAACATAATATCACCTATAAATCTCAATGATAAATGTAGAATGTGTAGAAAGTTTTATCTCCATAACTCATGGTTAAAAATAAAAAAAAAACCGAGTCCAAGTTAACCTTAACCCTTACTGAGTTGAGCCGATAACCTGATATGGGTATTTGTATAGGTCCTATAGGACTAGGTCGAGTTCTAGGGGAATCAGGAGAGTCCTACGGGACTTGGGGTAATTCTTGTGCATATCAGTCAAATTGTCCCAGTCAAACAAGTACCAACTCGAAAAAACTCCAAAGAATCTTTGACTCATAATTCATAAAGCACTGCATTGAGGGTTCTTTTGTCCAATATATTGTTTTGAGAGGGAATGGGAAGCTGTTAGAATTTTTTAACGTACGTTTTGAAGATGAAAATTGAAAACCACATTTCTTGCAAGATTCAGGATCAAAGAATAAAGTCACTGTTCATCAATAAATAAATAAAGACAGTCAAAACCAAACGTGGCCACCTATAACTACTTAAATTCATTAATCAAAATTAAAACACAAAGAGTCCTTAAATTTTTATAGGACATCATAATCATCATCATTAAAGCCTTCTCCCAACTATGTTGGAGTTATAGGACACCTTTTTCCAAATATTTTTTAAACTTGTTCATAATTTTCCAAATTTTTAGCCTTTTCTGGTTTGTGTTGAGACTCAGTCTGACTCAACCAAGTCGTATCTATATCAATGATACAACTGAGACTCAGAGTCCCGCCCTGAGTCCAGGCTTTAAAATGCAGACATAATATTAGTACACTAGAATTTCATAAAGTAACAACTAAAGTATAAGGGGCAACTAGATGATTCATTCAACAAATGATGATGATAACATTAATAATAATAATAATAATAAGTTCTTCACCGGCAAATAGCCATGTGAATACGTGTTCAGCACCTACCTAAGTAGGATCACATATTGTGTATAGCAAGGATTAGAACAAATTCTTAAGATATGGGTACATCTAGGAATGGTAAACAACTCATAAGTACAATCAAGTAATATACTCCACAATATTTGCAAATTTGGATTGTAATGCAACAGGTATTCTTTTCAAAAATCCCCATAACTAGTAAGTATACAGTTTTAAAACCAAGTAAATCTAGAGACCAAGTCTCAGAAACTGAATTGTTTGTGTAGAATCCAAACAAAATGGTAAAACATGTTTGATATAGATAGTTGTGAACCGAGGTATTATAAAAAAAAAAAAAATTAAAAATAAGAGAGAGAGAGAGAGAGAGAGAGAGAGAGAATCTTTCTGTTACATGGTGAACATGCACTCTGTCATAGTAATTGATTCAGTCTAGGAGAAATCTACTGACGTGGGAGCATAGGAAGCTAGGTAAGGTCTGAGAACCACTACTGCATCTTTTTCAACAACCTTCTGGATGAGGGAGAGTGGAGACACAAGCAACACCACTGCTTGGGTTTCTAACAACCATCTATACAAGCAGGTGTTAGATATCTTGTACATCAACTTAGTCAAAATGAAAACTTTTAACTTTTAGAATGTGAGACAATATGGGAACAATATAGCAGATTTGTTGAATGAGGAAGGAGTTGATAAAGATGTTAGACATGAAGCTTCGAGAAGTGTGGGTCACTTCACAGTTAATAGCTTGTGACTTCTATTGCGTGTATCTCAAACAAATTCTTTCCTAGTGATAAGATTATTAAAACATTAGTCATTACTCATCTAACTGAATTCATGAGAACTGAGGTTATTTTGCCACTCGATGTCAGTTCTAAAGCAAGTTAATATGCTCATCATGTGTTAAAGTACAAGACTGGCTAAAAATATAAAGATTGAATGGACAATATACCATTCACTGCGGCAGGCACAGTATAATCCACCACAATAACGTTTGGAAATTCATCACAAACAGAAGCCAGGATGCCCTCCCTTCCAGACGGACCATGTACCTTAACGTCCATGCCACCAACTTGTACAACCCGACCAGATTCCTCTGAGCTGCTGAATGACACAGGAACTAATTTAAGTCCTGCAGAAACAGCTGCTTCTGCAACTGCTTTCCCCATTTTGCCAGTACATCCATTCACCTTCCAAGCCCAAAAGGATGACATGCATGTGTAAGTGATTGATGCATGTCAACTAAGCAGTGCAGATTTTAGATATTATGTCATAACATTCAATTTCCTGCCCCCAGATGGAACATATCTCTGTAAACATATTATGTGCCTTTCATGCTAGAACATATAAGGATGATTTATTCCATGCTGGAGTAGCCTTTTTTTTCCTTTTGTTAAACAAGTAGCATATAAGCTAATGGCAATTATAAACACCAAGGTAACATAGTCATAATAACAATGAAAATATAATTTAGAAGGCAAACAAAAAAAAAAAAAGCGATATAGCCATGTTAAAGGAAAGGCAGTTGAGTGTCCAGTGCTGGTGTAGATTGTAGATTGAAAAACCAACAAGAGAAATACGGGCTGCAGGCATGCACCTCGTTGCAATAAGTTTCAGTGATTTGATTTTACAAGCTATGATGCTCATATACAGATATGGGTAAGGACACTAATAGGGGGATCGAGGATGCGAAAATTGCACTTTTGAAAATCTAGGACAAGGATACAAATACAGCTGTCCTAGTTTCATCATTAAAGAACTTTTGAATTAATAAAATTATCATTGTTACGTTCCTTTCTAACATTTTTTTTTTTATGTTTAGAAGTAATTTGAACTATAATAAATAATAGACTTCATAGGAATATGCTAAATGTGTAGCCTAGAAATAGCAGTGCAATATCGGGTGCCAAAACAAGTGTTGTATCGGTCCAACACAGATATGCTAGGCTTGTACAAGTATCTGGGTTCGATCCCCAGCGGAGTCGTTTGACTATGTCTTTTCTTTTTAATGTTAAATTTTACTTTTATACTGTAAAGCCTTTTTGTATTTCTCCTTTTTTCTTTGAATACAAGTTACCATTTCAAAAAAAAAATAGATTACAAGTCCAGAAATCCAGAAACGAAGCACAGGTTTCCCACGCTCAAGCAACCTTATGGCCTTAGTTTATTGATTTGGGCCTTAGTTTGGCCTGAACTGCAGTCTGGGACTGATCTGAGCCCAGATCCAACCCAGCCCACTAGCTTGAAAAAAAAAAGAGTGCACAACCTTGCAACCTGAGCCTGGTGGGCCCAATTCCAATCAGACCCTTTCAGAGTGTCATCAGTCAACCTATTCTGCATAAATACCGACTTTTAATAACTCGACTTAGTTTTCAATACAACTAAATTAACTCGAATTGATTATCATGAGTGCATGTAAAGAAATGTATATTTATATTTTTCAAATATTTGATTCATTTTTAAATATTATTGAAATTATTAAAAAAAAACATGACTCTCCCGAGTCTCCACGTGGACTCTATCCAAGCTTTTTTTTTTTTTTTTTTTTACATTGGACGAGTCGAGTCCGAGTCATGAGTTTTCCAACCTTGGTTGTGCCATGAAGAAGCTATTAGATTTGTATTCTAATGAATATCTCTTGCACATGTCAAGAAATAATGACATACTAGGAAAATTTTAATTAAATACAAAAGAAAATCCATTGGTGATGGAATCTGAAACTTGTGCCCAGGTACAATCATGAAAATACAGATGTAATTTTCATGGAAAAAATATATAAACATAATTCATCTTAAGGGGAAACAATTAAGAAATCTCCATACATGTCCAAGACTCAAAAAGGCATTACTTTCTTCTATAGCTGTTTCCATGCCCTCTATAATGTAGTTTTCCAGGTTTTTCTCATCATATATCACTTTATTGTTCAATCTTCTGTCTTCATGCAACACTTAAGTCGCATGCATGGGAATGATACACCGCCTCCTTTTCCTTTTTTAAGGCCAATGGCAGATCTAGTGTTGGTGGATACCATTTAGTAGATAATCAACACCAAACTAGACCAGCAACTGGATTGGTCAATTTGGACTAATCAACCAATGGGCCACATCATGGATGGAACGGTGGTGAGTTATAGATGACAGATATTTCTAACCACTTAATCAGTAGAAACTTATGGGGGCATTGCAAAGGACTTGCTTGACCGTCCAATAAAAGGGTGATGGCTAAGATAGTGAATTTCCCTCAGCAATGAATTCTGTGGCCATTGGAAAATAGCTACAACTCGGTGTATCTAAGAAGTGGTGGTATGCACCAAGCAACCTAAAAATAAGCTACTAGTATGCACACAATTAAAACTCGCAAGCGCACAAGATCACTATGTAGTATAATGAATTGTAATTACGAGGTCAATCCCAAGAAGACTCATGATAAAATAGTGTCAAAAGCAACTAAAAATCAGAATATTAAAAGAAACAATTAAATGATAAAAGGTTGAATTAAACTACTAAAAACAGTAAATTAAACTATCAAAAGCTAAATGGAAAATCATCTAAAACACACAACTAGCATTAGAATTGAAAAACAGTAATAATAACTGAACTAGGGTTCCATCCACTCCCCTAACCGATCCTATGCATGTCCCTTATTATCCTTTAATCTAAAATCAGAATTTATTAGTGACATCTATCAACCTAGACCATGGCAGAAGCAAATTAAATAACAAGAAAAATAATTGACCACAACTTTTAACTTTTATAAACTTCAAAGTATAAAACCAAAAGCCAAACCCTGTCACCAACCAATAAATAAATAAATAAATAGAGTAAAAAAACAAAAGAAAACCAAAAGAATCATAATGATCCAGCCAAAAAAAAATACAGTATCTTACTGAAGCACAAGATCACACCTCATCAATTGTTGCAACAAAGAGAAGAAAAAAAAGGTGATAAGACAGAGATAGGCCCGGGTTGAATCTTTTTAACATGCGTCTATAACAAACTCTTTGCTGGATCCCTTAAAAACGCATATCTTATCAAAGCAAAATTCTAAGTTACTATGACTACTTTCAACTAAAAATAATAATAATAATAAAATGAAGAGAAGAAAAATCCTACAACTATATGACCAAAAGAGTTGATTACCATATCGAAAAGAGGAAGAAGAAGAAGAAGAAAGAAATAAAATATCCAAAGACCAAGTAGGGAGAAATCAACTCCATACCACAATGGGAAACGTGACCTTTTGTGGTGCTTTATCAACCTTTTCAGTAATTGAACTGCACATGGAGAGATTTGCCTTTAATAGTCTCTTCTTTCTTACTACAGCACTCTCCCTCTGACTTCGAAAGAATGACGTCTGCTTTAAGTTTCCTTGCCGAAAGATGACAATTGGATTTTGGAGCACCAACACCATTATCTGAAGCAGAATGAAATCACTTTTTTTTTATTGGTAACTATATTTTATTAAGAGGAGCTAAATGGTATAAGAGATATATACTGAAAAGCTACAAAACAATAGACAACGGCCACAATATAAACAACAAACCAAAAGAGAGAGCAGTAGAATGAAATAATGAAGAGGTTAAACATTACAGCTGAATAAAAAAAGCAGAACAGCGTTTTCCTTTTTTATCAGCTCGTGTGTGGAATGAGGTGGGGATTTGTGTAAACTATGGTCAAAACCAAAATCCTTGCACCATTCTGTCACCTTCTAACTTTTCTACAGTCATGCATAAACATGTAAAACCCAAAACACCAATCATTTAAATAAATTAGAAAACTTTCATAGACTGGATGGGCATTCAAAAGATACAAAAGGGAGGGAAACTGATAAAGGCTAGATGAAAAGTAAAAGGGAGTCCGGATCATCTAAGCCTTCACTCATTGCAAGAGGAGACTAGTGGAGGTTCACTCCAGAGTCAACCTGCCTATTGAAAATCTAAACAACTCAAACTCCCTCCTTTTGCATAGTATGTGGCCGTATTTTACTCCAAAAGGAATTAGTCCCACCATATGATTGAGCATAACTCCTGCCGGAGAGCATTTACTTTTAGCTGTTTAGATTTTAAATAGGTGGGTCCTACTGTGGAGTTCCACTTTGTCTCTCTCAGCCTCATAGGAGTTAGACACATATAAAGGTGTTGCCAGCCACAAGCCAAATGGAAGTGATGTGTTTGTAAATGCTTGTAGAAGAAGGGGCTTAACTAATTAAAAGATAATAAGTGTTAACAATTGAAATTAGTTAAAGGTAACATGTCTCATGTGCATGGCCTATGGGCATGACCACTCAAACTAAAGAGAGCTACAAATTAGACATCTACCAAAACTTAGATTTATTCTTGCAAGTTAGCTATAACATCAAAGGGTTTAAAATAAATAGTCAAAATATAATAAAATAATAGCAGGCCAACTTCCAAATGTTGCATTACATCTAACAGCAAGAAATGTCATATTAATCTATTCATTGGAGCATACTCTTTTAGTTTAGGCCAAGTTTGGCAACCATAAAACAAAATACCCTGTGTGCAAGTATAGTGTTTATGAGAGTACAAAGAACATAATCCAGTGATTATGATAATGACCCACAACTCATGAAAGAATTTAACATTATAAAATCCATACATCTATGTGAAAGGGCAAGACTGTTGTGAGAGCTTCTAATGCAACAAATTTTTTTTCTTTCTAAAATGCTTCTAATGAAACATTGCTCCCTCTATCAAGTGAAGAGAGGGGCTCAAGTGGGGTCTCTAAAGAGATCATTCCAGAATCTCCTTGTAATTCCAATTACAAACCACACCTCGTTCAGATTCAGAACAACCAAGCAGTAAATGGAGAAACAATATATTCTCACAAAGAAAAAGAAGAAAAAAAAAAAACTAAACTATGTTCACGATGATGAAAGATATAGACCAATTACGTTGGGGGAGGGGATATAGAAGCCATTCCTAAGAGGTTGCAACCCCTCCCTCCATCCCCACTCCAAAAGAAAAAAAAAAGACCCATTCCTGCGATCCCATATCCCTTGTACCCTACCCATGACCCTTCCCTTCAGCTGTCTGAGTTTCCTTCTCGTGTGAAACCATGCATTATTAGATCCTTGCAGGGATAGAATTTTAAAAATTTAGTGTCATCATCCAACCTCCGGAGGAGCAAGCCTGTCTGCAACCTTTGCCTTTTCAATTATTGTCATCATTATGTAGAAAAGGGTGTTGCAGTTGGTAATCCAGTACTCCTATTGAGGTAGTTTATCTACTGCCTTTTGGTTCTTGATCCTTGTTTACTTCCAAGGAGAGCGGCACACCTGCTACTTGGTCTCTCATGCGGCTATTGTATTCTAGGAATTGCCAATGCATTATATTGTTATTACCATTATTTTTTTAATGGTAACTTGTGAGTTTATGCGGTTGTCATTGGTGTATATGTTCACTGCTCGTCCCGGCAAAATACCAAGAAAGATAAAAGTTCTCAGAAAGTATGCCATGAGCAATGAAGTTAGCTGGGTATTGCAAAAAACAATATTAACTGAGTGGTAGAGATGGTGACTTCTATTGGGTCTAAGGTTAAATGATATATTATTCAATAAATGATACAAAACTTCAATCCAAAAAAGGACTTCATTTTTATTTCACAAGTTTACAAGAGTAAAAAAAAAAAAAGAAAGTTTGCAAGAGCAAACAGAGCATAGGGTCAACCTCTGTTGGGTCTAAGGTTACATGAAATATTATTCAATAAATGCTACAAAACTTAATCCAAAAAAGGACTTCATTTTTATTTCACAAGTTTACGAGAGCAAAAAAAAAAAAAAAGTTTGCAAGAGCAAACAGGGGATAGGGTCAACCTTAAAGTTTGCAAGGGCTAAGAGCTGGTCGAGTCCTTTTGGCAGGAAGAAAACAGTCCTCAGGGCCCTGTTTGGTATATTTGAAAGGGAAGTTTCAAATCAGAGAAGCATCGCCCATTGTTTTGTTTTTGGCTCTCCATCATCGATTTACCATGCTATCTTTGCGAGGGAGCACCATTGATCATTACCATGCTTATGGAAAGCTAGGAGATTTCATTAGGGCAGAGAGAGTTCTAAAGTATATGAACAAACATGGTTATCCACCAAGTGTGATCTCCGACACAGCCCGAACGGAAGCATATGGGACGGCAGGCCAGTACAACCAGGCAGAATCAATATTCCGAAGGATGCAACCATCTGGTCCTGAACCCTCACAGAGGGCAAATAAGCTCTGTATTACAACAAAAATTGCTAGAGAGAGAGAGACAAAATATGTTTATCTTTACATCTATTTCTCTATAACGACATTGCTCAATAAACGAAACCAATACAGAGAGACAAATCTTGTTACCGTTTCAAACAAAGCCAACATCAAAAGAAGAGATTTTCTCCAGAGGAATTCAGATCCAAGCAGAAAAGCACAAAAAAAACAGCAAATTTCAGATAGAAATGAGAAAGCACTTACCTCAAAAGGTACGGTTTCCCCTTCTCTTCTTCTTCTCCTTCTTCTTCTTGTCGCCTCTTTGAGGGAAGGGTTTTCTACGCGGCTAGGGTTTTTCTCGGACGCAGAAAACAGTGTGTGAGAGAGATAGAGAGAAGAGGTGGTGCTACCGCTGGCCGGCTGGGAGATGGAGTCTACTGCTGGGACGGGTTTGGGCAAGCGGTGTTGGTACTGCTGGGAGATGAAGGTCTCGGTGCCGGTGGGGGCAGGCTTTCGGGGATATAAGGTACGTAGGCGTCCCTGATGTTAACATTTTGAATTGAGCCCTGCTACTTGTACATACTGGGGGAGATTACATTTTTTTCATATAACTTTTAATTTATATTTAGATTCTTTAAATTTTTTTTATTTATATATAATGTCAATAGGTTGGATCGGATTAGATACGGAGATTAAGTGTGAAATCCGCCGCCGATCCATTATTAACGGTTTACAATTTTTTTAATTCGTCACCAAACTATTTACCTTCAAATCGTAATGATATACCTAAATTAAATTAATTCATATCCTTGCACAAATGCCAGCGGTCCAGATTATTTCGCCAAAGCCATATTTTGCCGACCCAAAATCCACCTCATGCCCTTTGCCTCCCTCCACTTACTATCATTGACATGCATTTAGATGGCCCACTAAAATGAGCTCATGAACTTTTGTCAACTCATTTAATACTAAGTTAGTCTCATACTCATATGTTAATCCATATATCTGTTACTGTGGGACCCATCAAGGACAGACCATTGCCACAAAGCTACCATTGTCACATCATCGTAGTGTGAAGATAATTGACCAATTTGTTTTAGGCCCAAAATTCCAATGTTCTTGGGTCATATACATGTGGTCAAAAGATAGATAGAGACTCTATCTACCTATCCTTTGACTGCCAATTAAATGAGACTCTTATACTGAACCACTAGGAATGCAAATAGATCTCCGATTCTCGGATTATCCGAAAGTTTCGATCCGTTAAAAACAGGGTCTGAGTCCTTATTTAAGTCTCGATAAGTAAATGGGTCCGAGTCCGGTTCCACCTTGGTTCAGACCCGTGGACCCGAGATCCGACATATTGCCTCAATTTTTTAAAATCACTCCTAAAAGCCATATTTTTTAATATAATTCTCTACCTAGACTCAGACTCGGATCCATACTCGCCCCATATATGCTTCTGGTTCCGGTTTCGGAGCCAAGAAATAAATTCCAAAACGGTTCCGGGTCCGGATCTAGTTCCACCTTCTCCTTAATGGTTTCGGTTCTGGGCCCACCATGGTCCCAGACCGGAACCGACCCGTTTACAACCCTATGAATAGCTTTTTGGATAACTATAGGAAGTTGCATTTCTAAGTAGTGGTTAGGAGGTGGGACGCAATAGTCTCAATATTGAAGTTTTGTTCAACACTTGTTCAACACCAGCCCATTGAATAATGAAAAAGGAAAAAGAAAGAAACGACGTACTTCTTAAAGAAGTCCTTTTCATTGGGTGTTTTGTTGATTTGTTCTCAATTTCTGTTTTTGTATATGTTGTTTTTACTATTTTACTAGTGTAATAGGCCTGCCTTAAAAAATCATTAAAATTTCTAATTAGAAATATTTTTAAATATTTAAATAAATTATAAATTAATATTAATATATAATTCATAATAAAGATGGCAACTCATTAGAGAAATTTTAGGTAGCTGGAAATATTTAGAGAAAGATCAAGTAAATAATAAAGACTTTAGGACCTTGATTCGATTATATTTGTGCTTAGCCATAAATTGAGTGTCATTTCAGAATTAATGTGGATTTTGGAATTAATTGGCTTCCACAATGGACCCCACAGATTAATTAATCCAACCAAATATTTAAAGAAAAATAAGGAGAAAGATGTCCGTAATGGCCCCACAGATTAATCTTACTGAATATTGAAAGGAAATTAAGGAGAAAAAAGTAGCAGAATACAGCCTATGAAAGTGGCCCCCGCTCTGGTATCAAAAAAGCTCTTCGTATGTTGATATAAAAAAAAATAGCCCTAATAAATTGTGAGCTTGGAAATAAAAAAGACTTGGATTTCATAATGAGACTCATAGATTTATTTGGTTAAATTAGTAAATATATGGCAGGCCATAATTAAAAAATCATTAAATTTTCTAATTAGAGATATTTCTAAATATTTAAATAAATTATAAATGGATATTAATATATATAATTCATAATAAAGACGGAAACTCATTAGAAAAATTTTAGGTAACTGAAAATATATAAGGAAAGGTCAAGTAAATAATAAAGATTTTAGGACCTTGATTTGATTATATTTGTACTTAGCCATAATTGAGTGTCATTTCAGAATTAAATGTAGATTTTGGAATTAATTGACATCCACGATGGGCCCCACAGATTAATTAATACAACCAAATATCTAAAGAAAAATAAGGAGAAAGATGTCCATAATGGGCCCCATAAATTAATCTTAGAGAATTTTACCTAAAAAAGGACCCAAGATGGCCACAAACCAGAAGAGATACCTATAGTATATATGCAACAGAACCGGTATTCCCGCCAGAAAAAAAAATTTGCTTTTTTCAACAAGAGACGATGTCGTCACATAATATCGAGAGTTAGTATCAACATCATTGCTAATGTTCGATATATATATATATATATATAACCCGTTACAGCTACCTTTTTTCCTTCCTTTTTCATCTGCTATTGAATATTTAATGAACCAGAGCAAAACTCTCCCCCAACTTGTATATTCCTTGTGGAGGTTGTTGATCTCCATTAAGAGGTATGCATAGCATAGTTTCGGGGTTTTTTCATGCATTAGCTACCATAGATTTTGAGCTTCATGTTTACATTTTTTAGAAAAGTTCATTAGGGCTTTTAATATACAGTTTTTTCATGACATTATCTTGTTTTAAAATTATTGCTGGGTGACTAAATCATCAAGGTAACAACTTTGGTTGTTCTAAGGTTGTTTATTGTTACAACCCCTAATTGAGAGCATATGAAGATGGTGAATACACGTATTTGCATGTTAGGGTTTACCCTTTTTAAGTAATAGGAAGATAAGTACTCAAATACGTGCACAAAAGAATGGTGAATACACTTATTTACATGGTAGGGTTGTTATATAAAGGTTGGAGCAAACACGCAACAAATGATTTCATTTTCACTCCTCCTTTGTCAGTAACCCTAGAGGGAAAACAGTGTCTGGAGAGTTAACTTATCTTGTGATTTTTTCCTTTATAATAGAAATAGAATTGGACAGTAGAATGCATACAATCATCTCTCTGTTAGCATTATTCAACACGTGTCTTATTCACTACATTTGCTAATACCACCAAATTGATATATGGTTTATCTGTGTTGGCAGCATGACTGAGTATGGGATCTCCATCATATTCCACTATGATGGAGAGTCTGTCTTTGACATTATACGTTCGGTCTACAATAGTGGAAGACAGAAGATGAGGTCTCTACCTAAGAGCATAACATATGGCGTGTTGCTAAATGAAGCCATTGCATTGTCTAATTGGGATGCAAATATCAAGGATGTAAGCATGAAATACCTTCATCACAATGGACTCGTTTTTTCGTTGATTAGTTTGGAAGATGAAAATAATATTATGGGAATGTTGATGGCGTCTGGAAGTGAGCAAGATGGGCTAAACGTGTATGTCAACAAGAAACTTCACGTGGTAAACAAGAAACGCGAAGGCGCTCAGTACATATATATGCTCTATTTCTTTAATATTTATATAGTTTCATTTGTCGTGCCTAACTTTAATTCTTGCCCATGTCTTATATTGAAAGGGTTACGGTTGGCGGTTCAAGTGCCCGGAAGAAAATGAGCAGAGGGATTTACGAGATTATAAATCCCACGGCTGGCCTAGTATATCCCACCGTGGATATTCGTGAACACGTTGATATGCATTTCTCTTCCGCACAAGATTCTCATACAACAGATCGTTCTACAAGAGCTGGTTTTGATGTGGATGGAATAGATCCTGAGAGTGTTGATGCACATGATGCTATCTATGTTACTGTTGATATATCAATGGTTCTTAGAACTCCCTCTTGGATGATGGCTGGTAATGAACAAGGCTCTGAAACCATTCATGCTATGAATCATTCATTTGCTATGGAAGATGTCAATTTTGTTGGTAATGAACAAGGAGCTTAAATCATTCATGTTGTGAATCATTCATTTGTTATGGAAGGTGTCAATTTTGTTGGTAATGAACAAGGAGCTGAAACCATTTATGCTGTGAATCATTCACTTGCTATGGAAGATGTTAATTTTGTTGACACAATGGCCCCTCAAGATGTTATAGCCGAAACTGGTACGGACTTGGTACGAGAAATGTGGATAGGGCATCAGTTTCTTGATCGTGAAAGCTTTAGAAGATCTCTTGCGAAATTTGCAACTTATAACAATTTTACTCTACGACATGTGTTAACTAAGATGAAAAAAGTCACAGCACGTTGCAAAGATGATTATTGTCCCTGGTGTATACATGCTTTCATTGTTGATTCAGGCTCGGAGTTTAAGGTGCGGGCTTATAACCCACAGAATTGTTGCTCAAAACCAACGATGAGAATGATACATCCCCAAGCATCCTCGAAACTGATTGAAGAGTTCATTGAGAATAGAGTCCGATGCAATAACCACTTGAAGCCAAAAGAGATTATGAATGAATACCAAAAGGAGTTTGGCACCCGTATCACTTAAAAAAAAGAAGCACACATTGCAAAAGAGATGGCGTTGCATGTGGTTCGGGGATCATATGAAGAATCTTTTAAGATTCTACCTCTTTATTGTAGAGAATTATACATGACCAATCCAGGCACTATGACTAATATCGACACAACAGTTGAAGACAAGTTTAGAAGATTCTTCTAGGCTTTTGGTCCTTGCATCCGATCATTCTATTCATCGCTAAGGCCCATGATCGCTGTTGATGGGTCACATCTTTGGGGGAAGTATCCGGGTGTGCTGCTAGTAGCTGTCACATATGATGGTAATCATAAGCTATTTCCTATAGCTTTCGCCTTCGCCGAGGCCAAGAGTCGTGACAATTGGGAGTGGTTCCTTGCCAATCTAGCTATTGCATTGGGAAGTACAACGAATCTAACTATTGTGTCTAATCGACAAAAGTGCCTTGTCTCGGCATCGTCCAACATCATTCCAAGTGCGAGGCACTGTTATTGTTATCATCACAATGCAGAAAACATTAAAGCAGCCTTCTGTGATCGTGCCATTGTATTGAAATTCTAGCGGGCTGCCAAGGCTTTTAGACCATGTGAGTATGAGGCCTATATGAACGACATCCTTGCAGTAGATCAAAGGGCGCACACTTATATCAATGTCATTGGAAAACAACGTTGGTTAAATGCGTATGTTGAAGGTCGGCGCTATGACATGATAAGCAGCAACGCTGCTAAGTGTACGAAGGCACTTTTAAAGGATATTAGAGTGCTTCATATTACAAAACAAGTCGAAGAAATCGGTGCTAAGTTGATGGAGTTCTTCCATCGAAGACATCTTGAGTCACTCAATATTACATTGCGATTAACACCCCATGTAGAGAAACTAATGAGCCAAGATGCTAAAGACTCACGCCACGTGCATGTACGTGTTACCGGGCTCATTGAGTTCCAAGTTCAATCAACACAATTTATAGATATTGTGGATCTTGAACAAAAGAAGTGTAGTTGCGTAGATGGGAAATAATGGGGATTCCATGCTGTCATGCACTAGCAGCAATGAAAGTTAGGCACTTGAATCCATATGACTATGTTGAGGATTGTTACCTAACAAATACTTATCGTGCTTTGTACAGTGAGGTCATACATGCCACTCGTGATAGCAAACAACGAGAACATACATCAAATGAAATTGTCTTGCCTCCACGTGTTACCAAACAACCAGGGCGTCCAAAGAAAAATAGAATTCGTGTTGAAGACAGAAATCGACAACGCAGGATTGTTAATGCTCTAATTGTAGAAATAGGGGACACAATCGAAAGAGTTGTCGTAATCCACCATCCAATCATGTTGCATAGATCAAACTTTAATGTATAGATCCAACTATCTCATCTTTTGATGTGTATTATACTTTTGTGGGATAACTTTCTAGTATAGTTCCAACCAGTTTGTACTTTCAACTTTCACATTTTAGGATGTGGATCATACTTTTGTGGGGTAGCCTTCTAGTATAGTTCCAACAAGTTTGTACTTTCAACTTTCACATTTTAGGATGTGGATCATACTTTTGTGGGGTAGCTTTTTAGTATAGTTCCAATTTGTATTGTAATCAACCTTGTATATTCCTTGATGTGGATCATACTTTTGTAATACAACTTTATATATTACAGTTTCAACAAATTTGTCATCAAGTTTCATCCACTTTGTCACCTGTGTTTAGTTATGTGTGCGAAGAATTTGTTAAGCGAAGACATCGTTGCATGTTTCAAGGCAGACGCCATGGCTAATGATTATGTGGTGCAACAATGTCGTCATAGATTTTCACAGTATTTTTCGCATTAGATTTTATTAAGCGACGACGTTGTCATATATTTACATTACAGATTTTCGCATTAGATTCTGTTAAGCGACGACGTCGGCACATATTTACATTACAATTTTTCGCATAAGATTCTGTTAAGCGACGACGTAGCCGCAAATGTAACGACTCATCACAGATTTTCACAACATTTTTCGCATTAGATTCTATTAAGCGACGACGTCGTCATATAAATACATTACAGTTGTTCACATTAGATTATGTTAAGCGACGACGTCGTCATATATTTACATTACAGTTTTTCACATTAGATTCTATTAAGCGACAACGTCGGCGCATATTTACATTACACTAAAAACATTAGATTTTGTGAGGCGACGACGTCGGCACATATATGACAACGTCATCATATATTTAAACGATTTTATCTTCATTACATTCTGTGAAGTATCGACGACGTCATATATAAATGTTCTGTATCTCCTGTGAAGCAACAAGGACAACGTAGCAATGACGACGACGTCGTATATATGCACTATTCTTATTTGGCATTAGATTCTGTGAACCAACGATGACGCCATTCATATGACGACGTCGTCATATATTAAAACACATTTTCTTCCACTAGCTTCTACGAAGCAACAACGTCGTCACTGACCATTGCAATCGGGAAAAATGATGTGTGTATTGGTTTGATGTACAAGCGCACTACAAGACCCATAGGACATACAAGCTTCGTTTCTTGTCATAAATTTACATAACTTGGCAGCATTCAAAAATCCATAACATGGCAACATTCAATAATCCATAGCAAGCAACTTTTTTCAAAACAAATATATACTTAACAAATCCCTTATGGCAGTATTACAAGTGTTTTAACAACAATTCTTTTTCACAAAAAAAATAGGAAATGAGTTGAGTACAATCATCCTTTTTAAAGTGCTAAAAGATCCTAACCAAGCTGCATTTCCAATCCAAAAAGGCCCTAAAAAACATGGACCATTCATAGTAGCACCATTTTAGAGTATTTACAACAAAACATAATTGTCTAAACTGTCGTCAAATTTTCATCAGTCTTCAGGCTTAATTGAATCAATCGGAATCTCATTAAGACTCAGCTAATACGCATTCAACCCCCAGCTGCGCTTAAAGATCTCAATGATTATTCGTTGCCGATAGTTGCTCGTCAGCCCCAAGTACAAGGCCGCGATGTAGTAATAACTCGGTGAAGTCCGAGGTCGATCCACAGGGAGTAAGTAATCACGGAAAACTTGTCCTATTGAAAAACTAATTCTAGCCTATAAAAAATCTATAAAAAATTCACAAATCCTACTTTAAAAAAATTTAATTACAAGTCTGAATAAAATTAATTACAACCAAAGAAAAATAAAGTCCTAATATAGAAACCTAATCTAACTACTGTATTCATTGTAAGATTTGTCAGTCGTACCAATTGCAATAATTATAAAGATGCATAAAAATAAAATAAAATCAGAGAATAAAAAAATAAATTTTAATTCTAAAACTTTGCAACGGTTACCTTGCTAAATGCCATCAAGAAAAATCAAGACCACCGCACCAAGTATGTATTGTCACTATGCACAAAAATTCAATGTTGACCCATTGGTGAAGACCAAGACCCCATAAACTTTATTTATTAATGAAAGACCCATTACAAGCTAATAACCATTACAAAATTATTTGAATTAAAATAAAGTGAATCCAACCTTACTCAAGACAATGAAACACTAAACGGAGAAGAGGGACTCGCGGTCTCGAACGACAATCCAACCGGCTCTCTTGTTTTGCGATCTGAAATCCAAGCAAGGGAAGATGATGAATGGCTGGTCCAATGGTGGAGCGACGGTAGCAACGGTGGCGGCACGACGGTGGCGTAGAAATCCATGTGGTGGTGTGCCTTAGGGAAGGCCTTGGGTGAAATATTGATGGGAGGAGGAGAGATGGAGAAAAATTAATGGAAAATGGGGAATTTAGGTTGCTAGTCATCCAAGAGGGATAGGGGGAGATGGAATGCACGTCCAACCCTTTGTGGCTCTTTTTATACAATTTTGATGACTTGGGTTGCAAGATTTTGGTTTGGGTAAGGATTAGTAGTGTGGGGTCCAAGTTGGATTAGGATTATAGGGCTGGGATTGAACAATCTTGGGATCTTCTTATTGATTGGCTTGCCACTAAAAGTCCTTCTTAATTTAAACTTCCCCTTTTAACTTGCTTCTCTTGAAAAGGGTCCCACTTACTTGGCTAAGAAACCATTCAAATATGAAATTTCAGATTTGAAACAAATCTTGGATGCATGTGGCCCCCTATCCATCTTGGACGTGTAAAAGCTTTGGATAGAGGTGTTGGACGTGTAAAATCTTGGGATGGAGTTGCTGGACGTGCAACACTTCATTTGGAAAAATCGGGTTGCAAACTTTCAAAATTTGAGATGGTATCTTGATTGAGATCCAACTTGTGGAGTGTTTAAGGAAACTTGGACTCTTTAGATTTGTCTTCCAACTTGGATTGTGATGTAAATTTAAATTCAATTTTTTAATACTGCAAGTGCACAGCTGTCATTTTGAGACAGTGGCAAGTACAGATCGAATCTCACAAGGAGCACTACTAAGTTAAAATTTAAAATATAATTTTTTTAATCAAAGATTAATAGGTAATTGAGTCCAAGAAAAAAAAACTAGAAAAATTCAGAAACACAAACCAATCAAATATATAAAAAAATAGATCAGAGCATCCATAATCCACTAAGCGAGATAATTAATCCATCCATGCAATTATTCTACTATTTGTCTAAAAAACTAACTCAGATCATAAACAAATCAATGTTTTGGATCCGGAGGATCTGTCTTTCGCAAAAATCATTTTTTAATAAAAAGAATAAGGTTACAACCCAAGACCTCCTTCACCTCATAAAAGAATGAAAAATCATAAGCATGACTCATCAAATTAAGCATAAACTATCAAAGGATTTCAGCCCTAAGCATAATCTATCAAAATAAGTATAAATCATCAAACTATTTTCACTAGAAATCAAAATAGAGGTTGCCTAAAGCATGAAGACAGATCTATTATTCTAATAGAGCATACATTTAAAAGAGACAAGAAAGTAATAGAAGAATCACATAAATTAAATTAAAGATCTACTTAGCTTCATTTGTGTGCTCCAATCCAGAAATCTAGCCAGCCATCGAAAAGAACTCCATAAGTAATTTCATTGATAGCATCTCCTTGTACATTGGTCTCTCATAAATCTTTTTTCTAAAAATCCTAATTTCTGGAACAGGGCTCCAGAATACCCAAAAATAATTCTTAAAATCTATTGATTAGATAAAGAAGAGAAAGAGGAGAGAGAATGATTATGGACGTCCAAGGGGAGGGAGTTTTTTATTTTCGTATGCTACTTTTTGATTCCTTTTATTTCTCCGGTTATCTATCAAATACATTGAATCTGCTGCAGATTTGATTTTTCTTCATTGATAAGGTATATCTCTTATCCTTTTTTAATTTAAATGAGGTGGAAGCTTCTGGAAACCTCTAGGTGGGTTGGCTAATCTTCAAATGGGGTCCCACAAGGGATGTGCAGCAATTGATTATAACGGTGTAGATTTAATTGCAATCCCATCTAAAAATGAACATGAAAATCTCTAGACCCATAACTTTGCCAATATAACTGTAATTTGCACATTCTTGGGTTCCACGGGTATCTATTATGAATAAACTTTCCAACGGTAAGTAAATTTCATCGATCCGATGGTCGGATTGAAAGTTATGACCATTTGAAGATAAGTTGTCCTGAGAAAAACGAGATTAGCTTTTAAAATTTGATTTGCAATGGATTCTATCTCTGCACAACTTCCACTTTTAAAAGGACATCAGATGTGGATGATTCAAACTTTTTTTCTTTTGTTCCAATCAGAATGATACTCTTTGAATTATTTATTAATAATTTCAAATTTGCAACTACTGCGGACCCTGCCATGTAGGACATTTCATCTGTTTGAATAGTGGGCCCTATGAGAAGTCTTCTACTGTTGTTAGGATTTTTCAACTGACATGATGAGTGGACCCTTTCTTTGATTGATTTTCATATGGCTTGTATATGGGGTCCACGTAGTGAATTCTTCAATTTTCTTCTTTTCAATCTTCAATTCAGCAATGCAGGGCCCAGGATAACTATGTGTGCTTGAAAGTGAGCTTCCTGACAGAGGTCTGCAATTCTCATTTTCTGCACATTCTAATTTAACACATTAAATACTGAAGAACCCATATTGAAGCGGGACCCATCCGGACAGAGTTCTACTCCAACTCCAACTCTTCGAAGAAAATTTGCAAAACAATCTAAGTTAATGCAGAAAATGTACGAAAAGTATGAAAATTCAGGCTCCTAGGTGAAAATGCATGAAATGATGAAATAAGATGATTAATGATGCAATTCACCCAATTAAATCTCCAATTCATCATAAAATGATGCGTAAATGTGCAAATTCTTGAACTCAACACACCCCCCAACCAGCATTTTACTAGTCCCTTAGCAAAAGTTGCGAACAAAAAGGTTTGAAGTTCTTTGACAAATCTAAAAAGTAAATATGAAAACAAAACCACTTTCGCTGGTGTTCTCGGTTGCATTTAGCGTATGCAACAAGCCCTTAAACCCTTAGGTTCCCCCTAATGGACGAGTTGTGTCTCGTGAGGGTTTGCAGTGAATATACCCACAAAATTCATTTATCCTAAAAATACATAGAAATAAAAACAATGAAACTTTTTTTTTCTTTAAAAAAAAAAAGAAATCTAGTTATCTCGGATACTCTTTGTGTAACCCAGAATAGTCATAATCTCAGACTTTTCAAAATTCAGTTCATCCTTCTAATTTCAAACTTTTTTTTTTAAACACCAAACTTTTGTGTGCCTTGTGCAAGTGTATACATCCAATCAATCTTTCAAATGTTCCGCTATGATGTCATGAAAACAGAATTCTCCCTTAAATGCTCTGATCTTTCCTAGATTTAGTGGCTCATAAGTTCCCTCTTAAGGCTATTATGACGGCTTTCGCACTATTATTTTTTCAAAGGACGCGAGATGCATCTCTATTTTCTTTTTTTTTTCTTCTTTTTTTGGCAAACACACACATGTGACTGTGCAATGCCTAGGTCCCTCAAGCTTTCTAATTAACCCATGTAACGAGCATTTGGCCAATGACTCCTAAAACAGATGTCATTAGGGCACTTGGTATCACTACAAGAAAAATCACATTTAGCGACGGATAAAAACCGCTGCTATATGTCTAATAACCACCGCTAATACCTTTTGCAGCGGAAAAATG
Organism: Cinnamomum chago; assembly: GCA_038049695.1. Taxonomy (NCBI): domain Eukaryota; kingdom Viridiplantae; phylum Streptophyta; class Magnoliopsida; order Laurales; family Lauraceae; genus Cinnamomum; species Cinnamomum chago. Next base: position 46,512,118 of record CP142454.1, read on the forward strand.
TCCGCCACCACTTTTGTCGTGGAAAATCCCATCATTGATTGTATTTGCAGCAGAATTGGAGTTGCTGCAAAAAAAAACTATCAATAGCGGCGCTTGTAAACCGCCACTAATTATGCTGCTGTAACTTTGCTTTATAACAACAAACTTCACAAACTGCTGCTGAAAACATCACGCATTTATCTCCCATTTTATTGATTATAATTCCTGTACTGATTTTTTTTTTATAAAACTCAGTTTTATAAAACTTATCTTCTGAGTCCTTTGAATAGGAATTGTTCCTTGTGGACAACTTCCACTCTTATGCCACAACTGTTCTAATGGTTTCGAAGATGACATGCTTTCCCCATTATAAATGCTTGGTCTCAGCTGTAATACATATAAAAAAGTTCATTTCAAGCAACAAGGGAAACAATCCTAGAACTTGAAGTACCAAAAGGCCAAGGCATGATATTGTATGGCAAGGTTAAGTGAAAATCATTGTAATCATTTAGCTGCACCGCAACAGATGTACATGAATCAAAATTATCTCCATTGCCTACTTTTAATCTAGTGTCTCTGTTTTAATGTTTCAACACTGTCATCACTATCTGATTATGGGTCATTAGCCCAAGGTCCAACAAAATTATCAAAGGAGGGTCTGCTACATCTTAGATGGATTACATGAAGTCTTAGAATTCTTTCTATTCACCAGTGCTTGACAGAAGAAACGACCATGCTTCTGAAAATTGCTTGCATCTGTAATAGAACCCAAAGTAAACATATCAGTAAAACAGCAAACTAAACTCCAAAAATAATAAATTAAGAGATCTAAACCAAAAACAAAACAAAAAAAAAAAAAAACTACTTAGAGGACAAAGTTGAGAAGCTAAAGAGGGCGTTGGAAGCATGTAGAAATGACAATCAAGCATCATCAAATGAAACTAACCGAGGTGAACAGCTTGTAATATATGTTCCAGTTGCAAAGGTAAGGGAAAAAGTGACATAATTTGTCAACGATCATGCAACACAATCTCTCATTGGAAGATGAAAAGGAAAGCATTTTTCGCATTCTGATTCAGTCATCACCTTTTGTAATATCTCTCTCTCTCTCTCTAACTTTTGTAATATTTTCAAAGACAATAGCAAACTAATAAAAGATCATCAAAAGCCCAGAAATGAATAAGAAGTCCATGAAATTAGTGGAATGTTACTGGAGGGCTATAGAACTAACAATTTTGTTTGTTTTAGTCAACCGTTTGATTGTGGTCTTTTTGCACTTAAGAAGTATGGATCATTTGTTCAAGTGTTCAATAATTTTCTGTGGGGTCCATCCATTATTTGGTGATCAAGACAATTGATCTGATGCCTTCTAGAGCCTGCTGTCTAATTCTTTAGAATACTTATGTTTTTCTAAGTGAAGTGCTTCTAGGCTAGAGTGAAGGATCAAAGGTGGAGGAGATCTAAAAGGGATGAAAATATCCCTACTTTGATGGGAAATTGTTGTCCCCTTCATCTTTTCATCTTATGAAATTAAAAGCTAAGAATTTAATCTCTGTGCTCTCCACCCTTGACCCTTCACTCTTCAGGCGTTTTTGCTTATCAGGAATGACATTACTTCTCCTGTCCAAACTAGCATTAGGCACAATGATAAAATAAATAAAAAAGGGGTCCAAAAGAGTGAAGAAATGTCGAAACTGACTTCAATTTGCATAACCATTTTCTTGGCAGCCAAACTAAATAGAGTTCTAGAAATCTTTGGATGTCTCTTCTTAGATGATTAAAAAGTTAAAAGAGTAAATAGAGTTCTAGAAAGGTTAAAGCTTGGTAACCGGATAAGAAGTAATAACTGTTTCCATGGAGAGATGATGTAGTCTTGTTATATAAGGAAGTGTCGTTATAATACTCCAAATATGAAGTAAAAACGGCTCGTTATCTAAGTGGTGAGGAGAGTTAGTTTTTACCTTGGTTGCCCGGGGTTCACATGTCACCTCTTCCTCTTTGTACAGGCTCATTTGCCATTTGTATGGCTTACTTGGAGCTGCAACCTACAAAGAAAATAGGACGGAATAAGTTTTCAAAGGATGGAATTCAGCCCAAAATTTATAAATGCCACGGACTTTAATTTGAAGCTAATGGCACATAACATGATCGCAAAGACAAGCATACTCAGTTGCATAAAGTACAAAGCACACATAACGTGAGAACTCTGTCAATAAGTGAACTGCCGAAAACAATTGAAAAAGACCAAGAAAGTCTTTATAGTGTCTCTGAAAAAGTGTGCAATGCTTCAAAAATCTCAATGCATTGTGGAGTTCCACTGCTAACTAGATACATGGACAATCCATTTTCATCTTGGAGAAATGTTGTATTGTTTTTGTCTTCTTGGTGGTAATTAGACTAGGGGGTTTTCACAAATTGGCGGTTTCCGTTCTTCCAAAATCAGATTTCTGCTGCCATTAGTACATTGGTATAATTGACAGGGAAAAAAGAACTTGCCATGAGGGGTTGGTGGCAAGGAGCATGGCTGTCCAGGTGAGGAGGAGAGCTGTGGTCTCATGGCTGGCAAAGAAGAAGGTCTTGCATTCGTCCATGAGCACTTGAAGGGTGAAGCTGAAACCTGCTCTCTTCTTCTGGGTTTCGGCCAAAAGCATCCCTAGAAGGTCGTTGCCATAAGAACTGCTCCTGCCGACCTCCACACAGTCTTTCCTGCTCTGTATTATCTCCATCAGCAACCTCTCCACTTCCATCTTCAATGCTTTGATCTCTCTGTTATACTTACTGGGGAAGAACCTGCCACAATTTCAAGCAAATGGGTTGTTACGAACTTTGAGTTAAATTAAATATAGAAAACCATCTCTCTCTCTAGAAAAAGAACTGACAGTGACACGAGATTGATATAAGACAGATACCAGAAATTAATGTGGCAAATGAAGCGAAGAACATTGATATGAAGAAGGCAGGGAAGTTAAGTAGCAGATTAGTGGCAGTGTGTTATTTCCTCACCTGCTACCAGGGAGCCATAAATGGCGACTGGATTGAGCAGCGAGACTCTGCAACGACGTCAAGAGAGGAAAAATCCGCTTCCCCTTTTCATAGCTGCTATCAAACTCTGTTCTGGCTATGATATCTCCTGTAAGCTTAGTGAAGTAGCTCCCAATTTCCACTTCAGTTCGGCCAGACTCCACTTCCGCTTCTAATGATCTTAACATCTGTTTTGTGCATTCCACCATGTAACCAACTTGGCCCTGTTGATCATCAAACAACCCATCCAAACCATTCATGCATTAGAACTAGGAAAACCCAATTCATTTCCATCCAAAAAATAAAAAGCAACAACAACAACAACAACAAGAGAGATTGGTGGTAACCTTAAGCTTGTCAGGCAAGAATGGAGGGGCGACTATATGGCGCTGGTGAAACCAGTTATCTCCATTGGCCATCAACAAGCCTCTACCTATGAAGTGCTTGGACCCCTGTTGCTGGAGCCATGACTTTCCTGAAAGATGGTTGTACTTGGATGATAGTAGCTCTTTAATCATATCTGTTTCTATCAAACACATTCTCGGCTCGCTCCCGTACCAGTATATGAATCTCTTACCTGCCCCCCCAGCCCCCAACCAACCTACTCTAGAATGAGAGAAAGAAGTATCTGGATCAAGGTCATGTAAAATCATCATTAAGAGCTTCCTGAAACACTGCTGAAGTAGTTGGTAGAAAAAAGGTGAGATACCACATCACTGAATTTTCTCCCTAATCCTGCTGAAAGTAATAAATATAAACAGAGGGCCAAAGTTCAGATGAGGTTACACAATCATACAAATTCTAGGTTGTGTTCTTTTTTTTTTAATCAATCTTTCTAGTGAGGTTGGAATGCATAAGCATTTGGAAACAGAGAGATGCAAGAAACTCATTAAATAAGTTGAGAATAGAAAAATACTAGAAGCAAAACCCTTGGATAACAACAACAGCCTGGGGTTCTGCACTTTATCATGAACAAATAATTGAAGAAAGATATCAAGAAGTGGTCATTGATATCAGCAAGATCCAAATAGAAAAAAAGGAACCAGACAGCACATTAATGAATCCCTTAACTTATCTACACTTGTTCCACTGATAAACAGAAAACATAAGAAAGAAGGGCACCTAACATAAGAAGAAACTGAAGAACCTGAGTGGGATTTCTGCAAGTTATCAAGATTGTGAGAAAGGAGAGCATTAATAGCCCAAACAAAGAACTGTCACATGGAATAAGTGCCCATGTGAGCCCTCAACTCCCTCAACATCCCAATCTCATATGTCGCCTCTGTTTGTTGATATGCTCTGTTTGTACCAAACAGAACCAAACCTCTCTGTCTTGCTAATATTCTTTTGTTTCTATATTTCAAAAGCATTTAAGAGAGATAAAATACATAGTCAGATGAAACGAGAGAGTGAAGAGAAATACAAACAAATATGTGAAAAACGCTTTATACAGCTGAAGAGAAGGATCCCAATACAGTTCCAGTGTCTGGCTGGCTGCTTCTCTATATATAGAGACATGAGGGTGGGGATTCCTGGCATGGCTGATTTCGAATCCTATGGGTCCCAGATTGACGCTAGACTTAAAAGTTTTGAGGAATCATTTGTTACTCTGAATAACAGAGTAAAATAAAAACAATTGATGAACCTTGAATATAAAATAAAAACAAAGACTTGACAATCGAATAACAGAAACATTAGCAAGGCAAGTTCAAATTGCACCTGAATGTTTGTGAATTAAAATCTGATCAGAAGATTCTGGCCATCCAATTGATGAACCTTAGACTTGAGGCGTTTGATTAATGGGAAATGTTGGATCTAGTGTACATGGGCTAACGGTACATGGGGAGAAAAGTAACAACCTGAGGAAGAAACACCATAACAGAACACAACACCAAAGGCGAACTACAAGCTACAAAAAAGACAAGAACAACAACAAAGAACTGAAACCAAACATAAAACAACTTAAGAGTCGTCCAACTTCTATTGTTAGTTGCACACAAGGAAGCAGAAAATGCAATAGATCTAAAGAATATGTTAGTTGCACATTTTTGTTAGTAAAGAAAGTGTTTACTGCCATTTGATGCATGCCAATAGCAATCAGTTTGGATACTTAGGTTTAATGGAGGATTATCCAATTGGCTGTGAATTTGGTTGTGTGGTGTGTAATGTGGGCATGGCACTAGGTGGGTGCAGTTTTCCAAATAGCAGTTGATTTAATGAAAAGATAATTTTTTTCTCTGGAGTTTCGCTATCTTTTTCTGCATAAAAGTTCATTTAAGATGTGCTTGATGCTATTAACATTTATTCATAACACATTCTCCCTGTTAAACTTGATTCTGTGGGCAGAACAGGTGAAAACATATAACTTTTATGACCACCCAAAGAATAGGCTAGCTTCTTGTTTTGTGTGTGAATAGGCTATTTTCTGGCTTTTGATGCACCCCAAATTACAAATGGCTTGCACACTTAAAGCAGAATGGGTGAATATCCATTTGGTTGTGAATTTGATGGTGTGGTCTGGAATGTGGATGTATACTAGGCGGGGTGGGTGCTGTTTTCCAAATTTAAGTGAGTAGGAAAAGATTGTTATTTTGTCTCAATAAAAATGTTGATCAAATGTTCTAAAAGCCGATGACAAAGGAAATAGGTCCTCAGCTAGCTCTATCATTTTAAAAAACAGAGGTCATTTTGACATTTGGAGAAAAAAAAATAAGGATTAGATTTCTTTTAACAAGGATTTGGCCAGTATAATAACCTTTCTGGTTCAGAATATGGTTGCGGGCTAACTCATGATCACCTATAGAAAATATATATTTAGGAGGAAAGTGTGAGAGTTCATTTCTACTTTCTTGCCCCTTAGAGGCTATTCATCTCCCTTAAAATGACAGCAATTGGACTTGTATCTATGAAGTAGCAGCAAGCATGTCCATTTTTTTGTAACATGGAGGAAACTAATTCAAGCACTCACTAAGCTTTATGGCCCAATCGACTAGTTTGAGCCGGATATTTATACCCTGTACTAGGCTCGAGTTGGATACAAGCTGCTGATTCTAAAGTCGGGCTGGCCTCAATGTGCTTCAGCCTAGCCCAGCCTGGCCATGAACATCCCTAATCAGTGGACTACTGCACAACGGAATTGGAGTAGTAAATTGTGAAATCCAACTTGAAAATAAATTGCATTGTGCACATTTTACCTAGTCAGAGGTTCCCCTTTTACAGGATGAAGTTCGAAGGGAAAAAAAATCATTCTCATGCAATTTAATTGATAAAAATGCTGATAAGCGATACATGATTTTGGCATACAAAAACAAAGTCTAGAATAAATATCAAAGGATTTTAACCCTAAGCATAATCTATCAAAATAAGTATAAATCATCAAACTATTTTCACTAGAAATCAAAATAGACGTTGCCTAAAGCATGAAGACAGATCTATTATTCTAATAGATCATACATTTAAAAGAGACAAGAAAGTAATAGAAGAATCACATAGATTAAATTAAAGATCTACTTAGCTTCATCTGTGTGCTCCAATCCAGAAATCTAGCCAGCCATTGAAAAGAACTCCATAAGTAATTTCATTGATAGCATCTCCTTGTACAATGGTCTCTCATAAATCTCTTTTCTAAAAATCCTAGTTTCTGGAACAGGGCTCCAGAATACCCAAAAATAATTCTTAAATTCTATTGATTAGAGAAAGAAGAGAAAGAGGAGAGAGAATGATTATGGACGTCCAAGGGGAGGGAGTTTTTTATTTTCATATGCTACTTTTTGGTTCCTTTTATTTCTCCGGTTATCTATCAGATACATTGAATCTCCTGCAGATTTGATTTTTCTTCATTGATAAGGTATATCTCTTATCCTTTTTTAATTTAAATGAGGTGGAAGCCTCTGGAAACCTCTAGGTGGCTTGGCTAATCTTCAAATGGGGTCCTATAAGGGATGTGCAGTAATTGATTATCAACGGTGTGGATTTAATTGCAATCCCGTCTAAAAATGAAATGAAAATATCTGGACCCATAACTTTGTTAATATAGCTCTAATTTGCACATTCTTGGGCTACACGAGTATTTACTCTGAATAAGCTTTCCAACGGTAGGTAAATTTCATCGATCCGATGGTCGGATTGAAAGTTATGGCCATTTGAAGATAAGTTGTCCTGAGAAAAACGAGATTAGCTTTTAAATTTTGATTTGCAATGGATTCTATCTCTACACAACTTCCACTTTTGAAAGGACATCAGATGTGGATGATTCAGACTTTTCTTCTTTTGTTCCAATCAGAATATACTCTTTGAATTATTCATTAATAATTTCAAATTTGCAACTACTGCGGACCCTGCCATGTAGGACATTTCATCTGTTTGAATAGTGAGCCCTATGAGAAGTCTTCTACTGTTGTTAGGATTTTTCAACTGACATGATGAGTGGACCCTTCCTTTGATTGATTTGCATATGGCTTGTATGTGGGGTCCACGTAGTGAATTCTTCAATTTTCTTCTTTTCAATCTCCAATTCAGCAATGCAGGGCCCAGGATAACTATGTGTGCTTGAAAGTGAGCTTCGTGACAGAGGTCTGCAATTCTCATTTTCTACACATTCTAATTTAACACATTAAATACTGAAGAGCCCATATTGAAGCGGGACCCATCCGGACAGAGTTCTACTCCAACTCCGACTCTTTGAAAAAAATTTGCAAAACATTCTAAATTAATGCAAAAAAGTACGAAAAGTATGAAAATTCAGGCTCCTAGGTGGAAATGCATGAAATGATGAAATTAGATGATTAATGATGCAATTCACCCAATTAAATCTCTAATTCATCATAAAATGATGCATAAATGTGCAAATTCTTGAACTCAACAGATTGCTTGGCTAGCAAGAATCTTGAATTATTTTAAACTTCTTCATGGCTTGAGAATCTCTTAACATGGGCGCACTTTTTCCTTATTTTTTTTATTTTTTGTTTGGCTTGAATTGAAATATCTTAGCCATCAATCATGACATGTAAGCAATATTTGTTGGAGAGTAGATATGACACCTCATCATCTTATGGCCGGCAAATTTGGAAGTTATCATCAAGAGATTAAATCTGATTTTTTATCATATGAGAGCGGACCCTGCCATGGCCACCCTTACCTTAGAATCCATGCCCAAGGAAGGTGGGTCTCATAGTGCATTTGATTTATCAATTCTCTTCCGCGGGCCCCAATTAGTTTTCCCTACAAAAATACAAGTAATATAATCAATGATCAAAGAATTATCTATTTATGTAGAAAAAAAGACATTGCAAGACGTGTGCCTAATTCACACTAAATCGATCCATAAAATGTCACCATTTTGTTAGATTTTCTTTAATTAAATCAATGGTGCAAAGAAAATTCATCATTTTATTTGTGAATAAAAAGTTATGAGAAATTTATGACTTCCAATGCCAAAAATAGAGAAATTCATGATTTTATGTGAAAATGCGATTTTCAATGAATTTTGACTCGAATTGAAACTTTGATGCTCACAAACATAGAATCATGATATTTTACTAAAATGGTGCATGATTTGAAGATTAAGTCCTTAATTACTCTAAAATGATGATGAAATTATGCATTATTAAGGACTTATCACTTGCTAAAAACTCAAGTATATAAATAAAAAGAACTTTGTAGGATTTATTCGCTAAAAACCCTCACGAGACAAAACTTGTCCACTAGGGGAAACTTAGGGGTTTAAATGGCTTGTTGCACGAGCTAAGTGCAGCCGTGATTGTTGCGAAAGTGAGTTAGGATTTTTTATCATTTTCTGCATATAGTTTGTTTTCTTTTATTTTGCTCGGGACTAGCAAAATGTGAGTTTGAGGGTGTGATGAGTTCACAAAAGATACACTTTCATAGTATTATTTTATGAGTTTTCAAAGATAAAAGAACTCAAAACACTATTTTTAACATAAAAATTATAAATTTCCTAATTTTTAACATAAAAATTATAAATTTCCTCCCCATCGTGCTTTGCTCATATCTTTCCATTATAGATGGTCATTTGTATGCATTTATATAAATTCCAATGGCTTTCATACAAAATATGTTAAAAAATACTTTCAATTATGTTAATTTCTTTTTGTAGGTGTTAATTGAAGATTAAAGTTGAGATTCAAGAGTTAAAGAGAGTAAGGATAAGTTTGGAAGATAATTGGATGAAGAAATGACAAATTTAGGCCAATAATAAGAAGAGAAATGAAAGACATAGGTTAGTATTTTGACCATATCTTTTTACTCAGATGTCTGATTAAGGTGATCTCAAAAGCATTGGAAAGCTTGTTCTAATATCTAGAAATCATATTTCACAACATCTTCCCCAATTCGGACGTTTCGGGGGTCAAAATCGCACATCAATCTGGAAACTGTTTTCTAATACGGGAATCGCATTCATATGTTCATATTTCAATTCTTGTGAAATCCCACATTGGAAGAAAGAAAAAGAGAGCAAGGCACATATTTCTATATAAGGAAGGGAGCTCTAGGCATTAAACACACAAGCAAGGAGAGCTTTCTTCTCTTTACTTAAGCTATTCTTGTAATTGAGAGCAATTGTAGAGAGAAAGTGAGTAAAGTTTTGTAAAAATTGGAGATTTAGAATGAAAGCTTTGTCTTCTCCAATGAGTGGCTAATTACTTTGATTGGATCTTCTAGATGAAGCTAAGTTAATACTATTCATTTTGCTTACGCTCTTAATTCTCTTCGTTTATGCACATAACATGCTAGAATCGATTTTTCTTTATTGCAATGTGCTACCTTTCATGCTTATTTTCAATCTTAGCATTCTTTTTACTATATATGCTTAGGTTTGATAAATCATGCTTAGGAGTTAATATCTTTTGATGGTTTATGCTCACTTTTGATAGATAATCATTATGAATCTTTTCTTTTATGAAGGGAAGAAAGTCTTAGCTATTAGATTGTAAATTTCTATCTTAGAGCTTTAAAGTTATATTTTTCAAATCTAAGCATTGATTTGTCATTAGATTTGGGTATTTGTTTGGGAAAATAGAAGAGCATTAGTGTTGGATTAGTGTCACTTTGTGGATTCTAGATTATTCAATCTATCCATTAGTATTGCTTGTTGCTTATTTTACTTATTTTAGTTAGATTCTATTCACATTCCCACACATTTATTCACTTATTTTAATTCTCACACTCCACTTCTCTATTCACACCAACAATTCCACCTTTAATTTTACACTTTTAGCACATTTCTTTTTATCTCCATCCACTCATTTTCTATCTTGTTCTCCTTATTAGTTAGTTTTCATGGATGCTTTTTGTTTCTTTTTATCTTGTTCTTTCACTTATTTTCACACACTCATTCACTTGATCTATCTAACATTGCTCCATTGTTCTTGTATTACCTTGTCATTTTGCTTTTTTTATTAACTTTGTTACTATTCTTGTTATTGGTCTATTGTTACTTGAGTTTTTTTTATTTTTATTAACATCTCTTTGCTATCTAGTTTCTTGTTTTCTTTTAGTCCGATTTTTACTAACATTTCTTTTGGAGAGAGAATACTCCGATCCACCCATTGAGTGTAAGTAGTCGTCAAACTTTTTTGGAATCTTCAAGAAAATTTTACCTAAAAAATGACCCAAGATGGCCACTAACTAGAAAATGAGCCATTAGTAAATATGGCACGGATTTTTTATTATTAATGATCGAAACTTGTGACAACGTCGTCGTCACATTCAACACCATAAAAGTCCCCCGTAACCGCACTTTCCCATTTTACCCTTCTTCCTACACTCACTTTCTCCTTTTCCCCCGGCGATTTCCTTTCCTCCTTCCTCAAAAGGTAGTTAAGATGGTCCCAAAGGTCGTTTTCCAGCCTATTGGATTGTAGCATCAAGATTTCTAGTGGTTTATCAGGTGGAGGTATTCTTCTTGTCGCTTGTCTTTGTTTTTATTACAAAATGATGATTTACTGGGGTTTATTCATCTTCTTTCCATTTACTTCACATCCTAAAATGGTTAATATTCATGCACTATACATGATTTTTGCATTGAATCAACCCATCACTCAGTCCTTCCATTTTGCCCCTTATCGACTGGGTAGTCAACCCTAGCGGACATGCAGAGACTTCATGCAAATATGTGGACCATGCTGGAAATGCTTTTGTAGCTTTGGTCCCTCACAAGGGTGGTCATCTTTTCGATACCCTGAAAGTCGTGTGATGTTGATCATTTGAACTTTTATACCTCTTCCTCCCAATCTATCAATTGCCATTGTAACTTTGTTCCCTTTTTGTGCCCCACCCATCCCCTTTAAAAAATTCACAATAGCAAACTAATGTAAAGGTAAATATGTGTTTTACATGGTTTTAATAGGATACAAATGCAACTGCAACGAAAGTTTTAATTTCAAACACCTAGATTGATTTCAAATCTATGTTGGAATGTGTATGTTGGAAGACTCGGATAAGGAAGTAACTCGGTTTGTACTAAGTACCGGTTGACCTTTAAGACAGTTGTTTTTAGGCATACTTTTCATATGATAAAGATGCTTTACTTTGTGTGAGGTTAATATCTTACCATCTTAATTTTGCCACAGCATTCATCGAGCACAAGCATTTCTCTACTTTTCCCTTCTTTTGAATTGTGACTTCTTGGGCTTTTCTACAAGTTGGTTGGTACACTTGGCATAAGCTAAAGACATAGTTTAATGGAAACATTCAGCATCCTGGACCTTATGGATATATTTAAGTCTCTTGTAGTAAAGGCAAAGAGGAAATACCATTCGCACTAATGCAATGCAGATATGTCATTTTTGCACGATGCCAATTGCCCAATACTTATCTTGTAATAACAAGTTAGGAATTTTAAATAGAAATAAATAATGAAACTTCAAGAAAAGTCTTAAGACTCTTTGCTTAGCTTATAATAATTCTTGGGGAATTTTTAAGGAAATTCAATGAATTCATTGTCTTGTGTGGAAAGTAACTCCAAAGCCTCTTGGATGATTTATTTCAAAGTCAATCAATTAAAGAATGCATTGTATTCTATTGTGGAAGCTTTGCACATTTGCAAATAGAATTAAATGAAGCCAATAGATTTAAACAGAAGGTAAGGAGATAAACTCTTCTAGTGGGAAATGCTAAATCTCATTGTAAAAGATCGGTTGGTCAATAGCCTCTATAGACATGTAAATTGTTCCCTTTTATAATAGTTTCCATTTTCTTTATTTCCCCCCTCTTTATTTAGTTATACTCTTTGGACCATTATAATTGTTGTTGTTCTTCTTGTTCTTCATGCTTCCATTGTAATTATCATAATCATTGTAGTAGTAGCCATGTTTTAAAGAAAGTGGGAAGCACGAAAGAGCATCACCAAATTATTTGTGATTCAGATAAGAGTATTTGAACTAACTTCAATACCTATTCATGTCAATTGAATCAAGCCACAAAAAAACTGTTTAGAGCAAGTAGTGGGAAAGGTTGCATTCAGTTGTTCCAACCATTTAATTTAAATTTATAAATATTGCTATGATTCTAATACATACATACATGCCTAGCTAAGGTGAGCCACACAGAATCCTACCAACTTATTGGAGTGATTTTTCTGCCAAGTGAAAATAAGGAGTATGTAACCATCAAAATAAGTAGTCTCACATTTGGAATTCTCCAAATAATCTAGACAAGTTGTCCCTAGATGCTTGCAACCAAACATCCCTTAAATTATCTATTCATTGTGGAATAGGCTCCTAAATTTCTTTACTGGTAAAAGGGAAGCAAGAATTTGAGGACTAAAAGTCTAGGTTCTCTTTATGCTATGCAATTCACTGCTTTTAATTTCCTTATTAGTTAGGTATACATCTCTCTCTCTCTCTCTCTCTCTCTCTCTCTCTCTCCATTTGTTTTTGCACATAGCTGGAAGTAAGGGAGTAAGAAATAGGCTTCTATACGATCAAGCCAATCATATTTTTGAAACCATAAATCAGGAAAATGTATATTCTTAGCCACCCTTTCATCTATATATATATATATATATTATTGAGTTTACCTTTTCTCAACTGTAATCACTTGAAAATGTCTGGCAAGAATTCGACACTTTTAGATGCATAACAATGAACCCGGACAAAGATTCATGAGGGTTAAATGAAACCCAAAAGGACTACGTTTGGCAATCGGGGATGCATAATTTGGTAGAAATGGAACATATTAGGATAGATCATGCTATAATTACGGCCTTGGTAGAGAGATGGCAACCTGAAAATAACACCTTACACTTCCCATCAGGTGAGGCGACTGTCACTCTTGAATACGTTGCCTATATCTATGGGCTACCTATCGATGGCCCAATTGTTACCGGGAGAACTTTCCCGAATTCATTGGTGAGTGAAGTATGTGTTGAATTACTTGGGAAGGCCTCCATTCAGGGTGTCGATGTAAACGGGATAAATATTAAATTCACATGGTTGGAGGCCAATTTCGTAGCGGTTCCAACAAAGAAGAAGAAGAAGAAGAAACTTTTTAAAGACAATGAAATCTACAACACTAGGGCATACATTTTCTTCTTAGTTTCCAACCAAATTATGTCTAACACATCAGGTGGAAGAGGGCCGGCATATTTTCTCGAGTTGTTTAGGGAATTTAAGCCAAATGCATGGGGCCCCGCCGGTCTTGCCAATCTTTATTGGATATTAGCAAAGGTGGTGAAATGCATTAAGGATAAGGCGGAAGATGGACATCAGGAGGGAGATGAATGCAAATCGTCGAATAAGGGTGATGGTTCGAGAAAGTTCAGAACCTTGAGTGGACCTCTATAACTTCTCCAGGTAACACAGTTTAGTTGAACATAATTATACTTTTTATACAACTCTTAAAATAGTTGTTAAGTAGTGATGATTGTTTTTCGCAGTTATGGGCATACACGAGAATGCAAATTGGATGTTGTCCACCACCAAATGAAACCTGGAAAAGTGACATTCGGTTTCCATTGATGAAAACTTGGACAGCTAGTTTGAATTCATTAAAAGTTGTAACCACATTAAAAAAAGACCTGGCAACAGTTGAACAAACTGGCACAAGACGATGTAAGTTCAACATGATCGGATGGTATACAGTATGATTGATGCAATTATTATTACGTGTTAATAATAATTTTTTGCTTATTTTATGTAGTTCAAATGACAACCATACAACAAGCTCGGAAGGAAATTTCGGCATAATGTTTCTGAAGTCGACCGTGATCTATTCTCATCTTCAATAGTCCTAGCTTTTTATTGGGTAGTAGAGCGACATAATACGGGTCGTGTTATGAAACAGTTTGGTCTTAATCAGGAAGTTCCTCCACCATTTAAAATGCCCTGTGCAAGAGTGGAGCGAGTAGAAAAGATAGTGTACGACTACAGTGCAAGTGGAAGAGTACCTAATTATACACTTTGGGACAGTAGATGCAAATGCGTTCTGAAAGAAAAGAATTCATCTTCTTCGGCGCATACTGACGAGTATATGCATTGGTATCGGGCCAACACGATTATGTATATCGGTCGAGACCAGGCTCATGAGGAGATTGATACAACAAAGACCAAACGCGACGAACATGAGGGTTGCTGTGAACAGAAGCATGTAAGAGATGGGTACATCTTTCTTCAAGATTTTATTTTTCCATCCACATGACTAATGGCTGATTATCTTTACATGTCCGTAGGTAAAGGGAACTCTTACTTCATATGGAGAGGTTGTTGGAAGTAGGTGGGCCTCGTGGATAGATTTTCAAAACTTTTTGACCCACTTGACTCAGGGATCAAGTATCCAGAAGGCCATTAACCATATCCAGGATGCAATCCCTCATTCTCATCAATCATGTACAACAATATAACCTATCTAGAAGATAGAAATCAGCAACTACATGCAACAAACTAATCTACCACAAGAGGAGAAACAAATCATACCTTTGGAGCCCGGTAGTGTTCTAATCGAGGAGAACACAATCAACTAAAATAAGAACTCTTCTTGAAGCAATTAGAGATCTCCAAGACCTTGTTGTCTTTCACGCTATGACCCTCTATGATATCTCTTTTCTCAAGAAGATGGGTGAGATCTCCAAGAGAAAAATCTACTAGAAACTCCAAGGAACTAGAAGAAGGAGAGGAGAAGGAAGAGATGTGCAACACTTGCACAAACAAGGGTTGGGCGTGAATCCTTAGGTGGGGATATATGTTGGATGTCCAAGGGGTTTCTACCCTTATTTATAGCCCTCAAATCTCCTTGTAAGACTCTCCCAAGAATGAGAACCTGTCAGGGGGTCTGACAATCCTCCCACTACGACGAGGCACTGGTGTAACTACTGGGTCCGGTAAGGGCGCTTCTTTCTCAGGTTCGGTCATTCTTGGATTTGGAATTGTTTGCTCTTGAATTTCTTCCAAGACCACCTTTTTTAAAGGTTTCCGGTCTATCATATAATCTTCTTCTAGGAAAACCGCATTAGTGCTCACCAGCACTTTCTGCTTTCTGGGATTATAGAATAACCAACATTTAGTTCCTTTAGGATATCCTACAAATGTGCATACTTCTGACTTCACTTCCAACTTATCCGTCTTAACGTTTAGCACATGTGCCGGACAACCCCAAATGTGTAAATGTTGTAGACTAAGCTTTCGCCCGGACCACAACTCCCGGGGAGTCTTAGGTACAGACTTAGATGGTACCATGTTTAGTATGTACATCACAGTATCCAATGCGTATCCCCAAAAGGATACAGGTAATCCTGAAAAACTCGACATAGACCTGATCATATCTAAAAGAGTCATGTTCATTCTTTCTGCTACTCCATTCTGTTGAGGCATACCAGGAGCAGACAACTGTGATAGAATCCCATTTTCTGATAAGTATCCCATAAAATCAGCAGAGAGATATTCCCCTCCTCGATCTGATTGAATAGTCTTAATACTCTTACCTAATTGCTTTTCCGCTTCCGCTCGAAACTCTTTGAACTTTTCAAAAACCTTGGACTTGTGGTGCATAAGGTATATGTATCCATATCTTGAGTAATCATCTGTGAAAGTGATGAAATACTCATATCCTCCTCTGGCCCTGACATTAATGGGTCCACACACATCAGTATGCACTAATTTCAATAAATCTTTGGCCTTATTGCCCTTAGATGAAAATGGTCTTTTGGTCATTTTGCCTTCTAGACAGGACTCGTAGACAGGCATTGGTTCTACCACCAATGAAGGCAAGATACCATCTTTCACTAGCCTGTCAATTCTGTTTAGGTTTATATGACCTAGCCTCAAGTGCCAAAGTTTTGTTGGATTAGATGAATGTGACTTCCTCTTCAATGATGGTCTATTAATTGTTTCAGTATCATGTATCTCATACATTGTAGGAGTTAACAAATAAAGCCCATTGGTTACCTTGCCAGAACATATAAAAGTACCATTCCTCTTTATGACAACTTCAGTACCAAAAGTAATGGAATAACTTTTATTCACCAAACTAGAAGCTGAAATTAAATTCCGCCGTAAAGACGGTACATATAATGTGTCTGACAAAACCAATTTATTGTTTGAAAAACATAAAGTAATAACTCCCACTGAAACAGCTTCTGCCTTAGCGTCAGATCCTAGGTTGACAATGATTTCTCCGTCACTAAGCCTCCTGGTTTCCCTGAACCCTGCAACGAATTACATATGTGATTAGTTGCCCCGAAGTCCACACACCAAGATTCTAAAGTACCAGTTGCAAAACTAACTTTAGAAATAAGTGACTCAATCATACATGAGGTCTTCTTCTTAGACATATACTCTGGACAATTCCTTTTCCAATGTTCTGTCTTACCACAATGGAAACACTTTCCCTTTGACTTTGAACCCTTAGCCTTGGCCACGCCACCATTAGGACCATTCTCCACCTTAGGACCTTTCGTAACTGATTTCATTTTGTCTTTCCGCCCTTTGCCTTTCGGTTTGGACTTGGCATTTGACTTTTCTGTTACTAGGGCAGTTGGTTTCTTCTTCATAATCCCTTCAGTCACCACCAGTTGGCTAGACAGCTTTGCCAGAGTCAGATTCATCTTATTCATATTATAATTAACCTTGAAATTGTTGAATGACTCTGGTAGTGACTCAAGGATTATGTCGAACTGTGATTCTGCATCAATCGCAGCTCCCAGTACATCTAACTCATTTGATGAGTCCATCATTTTCAATATGTGTTCCTGTACTGATGTACCTTCAGCCATCTTGGTGCTAATGAGCACCCTCATAGCTGCTTGCCTAGCAGGCCTGCCCTGTTCCGCAAACATCTCCTTTAAGTTCGATATAATATCGTATGCAGTCTTATAGGATTGATGTTGGTGTTGAAAAACACTAGACATGGATGCCAGAATGTAGCATCTGGCCATCTCATCGTCTTTGGCCCATTTGGTGTAAAGTTCCTTTTCTTCTTCCTGTGCATCCGGGCAATGCTCATCAAGGGGGGTTTTGGTAAGGACATATTTATAACTTGAGGCGGTCAAGACAATATCCGTGTTCCATTTCCAGTCTACATAGTTGGATCCCACCAACTTATTCTGGTTGAGGATGGTCTCAAGTGGATTGAAAGTATTTGAATTCATGCTTGAAAAACTGTAGCATATAACCATACATTCAATTAATGAATTTAAATGACATTAGGGTTTAGTATTCTACCAAATTTCTGTGGGGATCCTCATAACGACTAAATTTAGAATACATCGGAATCCCAATCCCCGGGGTATGCCTCCTTGGGGAGTGCGAATACCACCTAGATTGGTGTGGATCAAAGTTGGTCAAAATTAGGATTATGACTAACTATCCATGATACCCTTCATTCATTATTATCTAGGTATCTCATACCAAATAATGAATGACTCCCGATTAGCTTTGGTTTCTAAAATATATGAGGCAAATCCTTGTGGATACTACATCATTATTTTAGTTAAGTGTGACCTACCAACTAGCATTGCATGACAATCGTTGCGAGCAGGTCCTCCTTGGGGAGTGGGCCCCTGCCCTGGCTCACCAACACTATCCATAGGAGATCCATATCTAGTAACCAGACAAGTAAAAGCCCTCCGTGGGGAATGATCATTCTTAAGATGGCGCGAGGCTAATACTTTCCTTACAATGGACCTATAGTGGAAAACCATGAGGATTTCTAAATTTAAATGCCCCGCTCCTACTTAATATTTTAGAATTGAGGATTTCCTTTTAGGTATTTGGGCCCACAAATATAGATATCAAATCATCTCATGATATGACCAATGATTGGTTCCAAGTCAAGTTATTTTATGGAAAGTCTAGTTTCTTAAATTAGTGTTACCAATGGATCCATCTCATGGGCCCACCAACTCTAATTAGAACTCTTTCCAAAAATTAATTTGATTTGACCAATTTTGGTAATTGCTATGTTTGGATCAGATTTGGATACTATCTAAATCAAGCATTCATCCATAAATAGAAAGTGCTAAAATTAGAAACTAATCCTCTCCTCCACATGGCCCATGCGGAATAAACTTTTTGGACTTCTAGACTTTCCAAAACTTTGGGATTCCTCAAACTCTTTGGGCATCACCAAAAGGCTTTTGGTAATCTTCAAACTCTTTGATTAGGAGTTCAACTTTACTTTCCTTCCTCGTCTTGGACATCGCCAGAATTTACAAATTTAGAAAAATTACATAAATTCCTATGCCTCAATTAGGAGACTTACATGGTAATCTAAACAAGGAAATAAAAGGGCTATAGGGAAATTCACCATGCCTTGCCCTTTTACGGAAAACCAAGGAAACAATGATGCCCTTTACACTTAGCCTCAAATAAACCAATAACTATAAAAAGTAAGTAAAAGACTTGTGGGCCATATGGAGATGACATAATCACCTGCAAGTTAGTGTCTCATACAACAAAGCATCTTACAAAACCAGGTTACCAAACCACAATGGAAAAACAAGATGCCAAAGGTTGCCACCCTTTTGATACATGCACTTCGCAGAGAGGGTCCGGAGGTGTCCCCCGGCGGGGGTCGAGCTGTGTTCCCGGTCGACAGAGCGTGGGGCCAGGTCAACCGGCCTGACGAAGGCAAAAAATTGGGTTTTTTTTTTCAATTCCAATCCAAACACCTCCAAGGCACTTTTGAAGGCTCTTAATTGCATCCTACCATCCTTCCATCATAATTAAACCCTTTTGTGACTATCCAAACATATATGGATTTACTACATAAAGTAAACAAACCCAATCATAACTGATCCTTACATAGCCCTAGGTCTATCCTCTTCGCATCTCATGCAAAGATTAGATCTAAATCGCTGATCTAACATGATTAGAGATGAGGTATGGCTCTGATACCAATTGTTGGAAGTAGGTGGGCCTCATGGATAGATTTTCAAAGCTTTTTGACCCACTTGATTCAGGGATCAAGTATCCAGAATGCCATTAACCATTATGTCATATGTATTGGTCATGTGCATTAAGTAATAAAACACCATTCATCTCATAAAAGGAAAGCATGATTTTATTGATAAATAAAGAAATTAATCAATTTATTATATCAACTGATGGATTAAGACCACACAATCTAATAGAGGTCAGTTGACCGGGCTGTGCAGAAGAAAACCTCAATTGAGCATTTCCGGGATTCCTGGATCCGGAAGATCTTTAGATTCAGATCTGGGTTGAATATCGTCAAATTTAAGGACGATTACTTATACAGCTCAGCATCAGAAGATGTAAGCCACAATTACATCCTTTTATAGTTATTCAATTTTACTTTTACTTACCCATTTGTCAATCTAAGCAAGGTCGGAATGCTTTGACCTAAAAAAAATTGAAATTAAAAAATGACAGGATAAAGAGTCCACTAACGGAAGGAGGGTTGAAAAGGCTGCAGCCAAAAGTCCAGGGAAAAATATAGGAAAGAAGCAAAAGAGTGTGAAGTACAATAGTGATATTCCAGTATCGCCTTGGGTGCACACCCCCACTGAAAAGGCCCTTGAGGTGGCCAAAGGGATTTTCCAATGGAACCAGAGTCTGTAGAGAGACATACCACTACACCGGTCGAGAATTCCAATAAGTCACCAGTGGTTGATATCTTGGGTGCACACTTTTATGCGATGGATCGATGGAGTAGCAATAATAGGCAGCATATAATTAACTTCCTGGCTTAGTGTCATGAGAACAATTTTTATTGGATCAGTAGATAAATCCAGACATCGCATGGATCACAATATTTGTACAGCTTGATATAAGATACATTACAAATAATTGAAGCATGGGACGACTGCATTGTCCAAGTTGTGACGGGCAATGCAACAAACTTTAAGGCTGCAAGACTGATATTATACCAGAAAATGCCGCATATTTTTTGGTCCCATGTGCGGCACACTGTATTGTTCTTATGTTTGAGGACATTGGTAAATTGGAAGACGTCCAAAAAACAATTGATGAGAGAAAGATGGTTACAGGCTTGATTTACAACCATTGGTTTCGAATACATAAACAAACTCTATTTAAAATAATTATTTATAAAACTCAGAATTAGTCATCATCTTTTGGAGAACCCCATATACCTTTATCCCTTCCCATTAATGGGGCATGGATATTGGACGGAGAGATCAGTTAGTTGAAAGTAAATTTAAACATAAATATATAAATAGGTAAATATTGATTGTCAAATGCAATTGGGAGGCATGCTTATTTTAACGAGGCAAATTTATTAAAGAAATCTTATTTATAAATTTAAACCAATCATCAATATCAAAATATTGAATCATATTCGAGATCAAACTAACTGTGTTCTTTATGGTATCAATGGTGATGTTGCTAGAGTCGTCTCTGCTATGTAACATATGCTAGGATGTAGTCAGAGAGGAGGCTAATGTTGACACTTCATTCTGCAATGGAATAACAAAAAATTCTATTTTCATATACCATGCATGGATGTTAAATAAACCTTATAAGATTGAGAAAGAGAAAGCAAAATGGAGAGCAGAAAAAAATACAAAAGATTAAAAGCAAATATTTTAATGATTAATTAAATTGAATGAGTATATAGAAAATATATAAAAGAAAAACATTTACTAAAACATAAGAAAGCTTCTTAATTACATACAAGACATATAAATTACTGTATATTGTATTTTTTTTTATGTCAACTAAAGTCTCAATTGCAATTCTCCACTTGTAATTCTTGATAAGCAAACAACGATTTGAATCATCAAACATATGAAATTGCAAATTTTGAAAAATTAATAAGAGGTAGCAAAATGATAATATCTCAAGACAGTTTAAACAAATATAAATGATGAAAAAAATTAAAAATGACAACTTATAAATAAATAAAAATGGAAAGAAATTAAATAAACTTTTCCAAATGATTTAATAGATAAAATTCATCTTCTTTTTTTTTTGCCTAACTAACCCAAACAAACCTGAACTTCCATGTTACATCCACTTCATTATTATGACCCATCAACCTAACCTAAACTTCCATGCTACATCAATAATAGTGTTTACATTTTCAATCCTATTAATAAATGGGCAAGCATTAGGTTAGTAAAATGATTTGGAATCACCAGAATTAAACCTAACATGGGTTGGAAACTATAAACCTAAACATACCCTTTAGTATATGGGTGAGGCTTAGGTTAATAAAGAATAAACCTAAACCTAAGCATTAGACCTAACTTTCTATAGAATGTAGTAATTAAATAGAAAGGAAAAGAATAATTTTCAAAATAATAAGGCGAACTTTCAAAAAAGTATGAAAACTATATTTTATTTTTAAGAAAGTACAATCATTGTAAAATGACAAAATTTCAGAACATATTAAACAAAATATTACAGAAGAAATCAAATTAAAAATGGAAAACAATTCCTTTTAGTTTATTTTAAAAACTGCTTGGACCACGATATCCTACATTTTCCTATATTCATCTCCATCATGCAACGATGGTTGCTTCTTCATAATTATGGAGTCTAAAGACCCTGTGCAATGATTATTATCTCTTTTGTTTATTTATTATTTTTCTATTTTTCAAAAGAGAAGAAGGTCACTCTAATGTCCAAAGATCCAATAATTCATTTTAGTTTATTTTAAAAACTGCTTGGACCACCATATCCTATATTTTCTTATGTTCATTTCCATCATGCAGACAGCCTTTATGGATTTCTTATAATGATTTTGCTCGGAAGCTCCAACTATTCGGACTGATTTTGCGGGCTTATGTGGCATGGGAGAAAAGATGGTTGTTTAAGAAATTTCTCTTTTGGCTACTTTGTTGGTGAATGGTCCACATGATCAATCCAACTCAATCACTCACGTTTCTGGGAATTTACATGTCACATTTTTCACTGCTACTGTTACAATCAATTAGATATAAACTTCTCTTAAAATAAGATTTAAACAATTAGAAATATTATTAAAAAATAAATCTAAAAGGAACATATATACGAAGTTTGAAATCCATTCAACAACGTAACAAAAAAAAAAAAAAAACTAAACCAGATATAGAAAAGTAATGTTATACCAACTACATTGATCAACCGTTTGTATGTTTGTACCTTAATCCATGGGGCCCACCTCAGCCCCTAGCACCAAAAACATGTAAACGAAATCCGAACCAGTGAAAGTGAGGGCCCCATGCTAGATTTTTGAGATTTGGATACCAGAGCCTACCTTCCGAAAGAAAAAAAAAAGTTACTTACAAACAAAACTGGTTGAGATTTGAATAGTGTTGGCTTTTGGAGAATCTTAAGATCCTATTTTGTAGGAAAATTAGAGAATAGTGATTTGGTGATATTAGATTAGAAGGGTAATTCCGGAATTAAGCGGTGCAAAAAGCTTGAGGTTGCCCCATGTGTTGCAATTCTTCCCATTTTTAGATCGTCTTGTTCAAATGTGTATTACATATGAAACTGTCTAGCTTTTAGTGTTCAAAATGTTTGTCACAGAAAGGTTTTTGGGTTCCACTTATAGGATGTGACCGACAAAAATTTGGTTAACAAAAACCTCTCGAAGAGTTGTTAGTATAAATGTAGCTTGAAAACATTTTATTGGAAACGAAAACTATTAAGGGTATATAATGCAATATCTTTAGTTATGACTTTCCAATTCTTTAAACTATTCTTGGTATAATTGGATAGAAAATCTTATCTTCCTTAAATCCTCTAGGCTTTGCTTTGTGAAGGGTAAAGCCATAATGGCAGTCAAAGTCCTTCGCGTTTTACTCCCAATTTTTTTTATTGTCCCGGATGTCTGCTAAATTATTAGCAGTTGTCCTGGAGGATTTCAAAATCTCTCTGCACTCCTACATAAACTCCAATAAAATCCGACTGTTAAATTATTGTTGATTGTGTTGGGCTACTGGTCACCATTAGTGTGTTGGAAGAAACTTATAATTTGGTTCTAAAGTAGATTTTACTGATCTGATCAACTCCTCCCACTGAGCAACTGTGCCAAAATTTCACTCAGATAAGTATTTGCGGTTAGTTTTCAAAAGCATACTTGATCATGATTAATCATGAGCCATGCAAATGTGAAGTCCACATGGGACTTTTCGGATAGCCACGTATCAACCAAGATCTCCATCCATCCTCGAAAATCGGCCCTTATCTATCAAATCCCGTTCTCATGCATTAATTTATTAATACTAACCTACTGTGGAGCCCACTAATGGATTATCCTCTTTCAAAAGAGGTGATTTGTTGAGATTAGATGAGAAAGGCAATTCCAGAATGTTGCATTGCAAAATGTCTAAGGATGCGCCATGTGTCGCTCCACCACGAATTCACCTGCTGCTTTACTATATATATATATATATATATATATATATATATATATATATATATACATATATAATATAACTAGCACTTCAGGGCCCACGCCCAATGCGAGCCTTTAATTCATCGAACGAAAACCCAATTTAAATTAAAAGTAGACACCGAGTAAACAAACAAATTACATTTAATACAATTATATAGAAAATTCAAGATTGGTCACTATATTTTGGAGAACCCCATATACCTTTTGCCTTCCCATTCATTGGACGTGGATATTTGATAAAGAGAGAGAGAGATTAGTTGAAAGTAAATTAAAATACAAATAGGAAGTAATTGTTGGTCAAATGCATATGGGTTGCATGAGTTTTTTTTATAAAGGCAAATATTTTTAAAGAATCTTATATATAAATCTAAATCAATCGTCAAAAGCAAAAAATCGAATCATGTTTGAGTCAAAGTTACCGTGTTCTTTATGGTATCAGTGGCGATGATGCTAAAGTTGTCTCTGCTATGCAACATATCATGGAATGCAGTCAGAGAGGAGGCTGATGTTGACGCTCCATCTTGCAATGGAATAACTAAAATTTCTACTTCCATATACCATGCATGAATGTTATATGAACCTTATAATAATGATAAAGATAAAGCAAAATGGTGAGCAGAAATAAGAAATAAAATTATTTAAAAGAAAATATTTGAAAGATTTAGTAAATAGAATGAGTATATAAAAAAGCAAATAAAAGAACTACGATATGAAGGGCCAATGTATTAAAATAAAACATGAATAATGTTTTTAAGTCTCCATCAAACGTCAAATATCAAAATATTAACTAATGGATCTTAATGGCACATTGTAGTGCTTATGATTATGTGTACACAAAAAATACTTGTACCTTTGACAAAGCCACTTGGGAAGGGACCTATTATTTTCTCAACTGTTTTCAGCCTAATAGCCATAACTTTAGAAATAATTTTATGCCTAGTGTTGCATAGACTAATAGGCATTAGGACGTTCGTGGACTCTGGATGGGATTCTTTTAGATCAGATCTTATAGATTTTGTCCGTGGGGTGCATTTTTTGAAAAAAAATAATCTTGGACTATCCTATAGACGACAGATCCAACTATGTCCCACATCCACTGTCAGATTCTAGTATGGTACCCATTCGTAATGAGGGATTTTAGGGATGCTGAAGGTCACCTCCTTCACTTCCTCTAGAGGAGTTGAAAGAAGGTTCTGAGTAACTGATGGGGGCTGGGCCTTTCGTCCTCTCCTTCCCACCCCTGAGGCTGCCGGGGTCTGGCGGAGGAGGAAAAGCGAGTCATCAACATTTTTTGTACGGGTATGCTAGATTTTCTATTCTACTTGGAATATGAAGTGGTGATCCGGAGATTCACCTTCACAACTAGAAAGGAAATCAATTCTTCTTTCTAACTTTCCATTGCACATATATTTTAAGAAAGAGACAAATTTTTTTAAATGCCGTGAGAGGCAATTTCATTTTGTTTGCCGTGAAAGGCGGTTTTGTGCCGTGAAAGGCGATTTGTGTCGTGAAAGGCGGTTTTGTACCGTGAAAGGCGATTTTGCCGTAGAAGGCGATTTACAAATCTCATCAATAATGAAAGACAAGAAATGTGATTTTTTCGTCTCTTTACAAAGAATACAAAATACAATAGAAAAGTAAGAAAAGGGATCCGACTTCTCAGGAGATTGCAGGGACTCGTTCAGATCTATGGTCGCAAGTCATGTATGGACTTCGCCATCGTCTTCAGATGAGAACACTTGATGCTTTGATTCTTTGGTTTGGCTTGGACCTCAGTTTTTTAGAGGATAAAGACCAAGGGGAGGTCCTATATCCAATGAAAAACCGAGTAAACGGGCTGAAGAGCAGCGTTTAGGCCATATTGGTTAAAAGGAGAGAGGAGACCTTGGGGGGATGGATCCCCAAAGGACTTCGATCACCTTGTGGTGGCTCATTTTTCTTGGCTTGTGATTGGCCGGTGGAGAATGATGGGCATTTAATCACCCTTAATCTCCATGATGAGGGGAGTATCATGGTTTTAATGCCATGATTACTTGAATTTGTAATTCCCATTTGCTTGATTTTGATTGGTCTGTCCGAAATAATGGGTTAATGGCGGCATTAAGTTGTCATAAAACGTGTCAATTAACAGCATTAAGTGGTCGCCCGAGCATTTGAAGAGTTGCGGGCCGTGCCGCGTCTTTTGTAATTCTTCTTGTGATGATCGCTGATGGATCCACATGTTGTTTGATGTCGGATGGCGATACAACTTCAGACATTGGTTGATATTAGTGGGCTAGTGACATCTGTCTTGTCGATTTCTCGATCGGTTAGACAGAAAGTGTACTTTCTTGGTCAGCCGGTTTGCGATCTTAGAGCGATCAATGATGATTTGATGATTCCAGTGGTAGATCCGTGATGTTGACGAAGATCAGCGGATTACATGCCTGAAAAATCAGATTTTTGAAAAACCGCAAGGGTCAATCATCTCGAAACGCGAAAATAACCTGGAAAAGTGGGGTTTTGGGCGAAATCCGGCGACCTGGATTTCTATGGTCATCGGAGACCATGCCGGCGACCATGGGCTAGGGTCAAGGGTTTTTTCCCCTTTCGGTCATAGTTTCTCGGCCGTTTTTCGATCTTTTTTATTCTTTCTTTCTCCTGTATTTTTCTTGACATTTATCCTCATTTATTGGCTTGATTCTCCTGAATAAAACCTGACGAGAAGCCGTGCAAATCTGAGCACAAAGTTTCATATTTTTTTGGAAAAACCGAAGACTTTGTAGTCGATTTTCCGTCAAGAGTAAAAACCGAGTCAAACGATGTCGGAATGACCTGAAATTTGAGGTGAAGTCTCATGAGCAGTAGATAGGACCAACCATGGGCTTTTGTTTGAGTTTTGAAGCCGTGTGGGGTCCTGTCGCTAGTAGACTTGATTTTGCCGTGAGGAAGATGCCGTGCTTTGATGTACGGTTAACCGATGTTCGATTGACTTGAAATTTGACTGGGAGCCTATTGGAGTCTTTTTGAGACGATCTATTAGCTCCGATTTGGATGTCATGATCCCGGAGTGCTTCATCGCCTGTAGCCTTGATTTTGTTTCGGAGCGCCAAAGTTGGGTCAAACGTTGTCAGAATGACTTGAAATTTAACATGCAGCCCTTTAGAAGCATGTTGAAGCCACCCATGTGCTCTGTTTGATGAGTGGTGGCTTTGGTGATTCTCGCCGCTGAGAGGCTTGATTTTACTGCTCGATGATTGATGGAGGGTTAAACGTTGTCGGTTTGACTTGAAATTTGACATGAAGCCCTTTGAGGTATTTTGAGACCATCCGTAGGCTTTGATCGAAGTTTTGATGTTTTCGACACCGTCGCTGCCAGGAGCGCCTGTTTGGCTGTTGGAGGAGTGAAATTGGGTAAAATGATGTTGGAATGGCTCAAAACTTCATGTAGAGCCTCCTAGTGACATTTTAGGGCTAACTGTGTGCTCTGTTTTTTGTGTCAAGGTCTCTGGCTTCATCGCCGCCGGGAGCGCTTGCCCAGTTGTTGGAGGAGTGAAGTTGGGTCAAATGATGTTGGAATGGCTTGAAACTTCATGTGTACCCCTCTTTTGACTGTCTTGAAGGATCTTGCAGTTTTTGTTTGATTCTTACAGGATTTGATGCTTGAAGCAATATTGCCTGTTTGTAGTAGGATGTGGCTTCTTGATGTTGGAGAGGGAAAGTGACATTTTTGGTACATTTTTGGTGTCAACAGTAACTGGTGGAGATTATGGGAATTATGAACTCTTTGACCACACTTAAATCTCTAAATCCATTTGATGTTATGATTTATTTTAGAAGGTTTCAGAATATTTCATTTCCAAAAATCCACCCTTCTTGTCAACGATGTGCCCTTTTCTTTTATATTTCTTTTCCTATCAGTCCTATTTTTTCCTTCTATTTAGTATTTATAGTGTTATAATGGAAAGATTTTGTATTTTTGTCACTTTCTTTAGGTAAAGTTGTCTAGACTTTTTATCCACAATTCTTCTTCCTTCATTAAAATATTTTTCTAGTTTGTCTTTCAGCCTGAATTATCAATTTCTGTCCTAGTTTTCCTTATGATTGCTTCGACCTTGCCAAAACTTTGTTTGTTCCACCCTCACAAATTATTATATATATCATAGGTATAGCATTCAATTCCTAATTCCTTTTTATTTTTAGCCTAAAGATCTAAAGTGTGACCCACTGATGTGATTCTCTATTAATTTAAAGACATAAAAAAGTTTTTTTATGGGGTCCACCTCTATCAATTACATGCCTTAAAATTTTTCTTGTGGGAATTGGCTTTTACTTACTACCCTCTTAGTGTTGATTATATAGGGCCAAAACTTTAAAGTGGTGAGTGGTGATCGACTGGTAGAAAAACAGTGGTGTGATTGATGATGGACGGTAGAGAAGAAGCAGTTCTAGTGACAATTGGTCTGGACCAGTTCCCAGCCCAGGCTGGGAAACTTGTAGATGCTTGTGAGGCGTTGGGGTGCTTCCGTGTGGTCACTCACAAGATCCCATTACAACTCATGTCTGAAATGAAACACTCAGACGAAACGCCGGAACACCAACACGATTGTAAGTAATGGATATGTGGAACCCCCATACCGAGATACCCAGACATCCTCTAATTACTCAGTACTATATTAAACCCCCCATCCTCTTGTGGACCCAGTAAGAAATTTTTTGAGACTTGAAATTGATAAAGAATAATATAAGTGGGCCCACTGATCATAGAATGCATGGACGGCTTCAAATATAGACCAAAGTGTTTTACTTTGAGCTGTTTGATTGCTGGCCCATGATTTTGTTCATGTGGTGTGTGATGCCTAGTGGGGCCCACTATTGATGGGTGGATCCAGACTTGCTGCTTTAATATATATAATTTAAGAAGTGGTTAGAGATTCTCTCAATTCAAACCAACAATTCACATCAAATTGAGGGCAACCATCAAGATCGTCTATCCTTTCTTGTACTTGTTCCAACCATCCTTTCTAAAAGCCAAGACCCCTTTGATGCAAAGACACCACACACTGCTTATCATTTGGCTCATAAATCCTGCAAAATAGGATCTAAGAAGGTTGACTTTTTTTCTCTCTAATTTGGAGATAAGAGTCATTGGGTGTTTCACCAACCAGCCATATCGTTTATCACTCAAATAATTCAAATTGTAAAAAATGGAAATCAATTTCTCTCCATCTTGGTGACCCACCCATTGGACGGCCCCGGGATGCATTTTCCAGGGCATTGCTCCCTTGTTTAGAAAGACTTCCCAAATTGGAGAGTTGTCTAGCGCTTCAGGGCGCGCGTCCAACACAAGCCTTTAATTCATAGTGGGAAAACCCAATTTACGTTAAAAGTAAACACCAAGTACATAAACAAACTCCATTTAAAATAATTATATATAAAATTTAGAATTACTCATCATCTTTTGGAGAACCCCATATACCTTTATCCCTTCTCATTCATGGGGTATGGAAATTGGATGGAGAGAGAGGTTAGTTGAAAGTAAATTTAAACATAAATAGGAACAAATTGATCGTTAAATGCAATTGGGAGGCATGCTTATTTTAAAAAGGCAAATTTATTAAAAAAATCTTATATATAAATCTAAATCAATCATCAATATCAAATTAAACATTGAATCATATTTGAGATCAAACTGACAGTGTTCTTTATGGTATCAATGGCGACAATACTAGACCTGTCTCTGCTATGTAACATACGCTGAGATGCAGTCGGAGAGGAGGTTGATGTTGACGCTTCATTCTGCAATGGAATAACTAAAAATTCTACTTTTATATACCAAGCATGGATGTTAAATGAACCTTATAAGATTGAGAAAGAGAAGGCAAAAAGAAGAGTAGAAAAAAATACAAAAATTTAAAAGCAAATATTTTAATGATTAAGTAAATTGAATGAGTATATAAAAATGATATAAAAGAAAATCATTTACTAAAACATAAGAAAGCTTCTTAATTACATACGAAACATATAAATTACCGTAAATTGTATTTTTTTTATGTCAACTGAAGTCTCAATTGCAATTCTCCATTTATTATTCTTGATCTCAATCATCAAACATATGAAACTACACATTTTGGAAATTTAATAAGGGGTAGCAAAATGATAAAATCTCAGGACAATTTTAAAAAATATAAATGATGAAAAAAAAGTGACAACTTATATATAAACAAATAAAAAAGGAAAGAAATAAACTTCTCCAAATGATCCATTTAATAGATGTATTTAATTTTTTTCGGTATTTCTACCAAACTAACCCAAAGACTATAAAAATGACTAACTTTATTACTATGACCCACCAACCTAACCTGAACTTCCATGTTACATCCACTTCATTATTATGACCCACCAACCTAACCTGAACTTCCATGCTTCATCGATAATAGTGTTTACATTTTCAATCCTATTAATAAATGGGCAAGCATTAGGTTAGTAAAGTGATTTGGAATTACCAAAATTAAACCAAACATGGGTCGTTGGAAACTATAAACGTAAGCATACCCTTTAATGAATGGGTGAGGCTTAGGTTAGTAAAGAATAAACCTAAACCTAAGCATTAGACCTAACTTTCTAAAGAATTTAGTAATTAAATAAAAAGGAAAAGAATAAGTTTCAAAATAATAAGGAGAGCTTTCAAAAAAGTATGAAAACTATAGTTTATTTTCAAGAAAGTACAATCTATTGTAAAATGACAAAATCTCAAAACATATTAAACAAAATATCACGGAAGAAAACAAATTAAAAATGAAAAACAATTCATTTTAGTTTATTTTAAAAATTGCTTGGACCACCATATCCTACATTTTCCTATATTCATATCCATCATGCAACAATGGTTGTTTCTTCATAATTGTGGAGTCTAAAGACCATGTGCAATGATTATTATCTATCTTTTTTTTAATTATTTTTCTATTTTTCCAAAGCGAAGAAGATCACTCTAATTTCCAAAGATCCAACAATTCATTTTAGTTTATTTTAAAAACTGCTTGGACCACCATATCCTATATTTTCCTATATTCATATCCATCATGCAGACAACCATATCGTATATTTTCCTATGGATTTCTTATTATGATTTTGCTATGAAGCTCCAATTATTTTATTAGAAATATTCATATCCAATATTTTGCTCATGTGGGGCATCCTGTTCTTCTTCTTCTTTTCTTTTCTTTTCTTTTTTTTATATTAAGAAAACCCACAAGGAGCGGGCATTTTGTTTGAAAAGTTTCATAATATATACTAATTAGAATTCAACCAGTAACATAAGGGGTCGTTTGTCTTGTATGCATGGGACATGAACATGGGATTGCGAGAGGTGAAAGTGAGACACATTACCATAGTTTATTTGGGAGTACCATTTAGACATGGGTAGACTTCAACTGTAGTTGGGTTCTATGTTCGTGTGTGAAAGGGTATGTGCTCAACAAAAGCGCATATAAGCACCTAAATAGACAATAACCCTAGTAAAAAGAAGATCAATAGAAATTTCTACCAGCATTACCTTCATAGTAAGTTGGAAACAATGTGATGAACGATCTGATCCAACAAATCATCAGAGGACCATCAGCAGAGATATTTCGAAACCCTAACCCCAGGCGTATTTCAGTCGAGAAAAATCAAAAATGGATTTTTAGATCATATCTTATGGTAGAAAAACCTTAATTTATGGATCAACATATAAGAATTGCCTCTTCCCGTAGTGATAAGAGATGTGAGTTCTTATCTGCCTGTCCTTGGGTTCGAACTTGGGCAGACCTTCCCTCATCCGAGGGTCGTGCTACCTCACCTAATGGCTTATTTTTTACTAGAGGGCTCACGTCCAAAAAAAATAAAGAAGGGATCAACATATACAATGGATGTACTCATAAAATAAATCCGATATACTCATATTATCATAGATTAAATAACAGAAACATTAATTGAATGTAAATTGCAGACATGATTCCACGACCAATATAAGATTTGCAAGAATCCCTTCACACAACGGCTTCACTTTATTTAGGGAATTATGACACTCTTATTCTTTCACTATCCGATTTCAATGGAAAATTAGTAAATGGAGGAGCTGCAGTAAGCTTATAACCCCGAAAAAAAACGTTGTATAAGAGATTTTCTATAATAAATTTCTTTGAATCTTAGAATTTCTCTCCTAGAGCTTGTTTGTGTCAGTACAAGGATTTCCTAAAGAACGGGCGAACGCCACTTTTCTTTCTTACAAATAAAAAAAAAAGATCTTTAAGTTAATTTTTTGTGATGAAATAAGCCACGTAAGAAAATTAAAAAGCATATCGTCCAAAAGGGGGATTTCCGCTTTAACAATTGTACAAATGCACCCTAAATACCGAGGATATCTCTTGAAAAGATTTATATTAAATGATGTGGCAATAATCCTCTGTAGCTTGGCCGTTCAAATGAGTCCCATGACTGGGCTAAGTCACGTGGGCCACTTCCCTAAGTCCAACACAGAAAAGTCTATAGTTTCGGACCTTCCGGTATTCCACACAAAATAAAATCACCTTTTATCACCTATATACAGAAAAAATACGAGGGAATAGTATTTGGTGCACAAGCATTCGATGTTTGTGTGATGACTTCAAGTCAACCTTCTTTTCCATCTCCTAGACTCGCTTTTCCTATACTTTGTAATACAGTCCATGGGGCCTCTTGACCTATGACCCGGCCAACAGTAGCGTGTAGTTGAACCATCTCAATCTCATCAATAATGGTAAGATGGAGCCTATGTCAAAATTCAAAATTGGAGAGTTAGCTTTTGGAGATTCTTAAGATCCTATTTTTTAGAAAATTAGATAATAGTCATTTGTTGAGATTAGATGAAAAGGGTAATTCTGGAATGTGGAATTGCAAAAGGCCTGAGGATGTACCACATGTCGCTCCCCCACGAATTCACAAGTCC
The DNA here is from genome assembly GCA_038049695.1 of Cinnamomum chago. Lineage (NCBI taxonomy): Eukaryota > Viridiplantae > Streptophyta > Magnoliopsida > Laurales > Lauraceae > Cinnamomum > Cinnamomum chago. The sequence goes on from CP142454.1 coordinate 46,544,888, forward strand.
TAGGATGCGTCACGAATTCACATGTCCTCTACAAATTCACCTGCCGTCTTTTATAATATAACAACTAGCGCTTTAGGGATCACGTTTAATTCATCAAGGGAAAACTCGATTTAAACTGAAAATAGACACCCAGTAAACAAACAAAGTATTAGAAATAAATTAAGTCCAGAATATATAAATATATTATATAACCTTTTAAAATGATCCATATCAAGATATATTAAAAAGGAAAAAAGGTTGCAATGAATGTAATTCTGCATGGCATATGTGTGATCCAAACCATTCATGCTCATATGAGTTTATTAAAAAATTCATATTCATATGAGTTCATTAAAAAAAACCACTCAATTCATACTGTGATGATGGTCCACAAAAAAATGATGCTTCTAAATGACCTTACAACTACAAGTGGACCGAGGGGATGAGACACTGGGACAACAACTATTGACCTCTTGTTTTTCTGAGATGATCCACTTGTAGGCTTTCATTATAATATTAATAAAAAAAATCAGATCATTTCCCCTTGAATCCATTTGCATATATAAACTTAATTTTCTAGTCATAATCGAACGATTCTTCTAACATAAATTTATTGCTGCGATCTTACACTATAACGACTACGATTGAACCAAACAATAGCCATTCGAATTAAGGATTGATGTCATCCCTTTATTTTTCAATTACTATGAATTCTTTGAAATTCAATATGATAAAAGGCAAACTCCAAATGTGGATTGGTCCTAGTCAACCCCTACACACGGGTGGGCCCTACACATGGACAATCATTCGTGTGCCTATTGTAATAAGCCCAAGGACAACCAAAACGAGAAGTAAACGAACATGCTAATAAATAGGGTGTAGGATAATCAGTGACGCACCCTCGAAGCACTTTAGCAAAAGCTTCATGCCTATGTGTCTTCCGACCGTTGGGCCCGGTATTTGACCGTTGCAACTCTCTCATTACAGAAAAAAAACCACTCAAAACAACCGTTTCCCAGATTCAAAAAACTTTCCACGACAGGCCGTTTTCAAAACCCAACAAGCATTTACAGGGACTGGAAACAAAAAGAACATCAAACGAACAAGGTGGAGAAAGGAATCAGATGGGCTGCGTTTCTTCCAAATTTGCAAGAGGCGATTTCAATCAAGAAGAAACCAATGGGAATCTCTCAAATCATGTCGTCTCTCTCACCTCAAGCACCTATGGAGTCCTGCAACTGGAACCCATCAAAGAACCCAAGAGATCTCCATCACCAACTCTCCCCAAATTCCACAAGAAGGGTTTTGAAGAACCAGAGATCATCAATGCCTGGGAACTGATGGAGGACCTCGACGAGGAAATATCCATTTGTTCGCCTGCGAGAAGGACCCCCAAATCCCATTTAGAAAAGAAGGCACAAACGTTCTTCAGTCAGATGAGAACACCAAAGAAGCAGAAGAACTTGATGGGGAAGGAGAACAGGAAGGGAGAAGGCGGGAGACATGATTCCAGTGCCAAACAGGGATTAAGGCCCTTTGGGTCTTTGGAGAATCTGCAACCAGTCACACCCGGATCTAAACTTCGAACCAAAAACGCCCCTCCACAGGAAATGAAACTGCAGGGTGTTGGAAACAATTTGGGGTCTTCAACATCGAGGAGGAGTTTTAGTCCTCTGTTTGATCCAGAATTACTCGCATCCTTTGAAAGAGAGCTATCTGAGGAGGGGGAACAGATCAAGAAGATGGTTTCTCCGGTGCCCAGAGGCCGGAAATCACGCATTTCAGAATCAATGATCGAATTGTTTGAGAAGAAGTGCCCCCCAGGAGGGGAAGATGCAGTGGTTCTCTACACAACAACGCTGCGAGGGATTAGGAAGACATTTGAGGACTGCAACAGAGTGAGGTCTTTGATTGAATCACACTGCGTTCAGATGATTGAGAGGGACATTTCAATGGATTCTGGGTTTAGGGAGGAGTTGAGGGTGTTGATGGAGAAGAAGGAGGTGAGAGTGCCTGTGGTGTTTGTGAAGGGGAGACTGTTAGGAGATGCTGATGAGGTGCTGAAATTGGAAGAGGAGGGGAAATTGAGCTTTCTTCTTGAAGGGATTCCACAGGCTGCTGAGGTGTGCCAGGGGTGTGGAGGGTTGAGATTCGTCATGTGTTTGGATTGCAGTGGAAGCTGCAAGGTCCTGGATGCAGAGCAGAAGAGTGTGGTGAGATGTGGAGAGTGCAACGAGAATGGGCTGATTCAATGCCCCATCTGTTGCTGATTAGGTGATGGTTTGATCTGTGTACAACCACCTCACTGGGAGAAATTTGAGGATTTCTCTATTGGATGTGGCTTTGGTGGTTGAGTTTCTTCTTGTCTGTTTCCTTTTAATCTTTTTCTGTGGGTTCTGTTATATGTATCTCCATATATGATTGGTTGTTGTTCATTATTTATTTCTTCTTCATTCTCCTTTTTTGTGATTGAATGTGGAGAAGGAGAATGCAGTCAAGATGGATTGATTGATTGATTCAGTGCCCTATGTCTTGTTAGAAAAAATGAAGATACATCTGTATTCACAAGAGCCCACGACAAAAAATGAAATAATTTTGTAATATCATATTTCATGGATTTCATTCATGCTTTCTTTGTTTGTTTACGCATTGTGATTCGAGTAGACAGCATTGTGAGAGAAGTAAACCATACCAAGCCCCACTTTCCATTAAACTGGTTACTGTGGAATATATCAGGCATTAATACCAATTTGAAATAATTTAATGATATTTGCTTGAAGCCATTTTATTCACTTGAGTCATCATGTATAAATAGATGTAATAGTGCTTTGTTGCTAAGAAAACAATATGATGATACCGGAGAAAGAATAAATTTGAAAAAGGATTGTGATCTCCCAATGTGGATTCTAGACCATGAGAAACTGATTACTTGAAACTTATTTTTCTACCAGTTATAGGGATTGGTATTTGTCAATATTTCTTTCTTTTTTTTCGTTGTAAGTTGATGGGGTATGCGTCCTCTATCCCATATTTTTTTTGAACGGTTAAATATTAACTAGTAACCACCCAAAGATTTCATCCATGTGACATGATTTAGGAGAGTTGTAAAATTAAGATCTCATATCATGCCTCGACCTCCGTCAAAGGAATTGTATCCATATCTCCACATGAACTTCCTCTTTTCTGTCTCCACATTCATCATCGAAATATTTTGAAAACCATGACATTTGATATGCATCTAGAATTTGGCTGATTGAGAAAGTCCTTCACTACAACAATTAGGTACTGAACACAAAAAGTACACAGGGACTAGGTTGATATGTACAAATCACTGTCCTAGATACAGTTCAATCCTCATCTTTCCCTTCGTCACTACTTTCAAAGAAATTTCTTCATCTCATTTCTTTAAGAAACATCAGAAAATTGTAGTGTTGGTTCGAGCATACACTCAATAAAAGAAATCTGAAAGGAGGATGTTCTACTCTATGGAGTTGGTTCGATTCGAGCATACAAATTGAAACAATAACAGGGTTTTTTTTCTTTTGCTATCGGAGGAATCCCAACCCTTTGGGCTGGACTAATCCCTCTGGGCCCAGAGGGAAGCCGGGTAAACTCCCCTGTAGTCCAATGTGGTACTGCAGTTTCCAACCTACAACCTCCGGGTGTAAACCGTGGTCCTACGCCAACTGAGCTACCCGTTGGGGTTTAAACAATAACAAATGTGAAGAACTTTAAAGGCAATGTTTTTAGAACATGCTCCAGCTTTCAACCATATTTCTTTTGTCCTCCTTACTTAATTTTAGCAATTTTTGTTGAGGCACTAGCAGGCTCCACCCGAGGGGGAGTTTTGAAAAGTATTTATGCTAATAAGCCGTCAGGTTTTTGTAGGAATAATTAGCTAATGAAATTTAATATTATATAGTATCAGAGTCAACCGGTCGCAAGTTCAAATCCCAAGAGGAACAAGTTGTTAAAAAATCCATGTCGCCAAAAGTGTACCGACCAGATTCAACTTGCTAGGGAGTGTTGAGGAGTGGACTCCACCCGAGGGGAGTATTGAAAAGTTTTTATGTTGCCTCTACTAATGCCTAGAGGTTTTGGTCGGAATGGTAATTAGCTAATGAAACTTAAATTTTTTCTAAATTTTAGCTTAGTTTTTCTAACATCTTCTCCACATCTACTAGCCAGCCACACTCTCTCCTTTTTTCTAGTTGCTTTCACTGGAGTATGGATTCTCCATTTTTTTCTTTCATTTTACTACTTACAAACAGATCTAAATAATGTGATCTCCGTTTGGACATCTCTTGAGTATTTGAGCATGTCCTAATACAATACCAAGTTAATCACAAGTCACATTTTTTTTACATTTAAATAATTGCTTGCACTTAATTCACACAATTATCCCCTTGCTTCTACATTGGCTTGAGTTCAACAATAGACAAACATAAGAGCTAACTTCACATCCCACACCCTTGAAATCTCACTTAATGACCCAATTAGGGTGCACAAAAAATCCGTTGATCCGTAAAACCGATCCGACCCGATCCGATCCGTTGACATTAAATCTAAATAAAAAAAATTCAAGGGGCCAAATATGAATTTTTATACAACATGTTTAATATCTTTCTTTTAACATTAGATTAAATGGATTAATCTGATCTGATTCGGTCCTCCATGGATAGGATTGGATCGGTTTTTAACAGCCACGGATTGGTGATAGATTCCAAATCCATCAATCCGTAGGTAACGGATTGGTGACGGATTTGGCCCAATCTGCAGCAATCTGATATGTGTACACCTCTAGACCCAATGCTAACGAGAAAACGCTAAAGTAACCATAAGTTCCTTGCTCACATTCTTTCCAAATTAAGTTGCACTTTTGCATCTTGGGTTTTAGTGGATTTATTGAAAATTCCTTGTTTTTCTCATTTGTTTTTGTCTTTTCTCACAAGTTCCAAGTGTTGAGAATACCATGTCGGGATTGTGAAAAAATTAAGTAATCTAATAACAAAATTAGAGAAAGGAAAGAAGGGACCCGAACAACTGGCGGCCGAAGCATGTCACGAAGACGATTTCATTAAACAGATTTTGCCTCCACAATTGTGTAGTAGATTCGTGGATGTCTGGCCCATGATACAATGGCTTCTTGAACGAATATCTCCACCATTTGTGCACTCAAATTGATGAATAACCCGACCCTCAGTAGACCACTATTTCAAACTTGCTCGCATCAACAAAATGTAGAGGGAGAAAGAAAACAGAGAGCAAAAGAGATGAGAGTTGTGTCATTTGTGTTATATTGAGCTCTTATCCGTAAACCCTCTTATATAGAAGAGTCTCAACGGTAATGAAAATAAATGCACATTATAAACGTTAATAGCCGTTGATGGTAACGATTAAGTATCACTAATGTTTGTAGTCATTTATAGTCATTGGAGGTAACGGTAACATATCATTAATGAGAGCGGCTATGCTTTTTCATAACTTTTACGACAACTGGTCTCATAACTCCACAACGGCTATAAGTCAATGGACCAAGCTAGATGGGGTAGAGGGCCTGGGGTTGGGTTTGGACTTGGACCCGAACCCGACCAAGCCCAATAATTAAACACAAAAAGAGAATGTCCTATACTATAATGCATAAAACCACCAACACCTAGTTTCATTGATATTATTATCATTGCTTATTAGGGCCTGTTTGACATTGTTCTCGTGTTGTTCCTAGTTTTCTACTCAGATTGGGTTGTGCCGAAACTATACTCTCCAGATCTTGTTTGACAACATTATATTAAATTATTCTGTTGAGAATATGTTGTCCAGAACTTGTTTGGTAACATTATAAACGTTTTGCTCCAAAAACCGGAAGCAAGAGTCATAGGATTTATAATGTGGGACCCACCTTTATTATTTGCAGCACTCTATTATTGTCGTATATGGGACCCACTTGTAAAATTATAACTTGGTACCCCCCTTTAAAAACTAGAACACAAGGCCCATATTTATAGGATTTACGATATGGGCTCACTTTATCGGAATTATAATGTGGGTCACCTTTTTGTGAATGTAAATATGTGACCCACCTTTATAAATTACAACATTGTACACACCTTTAGAAATTAGAATATGGATCCACATTCATAAGATTTACTATGTGAGTCCACCTTTTGCGATCATGATCATGTGACCCACATTTAAGAATGATAAAGTGGTGACACATTTTTTGTGATTGTGGATACATGACACACCTTTAGAAATTACAATGTGGTGCCTACCTTTAGAAATGAGAATATGGGGACACGTTCATAGGATTTACAATGTGGGCCCACCTTTATAGAATTTATAATGTGGGGCTATCCTTTGATTGATTGCAAATACATGACCCACATTTAGAAATTACAAGTGGACCCACCTTTATAAATTAGAACATGGGGCCTTGTAGTCCCACCATTATAAGAATTATAATATGAGTCCATCTTTTGTGATTGTGATCATGTGACCTACCTTTAGAAATTACAAAGTGGGGCCATCTTATCTGGGATTGTGAACATGGGGGCCTACCATTAAGATAAGTGAAAGGATTTGAAATTTTTTTAAATGACCTATTTAAAATGTAAGAGATAAGTAGGAACAAACTGTGCAAGAAAGTTATTTATTACAAAAAAAATAAAGATTTTTTGTTTCAACTTTCTTATGCCAGCGGGATAAGATCTTGGGATTCCCTCCCGTGTAACCAAAATTGGGAACAAGAATTTACACTAACCCAACATGTTTTTCGTAGCCTCATATCGTGGGAACATGGGAACATCTGAATAACACGATGCCAAACCCACCCTAAGTTTTGACGTTTTTATCTAAGAATATGTAGCACAAGTTGCATTTGGTGCTCTCTTTAAGGGCTCTAGGATTTTTGATATTTTCCCAATTTGTATTTGAATGAACCGAAATCATTTGGTCTAGGAATGAAGTAATGAATTATGCTCAATTTAATCAATAGTGTTTGATGAATTAATAACAGAGACCCTTTACATCCCTATCCAGTCCTAGAAAACATCCTTTACGTTGCAATTTTACAAGTTCCATGATTTAAACAAGAAAGAAGGAAAATAAGAGAACAAAATAATTTGCAAATGCCAAAATTTGATAATAGGCCATTTATTTCTATTTCAAAAATAAAAATAAAATAAATGCACATTTATGTCAGTTCAAATTCATCAGCTGCCCTTCGGCACTTATATTTGATCAACACAAATTAGTTAATAATAAAGTGGGGTTTCTTATTTGGAACTACTTGTTGTAAATCATGTTGGGCAGGTTCCCCCAAAAAAATTTTCTCAATAGTTTTCATATTCTAAGACTACTTACGATCAATCCAATCCCTTTATATGGCCCCCCACCCTCCCTTTCGCGTCTTTGCACAAGCTCCAAATCTAAAACTGGTTCAGCCATGTTCCACCATTGGATTAATCACAAACTAGGGTGCACATATATTTATTTAACTTTGTTTCTTTAAATCCAAGTTGTAAAATTATCTAAATAGAGTGACATGAGGTTCACTAATGGAAGACCTGTCTGTCCCTTTAAACCTTTTTGTTCACCATGATTCTAGTTAAGGCCCAAACAAAATTTTTTTTTTAACTAAGACAATTGGACTTTATAAATCTTAAGTTCTGATTTATATTTAGTTTGTTCAATTAATTAGTTCTAAGAAAAGCTCTTGTTCCACAGTAGTATGTGTGATATACATACAAATAAGATATTATTAGAGGGGCATTTTTCCGTTACTTTCCAAAATAGACTTTTCACTAGAGAAAAGGTTTGGCACAATCAGGTTAGTGACATTCATTAAGGTCACCTTTGGCAACCAAATCTTTAGGGAAAATATTTTCGATTTTCCTTAAGTTATGGTAAATCCATGTTTGGCAATTGTAAATTCTTGGAGATTTGGACGAATGAAAACCTTCATTTGCTAGGCAATATTTTCAGCATCTTCACATATGCTCTAGTGTTTTGATGAGTTCCAAAGGAAGAAAGTATGAAGACATTTTAAACTTAGATATCGCACGATCATCATTCTACCATATATCTGGATGTGTTAGATTATTTTTCATTGACAACTATAATTTTTTTTTATCACCAATGTTACTAAATTTTCTTGTCATTTTGTTTCAAGGTGTAATTGAAAATATAAGATATTGGAGACGACTGACAAAATGAGGTAAAAATTATAGCAAATTTTTTATATAAAAAAATTATATTATTTATCTTATCTTGTATAATTTAAAGATTTCATAAACATTATTTAATGTATAATAATTTATTAAGAAGCAGCTTGGAGGGGTATATGCACAAAGTACACTACAAGAAAATATATTTTTAGCGTTGAACTTATACCCGCGGCCGTTGAAATGTGACGCTATAAGACACTACTGCTAAACATTATACAAGTCCCGAAGTGCGCTGGCCTCTAATATCCCTCTCTTCACTACACCAAAAATCGGAAATTGGAACGGAAAAGCGTTCCTAATCCTTCCGTTCCTAATCCGTTAAAGTGTTCCAATTTCCGTTCCAATTTGGATTAGGAACGGTTGGTACCAAATTGGAACAGAAATTGGAACACTTTAACGGATTAGGAACGGAAGGATTAGGAACGCTTTTCCGTTCCAATTTCCGATTTTTGGTGTAGTGCTTCCTCATCCCTTTCTTGATCTCTCCTTACTCACGCCATCCCCATCACTCTCTACTCTCTCCCTGCTCAACCACTGATAGCGCATCGCTCTCTCTGCTCAATGCCGAAACAGATTGTTTTAGCGAGGTAACCTTCCAAGGTACGACATCTTCATCTACCCCCCTTTTTCCTAACGTTTTCCATTTCTTTTACATGCGATTTTCTAGGGTTTGGATCTCTCGTCTCGATCTTTATTGCGCCTTCATGTCTTCCGTTTTTAGGGTTTTATCTATTGTTCTTGTTATTTATTTATATGAAGCTGTTCGGATTCCATTTTCTGAGCTTTCGGTGCTTGGAATTGTTCGAATTGGGTGTTTTTTGCTTCTGATCATGTAAACTGGCCTAAGTTGGAAGGATTCTTTTTCATGCATAGCGATTTTGTTGGATCTACATTTTTCTAATTTTGTTGGAATCGTTGATTGTGTTTTGATGTGTGCGACAACTGAATTTCCTTTCTCTTCATCTCCAAAGAGAAGAAAAAGGCAAAGGGATTAGGGTTTTGGGCTCTAGAAAGAAAGAAGAACAGAGAAAGAAAGAGAAACCTTGAAAGCGTTGCCATCTTCATCGCCCTCTCCATCTTCCTTGCAGCGACAACAGCTAACACCTTCGTCTCACCCTCTCCCCTGCCACCCCCAAAATCCAAACAAGTCTGTCTCCCTCTCCCCTTCTCTCTCCATCTCCCTCTCTCTTCATTTCTCTCTCTCTCTCTCTCTCTCTCTCTCTCTCTCTCTCTCTCTCTCTTCTTCTTCTTCTTTGTTTTCATTTGTTTTTTGTTCTGGTTTTAGTGATTCTGCATTTTTTTTAACTTCAATTCGGGTTTCTGGTTTTGATAGGGTTTGATTTGAACCTATTTTTGTTCTGAGTTTGTATTTATTTGTTTGTAGGCCTGTTTTCATTGGTTTTGAAGATCTCGATATGGGTTTTGATGGCTGTGTTTGATTCTGCATTACTTTTTAACTTCAATTAGGGTCTGCAGTTTTGTGGATATTTATTTATGGATATCTTCTGCTTTTCTTTACATTACTTTCCTTTGTATTCAAACATCGGCTATCAAGCAGATTTGGGCTTACATCAAGCAACAGTGTAGCAGAATCTTCATGTCTCTCTCTTTCTCTTTCTTCATTTTGTTGTAAATGCATGTGTACATATTTTTTTTTTGAAATTTGAAGATGGGTTTTTTCCCACTGCACCTTTTGTTTTTTCTTTTAGAAAAATGGGAGAAAAGGGTCTCATTTGGCCTGAATAAATTAAATCATTGTGGATAATTGGCAATGGTGACTCTTTTCTAGTGTATCTGTTGAACCCTTTGAATTTGGACCTTTCTTTTGAGAGGTATTCATATATTTTTTCAAATATTTTCTTTTGTGTGTTTTTTTTTGTCAAGCTACTCTTTGATGGCGACAGAATAGATGGTTAAGAATATCTAACCACAGGGAATAGGATCATGCATCATGGTGGTATAAATGCTTGACTCGATAACTACCTTTAATTTTCAGTCAATCATTATGCAGAGAAGTTGATATGAATTTAAGGCTTAGAGCTGCACACTTGACATTACTATACGGACATGTTCAACAGTACTGCAGCCAAATAAATAGGCCCCATGCCTGCTACTGTTAGCCATAATCCCCATCATATTTACACTCACGTCTTTTTATTCAAGATTACATTTTACCTACCAAGAACCGCCTCTTACCCTAATGGTAAATGGCGCCAGTTCTTGCCTATATTTCCTAGGTTAGAACCTGGATCGGCACTTTTCCTCACCTGAGGCTGTAATACCTCACCAGAGGGGCCCCCGCCTCACCGGAGATTTACTCCCCTTTCTAAAGGGCTAGGGGCCCAGGCCCCTCCTAAAGTTGGATACCAAATTTTTTTTTTTTTACATTTTACCTACCTAATATTGGGAGCACTAATTAGTTGGAGAAATCTCTATTGAGGTGCTTTAAGGGGTACATTGTAAATGGCTTTAGATTTCACACAGAAGATCACGAGAGACAAAGGAAAACTCAAAATAGTGGAGTTTTCTTAACTGCAAAGACATCAAGCTTTGCAAGTGCAAGAGACTCGAACCCGATGACCAGCATTGTTGGCTATTATGGTGTCTTAAAAGATGTTATTGAGTTACAGTATATTGGTGGGAATCAGATCGTGTTATTCAAATGTGATTGGTGGGATGTAACGAACCGTGGTGGTAGGGGAATCAAGCAAGATGAGTATGGATTCATCGGTGTGAACTTCACACGGTAAATACCAATGAACCATTTATTCTTGCAAATCAGGCACAACAAGTTTTTTACGTCCAAGACACCAATGAGCCCAATTGGCATGTTGCGATAAATATACAACCTCGAGACTTATACGATATGGAGTTGGAAGTGGATCATTGCCAACAAATTGAGCTCGATTTGCACATTGAGTCAACAGATATGGTAGACACCAATGATGGTGTTATCACTTGGAATAGACCTGATATCGAAGGAGTGGTTCTTGATGCAAATATTGTTCTTCCTCATCAAACCCAAGAACATGAAGTAGATGATGACTTTATTGATGATGGTGAGGGAGATGATACCTCTACTGACGATGGTGATGGAGATGGAGATGATATCTTTATTGAAGTTGGTGATGATTAAGATTGCTAGTAGGTAATGTAGTTGAGTTTAGATTTTTAATATCCTCCTAATTATATATTAAAAATATGATGCTTTCACTCTTATTTTGCCCATCTTAATTTGTTTCTTTGCTATCACATTCTTATGGAATTTAGTGTCTTTTGTTGATACTTCTAATGTTGATACCACATTATTGCCCATTTATTGTCTACTTATTTAATTCAAATCCATATTCTTGATGGATTATATTTGATTATGTGATTTAGGTAATTAAGAAGATTGCCATGATTCGTCGAAGCAGAAGCAGATCTAGTCAGAGTTCCTCCGTACATCCCCCTCCACAGCCTACAGAGGAGGGGTCATCTGAGATCCAGAGTCAGCCTGCTCGTACAGAGGTTGGGGGGGGGGGGGGGGGGGGGGGGGGGGGGGGAGGGATTGGCAGTAGTTCAAGTAAGATGACTCAAACTTGCTAGATCAAAGATACCGGATTATTCTTTAGTATTGTATCGGTTATCAACTCTTAAACTCTGAAAACAGATCCTACAGTGGGAAAAGAGGACTCAAGGGAGCAACTGAGGCATTAAGTTGTTTCATAGGCGGCCCGATGATAAACTAATTTTGCAATTCAATGCAGAAGGGCAACCTATAGGTGATAATGCTAGGCCTTTCGCCACATTATGCGGAATAATTGTAAGGACACCTGGTAATGCACCATTACAGGTTACGAATTGGGCTGACGTTCTAGAGCAAGCAAAAGAGAAAATGTGGAAGCATATCAAGGTAAGTATTAATGAAGCATATACATACACCATCAAAATATGAAATTAACTTTGTACATGGATAGACTTTGTCATGCCCTGAGGCCGAGATTAAGCTCATCTCGAAGCATGACATACGCCCGCGTGGAAACTCAAACCAGCATGAATTCCACGAACGAGTTTTCCCACAAGATATCACGTGTGAGATAAAAAAAATTCTTAAACCTGTATAGTTCAATTATAACTTATCCATACATATAGACATCCATCAAATATATAATCATGATAAAAGAGCAAATCTAGTCCACAAGCATAGTTAAGAATTTAAGTTTCAAAGTTAGCAAGTAAGAAAGAAGTACTAAAGTATAGCGGAAGCAAGTATTAATTAGGTTTATAATGCCAAATAAAAGTCTAAATCAAGTCTAAGTATATGGCAATCCATGCCATGGTCAAGGGAAATGGTAACGCATATACACTCAACGCATAGATGTCTAAAAGACATCCTTTGGGGCCCACTCTACTAGCTGTTGAGGACTCTCCTCCCTAACCTCCGTGATCTCTTGAGCAATGGCGTCGACGTAGTCTTCCCCTGTAATGCCAAGTGTAGCACCATTAGACTACGCTAAGCAAGGTAAACAAGAATAAAATATAACATGCATATCAAACGAGTAAGAGTGACAAAGATAGATCATATGAGGTCAAGTAAGGAAATCTAGGCATACTGATGCGTGGGTAAGCATGATACGTAAGGAATCAAAGATGACATGTGCATAAACATACATATCATAACTAGATGGCAAAACCACATGAGCTATATTCTCCCACATAAACATGTAAACATAGTCACATGAGAGCATGACATAACATAACATATACATGAGGTACCACTAGGAGGAATAGGGCTCGGATACTACATCGTGGACCTGAAGTACCGGTCAACCCCCTATAGAAATACCATCTGCAGATGTCCGTTAAAATTAACTAAACCAGCACCCAGCCGGATCCAACTAGGCTAACGTCGAAGCTAAGTGGTGCCGACTCAAGGGATAGAGTGTACATCAAATATCATGGTGTGACATAACGTGAGCATAAACATATACAATTGTAAACATGGACAAGTACATGATGATAATTATAAGTGCGTAACATGATATATCATATAAACATACATAGATACATAATGCATAAGGAAACATATGACGTAAAACAACAAGGGCACATGAGCTAGGCAAATAGACACGAGATAGCATGTACATATCATGCAAGAGCACTAGAAACGGAAATGAAATGCATGCATGAAGATTATATACGGAATCAAGGATGCATGACAAGCCAATCCTAAGGTTATGGAATACTCGTGGGCTTGACCGTCCAACAATGTGTAGGCTTAAGGTTTTTGACATCATTGGGCTACAAAAGAACCCTTGGCATTACATAATTTGGGGCACCTTTGGTTCGGGGTAATAGAAGACCAAGAACGAGTTTCCATTAGAGTGTAAGTGTGCTCAAACGACACCTTCTAACATTAGAAATCCATTGGGCTTAAATTAAGGTTCAAGGATCCAATACAAAGGTCCAAAACTAGGTTCATAACCACCTAAAAATCCTATTAAGTTGATTCCAACATAACCACACTTGGTTTACCTAGGTACGATGTGGGTAGCATGAGTTATGGGGCTAAATTCATTGGTTTAAATATCTTCTAGCTTCCTAACCTCTGATCATAAAATTGTATGGACCAATGAATTCTACATTCCAAGAGCTTTTCAACGATATCTAGAATTCTAAAATTGGACATACGGATCAAAAGTTATGGCCTTTCGAAAATTTGTAAATTTAGTGAAGAATCTGCCCAAATTCGGTTGGCCAAATTCTTAACTGAATTTATGACCTGAAATTTGGCATAAACCATGAATTCTATGCTTGAAACTCTATCTTTGGAGAGGGCTCCTTCCTCAACCTCTGACAACCTTTCACACCCATTTCATATGCACAAAAGGAGTCTTCAATACCCACTCCAAACCATCAAACACATTCCCAACCAAAATAAAACCCAAAAGAAATAACAAGTTATTCCTACAATGGTGAAAATTGAAGAAAGAACTACAAAATCAACAAGTATTCACTACTAAAAACCTTTAATCATTGCTTTGAACAGTATGGAGTGATTTGGGAAAAGTTTTGCTTACCTATGGAGCGGAATGGAAGAAGAAGTACAAATGAGAGCTTGAAGAAAATGAAACTTGTAGAAAATAGGTTATTGCTTGAGGAAGATGAAGGAAAACACTCTCAAACCTCTCTATTTGGTGTTTGGTAGCAAGGAAAATGATGAAGAATGAGTAGGAAATGGAACCCTAGGTGCCTCTTGCTAATGGAGATGGAATGAACTGAAAGAGATGGGGTTTAGGGTTTTAGCTAGCCCTTTATATCATGAAGTTCGAGTATTTGAAGGAAAGTCCAAAAATATAATGAAGATTTATAATATAGGGCTTTTGGCTTCTAAATGGGTCTAAATGAGCTCAAATGAGTTGGGTCAAAATATGAAAATTGAAAAATGACTCATGAACTATGAGATGCATCCAAAGTCCTTGGAAAAATAGAAAACACACATGCAGGACCCAGTAAACCCAAAATACCCAATAGTCTTAGTGCCACCTCGTCAATGGTCAAACCACATTCTAATCTACCTAATCATGCCCAAATACATTCAAAACATACATTAGGCATCTAATTAAGATTAATTAGACACTATACATGATTAGGGTAGGATCAAGATATTACAGACTTGGAGCAGGACTGATGGAAGTATACCTTCTCGAGCGGATCTATTCATTAGCACCTAGTCGGAAGGACGAGACTCCTATTGATGAGAAATCAACGGAAATCATTGTATGTCAGTTGATAATTTTAATAATAAGCCTCGATTGTGTATAATGACACTAATTAATTTTTCCGTTCAGTCAAAGTTTAAGGAACTAAGTGCTGCCCAAGAAGGAAGATCTTCTCGCTCCATAGGTGATGATATATATACTCAAGTGATGGGAGCAGAGCAGCATGGTCGTGTATGTGGATATGGGCTAGGTCCAACACCCACTTCAGTCTTTGGCTCCACGTTGCGCCAATCTCAGGCCACTTTTGATGAGGTGCAGACTGAACTAAGCTCAATGCATGAAAAACTCCAACAAATGGAGGAGTGGAAGAAGAACCGAGAAGAAGAGGAGCGTCAAATGTAGGAGTGGAAAAAGAACCAAGAAGAAGAGAAGCGTCAAATGGAGAAGTGGAGGAAGAACTAAGAAGAAGAGAAGCGTGCACATTTAGAAGAGATGAAGTTGATGCATGCCATTATTGCTGAGATGAGACAAGGGTTATCTGCCCAGCGACAGGATCCTTCCGAAGGGGTAAAAACACTTATTTATTGTTTACTTAATATTACCATGATTTTGCATTATATGATTTGTAAGAAGATAATTTAATTATTTATTTTCTTTGTGTTGCAAGGAGCAAATTGATGATTAGGCAAAACTGAGCATTAAAAGACTTGAGTTGCTGATACTCAAAGTGGTTTTCATGTCCCATTATACTTGGACTTTTACAGAATACTCTGCTGAAAATGTCATACTTAAGCCTAGCTGACATTGATTTTCTCTAAGTAGAAATCTTCAAGTCGAATTTCATTTTATTTGTTGTTAATTGTAAATTTGTGGTTATTCAATGAGTTGTGGGAAGCTTCTGAAGAATGTTAATTGTAATACCTACACTTCATCCTTTTGCAGTGCGTATTTTTACTTTTAGAATTTGAATAACATTATTAGGACAATCCCTTTACAATGTGTTTTTCACTTTTTTAGAATTTGATTAGCATTAGTAGGACCCAAAATGTCGACCACGTCGGCAATGTGTAAGTTTTAACAAGTGGTAATAAATTATGACTGATTACAAGTTTTCTTCCTAAACATTTGCAAAGGCTATATTTAATGGATCAGGTTGGTGCATGGGACTTTCAGCTAGAGTCTAGATGAGGTCAATCTTGCGGCTGTTGTTGTTGGCCCATGGGCAGAGGTAGCAGCTCATGTTACCTACACTATTGTGTTATACTAATATAAGTACGGAAAGTTCTTTATATGATCTCTACATTTTGTCCTAATTAGTTAAATGCCTCTTTACTATGAGAATTGCAATCCTTTTAGTGAAGATTAAACTTGTTTCTTTGACTTTTAAAACCTTGATGTCTAATTCTAGGCAGTACATGACTGTTTGGTGGGCCAAGTGGCACTTTTGGATTTCACCCACC
This sequence comes from Cinnamomum chago, assembly GCA_038049695.1. Classification (NCBI taxonomy): domain Eukaryota; kingdom Viridiplantae; phylum Streptophyta; class Magnoliopsida; order Laurales; family Lauraceae; genus Cinnamomum; species Cinnamomum chago. Next base: position 46,561,256 of record CP142454.1, read on the forward strand.
AACCTAATGCAAACTAACTGAATAATTTAAAGCTTAGATTGACCAATTTTATTTTTGATTTGGGCTCAAGTTGACAATTTTTCCCCGATTAATAGATAAGTTAAGTCTGGATTTCCATTTTTACGAGTTGTCCTGCCAGCCAGATCCAACTCAATCACTCAGCTGGTTGCAATATGACTAGGGTTCTTATGGGCCTGGCTCATATCTTCTCCAAGCTTGTTTCATTTAGTTATTGGCCTAGTATTTAGGCTGGACTCATTCCATGGACCTGAAAGTCAACCCAACTCAAATCCATTTAGTAATACTTATTTACTATTTACTTAATATTACCATGATTTTGCATTATATGATTTGTAAGAAGATAATTTAATTATTTATTCTCTTTGTGTTGCAGGGAGCAAATTGATTATTAGGCAAAAAATGTTTCAGTCTTAGATTTATGATAATGATGTTAAACAATGTTGAAGCAGGATGGATCAGTTTTAGTTGATGGGTTGTTGTGGATGGATCTTGACCTGTTTCACTTGTGATCGTCATCTCAGGACTTTTGTTGTTATTAATGATCGGGCTGTGGACTGAACCCATTTTTGGATAATTGTGTGGTGCTGATTATGATAAAACTTGCTTGTTTAAATATCAGTTATGAGGTCTGTTGTTTTGTTCAACTTTTTTAATTTTATTGCATTTAACTCTTCATATGCCAGATTGCCATGTTTTGTTGGCATCATATCGTGTTCTTCTCAATAAATTGCAGGTATTTATCTTTAACTTCCAAAGAAATCAAAGCTAACCAAACTCTCAACTAGTACACTTTTTATGCACACATTCTTTTTGCTCTTCTTGTTAGGGATTTTGTAATTTGCAATTTGATGGATGCATTTGCACTTTAGCATCATTTGATTTACACACACTTGCATCGTTTTAGAAAATCTTGAAATCTTGATTTTTACATGCATAGCTTTTAAGATTTGGAAAAGCTTTTGTTTTATGCATGTTTTGGTTTTAAACTTGGATGCATTGGTTTTAGAACCCAAACTCTTTTGAAAACCTAATTCTTTGTGCATTATGTTTGGTAAATCTTGTTGAGAATTTAGGTTTGAGCCTTGCATACATTCTTCACAAAAAGAATCATTTTTGTATGCATTTTCATTTGAAAAGAGTTTTATCAAATCAAGCTAGCCTTTGGTTTTAAACTTTCAAATCTTTTTAGGCTTTTTATGTTCATGTTTTAAAAACCATTAGAATCTTTAAAACATGTTTTCCAAGCTTGATTTAGTGGCCAAAAGGTCCCCCCAAAGAAAAACCTTCAAATATGCAAAAGTTGCATTTTTTACAAAAAGGGGTGTCCCGGCAGTGTCGCCGGTCGACCGAGACACAGGTCTCGGTCGACCGAGACAACTGGAAGTCAGTTTTTCAGGACCTGAGCTATAACCCTCCAACGGTCAGAAATATGACCGTTGTGCCTTCCCGGTCGACCGAGACCCCTTTGCCGGTCGACCGAGGACTAGCCGTTGGCAACTTTTTGGCTATAAAATCCATTCATTTCCAACCTTTTTGAAGGCTTGAAACTTGAACCCTTGAGACCATTTTGGAGCCATTAGAAGGGGATGAAGTTGGAAAGGCTAGGAGGTCTTTAGGAGAGCTAAAGCTTGGGATTAATGAGTTAAACCTCCAAGTAAGCTCTACCTTTATTAATCATAGTTATGTGCTTTGTTTAAACTATTGGTATATGATATTTAGCATAATAACTATGATGTGTTGAATCCATTCTTCTTCTAATCTTTGGTCTAATTAAGATTGGATTCTTCACCTTTGTTTTCAATCCAAGTTGTTAACTTTTTAAATCATGCTTAGACAAAATCTTTGTTTTTCTTTAATAGCATGAGTCTTTTACTTGGTTGAAACATTGCTTGTTGTTTTCATTCATTTAAGCATTAGTAAAATTAATTTGGTTTTGAAAACAACATGCACATGCATCACATGTTCTAAATTAGTCATTTTTTATACAACTTGTTAGTTCTTGATTTTTATGTCATAAACAAGTTGAATTTCATACATGTGATTTGCATAAGACTTCAATCAAATCTTTTATGAGCTTTAAACTTTGAATTGCTTTAAGCAATATATTGAGTGAGCCTTCGTTTTAAACTTGATTGGAGTCATCACACACACACATCATGAGCATATACTTTTGCATGCATAGAGTGTTTGTGTGAGTTTGTTTTAAACTTTCATATTAGCCTATTTAAGAGGCAATTTCATTTGAGCTTAAATTGTATCTCTTGGAGTGTTCTTTTGTGAAGACACCTTCTTTGAGAAATCTCTCATTTGTAAAGGTTATTGCTTAGCCTAAGAAAAGCATCTTGTAAGGTTATTGCTTAGCCTAAGAAAAGCATCTTGTAAAGGTTATTGCTAAGCCTATAAAAGCACATTGAGAGGTTGTTGTTTAGCCTAGAAAAACAACATTGTAAGGGTTATTGCTTAGCCTAGTAAAAAGCATACATAGTGGAAATCCGGTGGGGTGTTGGATGCACAAGCCGGTAGTGGATGTAGGCACGTTGGCCGAACCACTATAAATATTGTGTTGTGGTGATTGCTTTGTGGTGATTGTTTTGTTTAGCTTCTGCATATTGTTTGATTAATCATCACTTGTGACTAGTTTTTGTTAAGAAATTAAAATTGGTCATAGTTGTAGCACACCCTATTCACCCCCCCCTCTAGGGTTAGGATCCCAAGGACTTTCAATTGGTATCAGAGACTCGTGCTCTATATTAGGATCAAGTGTATCTTGATTAGGTGTAAAAACCTAGAGTTTAAACCCTAGTGTTGTGCTTCCTTGAAAATCATTAGAATGGACTCCACTATGCTAGATCTTGTAGATTCTTCTAGACCCCTCATTCCTCCTTCTATTGGAGATTCAAACTTTCAATCTAATGAATCTCAATGTAACATAAAAGAGGAAGAAAATGATTATGATGAAGATGATCTTCAACAAGCCTATAATGAATTATATACATTATCTTCCAAGCTTGATAAGAGAAATAGAAGTTTAAGAGAAGAATCTATGAAACTAAACAAAGAGCTAGTCTCTTCAAAAGATGAACTTAGAGAGAAAGAAGAAGTAATAAAATGTCTAGACTCTAAGTTCATGATCTCTTTAAATAACCTATCTAACATTCAAGATGAACTAAAAGAATTAAAGATGGGTTATGATAAAGTCAATGAGGAAAATTTAAATTTAAGAGATCAATTACAAAGGCAAGATAAAGACTTTAACAATCTTGAATCTAAATTGACTATCTCTAAGGAAAATTTATCTAATGCTCAAGATGAATTAAATGAGATTAAGATAAATTGTAATGAGCTTAAAAATGAAAATTTGAACCTAAGAGATACAATTAAAAGACAAGATGAAAACATTAACTATTTAAAATCCAAGTTGACAATTTCCAATGAAAATTTGTCTAATGCTCAAAGTAATTTAAAAACTTTAGAACTTGGATCTAATGTTGTTAATGAGCTTAAATCTAAGTTAAAACTTGCCTATGAAGAGCTAAACAATTTTAAGGGAATTGAAAATGAACTAACAAAAGTTAAAGATGAAAATTCAACCCTTAAAACCAAAGTCACTCAACTTGAAGGATATAAACAAAAGTATGAGTGCAAGTTTACCCAAAGTGAAGAAAGACTTGAAAAATTATTTAAATTGGGTAAACCTCATGGAGATAGGACGGGTCTTGGATTTAATAGGAATATGTCATATGACCCTAAATTCACCAACACTTTTGTGAAAGGTGAGTCCTCATTCTCTAGCACTCTTCCTCCTTTGCCCAAAACCAAATGTAATTTTTGTGGCATTGAAGGGCATTTTATGTTTGAGTGCAAACTAAGAAGAAGAAGCCATGTGTCTAAACCCATCTTTGAACTCAAGAAGGTAGAATCAAAATCTATGAAGGGTAAGACACTAAAAATCAAGGAAAACTCCAAAAAGACTAAACAAGTTAAATCATTTAAAATGGAGTCTCCTAAGATAGATTCTAAAAAGCTTAAACAAGTTAAACCAAGCTTGGAAGAATCTAAGAACAAAAAGCTTCTCAACATATCTCCCTTATATCAACCCATGAAAGAACTTTTGAAGAAAGTTGCTAAGTTAAATATAAAATTCAAAAGTCAAGTAAAGGGAGAAAATAAGAAGAAAAGAAAAGTGAAACAATCCCCTAAGAATCAAACTCACCAACATCAAAAGACTAATCACCAATCTAAGCTAAATTTAGTAAAATCTAAATATCATGGTGATAAGTCTAAATTGAAAATTTATCAAGTCAAATCTCCTATAGTTGGTGAGAATTCCAAAATAGACCTCAAAGTTCAACCCTCACAAGACCTTAGGTGGATTCCAAAAGTTGTTTACTTAGACAAACCTTAAGGCCTTGGACCCTTCATGACCAACCTATTCTTTTTAAGTTAAATCTTTTTGTTGGTCATGTTGCTTTGCATTTTGTTCTTTCATATTTACATTTCTTAAAATGCAATGTTTATTTGTGATCATTTGATTTTGTTTTCATGCACCATTCTAGTTAAATATCATGGTTTTCAAAATCTTTTGATTATAATTCCATCATGTTTGATTTGCTTTTTGCACTCATATGTCTTGCATTGCATTTCTTTACATGATTAATTGATTGTGTTTTTAAAAGCTTTCATAGCTAATTTATTCATGATCAATTGTTGTTGAATCATTTGTGTAGATGTCTTAGTAAGATTTTTTGAACAAATGATTGAAATCAATTCAAGTTTTTCCATGGATTCCTAAGTTATATTTTCATATGGAAAATCATTGTTTTGAAAAATCAACTTGTATGTGTTTCAATTAAGTTATATCTTTTAAAATACAATGTTGAAAATTGATCTTCAAAATCATTCTTTTTATGCTCATTGTTGGATTTTGTTTATTGAAATGATTTGAAGATTGTTTGAATGGAAATGCTCTATTACATCATTAGTTATAATCATCTAAGCATGTTCCATGTTCTCATTTCCTTTTCTTTTGGTTTCATTATCTTAGAATTGGAAATGAATGTTGTTTGCATCTTTGCTTATTTAGTTATTCTTTTTATATGCAAATGACTATTGGTTTGATGTATGGTTGTGATCTTAGTTACATTTGTAGAAACCATACTAGAACCCAAATCCATCCTCTATGCCTTATAGTCATTTCTTTTTGGATGGTTATGGTGTTGATTCATGTAGATTCTCTTGGTGTCATCCTTATACATGTTTCAACTTCATAAGTAGTGATCTTAATCATATGAAACTCTTTGAAACCCATTTCTCATATTTCTATATGTTTGATGGATATCTTAGATGTTGAATTCATATGATTTAGTCACTTTGGAAATTGCATGCTTTACCAAGTCATATCCTTTTGCATTGCAATTTGCCTAGTTCATCACTATGCTCAATAGTTATATCCTTAAAAGTGATGAATATCCATTTATGATGGTTGATGGATTTTTATGTTTGTCACACTCTTGCTCTTAATCATGTTGTCAAATTCAATTGGTTTCATTTGGTATAATTTATGATTGATTTGATTTCTTGTGATTGTGATAGACCTTGTGTACATTGGTTTGAACTTGATAGTTATACATTTGTTCCATGTCACACACCATTAGCATCATAATGTTCATGTTGCCACCTCTCTTGCTCATATAGGTATATCTCATGACCACCATGTTTATGTGTTCATAATATTGGTTGGTTATTAGTTGAGGTTGGCTTCATGCTTGAAATTCATTTCACTCATTCTTGCATATAATAGTCACACTTAATGTTTGAATGAAATGATTTCAAAACTTTCATAGCATATGATTTTCATAGTTAAATTATTTGATGCTATGATTAGTAAACCCCATTGCATCATGGATAGCTCTAATTTGGATTTTTCCTAATAGTTATATTTTTAAATCCATTTTAGAGTGATTGATTTAATAGTCGTATCCTTAAATCTCAATTGGTACTCCTTGTTTTTCCAATTGATATCCATGATTGCTTTTCTCTTTTGACCTTGCTTTCTTTTGGCAATTTGATCATATGAGCTTTATAGTTAAATGAATCTAATCCTTTCCTTGAAGTTGACCCTCATTGGTAAAACCATCTTCTTCTTGCATCTAATAGTTATATCTTGTCAAAAGTTTGACAAAAGAAGAGAATGGATTGAGGAGGAGTGTAAACCTTCATAGGAAGTATTAGTTTTGATCAAATTGACCCTTGGATTGCCTTTGAGCCCTTAGAGTTAACTTACATACATGATAGCCTGTTATGAATTTCATTTTCGATTTCATTTGTTAACAGGTGCTACTAAAGGTATTCTTCTTGTCTCATGTGTGTAGGTACCTTTGCAATTTAATGTCAAAGGGGGAGAGAGAGTTCAAGTGTGACTCAAAGATCTCCTACTCTTCAAAGGGGGAGAGAGTTCAAGAGTTCAAGTACTCGAAGATCTCCTATCCATCAAAGGGGGAGAAAGAATTCAAGTTCTCAAGAAGGGTGAAGATGCCAAAGGGAGAAAGAGGCATGGTCAAAGGGGGAGAGCAAATAGAAGAAAGAAAGCTTGGAGCTAAAGAAGATGCTTGGTCATAGAAAGGAAAGAAGAAGAGAAAGCTTGAAGAATGATCAAGCTCCAAGCATCAAGAAGATTGAAGAAAAGAGCTCAAGAGCCCAAGCTAAGAGAAGGAGCATCCAAGAAGATTTCAAGACTTGTCCAGCTTAGGGGGAGCTGAAGACTTGGTGTGAAATATCAATGATGAGTAAGTTGCCATCAAATTGCAAAGGGGATTCAGGACTTTTAACATTCTTCTTCTCTTAGTTTTCCTGGTATTCCAATCCCAGGATGGGTTCCAAGCTGCAGCATATTGAAGTTTTGTTGGCCTTTCTACTTGAATGGTTTCAATGCTTATTGGTTTATGTTAAAGGCATCTAACCCTTTTGAGAGGGAGAAGGTGACCTCTGTCTTCCAGGAAGCTTCAAGCCATGGAATGAATGTGGCTAGAACATGGGCTTTCAGTAATGGGGGCTACAGTCTCTTCCAGTATAAACCACTCATGACCCAAGTCACCCAATTGATCATTTTGTTGATTTGCTTTGTCTTTTTTTAATTCTCGTTTTCTCAGGGATTGGATTTTGTGATATCTGAGGCTAGAAGGCATGGGGTTTATCTGATATTGATCCTAGTAAACTACCATGAGAATTTTGGAGGGAGAAAGCAATATGTTCAGTGGGCAAGAGAACAGGGGTAGTCCTTGAGCTCTGATGATGATTTTTAAAGGAACCATGATGATGGCATTGCAGGCTGAGAAGGCTGCTTTTGATGAAGTGGAGAAAAAGAAAGAAGCGAGGTATTTTAGCACTGTTACACCCCATCCCAAGTTAATCGAGATTAATGCATATTAAGCATGATTAATCAAATTAAATGTGATTAATAATCAAAATGGATTAAATTAGTTATGAGTGAATGAATTAAGCATAATGGAATGAGTTTGAAAGAGATTGATTTGATTGAGTTGATTTTAGACTCAAATTAGAGAAATTGAGGACTTTTTCGTAAATACGGATTTATGCGTATTTTGTCGACTACCGTTAAACTTGGTGTCAACATGTGTATCTCAATGAGTACATCAACTTTTATAAAATACTCGTGTTCATTTGATCTAAAATGAGTCCAGTGAGTCTTGATTTGACTCAAACTGGAAATATGTGAAATGTATGGGGTTAAAATGCAAAATTATGTTATTAAAGGTTTGAGAAGAACCCAGATGACATTCATACGAATGTTCCAGCAGCAACAACTCAGAGCTTAACCTAGGTTCTTCTTCTTTCTTTATTATCTCAAGTTTTCTTCATCAAAGAGTTAGAATTAAGAGAGGGAAATTGATTTCTACATCTTCATCATCATTTTCTTTAATCTATTTGGAGTAAGAGTATAAGGAAATCTTAGATTTCTCTTTCTTCAAGCTATCAAGTGAGTGTAAAGATGATTTCAGTTTTAATTCGGTCCTTTACATATTAGAAGCTTATTGATTTTGTAATTATATGAATTGGTGATATTAGGGGTTAGAGAAAGGGTTTTGTTGGTGGAATTGTTTCAAGTAGAGCTTGAAAGAAAAAGGGGTTATTGTGTTAGATTCAATTAAAGGCAAGTATAATCAGTTTACTAATGATTGAATGCTAATTTATGTAGTTTCCATTTAATTTGGTGAGAATTAGATTCTTGAACCCATATTGTTTAAAGATATGGAGTTAATTTAAATGAATGGATTGATTATATGATGTTAAAATGAATTAGAAGTGTTGTTAATTTTGTATGGAATGGTGTTTTAGAAGGGAACAAGAGGTTCCAATGTTTATCTGCAGGTTATGAATAATCTTGGATGAAAAGAGAAAATTATTCAGAATTCCGAATATTGGAATTCTGAAGCATTTGCTCGAGCGAACAAAAGTCCGCTCGATCGAACCATCTTCTGTGTAGCACCCGCTCGAGCGAATGAAAATCCGCTCAAGGGAAATTGTCCATGTCTGTCATCGCTTGAGTGAGCAATAAAGGTCGCTCGAGTGATCAACTCTCTGTGTGGCATCCGCTCGAGCGCCCAGATTCGCTCGAGCGAACCTGAAGCAAATGGTTCAGGTCTTTTTCTTGATTAAAGTTTGATTTCCTTCCCTTTGTTAAGGATATTTAGTGATTGTAGCAGGTAACTAAATTATACTTAGTTAACCAATGATAAGATTTCTTTGACCAAGTGGTCAATCGAATATACTTTAAGCATACTTGGTTTATTTCTGGAATTGAAACTAGAATGGGTCATGGGTTAACAAAAACTAACAAAACTCCAGAATTTAACTTCTGAATTGCATAAGAGCCTATTGATTGTATCAAGGCTATTAATACTGTTTTACCTCCATGGGTATTAATTAAGGGGACTTTAATGTACAAAACTCACATAAGTCCATCGAGAATAACACGTACATTAAATAACTAAGGATTACATCTAAATGGTTGGTATTACTTAATTGAGTTTGTACACTAGATTGTATCTGAAAAGGACCATAACTTGAATTAAATGTTAAATTGTATTTTTTGTTGAGTCTGGCACTACATAGTGATTTTTTAAAGCTTATTAGAGCTATTTATGCTACAGCAGATGATTTAGTAGTGTTCCAGAGCTCCATGGTGATGTCAGTAGTCCCTAGCCCGGGCAGTAATAAATCCCACAATATATGATTCCTTCCATATGGAAGATGTGATTCCTTCCTTTTGAGGAAGATGTGATTTGAAATGAAATGCTATTTTAGTTTTGCCAAATAATAAAGACTCATTGATTCTGAATTAAATTGTATTTGCATTGGTATAACATTGAAATAGACATATTGAATGTGTACTTAGCATGTTCTGTTTATACATTGCTGAATTGTCAAATTCATAGTGTTATTGATGACATTACATGCATAATTACCCATGCCGATCCTATCCATGCCTCAGCGCCAGCAGAGGAGACCACTTCAGTTCCTCCAGGAAGATTAGTCGAGTGGAAATGATATGATATCATCTTATATGATTTTCGAAGAATAAAAATAGTGGATGAGGGAAAATTTTGAAATGGGAATTTTTTTTAGAACATTTCACACTTTCCATCCTTGCATTTTATTTAAATATGCAAGTGGATGTTGTACATAGTGTAAATGAAGTTTTCATTCATACTTTGAATAATGTGTATTTGTTTATATTCCGCATAATGTATTGTTTGATATCCCTTGTGAATTTTATGTGATTAAAGTTCATAGGAGTAAGTATGAGGCGCAACTCAGGATTAGCTCGGATTAATCATAATCTCAAGCTTAGGTCGTGTCAAGCACCTTAATAGTTATTTTTCCATCATTGCCTAAAAGCATGTATCAGTATGAGCTGGAGCTTTCTGCTTCTCCTCCAATTAGATATCATGAAGCATAAAAGTAAAACTCTTCTGTGGAACTGATAACCTTGTGTTTTTTCTGTTTGTTTTGGAAGTCTTGTTTTTGGGGATTTGCTGGCCCTTCACAGTGAATTTGTCATCAAAGTCCAGATTATAATTGCCTACCTTAGAAAGTGCATCAGATGGATTTCTTTTTCATTACTTATGGAGGGTTGATCTGCTGGGCCTTTTCAGGAGCACAACTCTATTGCAACAAGATTTAGGGATTCCCTATATGTATTGGCAAGAGAACAGGGGCAGTCCTTGAGCTCTGCTAATGATTTTTACAGGAACCTGTTGTCAAGAGCTACTATAAGATTCATGTCAAGGTACTGAGAAGATTGAATGTGAATGTGTTTGCTTTTATTTCTTTTGCTAATTTATTGTTCTGTTACTTGTGAATGAGATTTATTGCTTTTTATTATCATTATTTCCTTCTTACTTCTTTCTGCAAAAGGGCCTCAATTGCTTCTCAGTAATTGTAACTTGCAAAAAGAAATAAGAAATGCAGCAGTTAGCAGATTTGTTCATGGGTTATTAATATATCATCAGTTTCTCCTTCAACATTTGCCGATTCACCTTTTTATTTTCTTTCTAGCCAATCATGGAAATTGGAGAGTTCCTGCTAATGCTTCAGAATATTCAGCTTTTATTTCTTCTTTTTTTTTCAGCTTTGAAATCCGATTGGGCAAATTAGCCTTACTATGGAAAGTATCAGGGGTCTATGATGATCGTAGAACTTGTGTGGGGGCGTTTCGTAATTACAGATTTATGTAGGGCCACTCCCCGATTTCGGGACTATCCCTCGTCTCGGTGTGGGCCAGCTTAGCAGGAGCGCCAGTTTGAGGAAGCATGAGGCCCATCTCGGTGGCCACGACTGTGGGTGCCCACCTCGGTCTCAGCCTTAGCCTGATCTCGGTCTCCTGTCACTCAGCCATAAATGCAGCCATAAATGCGCTGCCATGACGGTGGACTGCGAACCGACAAATAGAGTGGGCGCCGAGCCTAGATAAGTGGCACGCCTTATCTCAGGGTCACGTCCATAGGTATAGGGGGATGGTCCGATGGGACATTCCCTTTTTACCTACCCCCACTCAGGAGAGACTGGTACATGCTGATGGGACTTCCATCTCTCCCTAAGGGGTCCAGTCCAATGATGACTCTCACGTCTATATAATGCATGAAAGAAAGCTGTAAGAGGTACGCAAGAAGCCCCCCCATACTTCTTCTTCTCCATTTTTCCCTCAGTTGTAAAACTAACTTGAGCATCGGAGTGCCTTCGGCTGCCTACAGCCAGGGGCTCTAACTTTTGTTTTCCCTTTCAAATTATTGAAGGCCCAATCCTTTCCCCCCATCATCCCAAGATCATCAAATCGAAGGTGTAATCCTCTTTTAACTAAGTCCGTAATTTTTAGGCACTTATAGTTGGCGCCGTCTGTGGGAACAGGATCTTTGCCAAAACCAAACCTACGAAAGCCATGCCTCCAAAAACCAGGTATGGCGGCGAGGGAACGTCGAAGTCCCAGAGAGCATCGTCTTTTCCTCCGCCGGAACAACAACCACTGCCATCGTTTTCGAGACCAAAGCCGCAATCTCGACCACTCCAGTCATTACCTCCAATAGCGCCCGCCGGCGCTCACGCTGCTCTTCTTCCCCCTCAGGGTTCAACGGAGATTCCCCCCGTCCTGCTTGAGCTATCGGAGATTCCCCACCAGAGAAAGTCCGGCTTCCCCCTCAGGGTTCAACGGAGATTCCCCCCGTCCTGCTTGAGCTATCGGAGATTCCCCACCAGAGAAAGTCCGGAGGAAAATCCGGTCCCACGTACGCGGAAGGTGTTGTCCAGTCGGACTCCTCGTCCCGATCTCTTACGGCACCCCCCCGTCGTGACGACCATCAGGAGGCTCCTCGCCACCCAGGTAACCAGCCACCCAGGGGCCTACAGCAGAATGTCTCCTCGTCAGATCCTCGACGACGGGGCAAGACCCCTGTCGGGGCAAAATCCCATCACTCTCATCATCGCACTCACGATGACAACCAGTCCTTTCATCAAGCCCATGAAGAAAAAGATGACCCCCTGCTTGAAGAGCTCGAGGCCCAGAATCAGGTCCTCCAAGAAAAAGAGGAGTTGATTCGTCACCTCCAGGAGCAGCCGAGGAGAGATCGCTGCGAAGAAGAAGGCTCGAGCAGCAGCCACCTACCTAGCAACCTCGGGGTATCGTGTCACGAGTCAGAATCCCCGAGGCCAGAGAACATGACGGGCCTGAGGGAACTGCTCGACTACTACGTCAAGCGAGGGGTCCAGGCCCGAATGGCCGAGATCGGTTTCGACCGAGATCAAACAGAGGCCCGCGATGAAGAAGACCAGGGCATGTCCCCCTTTTCCTAGGAAATAAAGAGCTTCTCTCTTCCCGAGAGATTCAGCGTTCCGAGGTTCGTCCTCTATGACGGGACCTCGGACCCAGAAGCGCACCTACGACACTTCACTCGGCGGATGTCAGTTTGGGGGGACGTCGGTCACTTGAACTGCAGGGTCTTCTCCTCTAGTTTAGGCGACCTCCCGCTCCAATGGTTCTGCGCACTCCCTTCCGGGTCGGTCTCAAGCTGGCGCCAGCTCCGAAGCTCCTTCGTAAAGAAGTTCCAAGCGCATCGAGTCATCCCGAAGACGGGTGGCAACCTCATGGCAATCCGAATGAAGGACAACGAAAGCATCACTGCATTCTCTAGAAGATTTTGGACGATCTATAGCCAGGTCACGGACGCCAAAGATGACGTCGCCATCATGTGCTTCCAGTAGGCCTTGCTTCCAGGTAATGAGCTCCGAAGCGCACCATGATGAAAGCGCTCATGGCTAGGGTGATTCAGTACATTGAGTAGGAAGAGGACGAGGCTCATGGCAAGGAGCGGTTCGGACTCCCGCAAAAGGGCCAAACCTCCAGAGAAGAAGGGATGTTCTCCAAACAAAAGCCAGACAAGAAGAGAGCCGCTGCCAGCTCGGCAACTTTCTCAACCTCCACCTCGGGCGGCAGCAAGAGGCTGAAGTTCAAGCAAGTCAAGCCGGCCGGAGATCCTTATAGGGCCGTTAACGTTGTCTTCAAAGAGCCCATCTATAGACTCCTCGGTAAAATCAAGGCAGAACCTTATTTCCAATGGCCGCAACCGATAAGGGGCGACCCATCTACCCGAGATCGGAGCAAGAACTGCTCCTACCACAAGCAGCACGGGCACATGATCGAAGACTGCATGGCTCTGAAGTCTCATCTTGAGAAACTCGTTAGGGACGGGCACCTTCGAGAGTACATCAAGGAAAGGGAGAGGATCAACCAGACTCAGCAGCGCGCCCTACCCAGCGATGACCAGGACAGCGACGAGCCAGCGGGTATCATCAACGTCATCCACTTGGCTCCTGCTCCTAGTAAGGGAAGCAGCCAAGCTTGCTCGGAGGCCAGGAGGGCCTCCCATGGCAAACAAGTGATGTTGGCCGAACTAGAGCCTGCACCAAAGAAAGCTAGGAAGGAAAAGCCCAAGATCTGGTTCTCGGACGAAGACCTAAGAGGGGTCCAGCTCCCCCACAATGACGCACTCACCCTCACCTTGCGGCTGAACAATTACACCGTGAAGCGCGTCCTCATAGATCCGGGGAGTTGTCCGAGATCCTCTACTTCAGCTGTTTCAGACAGCTCGGCCTCACAGAATCCGACCTGCAGGAGGCCCGCATCCCCTTAGTAGGCTTCAGCGCCAAGCCAGTGCACCCCAAAGGGAGGATCTCGCTTGAAGTCCGAATAGGGGGCGCCACGAAGATGGCCAACTTTATGGTAGTAGACGCACCCTCCCCCTACAATGTAATAATGGGGCGGAGTTGGCTGCATGCCATGGAGGCAGTACCTTCCACCCTTCATCAGAAGCTCAAGTTTCCATTAGAGAAGGCCGGAGGGGTGACCGAGATAGTAACCATGTGGGGAGATCAGCAGATGGCCAGACAGTGCCTCACGGCCATAATACCAGGCAAGACGGAGCCACAACAAGTCCATATGGCCGAACTCGAGGCCGAACTCGAGGATTTCCGTCGTTCAGCAGAACAAAAGAGCATGGAAGAACTCACCGAGGTCAGGATCAATCTCGATGATCCCAAGCGGTATTTCCTGTTAGGAAGCCAGTTCGCCGACAACGAGAAGTCCGAGCTGCTCGACTTCTTACTGCAGAATAAAGACGTCTTTGCTTGGACTCCATATGAGATGCCGGGGGTTGACCCCGAAGTCATGTGCCACAAGCTAAACGTGGACCCCGGGCATAAGCCCATAGTACAAAAGGCCCGCAGAACAGGAATCCCGCAAACAGAAGCTGTCATCGAAGAAGTAGATAAGCTCCTCGAGGCGAGAGCAATCCGCGAAGTGCATTATCCAAAATGGCTGGCCAGCACTGTGGCGGTCAAGAAGAAAAGCGACAAATGGAGAGTCTGCGTGGACTTCACTGATCTCAATAAAGCGTGCCCCAAGGACAGTTTCCCCCTCCCAAAAATCGACCAGATGATCGACGCCACCTCGGGACATGACAGAATGAGCTTCCTCGATGCCTATCGAGATTATCACCAAATCCCTATGCACGGACCTGATGAGGAGAAAACCGCATTCATAACGCCTCGAGGCATCTACTGTTACAAGGTGATGCCCTTTGGGTTGACGAATGCCGGGGTGACATACCAGAGAATGGTCACGAAGATGTTTCAGGGCCAGCTCGGGAAAACAGCGGAGGTCTACATCGATGACATGGTGGTCAAGTCCAAGAAATCACAGGATCATTTGGCAGATTTACGCCAGACACTCGCCACCCTCAGAAGGTTCCAGCTTAAGCTGAATGCTTCTAAGTGTGCGTTTGGCATCGGCTCCGTCAAGTTCCTAGGGAGCCTAGTGACCCGGAGAGGAATCGAGGCTAATTCAGAGCAGATTACGGCTATCTAGGCAATTTGGAGCCCGACCTTGGCCAAGCAGGTCTAAAGACTCACAGGGATGACTGCTGCACTCAATCGCTTCATCAGTCGAGCCTCGGACAAATGTCGCCCTTTTTTTCAGCTTCTGAAAAAGAGCTCCAAATTTCAGTGGACTCCTGAGTGTGATCATGCACTGGAGAAGCTCAAGGATTACCTTTCCTCGCCACCGCTGCTGTCCACTCCATCACAAGGGGACCTCTTTTATCTCTATTTAGCAATCTCGGACCACGCAGTGAGCTCGGTGTTAGTCCGAGAGAACGGTAAGCAGCAGCAACCCATTTACTACACTAGCAAGATCCTGCTCGACGCCAAAACCAGGTACCTGCCGCTCGAGAAACTCGAGCTGGCACTCATCAACGCCTCTCGCAAACTCTCCCACTACTTCCAGACATACACGGTGGTAGTTGTCACAGAATACCCGCTCAAATCCATTTTTCGAAAGGCGAACTTCTCCGGAAGAATCTCCAAATGGGCCATCGAACTGGGGCAATTCGATATCCATTATCAACCCAGAACGACAATCAAAACACAAATCTTGGCAGACTTCATCGTAGAATTCACTCCTCGTAGTTCGGCACCGACCTCACTCAACACCGAACTGGGGGGCAACATGGACAATGAGACAGCCGAGGCCGAGGATGACCAACCTTGGAGACAATTCCTTGAGTCAGCCTGGAAGGTCTTTGTTGACGGATCCTCCACACCCAGAAGGGCTGGCGCTGGCATAGTCCTCCAGTCTCCAGAAGGCCTCGTCATCGAACAAGCCCTGACCCTTGATTTCAAAGCCTCCAACAATGAAGCAGAATACGAAGCACTGATTGCGGGACTTGGTAGCGCAAGAATACTGGGGGCACGTCGGCTGGTCGTCTTCAGCGACTCCTAGTAGGTGACAAACCAGCTAAGCGGAGACTATCAAGCCCGAGACGAAAGGATGGCAGCCTACTTAGCCCACACGAAGCAGCTACTCTCCCAGTTCGAGAAAGCAGAAGTCAAGCAAATCGGCAGGGAGTCCAACTGCCATGCAGATGCTCTGGCCAACATAGCCCTCGGCCGTAGAAGCAGGAAAAAGAATGACAGTTGACGTGGAGACGTTGGAGAAACCGACCATAGAGCTCCTCCCACCTCGGCAAGTCCTGTGTGTCGGTCTCGGTCCGAGCTGGATGGACCCGATCATAGCATTCCTCAAAGAAGATAAACTCCATGAAGACAGGAATGAAGCCCACAAGGTTAGAATGAAAACGGCTCATTTTTGGCTATCCCCAGATAAAAAGCTCTATAGAAAGTCCTTCACGGGACTGTATCTCCAATGCGTTCACCCGAGCAAGGTAGAAGACTTCTTTTTTGAAATACACGAGGGAATCTGCGGAAGCCACATCGGAGGAAGGTCGTTGGCGTACAGAGCCATCAATCAGGGCTATTGGTGGCCCTATATGCAAAAGGATGCCTAGCTCTACGCCAGGAAATGTGAAAAATGTCATAAGTTCTCCCACTCTCTACACCAACCAGCACAGGACTTGAGTCCTCTCTCCAGCCCATGGCCCTTCGCTCAGTAGGGGCTAGACATCGTGGGACCTCTCCACCGAACTCCAGGAAACAAAAGGTGGCTGATAGTGGCCACTGATTACTTCACCAAATGGATAGAGGCAGAAGCCTTATCCTCCATCACCGAGCAGGACACAAAGAATTTCGTATGGAAGAACATCGTCACAAGGTTTGGGAACCCCCGGGCTCTGGTTTCGGACAACGGAACCCAATTCGACTCAAACCTCTTTAAAAACTTCTGCCAAGAGCTCGGTATCAGGAACCTCTATGCGACCCCGGCCTACCCGCAGAGCAACGGACAAACAGAGATCTCGAACAAGGTGGTATTGGACGGACTCAAAAAAAGACTCAACAGAGCTAAAGGCAAATGGGTAGAAGAATTACCAAGTGTCCTCTAGGCATACCGAACCACCCCGAGACGATCTACTTCAGCAACCCCTTCTTCCTTAGCATACGGAATGGAAGCTGTAATCCCTCTTGAGGTCAGCCTTCCGACCTTGAGGTCGGATCTCTTCGAACAATGGCAGAACGAAGTAAATCTGGCCAAAGAGGTCGACCTAGCCGAGGAGCGAAGGGAGGCAGTATCCGTGCGCTTGGCCTCCTACCAGCAACAGCTATCCAGGGGATACAATCGGAAAGTCAAAGAAAGGAGGTTCTCAATCGGGGAACTAGTCTTAAAGAAAGCACTCCCACAAGACAAAAATCCCAACGATGGCAAACTCGCACCAAACTGGCTCGGACCTTTTAAGGTGGTCTCGGCATCTGGGAGGTCGGCTTACAAACTTGAGAGCATGGATGGCAAAGAATTACCGCGACCATGGAATGCCGCGCATCTCAAGAAATACTACTTCTAAAATGTACTCAAATGACAAGTCAATAAAAGAGGGATCTTATGGAAGACGCGTACCTTGTATCTCTTAAGTTGTGAACCAAGGCTCAGGTCCTCGCACCAGCTTCCTTGAGTTCGGTCATAAGACCAGCTCCCAAGGCTCCGATCCTCGCACCAACCTGCTTGAGTTCGCTCACAGGACCAGCTCCCAAGGCTCCGGTCCTCGCACCAGCCTCCTTGAGTTCGGTCACAGGACCAGCTCCCAAGGCTCTGGTCCTCGCACCAGCCTGCTTGAGTTCGGTCACAGGACCGGCTCCCAAGGCTCCGGTCCTCGCACAGGCCTCCTTAAGTTCGGTCATAGGACCAGCTCCCAAGGCTCCGGTCCTCGCACTAGCTTGCTTGAGTTCGGTCATAGGACCAGCTCCGAAGGCTCCGGTCCTCACATCAGCCTCCTTAAGTTCGGTCATAGGACCAGCTCCCAAGGCTCCGGTCGTCGCACCGGCCTGCTTGAGTTCGATCATAGGACCAGCTCTCAAGGCTCCGGTCCCGTACCAGCCTGCTTGAGTTCGGTCATAGGACCAACTCTCAAGGCTCCGGTCCCAGCACCAGCCTCCTTAAGTTAGGTCATAGGACCAGCTCCCAAGGCTCCGGTCGTCGCACCGGCCTGCTTGAGTTCGGTCATAGGACCAGCTCCCAAGGCTCCGGTCCCGTACCAGCCTGCTTGAGTTCGGTCATAGGACCAACTCCCAAGGCTCCAGTCCCTGCACCAGCCTCCTTGGGTTCTGACAATGAACAGGAATGAAATTAACTGCTTTATTTCACTCTCAAGTTGCGAAATTCAGTCTGCCGTTAAGCTCGGCCAAATCTCCCGAACCCTCCAGCAACAAAGTCGTACCCCGGGGTGTGAGTCCAAGCTAACTACAAGGTCTTTTAAAATGGCGTTTCCCTCGGAAGTATGTTAAAGCCTCGGCCTTAGGGCCAGATGCTCACCGATCTCGTCCACTTGGAGAATTGGCCAAGAGACGAGGAGCCTTGTCAAGTCCTAGTTTTGCGGTTCACCGATCTTAGCCACTCGAAGAATTTCTCGGAAGCAGGGGGCCTCATTTTCATTTAAGGAACTCGTGTTAAAAGGTTAAACACACACACGCTGTTGTGTATAGCCGGAAAGCGTTGTGCCTCGGTCTCAGAAAACCAACGAACTCAGCCACTCAGAAGTTTTTCTTTGGTCAGATCGTGGATCTTCAATTTGGTTCGGAATTAAAAGGGCATTCACACATTACGGCCAGAAGAAAGAAATAAAGAGACAGCTGAAGAATTGAAAGAAAATTGTTTTTTCATTGATAAGAAAAGACAGTTACAAAGTTCTGTGCACTCTGGAAAAAGAGAAAAATACATCAAAGAAAAAGAAAAAATACATTTACTGCTCTACTTCTCGGGTGTCGCAGTTTTATTCTTTGGCTCTGGAGGGACGGATGAAGCGGAGTCGAGAGCGCCTGAAGTCTGGGGAGGAAGAGCCGCAGTGGAGGCTTGGGCCGGTTCCCCTGGGCAGGAGTCGGGGGCGGTGGAGGGATAACCCTGGCTTCAAGAGGGGCTTCCGGAGGGTTGGAGTCGGGCTCTGACTATGGGCTCGGTATGACAGACTGAAATTGGGGAAGATTCGTGAATATGGGGTCATCCTCAGAAACCCCGTACTCACGAAGAGCTTCCCTACATCCCATCTTGTACAAAACCGGGCTCAGATCCTTGATTTGAGCCACGTACTCCGCCGATGCCCAATCTACTCCTTGATATGCCTTTGTAGCCTGAGCACGCAGAGTGAACTCGACATCGGCCCGCTCCTTCTTAGAGGACTCGAGCTCGGCCTCTTTCCCAGCCAGTTCGGTTTCCTTCCTGGCAAGCTCGACCTCTAGTTGTTGCACCCTTTTCACCTTGTCCTCGGTTGCGCCTTTTAGGTGCTTATTTTCGCCTCGCAACTTGATTATCTCGGCTTTCGCCGCTTGTTGTTCTGTCGCTAACTCGGCGATCTTCTCCTCCGCCTTCTTTATTTCTACCACACTGGTCTCCAGGGCATCCCCCATCTTCTTCTTCTCGGCGTCCATCTCAAAGACCCGTGTGGCCGTCCTCTCCAGTATTATTTGGAGCTTCTGTACATTCTGCAAGGAGACAAAAGGGGTAGGAAGTCAAAGCGGGCGACTAAGGCATAAACCTTAAGAGACAAAAGAAGTGAGAATCACCTCAAGCGACGCCTTCATCGTCGAATAGATCAGGCTCATCGTCCTGGATTTATTATGCCTCTCCATGTCCAGAAGGAGAGCGCATGCCCGGGCGACTGTCGAGATCGTCCGGGTAGAGGTCCCCATCCGGTCCTCCACGCTCATGGGTTCGCCGGGGTTGAGGTCAAGGTTGGGCCTGAAGGGCATCGGCTTGTGAGGCCGGTGTTGCGGATCCGCTTTCGGGACCCGCTCCTCTTCGTCCCCCACGCGAAGCCTCTTTTCAGGAGGCGGCCCCTCACCCTCCTTCTCGGCCTCCGCGATCGAGTCTCCTTTGGCGGCCGGGCATCCTTGGGAGGCTCTTTCGACCTCCCCCTCTTCTCCAGCGGGGGGCCTCGCGCGCTTTTCTCTTTCGCGGAAGAGGAGGTCCCTGCTGAGCCCGAGGGACCGGAAGGGGCGCCGGCTGAAAAGCCCCGAGCGGCGCTAGGCGCGCCGGGGGCACGCCTCGGAGCAAGAGGAATTCGGCCCCCAAGGACCATTGTTCCCAAGTTCTTCAGAGGGGGACGCGGCCCGTCCATTTCCTCTTCTGCTTGGTCTCGGTCGGAGGGGCTGCCTTCAACTAGGATCGGACCTAGGGGCTCCAGGGTCTGGCCGCTGGTTTTTGCGAGCGCAAGCACGATCTCCCCTATCGGCTCAAGGGGGATCTCGGCAGTCTTCCTGGTGCAAGACTGATACCGCGGCTCGTACCAGAGCAGCGAGAAGGCAGCCCGATCGTGGTGGCCGTGGTAGTGGTAGATCTTTTCGAGCCAGGCGTCGTTCCTCTTCCAACGATCGTGGCCGGCCTCTCTCCTCCTTCGCTGAACACCTGCGCAGAAAACAAAGGACATCAGTTCGGCAAATCGACGGTAAAACAACACCAATAAACCCAGAGAAACGGGTATTTACTCGGAGGGGTCCCAGGTTTCCGTGGAACCTGGATTCTCCGCTCCTCCTCGTCTCGGGCGCCCCGAACTCCCAGTTCCCCGAGACCAGTAGGCGGTCATCCCCGGCGTACTTGCTCGAGTCTTACAAGGCATTGATCAAGGGCCGGCGTCTAGCCTTCGCCTGAAGATAGTACGAATCCTCTCCCCCCGCGGTCTTATAGATGTCGTAGATATCCTCTATCTCATGCACGCCGAGGATTCGGTTTAGCTCCGCCACGCCCATTATTATCTTAAACCCATTGGGCATCAGCTGGTAAGGGCAGATCCGCCACGAGCTAAGGCAGGACCGAATGAGCGGGTGAACAAGAAACCTGACCCCGCCTTCGACTACCGACACCAAGGGGAAAGGTATCCAATCTTTGAATCTGATGAGGCCATCATAGAGGCCCTGGTGGTCGCCTGGCTTCACCAGAACGTCAGTCGGAATCTTAAACGTCGTCCTAAGTCCCTCTAGGGCTTGGGGGCCCTCTAACCAATGACTGTAAATTCCCATTTCCTAAGGGCTAAGGGGGCAGAAAGCAAAGAAGAGGGAGCAAAACCTAGAAAAACCTAAGGGGCTGAAACCCTCTAAACAAAAGGAAAAAGAGGTGAAAGGAGAGTAACAGAGAAGAAAACTCACAAAGAGGATGTGACGGTTTGCAAAGAATGAAAAACAAAGAGTGGAAAGCAAAGGGAGAGGAGTCTCCTGGTTCGTTGAGGTTTTGTCTTTAGCAGGTCTGTAGCAGGATGCCTTATTCAGCAGGGTCTCCTTCGGACGAAAGCAAAGATAAGAGGAGAAAGGGAAGGGGGCGTCCCCATATTTTATAGAGGAACGCCCCTCCTGATTGTCGCGCACGCGAAGCAACACTTCGGACTCGCCACGCGTCGCTTCGATCCCGGCGAACAACCAAACGAAGGGTTACTTGTGGCAATGCCGGTCCATCTCCCACCATGCCTCCGGTACGATACTTATCACCTCAGGCATATGGAACGACGTCCGTGTGCCCACCTTGGTGAAGCAATTATGATACCGTATTTATTGCGTAGGGCAAACGAAAAGACTTCATGATGAGGATCACACGTCAGCAAGATACGATAAGATGAAGCCATCACATCTTTTTAGCATTAGCTCCCGACCTCAGATAAGACTCTAAGAGGTCAAGAGCCAGGGGGCAATTGTGTGGGGGCATTTTGTAATTACGGATTTATGTAGGGCCACTCCCCGATTTCGGGACTATCCCTCGTCTCGGTGTGGGCCAGCTCAGCAGGAGCGCCAGTTTGAGGAAGCATGAGGCCCATCTCGGTGGCCACGAATGCGGGTGCCCACCTCGGTCTCGGCCTTAGCCTGATCTTGGTCTCCTGTCACTCAGCCATAAATGCAGCCATAAATGTGCTGCCATAACGGTGGACGGCGAACTGACAAATAGAGTGGGCGCTGGGCCTAGATAAGTGCACGCCTTATTTCAGGGTCATGTCCATAGGTATAGGGGGATGGTCCGATGGGACATTCCCTTTTTACCTACCCCCACTCAGGAGAGACCGGTACATGCTGATGGGACTTTCATCTCTCCTTGAGGGGTCCAGTCCAATGATGACTCTCACGTCTATATAATGTATGAAATAAAGCTGTAAGAGGTACGCAAGAAGCCCCCCCCCCCCCTCCATACTTCTTCTTCTCCAATTTTCCCTCAGTTGTAAAACTAACTTGAGCATCGGAGTGCCTTCGGCTGCCTACAGCCAGGGGCTCTAACTTTTGTTTTCCCTTTCAGATTATCGAAGGTCCGATCCTTTCCCCCATCATCCCAAAATCATCAAATCAAAGGTGTAATCCTCTTTTAACTAAGTCCGTAATTTTTAGGCACTTACAGAACTAATTAAGGTGTGCTACTTGTGAAATGTGTATCGTCAGTGACAATTCTTCTATTTGTATTGGATAGGTACTACTGTATTTTATAAGAATGGTTCTTTAACTGCATGCGTCCATTCTGTTCTCTCAGAGAAGGATTGATGGTCTCCATAAAAACACATTAATTGCATCTACTGATATAACTGACATGTAGGAGCCACTAGAAGAAGGCCTTCTTCGATAAGCTCTTTGTGCTTAGTCCATTATGTAATAAATGTTGTGTTATTATCTTAGCTCCCCATTGGATCAGTCATACTTCTAAAAAGACTTCCATCACTGCTTTTAATATATGTCCCACTCTTGTCGAACATGGATGGCGTAATGAACTCCATTAAAAATTCAATTGGTAGTACCTACCTTCAGAAGCTTTGAGTTATCCTCCCATTGATGACGTGTCCTTAGTTTAGAAACTTCCCTAGTTGCACTTAAGTTCATAGGTTTTGCCCGTGCATTAGTTAAAACTCAGTAGTGATTTTGTACTTGGAAATTATCCTTCATGAAGGATTATTGTGCATAGCTTAAGATTATATGGGGGGTTTGTCACGTCCCCCGAACTCGATTAGAGAATAAACCAGATCCGGGGAGTGAAGTTTATGACTAATTAAAATTTTTGTCTTTTAGGCCCAAGGATCGTAAGTCCGCTGTGAGGGTATAATATTTCAAGCCTCAAGTATAATAAGAATTTGCTGAACTTATACAATTCTAGGCATATTTGGATATCAACAAGGAATAATGAATCTCAATAAATGTTAAAGTTGAACAAGGAATAAAATAAATCTTAAACAAAGAAGTTAATTTATTACATTGGTCATCCAAATAATCAAGGCCATTTGAAACAATAATGATGTCAATAATGAAAGGTTCAACGAGAGATAATAAAGAATAAAAGAATCTAACGAAGTCCAAATGAATCTCTCTCTCGTGCCAGGTATGATGACGCTACTCTATGTCATCTGCACGCCACTCTCGTTCCTCCTTAGCCGGTTGGAGATCCTCTGGGATCTCCTCACCTACTTGCTCCTCATAGTAGTAGTATTCACCTGAGGCGTCTGCACACCAAGGAATAGAGTCAACGACATGTTGAGTAATAGATAAGCAAATTATAAATGTCATGGCATGCATCAAACATAGAATAAGAACAAGTGTAATATCATGTGAATACAAGGAAAGCGAAACTAGGCATAAAGCATGGATAATAATCATGTGAGACAATGACAGAAATCCTAACATCATCTAGCAATAACCACTTATCCAAACAATGCAATGCAAGAAATAAGAGGGAGACTCCGAGGATGTCCAAGCCACCTCCCGGGGTATCAGTAACAATCCAGACCAGACTACTGATGCCAAAGTCCAGCTCCAGTGGGATCCTAGCTCCCGGTCCTGGGAAAAGTAGCACGGTCGTAGCCCGCTCCCAACTATTCAACGCCATGGACGCTGTCCAACGCCGACTACCCATCCCGATGTCCGAGTAACCGACACATCAAATAAAACCCCAAACTGCAGATGGCTATGACATGCAAATAATAATAAAGTGGTGTTGACACGAGAATAGACCAAGACAAGCAAGCCTGGCTAGATCAATATACAAGACATGCTCATAGGGATTATCTCATTCAAATAATACAAAACAAGTTAAACACTTGATAGTCCTTTCCTTACTAGCCAGTCATGTTTATCAAATACATAACACAAGGTTCCTACGATACATTCTAAGTCAAGTCCATATCCTAGTCCTACAAGGATTTATGTTTCATAATTGGTTAAGTATTTTATGCCAAGAGAGAGTGTAGAAGGAATTATAACAACGGACACAATTCACAAGTCAATGAGGAATTACAATCCAAACCTAGGTAAGTGGTGTCATCCTGTACTCTACATGTCTTAGCGGAGTACGTGTGGAAATTGAATCAAGATGCTTCTAGGGAAATTCCTTGGTGTACAATCATGTTAAGCATCTGTCGAAATAATTCCATATGCATTCAGTTAAACCATGTGTAATACACGAATACCTAGACAACCCAATCGAAGCACACCAAGCCACGTGCTACGATTGAATCCCCATTAATGGTCAGGTGATAGTAGGTTTTTGGTTTCCAACATCTAAGGCCCAAACCTAAGTTACTGGTCTCATTTCTAATAAAATATAGGCTGGATCAATAATCTGGGTATTTACATCACTTTCCGACCTCCGATCGTAATGAACCTAAAACCATTGGATTCTACATCTCAAGGGCTTTCCAATGGTACATAATATGTAAAAATTCGACGGGTGGATTAAAAGTTACAAGTGTTCGAAGTTTCCAATTGCTGTTAGAAAATTGTCATCCAATCGATTGGTCTAAGATCCGTCTTAGTTAACTGAGACCAATTTCAGTCCGATCGATTTGCACTGTAGACCTGAACCCCCAAAAATGAGTTTTTCTCTCCTTTTTCCTCCTGCCAATTCATTGCTAATCTGCAGAAAACGAGCATTCATGCTCTCATTTCATCACATTCATCATTTAACATCCATTATAACAATTTAAACATTAAAGTTTACCAATTATAAATTAATTTAAACCCAAATCCCCAAACCTAACATGACAATGTCAATCCCAATGCCATATCAACAACAAGCTTGGAATTTAGGGAAATCTAACATGGATATCATTGCAATCAATAGAAACAATACAGACATTGAACAATTATAAATTGCATATCTACTTGCCTCAACCAAGAAGATGATTAGAAATTGGGAAAAGCTTGAGAATGAGCTTTCTACCGCGAAAACCACAATATACCCCGCTCAAAAGTAATCTGGAACACCGAGAATAAGAAAGAAAGGAAAAAGATCAAGATTCAACATAATCTAAAAAAAAGGGAAGACAAATGGAAAATTTGATGATGGGAAAAGACTTACCAACTAATATCAATGGAGAGAAGAGATCGAGAGGAATAAGATGTGCGGCTCAGATCTTCGAGATGATCTCCTCCGGAGGGAGATCTGGGCTTGAGAAGATGAAGAGGAAGAAGAAGGGCTATTGTAGCTCTTGTTCGTTGCAGAGATGATTAAGAGATTATGGCTAATCCATGTTTAAGAAGAAGGGAGGGAGAAATGACTGAATTGCCCTTAAGTGGGTTCAATGAAGAAATGAACCACTTGAAGGGTTTCTGATCGTCGGATCGCGACGAGCCAGGAAACAAAAATGATCAGCGCGACTAGACCTTTCCAATGAACTCAAAAATCATGGCATTTGAAATTTTTCGAAAAACACTCAATTTTCCCTAAATTGTAAACTACCCCCTGCTAGGGTCAAACACACTCGGAGTCGCACGAAACTTCGTAGACACTACTCTAACACCAGAAGAAACTCGCTCATGATCTAAACCCACTTAAATATCTAAAATACAAATAATTTTAATAATAACAAAATAAACGGGTCAACGGGCCTTCTATTGGGCTCAACTGACCCAGTAAGGTCCTGGACCTTACAGGGTTTATACTGTATGTTTCTTCTAAGAATTTTATGGGCATGTTTTAAACATTGCATAACCTGTTTTAACCTAGCTTGGCAGCTTGAATCAGATGGGTTAAAATGCCCATTTTTTTTATTTTACCTTATTTGCTCTAAAGGTTGAATAAGTATCTGCTTTATCCAATTTTGACACCATCCAAACAAAACATGCCGAGAACATGGTTGATAGCTTATATTGCACCTCTTTATCTCCTTAGGTTTTAAGGTGATGTTAGGTTTTGGATTGATGTTCTAATATTGCTCGGTTTTGTGAATTTATTCGTTTACATTGGTGGTCAGTTACATTTTAGGGATTTTTACAACAAAAGTGTTTCTATACTTGTATTACACAAATTCAGTTACAAATACATTAAAACATCCATATGGGTGTTTGTACAAGTTTTCTGGACAATTATGCCCCTCCATCCATGGGAACGATATAGTCATGGCATCGTTTTCTATACCCACTTTCACCATCGTTTTCTATTCCCTAACTCCTGCCCTTTGCCTCTTCTATCTAGATGATATCCTGCCCTCAAGATTTTCAATCTCAGAGAAGGTTTCTCCTAGTTTTGGTCTGCCGATTGGAGAAGAATAGGACTTACAAAGGGATCTTGGGCTGGGATTCTCTATCATGCAGGAGGAAGACAAGGCTTCCGGTTGCTACCTGAGTGTTTTGTGTGTTGCTGGACTCCGATCATCGCCGGAGAGAAGAATCCGTGTTCTCCGATGCCTGAAAAAGTTATTCCCCACTTGTTTTGAGCCATCAAACTCTCTGATTTTCCCTTCTTCCTTCTTCCCCCCTTCCCTGCAACTATTACAATATTTGGATCTCCATTTACAATTCACCATGATGGGCAGATTCTATTTGGACGTTCAGATGAGTATTTATGCTTCGTGATGGGGGATGGTGTAAACCAGGGCGATCCTTTCAATTTCACTCTAGTCGCATTTGGGATTTTATACATTATGGAGCATTGGAGGTGATGTCATTGCCTTTTAATTTGAAATTATTTGGTTTATCATTTTTTGGTGGCAGGTGTTGAGTAAACTTAAACACCTCCATTTGGGAACCACCACTCTGTGTGCTTTATTGTGTGCATATAAGAGTCCATTTAGATATGAGTTGCATAACGTTGGGAGAAAGGAATCACTTACACAATTACTAAGATTTAGAAGCCATGAGTGTTAATGGCATAAAGTCATGAATATAAATATAATATGTCTCTTTTTAGTCGGCATGATTGTATGATCACTTACACATGAATACCATAGCTGACTGTTTTGGCAATTTTTAGCGCAAACAGTTCATCCACACACCCACCAACTCCTACCCTGCAAGAAGTTCATTCGCACACCCACAAACTCCAACCCTGCAAACAGTTTATTTCTGGTCTCATTTCTGAATTCAGTCTCTAAGTAGTCCACATTGCTACTTTTCCTAATTGTAGTTTTATTTCTAGTTACCACAAAATAACATATTTTAATGGTGCATTTAAATGTAACCCATTAGGCAATTGAAAGATGCTCAAAGCTAGCTTCACGTGGCCAGCAGCAAACGATGAAACTGCCTCTGGAAATATTACAAGTAGGAAGATTCATAATCTAAATGCTAAAATTGAAGAGTGTGTTTGCATTTTTTATTTTATGATCATATCATTCTTGAAAGCCTTTTTTGGCCTGTTGTTAGTTGATTCACGTGCCGTATTTTCTGTAGCTTTTATTCAGAATAAAAACTAGCTACTTGGATTGCAAATGCGAAATGATTATCGGACAAATGCTATAGGAAGATCATGCTGCGAAGACAATGGACTTGGACGGAATCTATAGCCCATGTAGGCTTTTCTTGAATCTTGATTAATGCAATTGCACCATATCTTTTGATTCAATTCTTTTTACCTACATCTCAATCTTGCCTTTTTCTGGTCATTTTACCTACATTTAAATCTATTCCGATATTCGCTTTGCATTGCATGCTCTCTGTACTGATGAGACCAGATTCGCTGGTGTTTTGATGGGGTTGATATGAGAGAATGCCCATTTTGATTTGGTAGATTCAATCAAAACTATCTCAGTTTCAAAAAGATTGCAGGGAATTCTACCAAATAGATGTTGCTTTATTGAAAGTATATTTTCTTCAAAGTGTTTTGTTTCTTTTGAGAGATTCAGATTTCTTAAATGTATGGGTATGAATATTGAAACAAAATGCCTCAATGCAAGGTCTAGTTTTGATCCATTTCGATGATTGGTTAACAGTTAGTTTTGATCTATTTATTAAGTCTTGCAATCTTGATGCCTCAAACATCAAACAGAATATGCCAAATGTTAATGCAGCTTGTATATATGGATCGACCCTACCAGCATTATGGATCGACCCTACCAGTAATTGAGCTTTATAGATTTGATACCTGAATCGGTGGTATTTAGTCGTACCCCCCCCCCCCCCCCCAATCCTTTTGTATCCCTTATTGCTTATCCAGTTTGTTTTCTTTTGCCCACCTGCTTTTCCTATCGTCATCATTCCCCTGTTTTTTTTTTTCCAACAAAGTAAGTAAACACTTTGGTCATGTACAAGAAATCTCAATCGTCATTTATACGAAATGTAAATATTCCTTTCCTAGTATATTATCATGTGTAGAACAACAGAGAAAATGAACTACTCATGTTCCAATAATTATTTTGGAGTTTGGTCAGTGAATTACTACTGGCCTTTTTGCCTAGTTGATAATACGAGGCTTCAGTACTTTTGGACTAACATACAGTCTATAGAGATGTGTTAATAGCGCAAGATAAAACGTAATTGAGCACACACTTATGGGTAATGGTATTGATCCTGTTGTCATACAAATGATGTTGAAATCAAAATCTGGGCGAAGTCCTTACATATTTCCCATTGTTTATGCATGTCATTATACAATCATTATTGTTTTGTTGTGGAATTGCTAAAGTCAATGGCAAGAGTGTCAAGTACATCTCTTTTGCGGGTGCTACAGTCTGATTTCTATCTGCCAATAGTTATTTGTCACATCTCTTTTGATGCTTATTTGAATCAGTTGATAAAAGTTTAAGTGAATTTCGTGTCCATCTGACATTCACTTGTGGTGCAGGAGGATAAATTCACCTCATATTGCAAGGGGTTCAGATATTTAGCAGAAAGAATGGTTGTGTTATATTGTTTCAGATGAACATGATTGAAAACCTGATTCCAGATGAAGAGCTTACGAGTTTTCTAACTCTACTACCACCAAACCATGTTCTGCATCTGTGGCCGATAACGGTTTGGATGGAAAAGGATGATAATCCCACATCCCTATCTCATGCAGACAAATCTCATGCATTGATGAAGAATGCTGCATAGAGGAACAACCAGACAAGTTTAGTGGGGAAGAGAAGGCGACTGAAAATCGAGCATTAATTGTTCTTGCCTTAGCATGTTTTCTCCTGTTGTGGTTTATTAGTGAATGTTGCTTTTGGGCTAAAAGCCTAAAATGTCACGTAACATTGAAATATATAGCTTCTTTAACTCAGACAAGGCTTTCCTTTCTTTTTATGGATTACTGATATCAATTGAAAAGAATAATTTTTTTGCCTACCTCTCATGGGTTATATAACAACCTTTAGTCTCTTTAAAGTCTTGGATTTGTTCATGCATTATAATTTCTTATTTCTATAAATTACATAATGGGTTATCATCATCAAGGCTCTAAATCATAGTGGTTGTAGCCTATAAACAACAAATGGCATTTATCATATCTCAAGCAGGGGTTAAGAACATCAAATCGTTGAACAAGAGCTGCGTGCAAAAGGGCTCAAACCATGTCATGCACATTGTCCTCTTTGAATAAGATCTTCGATGCTGGTGTACTGACCTGAAAACAGTAGCTATTAGCTTGTTGAAGATAAGTATATGGATTTATACAGCTTGTTGAAGCTAAGAGGCATTGAGAAACTTGTGTTCTTATCTAGTTTTATGTATTCTGCGTGTGTGCATTTTCATGGTTTTATGGATTGTTTAGGTTCTTGACGAATGTTGAGTGATTGTCATTGTATAATACCTCAAGAGGAACAAAACTTTACCAACCAACCTTCGAACCATCCTTACTGAAGATCACATCATAACTACAATGCAATCGACTTACTGGATAACAAATTTGAGGTTGAAAAGTATGAAGGTTGGTAACGATATCGTTACAATCCTTTAGAGTTTTTCACTTCTATTTCCCCTCCCCAGCTATCACATTAGCCCTGACTATATATTGAGATGCATAAACAATGAAAAAAGTGCACAGAGGTTACCAAGAAGACCAAATTGCAAATATTCCAATAACGAAATCGTTACCGTCCTTTACAGTTTTCAGTCTCAAATTTGTTATTTAGCAAATTAATGGCCTCGATTTTAAAATGTGATCTTTAAACAATGAGAAAGACTCATGAATGCACCTCTGGATCTTGGTCCATGGAGGGCAGAATATGAAGGTTCAAGCCCTCACTATGATCTTCGAACCCCCTTGAAAATGGCTCAGGGGAATTTGGGGTACAAGGGTTTGAACCCTCTTCCTGAGGGTTCGAACCTTCGACCCCCCTGGAAAATGGCTCAGGGAATGCAGGATACAAGGGTTCGAACCCTCAGGAAGAGGGTTCGAACCTTCGACCCTCTGGAAAATGGCCTGAAGAGTGCAGGATACAAGGGTTCGAACCCTCTTCCTAAGGGTTCGAACCTTCAACCCCCCTGGAAAATGGTTCAGGGAATGCAGGATACAAGGGTTCGAACCCTCAGGAAGAGGGTTCAAACCTTCGACCCCTCTGGAAAATGGCCTGAGGAGTGCAGGATACAAGGGTTCGAACCCTTAGGATGAGGGTTCGAACCTTCGACCCCCCTGGAAAATGGCTCAGGGAATGTAGGATACAAGGGTTCGAACCCTCAGGGTGAGGGTTCGAACCTTTGACCCCTCTGAAAAATGGCCTGAGGAGTGCATGATACAAGGGTTCGAACCTTCAACCCCTCTGGAAAATGGCTCAGGGAATGCAGGATACAAGGGTTCGAACCCTTAGGATGAGGGTTCGAACCTTGATGACGATATCGTTACGTTCCGTTGTAGCATCTCTCATCTTTTTCAGTGTCCGGTGAAGAGAGTGATCCTGGAAAATGGTTTGAGATACAAGGTACGATGATAAAATGCTACCCCGAGGAGTTAATAAATGTACAATTTGATCATATCACACTAATGATGTCTCTACCTGCACTCTAAATATTCATCTTGGATTATGTTATCGAACAAGTCTGTGGCATCTAGTAAAAAATGTGATCTCCATAGAACAAACCCATCATTTTCAATGTTGGTATACTACTATAAAGCATCCTCACTGAATAACCATCCTTGAAATGACTCAATTCAGTTGTATAACAATAGGAGGGTAATAAGGTCAGGAAAACAACTCACATTCATCCGTTGGAATCAATAAAGTAAAAACTCTGACCAGATCCATTCAACACCCAACTACATGCTTGAGTTCGACCTTATAATCATTTTGAACCTGTTTGAGTTTTGATGGATTATACTTCCACCAAAGGGGTCAGCCCTCATATCAACCTTTCGTAGGTAAATTAGAACGCATATTAGCATGCCAAGCAATTTATGCTTTGGGCTGATCGGCCTGGATGGAAAGGAGGTTCACGGGTCATAAATGTCTGAAGCCACCTTTGGTGATTAATTTCCACGCAGTTCAACAATCAGTTCCTCTCTCTCGAGAGGGCTTTTTTTCAAAATAGGCTAAAAATCAAGATGGCCTGATCAGAATATAATGAAAACTACATTTAAAAGGCCAAGTTACAGGGTAAACAATAATTATAGTAGAAGATATGAAAAGATAAATTCATAGAAACAAAATGGGTGGTAAGCAGTCTTCCTTGGTGGCGGGAAAAGCTCAACCATGACAAAACAAAATTGATAAACGCACAAATGACATAAATGTAGAATCCCAGTTTCCAATAGCATTAGCTTCATTTATCATTGCCGGTATACAAAAAACTCCTTTAACAACTTATCACATGCAAACATCAACACATGTTTGCATCTACACATCAGAATATACACAGTATGTTCTCCCATATTCAGCAAGAGATACATCCATCCAAAATGTAAGTCAAAATATGCTCCCCCAACATAAAAATGTATTTACACCAAGCCCGAGATCAAACAATTGAGATGTGAACGCCACGAAGTTCTATCTCATTCCAACACCAAAAAAAAAAAAGAGGGGGTGGGGGGGAGGATGGAAGAGTCATCCCCTTGGAGGTAGATCTCTACATGTCTGTCTATTATGGCCACGCTTCTTGCAATGGGAGCATGTAACCTGTTTCCTCTGAAGGTGTAGTCTGCTTCTCTACAACTGTCATTATCCACATGCAGATTATCAAGGTTGCCACTGTCAGTCTCCAACCCAACATCATTTACTGCAAATGGGTTTTCTTCTCCTTTGCAAATGTAGCCTCCTTGTGAAAAGGGCAATTCAAAATCAGCTTCAAGGTCTACAGATGGATATGACTGTTGCACAATAAATTCTCTATTGACCGCGGTAGTTTTTGGTGCCAAGTCATATCCTATCCTCATTGGGTTAACCCTGCATGATAAATGAGCGTGATCATTATAGACGATTATGGATCAATAAGCAAAATAAAGTAGAGAATACTATACTTTGGAGATGGTAGTGTGTTATTCAAAATCGCATCCTTGTATCGAAGGATGTTGGTGTTAAGCACCTGATGGTGGTAGAGGAACCTGTCCGGCTACATCCCTACGGGATAAAGGAAAGGAGTGGATGGCTAAGCATATAATTGGCGAGCATTTGGGCTATTATAGCTATATCACTATTTAGTGCTGACCTTTATCTAAGAATTAAAAACGGACTACTAGGCTGAACGCCTTTACTAGATCCCACTCTGTGTATACATAAAATTAAAGAAGCTCAGTATTAAGAATTGGTGTGGAAAATGACAAGTCCAATCATAGCATACCTTTGTTCACACTCTTGGTGATCTGTTGCATTAACCGCGCTTCGCTGGATGTACAGGTACAATGCACTTGTATCCAGACCCGAAGATGCTCTGAACATAATCTCTACATCTTCATCGTTTGTTATGCCTAGCAAACTGCATACTTTCCTATTCTGATGGAGATATTGTATAATTGGGATATGTCCAAGCATGTTCCCATTTGAGAGATCACGTAATTTTTGGACCAATTGTGAGTACGTAGTTGATCTTTTCAGGAACGCCATCTTTGGACAACCTCCAATATAAATTGGACTTCCATTATCCCAAGAAATTTATCCACCAGAGTGGAATTTGAATAGTAAATCACAATCAGGCATCCTGCTACAGCAACATAATCGAGTTATGTAAAACTTCCAGCAATGTAACACAATTGATAAACACATGCAAGGTGTAGATCCAAGAATGAAGTGCCCAAATTGAATTTGACATATTACTTTGGTCATCAATATCATTAACTCCTAGAAGAAACATCATAGCGACTCAATTAAGAGATGCATAGACAATGATGCAGAACAACAAAATTTTAACAATTAAGAAAAAAACATGAGAAACACAAAAACCAATTCTCTATACTGGTCAAAATAGTTTTCCAATGCTAAATGATTTATAAAGCCAACTTCATTGTTTTGTTTACCAATGAAGTTATCAAACAACAACGAGTTATGACTTTATATTGGAAAGAAAGGAAAGTTATTTAATAACGAATTCGTTACCATAATTTTTATCTTCTTCTTCCAATTCCAGTGTCTAACGACACCATAATGGGGACTTTATATTGAGATGCATACACAATGAGAAGGACTTGCAATCTCACTCAGTTTCGTTTAATGACAACAAGGAAAATTGTTCTTGATAACAAAGAAGTAATTGTAACGGTTATGTTCTTCATCCAATATTAGTGTCCAACAACAAAATAGTGGGGATATTATATTGAGGTGATACACAATGACAAAGACTCACGATTTCACTCACTTTCGATTAATGAAAAAAATGAAATTTGTCTTTAATAACGATATCATTAACATACTTTTTTTTTCTTCATCCACTTAAGGTTTCCAACAACAGAAGAATGGTTACTTTATATTGAGATGCCTAAACGATTAGAGGGACTCACGATGGAGAATGTAATTCGATTATTGAGAAAAAATAAAATTGTTCTTTGATAACGATATCAATACCATAATTTTTAGTTTCTTCACCCAATTTTAGTATCCAACAACAAAAAATTGCTGAATTTAAATTGAGATGCATAAAACATGAGAAGGACTAACAATTTCACTCAATGTTAATTATCGTTCAATTTTCTGATAACGATATCGTTTCAGTAATTTTTAGGTTCTTGTCCAATTTTTTGCAGCCTAATACAACACGATAATGAATATATGATGACATGCATAAGCAATGGAAAAGACTTGTCCACTTCACCCAGATTGTGATCTCAACATCATTCATATGAGAACAGGATCACTACCATTGTGAATATGAGTGAGATAAATTTCATTTGATACTGCACTCTAAACGTCTTTATATAGCCATATTAGTTAGTCCAAAGGCTTGGAATCTCATATTATCAACTATTTTAAAAACGACCATTAGTAATTCGCTTACCAAACCCGAAAAATAGATGTAAACATGAGTAGTATCATTTCTTTTTTGTTCTACACATGATAATGTACTAGGAGTCAAATTGCTAGATATTGTGTATGTGACCATCAAGATTACTTGTACATGAGCAAAGTGATTACTTACTAGAAAAGAGAAGCCTAGATGACGATGGGGAAGAAGGTGGAGAAAAGGTAATAACTGGATTGGGGAAGGAGGCAATAAGGGATAGAAGAAGATGGGGGTGGGGGGCTTATGGACTAATGATTCAGCTATCAAATCTCTAAAGCTTGATCTGGGGGGTGGGGGGCTTACAGACTAATAATTCAGCTATCAAATCTCTTAAAGACTGCAGATTCAACTATCTAATCTCTAAAACTCGATCGATCCATAAAACTATTATCTTCTTTCCCCATGTCATTAATTGAAGATAGAAATCTACACATTCGAAGTCTTCCTGTCCAAACTTAAAAGGATATACAGATCTCCAAGTACTGGATTTTGTTCAAGTATCTAAATCTTACTTAACCTTATCGACGAGAGCTTATAGAGTAAACCACAAGGCAAAAATCCATAAACCATTTAAATGCATTTTCTTATGGTCGTTGTTGCCTATGTCAAGTAAGTAATGAAGAAATCACACAATCTCAAAGAGATTGTAAGAATTCACTAACATTTTAACATCTAAAAACAATACAAACTACTCTTCTATCTTAATCATTCCCTCAAATTATAAATACTCATTCTCATGCATAATCTCATTCCAAGAAAGAGCATAACAAAAAAGAAAACAAGTATAAAATTTGGTTTCAAATAGCAACCATATCTTGATTTGTGTTTTTAAATAGTGAACAGCAGCGCAATCCAAAATTGCCATCGCGTATTTTAGCAGAAAAGGTTACTATATATCTAAATTTTTTTTACTATCGCATAGAAATGCACAGCTCCATTGCAAAACCGATACATTCATATTAAAGGAACTGAACATGAGAAGTTGATACAAGCCAAAAACGGTCAAGATGATGAAATCGAGGCCCATATCCAAATAAGTAAATCAAACAAGATTCAAATAGTAAAGAACAACTACAGGATGGAGAAGCCAAGCATTACAAAAGCTCCAGTTTTTGGATTTCAAATACCCATTAATCCATTCTTAGAAATACATTCAAACAAACAGAGCATTGAATGCAGAGAGTGCCCATGCACATGCTACAACAAAAAATGGATATTATGCAAGTTCTCACCTCTCTTGGCTAGAAACCCTCTTTCATATGCAAGATTTTCTCCATCAACTACGGCGACAAGAGAGCATCGCTAGCTGCCGGTGTGAGATGATCCGGATGGAATCACCGATTGGGGTGAAGACAGAAAGGAAGAGGGAAAGAGAGAGCAGGGAGCCAAGGGAAAGAGAGAGGAAGCGAGAGGGAAGGAGAGACGGAGGCGAGAGGGAAGGAAGAGGGCGTGAGAGGGAAGGAGAGATAAAGGACTGGAGAAGACATGCAGAGAGGGAGAGGGCAGCAAGAGGGAGAAAAAGAGAAAAAGGCTGGACGGAGGGAGTGGGAAAGATGGAGTGGAAAAAATGGGGGAATCGGACGATGTCGTCAACAAAGGGAGGGTAAAAGCGTCCAAAACGGCAATACGAGCACCAAAATGGAAAAATACATGTATTTGTGTTTAAAATGGCTAAATACATGTTTAAGCACACTTTTCTTGTAAAAATCCCTACATTTTATAGTGTGCCACGTGGAGATGATATTTATATTTATCACAATAACATCACAACATTTTCTTCTTCTTTTTTTTTATAGAGAATCACAACATTTTCTTGAAACCATCTTAACATGCCCAGTATGATATTTTGAATGAATGAGTTTTTATTTTCCCAA
Source organism: Cinnamomum chago (assembly GCA_038049695.1). Taxonomy (NCBI): domain Eukaryota; kingdom Viridiplantae; phylum Streptophyta; class Magnoliopsida; order Laurales; family Lauraceae; genus Cinnamomum; species Cinnamomum chago. The sequence continues at coordinate 46,597,729 of CP142454.1, forward strand.
TTTTATTTTTAAATATTTAAAAAAATATTTATTTCAATGGTATTTTACTGATAGTATTATGATAAAAAACCAAAAATCGAATATTATTCAAATATCATCACGACCTATATTATCCCGTTAACAATGTTTCCATCATTGATGTTATTTTCAGGGTTCCATAAATACCCAATAATAAACTTCGAAATCTTAGCGAGGGCGGCTAGGGTGCACTCAAAACCAATTGTATTTTTTATATATATACATATTTTTATAAGTTCTTCAGTACTCCAACATCAGTATGGGATTGGGTACCCATGGTCAAAGGGACAGGGCATTTGTTCAGCCGCATTTTTATTGTCTACACTCTACACTTCTTTTGAAACCGCATCGTAAACTATCATATATGTTACTTTAGCAAATTGGTAATGGTATCAGATAACTTCAACATCTGACTTGAAGTTAATTTGGGATTGAAGTTAATTTGGGCTTGTTTGACAAATTTTATCTTTACGAAACAGATCTGTATGATATAGATTTATTTCAAATGGAGCGGTTTGAAATTGATGTTTTACAAATAGACTGTTTGGTAAGACATAGATATTTTAAAAATAGACTGTTTGGTAAGACACATGTAAAAGTAGATCTAATGGTCTGGGCATTTTGCAAATATATCAAGATCTGTGATCATCCAACGGTTGAAATTTTATCTCAAATACGTGTTACACATTTTAATTACTATAGGCGGTTTGGATCTTCATTTTGGTTTGGATCTTGCATTTAGGGGCCATGATTTAAAAAAAAAGTATATATAAATGTCTGTCGTTTTTTGTAAATATCTCAAAATCTATGATGATCCAATGGCTAAAATTTGGACCCTTAGTCGTGAATGATCTTTTGAATATATCCAATGGTTTGGATCATGATTTATGATGCCTGAATTAAAAAAGAAAGAAAATACCACACTGCTGTGTACAACTTCAAGACTCAATCACTAAGGCATGGGACATCAATGGTCAAAAACGTTTTTGTAAATATCTCAAGATCCACTTTGAATTAGAGGCTCAATTTTGGGCCCATAGCTGTTTTTGGCCCTCCAAAGAGAACCAACGGATCGGATCGTGATTATGGGGCCCACAATGTCCAGAATATTAGATCGAATGACTCACGATTTTTTGCAAATATCTCGAGATCTGAGATAGATCAACGGTTCAAATTTTGACACATGGCCGTGTTTGACCTTCTTCATATATCTAGCGGTCCGGATCATGACTTTGGGTCTCATAAATTAAAAAAAATAAAAAAAGGGACTGTCCCATGAGGACGTCCAAATCACTGTAGATGTTTGAGTCTTTCCGCTTCAGACTTCATCCACTGATTCAATTATGGTCATTTTGCTGGCTTCTTGAAATGGAGGCAAATCATCAAAAGTCCATTTCAAATGGACTTTGCAACTTGACTTACCAAACAATCTTAAAACTGTTACACACAGTTTTAAGACAATAAGAGGCTGATATAAGATTTGCCAAACGGAACCTTAGTTGACAATTTTGGTAGAGTAAACCCTGACCTCTGAAATGTGGGGGCAACCAAATGCACCTCTGGAATTTACAATTATATCTTCTGAAAACTTTAGAGAACTCCATAATGGATATTGTAGAATAACATGCTTATGGAACTCTCTTAATGCCATTGATTGAACTTATGGTTTGTCTTTAACGTGTTTATAGTCCTTTAGCATTCCTTTCCACAATAAGTGAAATGTTTACTGTTCTCTCAACAAGGTGTGTGATTGATTTTCAAGATAAATATGCGTGTTAAATGTTATTCTATAGTTGTTATGATAAAAATTAATAATTAACTAACTGAATGTGCATGCTTGGTTGACTCATAAGTTTGATGGTTTATCTAAACTAGTAACTAACTGAATTTGGTCAACATTTTGGGTCATAAGAACATGGTTTCAGTTCTCTGTCTGATAAAATTATCTTGTATATAAAAAAAAGTTTTGGGCATGATATGTTAAATGATTTTACTTTTGTTGCAGTCTTGAGACTACTCGTCATGTATCCATGATCACAATCACTTTGTCCAAAAAAGAGCTAGATGCATCCTCCAAAGGGTAATTAATAGAACTTTCTACCTTTTTGAAGTATAGAACACCTACATTTTGGTCAATGCCTTTGTGATGTAATGTTGATGGGTTTCATCTCCACATGCATTGCATGTTCTTATCGAATTTGTTTATGATTGGTTTGTCTCATTGTCAAAAATATTGGTGGTATATTAAAAATACTGCTACATTAGAAATATTTTCTCTATATTATTAGCAGAAAAAAAAGAAGGGGGAATTGACCTGACTTGACTCAACCCAATCATGGGCGAGTCGGGCCGAATCTGATTTTTGAAACACACGAGTCTGGAGCTCTTGTTAAAGGACAGACTAAAACACATGGACATGAATGGCATTAATGTGTCACATGTGTGCACACCCCTACATGTATTAGAGAGAGTTGGTCTACAAATTTCTGTTCTTGCCCAATGATGCAGGATAATCTTGTGGCAAGAGACTCACAACTTCATTAATAGCATGTGCTTTATGCACTACCTGCCTTTTTATCCCTAGTGGATTAGTTATCTTTTCTGTTCAGTCATATTTTGGACTCCTATGCTCCTGTGTAGATACCAATCACCTATACCAGTTGATCAGGTGAAACCATGGAGTGAATTAGAATATGAAGGAGGTAAGTCCACAACATTATTTTTCATCCAATACTTTTGAGCTTTATTTGCTGATCAGTTCTTGCATTAATACTTTTTTGACCAACTTAAATCCAGATGGCTCACCTACTGTACGGGGCAGAGGTCGTGGGGGTAGGGGAAGGGGAAGGGGTACATGTATTTTGCACAAATGCTCAAGTAAAAAGATGACACTTACTTTTTATGGCTGATGAATGTTGCAAATTATCCAAAATGCCTTTTTGAGGTTTTGCATATAATGAAATCCATTAGTTTCTGATGATGCCAAAAAGTATTTTCGGGCACCACCGGTCAAGTGATGAGTAATTAACGAGAGAGTTAAGAGAGAGAGAGAGAATTAATAGTGGTTCGGTCAGTGTGACCTACGTCCACTTCAAACTGGTGATTTTACTTCTCCGAGGTAGGGATTACAAGTCAGAAAAGTACAATGATAGTGTAAAAATGGATAGAATTGCTTGCCCTCCAGTGCTGGTGGGGCTCCGTGATTTATAGTCTTCCCCTAACAGATGGGGACGACTCTTCAGCAACGGACGCTTCATTCTGGCGGAGTCTTCGAACCGCCCTCAACAGACGAGGCAGGTAGGATCTCCTCCGCAGGACCTGGTAAAAGCGGGTTAAGGGAACGACGCGCTGACTTCGTCATTTTGTGGATCTGGACCCGGCCTTTAATGGGTGGGTTTGGACCTAGGCTTATCACGGCCTCGGGTCACTTGGGCCTGACCCACCATCGTGAACTGAGTCTCTTGGGCCTGACCCGTCATTGTGGACCAAGTCATTTAGGCCTGACCCATCAGTTTCCATCATAGAGATCAACATAAATACAGAAGCGAACTACTAATTTTTTTTAAAAAAAGGTTGGTTTCTCCTTTACTTTCAAGGAAAAAGATTAGGACATTTAACAAGGTATCAATTTCATTTTCCATTCGTGCTCACTTGTGTGGTATCATTTGGGCTGTTTAAAAATAAGGTTCTAGAATGGTCAGATTTTCAATCCCATGCTCCCAACCTTGGGATGAGCAAATGTGGGCAAAATTTGACCACTCCTTATCCTCAGTGCCTATTGATTGAGCTAGCTGTGGTGTCTTCAATTATGATAATTAAGGAATTCATTTATGTGCAAAAGTTCGTAAAAGCACAAAAAGTTTGGGCTTTTGCTTTTCATGTTTTGTGCTGATAGCAACGAGGCCTATAATGATATTGCCGTACAACATTGTCATATTCGTAATTGACACCCTCATATTCTTTCATTTGGTGAACATGTCTTCGTGCTTTCTTCCTACAAGGGATAGCAATGGGGTGGTAGAGTATAATGGAGATGGAGCCCGGGATGGTGGACGTGCATATGGTGGAAGAGGAAGAGGCAGAGGCCGAGAAAGAGGTGTATTTGTGTATTTGGTAGATATTTTTGTGCTTCATGTGGCTAATATTTGTAAGAAAACAAATACTGATTTTAGCGGCGGCTGTATGATCGTAGCTAAAAGCAATGTTTTTTTTTTTAAATAATTCTTTTAGAGGCGCCCAAGGTCTTTAGCGGCGGCCTTTTTATTATTATCGGCGGCCATTGGCCCCCCTAAAAATTCTTTTTATTTTTTACCGGCGATCAGAGCCGCCGCAATAAAAAAACAATAGCGGCGGTCAGTGAGCGCCACTGCAACTTTTACCCACCCGATCTATACCGTCGCCAAGCAGTGGCCAGAAACACTTTTACAAAAGCTTTTTTTTTTTTTTTTTTAGTGGTTATTGAATGGCTTTAGAAAGTCTCACCATATTGATCCCTCTCTTTAATCGACGGTTTAAAATCCCAACTTATGCATAGTTTACAAACATATATTCATTTAATCTGGCTGCATGTAATACATTTTTTTGGCTGCATGTAAGACTTGCACACCACGTCAGACATAAAAAAGTCGAACAATCGTCAATGGGGCGCTGTGCTCATATAGTGTGACTGGTGATTAAGATCGATCATTTGGTAATCGGAAAAGTCTCATCTAATTAAAAACTATAATAATCTTTTATCAACACTCCGAAAGTAAGATAATGAAGAAAATAGTACACCAACTGTTCATTTCAGTTGATTTTTTCTCAAGAATGGCTCTCTACCTTAGTGGTAAGAAGCGTCACTAACTAGGTGCCCCGGGTTCGAATCCCGGGTACGTCACCTCTTCCCGTTTGTGCATGCCTCATTTCCACTTGAGTGGGCTACCTTCCAATGTGTATGCGGGCTCTATCTTGGATCGTAGATCCCTTGGCTAGGTACCAAAAAAGATTTTTTTTTTCATTTTTTCTCCCACTATGTGCTTCTTTCATTGATTTAAAAGAACTTAAGATGATATAGTTGTAACAAGATCCAGATAGAGATTATAGAATGACCAGTGGAGCCACATAGCGACGTTCTCCTCAAAATTACGATTTCCTTTAATATAGGAGAAATGGATCTCGAAAGTCACAAAGAGTCACATTTACTAAATACTTCTTCTCCAAAAAACTCACATCCATCTAATCATGTTAGGAGTCTTATCATGTGGAGACAAACTCAGTCTTATTCTCACCAGGAGTCTAATCTTTGTTGGTCCTTTGCAGTACTTGATCTCATGTGGGACTCGTGACATGTGGGCCACACGATTTCCTACATTATCATATGTTTATTTGAACACACTTACTACACAATTTATTAGAAAAAGAGTCTTATGTTTACACATAGGATTAGTTTTTGTATTATTCCAATCCTTTACTTCGATAAAAGATGGTTAGCATTAGGTTTAGAATAAGTGGTAGTACAAAAAACTATTATATATAATATATATTAAAAAAATTACTTCTTATTGCCCTGGCCTAGTCCTAGCCCGCACTTGGTCCTTGAGGGTACACTACAAGAAAAGGCCGCAGCTAAAACACAATATGGCTGTTGTTATAACCTATAGTGGCGGTCTGACTGGCCCGCTTGTCGTCGCTATAGACAACGTGTATAAATGCTTTAGCGGTGGTCGATGGCCGCCGTTAAAAATAGTTTTAGCGGGGACCATTGGCCGCTGTTGAAAATTTTCGTGATTTAGCCAACTGATAAAAAGACTTTTAGTGGGGGCTGTTGGCCGTCGATAAAAGTAAAAACAAATAGTCACCGCAAAAGGATTTTGTAAAAAAAAGGAAATATATTTTAGCTAGCAGCAGTCAACTGGCTCCCCTTTAAACTAGTATTTAAAAAGAATCAATTACATTTCATGTAAATTAACCAGTTTTCGGTACATAAACCAGTTTAAATAAATGCAACCAAAGTCTACAAAAAGGCTAACTAAAACCTACTATTTATAAAAATTAAAACCATATACTTTGTTCATTATATAACTAAAATGTACGTACAAATCATTTTCATAATACAAAACTGTTTTTCTACAAATAAATAAATAAATTACAATATTGTTTTTCATGGTGCCTTTGTATCGATCTCTTCCAAATATGCACACCCATCTTCTTTTTATTTCATCTTCAACTCCACCACTTGATGACACAATGATTAGTTTGCTTGAGATATCATGCATACACGTGCCTGCAGAAGCAGATAAACAAATGCTGAGAAATCTAGTCTAATTCTTACACAGTGTGTGGTTTGAAGTATCAAAAAGTCTACCTTGGAAGTATAAGCAATGTGTGCCCAACGTGAGCTAAATGTAACGGTCATCTGCCATCAACATTATAATGATGCCGTCACATATATGAACAGCTCTTACTACTAATACTAATAGCAACAACTACATTTCAAATTAGAAAAACCAACTCCGATCAGTCCAATTATTCAACACTTGACCGCTGCAAAAACACACATAACAGTATAGAGATATAAAAGAATATTATGGGAACAAAACTTCATTATGAAATGGCAAAGAGGTGAATCAGAACTTTTATCATTGTGAACACCATCCCAATTTTTGGACCAGTGTTATGGGACTATATTCTTTTTGACTAATACAGGCATCACGCAACATTGTTTTTTGAGTTTGGGCCAGCGTGTAGTTATCACCACTTAACCAGTGCATCAGTTTTTCAAAGTTCTTTAAATGGTAGTTATCCAACACATGTAAAACAAACAAATTTTGTCAAAGCTCACCCATCACTCACTAATATTACCTGTGTGGGGACCATCTTGAGCCCACTCCCTATTCGGTTTCGGCGAGGCGCCTCGTTATCGGCCTCGGACACAGACCCGACGTTGCTTCGGTCTTGGCACTAATAGCTGACATCGGTAAGTAGTGGCCAGGTCGGCCACGCCACATCGCTCGGTCTCGGCTAGAAAGAGATGCAATCATATCCATTGGCCACGACCCTATCAGGACAGGGCCCGAGAAAGGAATTCGATGGGACCTCAGCCACCAACAGATCAGGCCCAATGTGACTTGCATTAAATGCAACATGGGCTGATCGGACCCTCATTAAATGCAATGAGGGCTGTGATGGACACTCATTAATGACCATATGGGCTGACGAGACCCTAGTCACATCATGAAGCCCACTAGCACACGCCCTACAACAATCCTTCATATAAGGTGCAGGGCAGGAAACAAGAAAAGGTATGCACTCTCTTACATGCAACCCAGACCTCTCTTCCTTCTTCTTCTTCTCTGATCACTGCTAACTTAAGCATCGGAGAGCCCTGTGCTGCCCCAGCCAGAGTCCTTTGACTGTTCTCTTCTCCCCTTTTAGGTTCACCAGACACGCAGCTCCCTCTCGAGTTCTTTGAGTAAGTCCTTGAAGGCATCCTAATCTTGTGAGTATATTTTCTGCACTTACAATTGGCGCCGTCTGTGGGGAACGATTTCTACAATCTTCCCTATCACCATGACGAGGAGAGCTGCTAAAGACGGAGAGGCTTCTAAGACACAGCGTGCGGGACAGTCTACTAACCGCCTCCCCGCCAAAAGGAGGTCCGGGAAAGAACCAGTCACAGAGGACTACGTCGAGCGTGGCCTCGTCCGGATTAACGTTTAGGAGCGTGATCTTCGCTCGGAGTCTGCTCCCCGGAGGGGAGATACCCAGCAGCAACCTACAGGTTTCCTGTCGGGTCAAGACCAGCGGAAGTCCCCAGTGGCCGATGAACCACACCCCTCTGATCAGATGCAGGATGCTGAGGACGAGGACTACAATCCTGATGATGACTTCGACTCCACCCTTGAAGAGATTAGAGTACAGAATGAGGCCATCAAGGAGAGAGACACTCTGATCCTCCAGCTCCAGCAGCAGCTGGAAAGAGCTACGGGTTCAGCAGGTCTTCGGCAACGGTCCCATCAGCAGTAGTCACGACAGCAGCAGCGGTCGCGACAACAACAGCGCTCACAGCGACAACACGAGAGGAGGATGTCTCGCGGCAGGCGCCCCGACTCCCCCGAGAAGGACTTGAGGGACCATCTGAATAAGAAAAGGCTTGACCGAACTCGAGACGAAGGCTCGAACGCCAGCCATAGCTACTCGAGGAAGGCGTCAGAAACCATTCCGGAGAGCAGGTATCATGATCAAGAGTGGTTGGACGCGCGCATAAGGGAAACGGTCCTGCGTAATCTAGAGCTAGCTGGTCTCGGCCGAGACCAAAAGGACGTTTGTTGCGACTCCATTGATCTCGGCGCGTCCCCTTTCTCTCGCGATATCAAAAAGTATCCCCTGCGAAAGAAGTTCACCGTCCCGAGGTTCGTCACTTATGACGGGACCTCGGACCCAGCTACACATCTCAGGCACTTCTCCCAGAGGATGTCTGTCTGGGGAGATGAGGGTCATCTGAACTGTCGAGTCTTCTCCTCCAGTTTGGGTGACCTCCCCCTGAAGTGGTTCTGTGCAATCCCGGAGGGGTCCATTTCGAGTTGGCAGCAGCTCCAGCAGTCCTTTATGAAGAAGTTCCAGGCCTACAGAATCCTGCCGAAGACAGATGCGGATATCATGGCCCTGAAGATGAAGCAGGGAGAGAACGTCACCCAGTTCGCGAAGCGATTCTGGACGGTCTACAGCCAGATTGAAGACTCCAAGGACGAAGTGGCCGTCTTCGCATTTCGGAATGCCCTGCTGCCAGACAGTGACCTTCGCAAAGATTTAGCCAGGAACCCGGTATCCTCCATAACAGCGCTCATGTCCACCGTCAACCGCTACATCGCCCAAGAGGACGACCAGGTCCGAGCTCGGGAAAATTATGGGGCCGCGCAGAAGAACCGAAGTGAAAGGCTTTCCAAGGAAGAAAATGGACCGTCCCGAAGAGACGAGCCCCGAAGAGATGATTCACAGAGACGCCGGGCGTCAGCTAGCTCAGCAAGGGCTCAGGCGTTTACCTCGGCGAGAGGCAAAAGGCCCAGGCTGTCCGAAGATGCGTATCGGGCAGTTAACATGATCTTCAAGGAGCCTATCCACCGGATCATGTACAAGATTAAGTCTCGGCCGTACTTCAGCTGGCCAGAACCCATGAAGGGTGACCCGTCCACCCGAGACCAGACGAGGTTTTGTGCATATCACAAGGAGGGCGGCCACAAGACCGAAGAATGCAGAATACTGCGGTCGCATTTAGAGAAGCTCGTCCAAGAGGGGCACTTGCAGGAATTCGTCAAGGCAGACACCAGAGCCGACACTCGAGCTCCACGCCGAGATGAGAGGGGTCATGACAGCGACGGGTCGGAAAAGATCATTAACGTCATCCATTTAGCTCCCCCGCCTAAGGGGAGTAACCGAGCTCGTGCCGAGGCCAGGCAAGCCTCTCACAGTAAGCAGATCATGGCCGCCGAACTCGGTTCAGCTCCGAAGAGGGCCCGGAGGGAGCTGCCCGAAATCAGGTTTACAGACGCAGATTTGGAAGGGGTGCAGCTTCCCCATAACGACCCCCTGATCATTACTTTAAGGTTTGATTGCTCTAAGCAAGGCGTGAAGGATTGCACCGTGAAGAAGGTCCTCGTCGACCCCGGTAGTTCATCCGAGGTCCTCTACTTCGATAGCTTCCGAAGGATGGGACTAACAGAAAAGGATCTGCAGGAAGCCTGAATTCCCCTCATCGGCTTCAGCGCCAAGCCGGTGTACCCCAAGGGAAAGGTGACGTTCAAGGTCGAGGCCGGCGGCGCGTCTGTTGAGACAACCTTCATGGCGATTGACGCACCCTCGCCTTACAATGCTATAGTGGGCAGGTCTTGGCTCCATAGTTTGGAAGCAGTCCCCTCCACTCTCCACCAGAAGCTGAAATTCCTGTGGGGAGGAAGGAATGGCCGAGTTGAAATCGTCACGGTCAAAGGAGATCAGCAGGCAGCCAAGCAATGCATGACGGCTGTGGTATCCGGCGAGCGAGAGCCCAAGGAGGTTAACATGGCCGAGATGGAAAAGAGACTGGAGAAGAAGCTAGACGAGGTCGGCCAAGACCCAGGGAGTAAGAGCGTGGAGGACCTGACCGAAATCAGGATCGATTCTCGGGATCCGGAACGGTTCTTCTTGCTCGGCAGTCAACTCGGGGAGCCAGAGAGGACCGAACTGATCCATTTCCTGGTGTAGAACAAAGAACCCTTCGCCTGGACGCCTCAAGAAATGTCTGGCATCGACCTGGAGGTAATATGCCATAGACTGAATGTAGACCCCGATCATAAACCTGTGATGCAGAAAGCTCGCAAGACCGGGGTGCCACAAACCGAAGCCGTGGTCGAAGAGGTGGACAAACTGCTCGAGGCCGGCGCCATCAGAGAAGTTCAGTACCCCACATGGCTAGCCAATCCTGTGGTCATCAAGAAGAAGACAGGCAAATGGAGGGTGTGCGTCGACTTTACCGACCTCAACAAAGCCTGTCCCAAGGACAGCTTTCCCCTCCCGAAGATCGACCAGATGATTGATGCCACGGCAGGGCACGACAGGATGAGCTTCCTCGACGCTTATCACGGCTATCACCAGATTCCGTTGTATGGTCCAGACGAAGAGAAGACAACTTTCATCACACCTCGGGGCACCTACTGTTACAAGGTGATGCCGTTTGGGCTGAAGAATGCAGGAGCCACCTATCAGAGACTCGTCACCAAGATGTTTCACGATCAGCTCGGCAAGACTGTTGAAGTTTACATCGACGACATGGTGGTCAAGTCCAAGCAAGTCCATAATCATCTGGCAGACCTAGCTGGCGTCTTCGACACTTTGAAGAGGTTCAAGCTCAAGCTCAATGCTTCCAAGTGCGCCTTTGGTGTCGGCTCTGGCAAATTCCTGGGAAGCTTGGTCACACGTAGGGGGATTGAGGCAAATCCAGATCAGATCTCGACTATCCTCAGAGTGCAAAGCCCACCTCGGCTAAGGAGGTCCAAAGGCTAACCGGAATGGCAGCCGCACTGAATCGGTTCATCAGCAGATCCTCAGATAAGTGTCGTCATTTCTTTCAGCTTCTTAGGAAGAATTTTAAATTTCAATGGACTCCAGAATGCGACCAGGCGTTGCAGGAGCTTAAGGCCTACCTTTCTTCACCCCCTCTACTGTCAACTCCGATCCATGGAGAGTTTTTGTATTTATATCTCGCGCTCTCGGATCATGCGGTAAGCTCGGTCCTCCTCCGAGAAGAGGATAAGGTCCAGAAACCAATATATTATACGAGCAAGACCCTGATTGATGCCGAGACCAGGTACTTGCCACTAGAGAAGCTCGCGCTGGCACTCGTTAGTGCCTCGCGGAAGCTCTCTCATTACTTTCAAACACATACCATAGTGGTTGTTACGGAACATCCACTCAAGTCTGTTTTCAGAAAAGCTGAATTTTCAGGGAGGATTTCACGATGGGCTGTCGAACTAGGGCAGTATGAGATTCAGTATCAGCCCAGAACAGCGATCAAAGCCCAGGTTCTGGCGGATTTCCTTGCCGAGTTCGATTCCAGCTCGGCACCGAACTGAGGGGCAGGGAGCATGAGGCGCCCACGGGCTCTGAACAATCACAATGTCAAGCCCTCATCCCAGTTTGGAAAGTCTTCGTCGACGAATCTTCTACCTCGAGAAGAGCCGGTGCAGGAGTTGTTCTCCAATCGCCAGAAGGACTAGTCATCGAGCAGGCTCTGACCCTGGATTTCAAGGCGTCGAACAATGAAGCTGAGTACGAAGCCCTTTTAGCCGGACTGAACAACGCCAAAATCCTCGGAGCTCAACAGCTGGTGGTCTTTAGTGATTCACAGTTGGTGGCAAACCAGCTAACTGGGGACTACCAGGCTCGCGACGACCGGATGGCTGCGTATCTGGCCCTGGCAAAGAAGTTGTTCTCCCAGTTTCATACGGCCGAAATCAAACAGATAGGCAGAGAAGCGAACTCCCATGCAGATGCTCTTGCAAATTTGGCCAGCGCTGTCGAAGCAGGAAGAAAGAGAGCCATCGAAGTGGAGTCCTTAGCCGCACCAAGCATCGAGCTCCATCCACCTCGGGAAGTGTCGTGTGTTGACCTCGGCCTGAGTTGGATGGACCCCATCATCACCTACCTCAAGGACGACAAGCTACTCGAAGACAGCAGCGATGCCCATCGAATCAGGCTCAAAGCAGCCCGGTTCTGGTTGTCTCCCGAAGTCAAGCTCTACAAGAAATCGTACACAGGCTCGTACCTCCAGTGCGTTCATCCGAGCAGGGTGGAGGACCTTCTCTTCTAAATACATGAAGGGATTTGCGGAAGCCATATCGGAGGAAGGTCACTAGTCTATCGGGCCATCAGCCAGGGTTACTGGTGGCCATATATGCAGAAGGATGCGCAGGTGTACGCGAAGAAATGCGAGAAGTGTCAGAAGTATTCCCACTCTCTCCATCAGCCAGCACAGGACCTCAGTCCGCTTTCTAGTTCGTGGCCATTCGCCCAGTGGGGGCTCGACATAGTGGGACCGCTCCATCGAACTCCTGGAAATAAAAGATGGCTGATAGTGGCCACGGATTACTTCACCAAATGGATCGAAGCAGAGCCCTTGTCTTCCATCACAGAGCATGATTCCAAGAACTTCGTATGGAAAAACATTATCACAAGATTTGGCATCCCCAGAATATTGATCTCGGACAACGGAACGCAGTTCGACTCCAACCTATTTAGGAGTTTCTGTCAGGAGCACGGCATCCGAAATCGATATTCCACACCGGCTTACCCACAGAGTAACGGTTAGGCAGAGATTTCCAATAAAGTGGTACTCGACGGGTTGAAGAAACGGCTTGACAGAGCCAAAGGAAGATGGGTGGAAGAGCTCCCGAGTGTACTATGGGCCTACCGAACGACCCCGAGGAGGTCCACTTCGGCGACGCCTTTCTCCCTAGCCTATGGGATGGAGGCTGTCATTCCTTTAGAGATCGGCCTTCCTACTCTAAGGTCTGAGCTCTTCGACCAGGGCCGAAATGAGCCGCATCTGGCTGTGGAGCTGGATCTGGCCGATGAGCGAAGAGAAGCGGCAGCAGTTCGGCTCGCAGCCTATCAACGGCAACTTGCCAAAGGTTATAACCAGAAGGTCAGGGAACGGAAATTCTCGGTAGGAGAGTTGGTTCTCAAGAAGGCACTCCCGGGGGACAAGGATCCGAATCAAGGCAAACTGGCGCCAAATTGGCATGGCCCATTTAAAGTGACTTCCATCGCGGGGCGGTCGGCATACAGACTCGAGGATATGGAAGGACGGTCATTACCGAGACCATGGAATGCATCACACCTCAAGAAATTCTATTTTTAAATTTGTACTTGTACATTACTTTCGAGATTAATAGAACTACATTCGTCTTCAATTCGAGGCAATTTGGTGGTCGTTGGCAGTTTAGCAACAATTCCAGCAATGAGGCCAATGATGAGATCGTCTAAGGTTGGCACCCAGCCACCTAGACGTGGAGCCGAAATGGCACAATGATGAGATCGTCTAAGGTTGGCACCCAGCCACCTAGACGTGGAGCCGAAATGGCCAATGATGTGATCGTCTAAGGTTGGCACCCAGCCACCTAGACGTGGAGCCGAAATGGCCAATGATGAGATCGCCTAAGGTTGGCACCCAGCCACCTAGACGTGGAGCCGAAATGGCCAATGATGAGATCGTCTAAGGTTGACACCCAGCCACCTAGACGTGGAGCCGAAATGGCCAATGATGTGATCGTCTAAGGTTGGCACCCAGCCACCTAGACGTGGAGCCGAAATGGCCAATGATGTGATCGTCTAAGGTTGGCACCCAGCCACCTAGACGTGGAGCCGAAATGGCCAATGATGAGATCGTCTAAGGTTGGCACCCAGCCACCTAGACGTGGAGCCGAAATGGCCAATGATGAGATCGTCTAAGGTTGGCACCCAGCCACCTAGACGTGGAGCCGAAATGGCCAATGATGTGATCGTCTAAGGTTGGCACCCAGCCACCTAGACGTGGAGCCGAAATGGCACAATTCCCACTTGGGCATAACGGCTATGCTGCCGAAGTGAGTGAGCTCAGCCAGGAACTAGTGCCAGTGGCATGCCCTAATCTAGTCGGTCCATCTCAATCCGAACTCACACACTTTGAAGAAATAAGTAAATGAAAAAGAAAAGGAAAACAAGCAGCATCAATGGAAACTGAATCGAGGCAAACTGAGAAGCTTTATTGATAGACAGATGTTTACAATTAAAATTCAGAGGTGGTTATCACCCATTCATACATTTCGTTCTCAATTTGCTACGAAAGCAAAAACAAAAAGGGGAATACATCTTTCATTAAACAAAGAAACAAAAACGAAGCTCAAGACGACCTCGCTTCGACGTCGTCAATGATGACCACCGTGGGATCGGCTGTTGTGTTGGCTTCGGAAGATCCCAGAGCTTGTCAGCGGAGGCCTCTGGAGGGGGAGCAGGGATCTCTGGCGAAGGAGAGGCAGGAGTCTCCGGAGGCGGTGAGGCTGTAGTCTCGGCAGGAGCTGGGGGCCTGAACTCAGGAGGGTTCAGATATAGCAGGTGATCTTCCGAGACCCCCATCTCCTTGAGCACGGCCCGACAGCCGAGATGGAACAGTTGCTGGCTCAGCTGCGTAATTTGGTCGGTGTAGTTCCTCCCAGCATCTTCTGTTCCCTCGAGGAAGGCGGCATCAATTTCTGCTTGTTTCGACGCGAGGAGTTCCTCCCTCGCCACCTTCTCTCGCTCCAGCTCGGCCGCCAGCTCAGCCGACATCCTCTTTTCGGCGACGAGCCTCTCCTGTAAGGTTAGCTATTCGGCCTTCGCTTGGGAGAGCTCGCACACCGTCGAGACGACCTGGGCGTCCAGCTCAGCCCTTTTGGCCTCGGCCTCCTTCAGCTCCTCGCACTTGGCCCACAGAGCAGTTTCGGCCTGTTGCTTCTCCTCCTCCAGGCGATTCAGCTTCGCATCGTCCTCCATGATCCAATTCAGGACCAGTGGAAGCCTCTGGACGGCCTGCAAGGAGCAGATAAGATTCAGTATCGTGCAAAGAGAAACTAGCATTACTAATATCCAAAGACTCGATACTTACCAGGAGGGAGTACTGCATAGTCCTCATGAGTAGCTGCTGACTGTCCTCCTCCTGGTGCCTCTCCACGTCCTTTGGAAGTGCGCAGGCTCGGCAGAGGGTCGTGATTACAGCCGAGTTCCCTACGACTTTGTCTTCGACGTTGAGAGGCCTCCTCGGCCACAGCTCGAGGTCGGGCTTGAAGGCCTCTGGTTCGGCCGAGACCATGGCGCGAGGCGACTCAGAGCGCCGATCCGGCGAGGCCTCGGACCGAATTGGCTCCTCTGTTCTGGCCCTCTCCCTGATAGCCTCTGATTGCCGCGGCCGATCTTCGCGGACAGGGGACTTCCCCCTTGCCCTCTTTCGAGGCCTCTCCCTCTCTTCAGCGGCGGGCTGGGCCTCGGGGACCGCTGGAACAATGGAGGTCCAAGGAGGAGGACGGGCGCTGGATCCGGCCCTCTGCTCGCCGAAGATAGCCTCTGCCAGATTTCACGGCTGGTAGGCTGGCCGACGCCTCTCCATCTCTTCGGCGTCTGAGAAGTTCTCAACCTCCCTCAAAGGATCGCTCTCGGCTGCAGCAGCCGACGAAGAAGCTTCAGCAATAGCGACAGACCCGCTCGCAGCCTCGGCTAAAACAAGTACGATCTCCCCAGGATGGCCTGATTTCCGCGTATAGGACGCGTACTTCGGTTCGTACCCTAGCAAGGAGAAAGCTGCTATGTTGTGGTGGCCTCGGTATTGATATATTTTATTCAGCCAATCTTTGTTTCTCCTCCAACGATCGAGGTGAGCGTCTCGCTTTCGCTGGTGGAGGCCTGCAAAAGGAAAGAAGATAATTAGAATAAAAGCTAACAAGTTAAATCACAGTCCGAAACCCGGCAAAAGGGACAAGGCGTTACTCGGCGGTGTCCCGAAGGTCCGTGGGACTTGGACTCTCCACGCAGTCTCGGATTCGGCCCCTCCGAACTCCCAGTTGCCGGAGACAAGTAGCCGATCATCCCCAGCGTATTTATTCGAGTCCTCCAAGGCCGTGATGCGGGGCGAACACTTTGCTTTAAGACGAAGGTAATATGTGTTGCCCTCTCGGGTCTTGCAGAGGTCATATACATCCTCGATATCGTGGACACGAGGTCAATTTCTAGGATCCTATTCAGTACGGCGGCACCCATGATGATCTTGTAGCCGTTGGGCATCAGTTGGCACGGGCATAGATTCCAAGCTCGGAGGCAGGACCCAAGGTGAGGATGAAGGGGGAATCTAACCCCACCTTCGATAATGGCAATCAGGGGAAATGGCATCCAGCCGTCGCTAAAAGTATAGCTGGATGACCTATCAGAGGCCTTCACCCGGACGTCCTCCGGGATCTTGAAGGTCCTCCTGAGCTCTGCCAGGGCCGATTGGGAATCTATCCAATGACTATAAGCCCCCATTCCTAACCTAAGAAAACCCTAGACAAACCCTAAAAACAGACAGGAATCGGACAGGGAGGGGGAAGGACAGAAGCCCTAAGAACGAAAAAGCATAACGATGACAGAGAAGGAGGGAGACACTCACAGACGGACGGTGAGCAACACTGACTAGACAATTGCAGCGGAGCTGGCCAGGGATTTCTTTCTGTTGCTTGCTGGAGTTTCTCTTCTGTTTTGGATGGATTGGTCCTGGTTCTGGTTCTAGTTCTGGTTCTGATTCAAACAAAGCACCAAGAGAGCAAAATGACAAGACGACGCCCAGGGCCAAATATAAAGAAAGGGGGAGATTGCCATCCCGAAGTCCGGAGGACGAGGTGCGTGCAGGGTGTCGCCTCGATTTGCTCTGCACGCCACCTCGAGGTGACCAGGAAACCTTTCGGATGGCGACGCGTGGCGCAGTCGGTTCGCCTCCCCATGCGGGTCATGATCGCTTCATTTATCGCTCTCTTGATTGCCTCGGGCGAATGAAACGACGGTTGCACCTTAAAGCCGAACGGTCTGAACCCTTAGCTGGGGGCACCAATGGAATAAATGCTGAGTGGCTTCGGAAGACCAATTCAGCTCTCAACCTCAAGACCCGAGAGGTCAAGAGCTGGGGGACTATTGTGTGGGGACCATCTTGAGCCCACTCCCTATTCGGTTTCAGCGAGGCGCCTCGTTATCGGCCTCGGACACAGACCCGACGTTGCTTCGGTCTCGGCACTAATAGCTGACATCGGTAAGTGGTGGCCAGGTCGGCCACGCCACATCGCTCGGTCTCGGCTAGAAAGAGATGCAATCATATCCATTGGCCACGACCCTATCAGGACAGGGCCCGAGAAAGGGATTCGATGGGACCTCAGCCACCAACAGATCAGGCCCAATGTGACTTGCATTAAATGCAACATGGGCTGATCGGACCCTCATTAAATGCAATGAGGGCTGTGATGGACACTCATTAATGACCATATGGGCTGACGAGACCCTAGTCACATCATGAAGCCCACTAGCACACGCCCTACAACAATCCTTCATATAAGGTGCAGGGCAGGAAACAAGAAAAGGTATGCACTCTCTTACATGCAACCCAGACCTCTTTTCCTTCTTCTTCTTCTCCGATCACTGCTAACTTAAGCATCGGAGAGCCCTGTGCTGCCCCAGCCAGGGTCCTTTGACTGTTCTCTTCTCCCCTTTCAGGTTCACCAGACACGTAGCTCCCTCTCGAGTTCTTTGAGTAAGTCCTTGAAGGCATCCTAATCTTGTGAGTATATTTTCTGCACTTACATTACCTTATCAAACAACCCATTGCTGAAATAACATTACTAGCACATGCAACTTCTCCCAACCATATATGAACAAACAGATTTTTAACTAACACCGACCATCACCACCTATAACATCTCATCCACCACCATTCAAATGCCCACTCTCCTCCATCCATCTCTATCACAATAAGATCTAAACTATACATCTTAAAACCATGCTAGACATCAACCAAGAGGCCGAGAAATGCATGAAAATCATGATAAAGACTCACTTGAAAAGTTGATGAGTGCCCAATACTGTTACACCCCGACCCGAATTGATCTTGTTTAATGCTAATTAATTATATTTTGGCTGATTTAATTATACTTAGTGACTAATTAAGATAGTTTATGTAATTTATGGATTTTTCTCAAATTTCATCATATGCACGTCATTTTGGCATCATCGCGTGTATCTCATTGAGCACGTTGATTCTCGTATTAAACTTAATCTCATTCGATTATTGTTGAAGAAGTGGGCCATCATTTGACTTAAAATGAAAATACTCAAATTTAGTGGACTTTTGTGCAAAAAGGGGGCATCCTTATCCCTTTAAACCCAACTCAATCCATTCCATTCGGTTTTCACCGTGGCTGGGGGAGGAGAACCCATTCCTCCTCATCTTTTCTCTCCATTCTCTTTAATTTTCAAAAGGGTGTTGGATGTACAATTGGAGGTAAGGATTGTAAGCATCATCATCATCATCTTCTTCTTTTTCTCCTTCTTCCTTCCATTTCTTTCTCTCCATCTCCTTCTTCCTCTTCAAACTCTAAGAAGTTGTTGCATGAGTAATTAAAGACAAAGTGAAGAGTCATCTTCCTCTTCTCCATCTCTTCAATTTCATCAAATTTGGTGGCAAGAACTCATCTTCCCCAAATTCGGATTTCTTGTCAAGGTAAGAATCAAACCCATCTTTCTTTGTGCTTTTTAGTTGAAATGGAGTCAAGGGACTCTATTGGAGTCATATTTGTATATTCATTAGCATTTTCCATGTGTTTTGTGATTAAGGTTTGATATTTGGGGATTTTGGTTCTCTTGAGCTAAGATTAGAGAAAAGACTTGGAAAGCTAATTTGAGGCAAGTATAAGCATAATTTGGAAGTTACATGTTGTCTCTTCATTGATTGATTCAGAGATTCTCTTTGTTTTATCATTCCAGCCTCTTAATATGATTAATGGGATCAGGTCCATATTTGTAATAGTTGATGTGGAGGTGATTTGGATTGGATTATGTTGTAAATGGGGAGCAAGGAGGCTCAATGTACACATTATTGTAGATGAATTTGTTGAATAATGGAAGGAGAAGAGAGAGAGCTTCAGAAATGTAGAAATAGCCTAGTTCTGTGTTGTCCGCAGGCAAGCGGTCACCTGGCGGCTAGCCGGGTGATCACTTGGCGGTTAGCTAACCTCGGGGCAGTCACAATTCCAGAAGCTATCAGTTCCTGTCAGAAAGGGGCGGTCGGCAGGCGGTCACCTGGCGGCTAGCCGCGTGACCACCTGGCGGCTAGCCGCCTTCTGGCAGTCAGTTTTACAATATGTTGGTTTTGACAGAGGAGCAACGGTCACCAGGCGGTTATCTGGAACAGGTGGCTAGCCGCCTAGCCACCGTCAGCTGACCGACTTCCCGGATAACCCTAAAAATTCTAAAGGATATGTGGAAGACCTTGTAGGGCCATAACTTGGTACCTTGACCCTTGTATGTCCAACGGAGACCTCTAGAGCATGAGATACTATTCGAAAATCTATCACCATTCCATGGATATTAGTTTAGTGAACCTTTTGTATTTACTTACACAATGTGACACCAATTAGAATAGGAATACATGGATTCTCTAAACCTATATCGAATTGGATGGTGAAGAACAATGGATAGTTAGATTAGATTGGCTAGTAAATTCATTGATTCCTTAATATCAATTGCATTTCATATTGAGATAGAATATTCTCATTGACTTTAAAGTATTGTATCAATGCATTAGATATCAGAATATTTCTAATTTGATTATTAATATAATTCTAATTCAATTATTAGTCAGAGTTGATTCTTTTGGAACAATTATGAATGTGAACAATTATGATTCGATTTGATTCGGTTTGAGATTGTATTTAATGAGAACTTTATTCACATTCATTTATTATTTGATTCGATTGAGTCAGCACTACTTAACTTCGACCTTGTGATACCCGATAGGGTTACACTCAATTTATTATTCGAGACTACTGCAGTAAGTCATCTGAAGCATCGGAACTCCAGACCCAGGTAGCCAGCTAGCCTTTGGCCGGGCCGCTGGTGACATCCCAACTAGATTTGCTCTCTAGTTGAGAGGATGAGCTCAATGTAGTAGCCAAACTTGTAAGTTTATTCTCCATTTGATTCATAAAGCATGAACTATTCGATTTTGGCACAATTGCCTAGTTATTACTTGTTATTGACATCTTTTAATCAATTGTCATTTAATTCAATTTGATACATCTTGTATTTGCTTATTAATGCCTATATTTGTCAAATCGTTGTATTTGAGATACTATTATTGGTGTCACAGGGACTCAAAAAACCAAAGAGAATTTTTTTTAGCCATTCAAATTTGAGGTTAATTGGTAAGCTTAACGGTTAGTTATGACTACCGAAGTACGAACCAGAAGGGTAATCTTGAGTTTGAGACTAAGGTATTTCAATTGCACTTAGTTTAAGGTAATGCATATGATTAGTTTTATTTCGCATTGTATTAGGAATATATTCCCTTGAGATAAGCATCTAGTAGTTGTTCATTAGAGTACTTGTGTACTATGTATTTAAGATATTTAAATCATTAGCTTTGTTAAAGATAAATTGTAATATAATGGATTGGCTATTGGATTGATCATAGCTTTGATTTTTTATATTGTACATATTTCCGCAGATAAATGTGCATTGACAGGTGTCAGTGAGTAATCCTCACACGTAAAATGTGGGATTTTCTCCTTCGTGAATTCGAACTTGGTCTGGAATAGGTGAGTTCACGGGAGTACGCTTGTCACACCTTGGGAACCACCTTAAATAGGGGATTTTCGGGTCCGGGATGTGACAAATACCTTCCATGAGTACATGAGCAAGCCACTGTTCAACTTATTTACACCTTTCATCTTCTCTCATTTAATCTTTTTATGCTCATAAATAACGAAAAACCCTAGTATAGTAAAGGTCAACTTTAATTATACATCATAGACAACAAAATACTCGAGCATGTGTCAACTTGCAATACAAGTGCCAAAACTAAGAGTAAACTATCTATGGATGGAGAAAAAGAATCTCATGATTTCATGTAAGAAATACTAGAAAAACACAACAAGGACGGAGGTTGTAGAGCATATATAGCCTTCTTCAGACATACGTGGAATAAATACATCCCATACAAAACCTAAAGGCTCAAACATGTCTCCAATCTCATTTATAATAACATGAAGCAAAGTACAAATGTCACATGTATAATTAATAGAGCTTCCTTCAACAAATTAATGGTATGATATCACTACAACAAATTGCATATTTGCCGACAAAACTTTCCGACGCAGTGTAATTACGTCGCAAAAAACTGGTTTAGCAGACGCACCACAGCGTTGGCAAAATAATTACGCGACGCTACCTTCTGCGCGTCGGAAAATCTCGTCGGTAAAGAGGATGCCGCCATTAGGGTCTTCGAGTGAATGTTTTCCCGACATGAATTAGATTGTTCCCGATGCACTATAGCGTCAGGAAATAATTGTTCGGAAAGGCGACGCACTAACTACGTTGGGAATTATGAATAACTATTTGCCGATGTTGAGATGCGTCGGCGAAGGTTATTAACAATAATTAACGACGCGCACGTTGCGCGTTGGGAATGTGTTTTAACCTAAACCATGGGATTAACAACCTAATTAAATCTCAAAAACGTGCAACACAACTATTCATCTTCTCTACAACTATTCATCGTCTCTGCAATTATTCATCGCCTCTTTCACTCTCTCCACCCGGAATAGAAGCTGTGTGTTTTCCCTCTTCCCAGACATCGGTGACCCTTCAATACAGGTATGGGTTCCTCACTCTCTCTTCCTCTTCTCCTATCTCTACTCCTTCATTCTCTTCCTCGTCATTACAGCCCTGCCCCACGCTGTTTATATATGCACCACTACCAGCCGTCCAAAAGCAGAAACCGCAGCCCAGAAACCTTTCAACTGTGACATCTTGTGGGGAACCTCAGCATCGCCACCCTTCATGTTGTTATAAGTAGAAACCGCAGCCGTCCAAAAGCAGAAACCGCAGGTTTTAATCTCCTTGTGGGGAACCTCAGCCGTCCAAAAGCAGAAACCGCAGGTTTCAATCTCCTTGTTGTTATAAGTTTCTAAGAATCTACCCTTTGTTAGAAATACTGTGATTTGGAAGTTCCCACCTATTATCGGTTCTTCTCATCCTGGGTGGTTTATGATGGATTAGGACCATTGATTTTGATTCCTTAGATGAAAGCTGATTTGTGGTTCTTGGCTAATACCTAATCCCGAGTTGCAATTTATTGCACCATTAGGTCTCACTTGCATTCCTGATTCATGAATGAGGCCAAGTATTGCAGGTCATGTTTTCTATATTCATTAATCTCTATTGTTTTTTTCATGTTTACATTAGAATAGCACAAACGCTAGCCACTGTGGATTACATTCTCTTCTTGATATTGGGTCAACTGAAAACTATGACCTGTTGGAGTGGTGGTTAAATCTTTCAACTCAGGAAGACTTCTTGTAAGAAAACTTAACATCTCAGCACCATTATTGAACTCGAACTTTAATTCTCTTGGTTGTCATTAATTTCTTTAGAGATCATGTCAAGGTTCTGTATTTTGTTTTCTAAGCACTTACCCATTTTCTAAGCACTTACCCTGTTCCTTAGAAATACTCTGATTTGAAAATTTCCAGCCATTATCAGTTATTCTCTTGCCGGGTGGGAATCTTTTATGATGGAATGTGACAATGGATTTTCATTCCTTGGCATTTGTGATTTGTCTGTCTGATCCATTGTCCAAAGCCCAGATACATCTCCCAGACATTAGACTCATTGAAGGATGACTGTTGGGTGTGGTATTTGTGACCATCATATGTTATTCAGGCCACACTATTTACTGTAGCAAATTCGTTCTGCTAGTCCACATGACCGAAGATATATTCAAATGACAATCTCTAGATCCATGAAGACGAGCAATTGACTCCCTTGACATTATTGTATCTTAGTATTATACCCAAGACCTGATATATCACGAACAGGGGAGGGACTACTAAATTAGGTATGATCCTTCAGCTAGATGTCTTGCCTAGCAGAGTCAGGCAGCAGGAGGAGATTCTTTCCGTGATTAGAGATTTCAGTTTGACTTACCCAAGATGATCACATCTTCTTCAAGATGTTCAAAGTCCATGTACTATATAACATTGTATGAGTTATGTGAGAGGATGTTTTTCCTACCTACTATATAACATGCCATGTGTCTTGTACTGATATACTTCTCATAATTGTATGAGTTATGTGAGAGCATGTTTTTCCTACCTACTATATAACTTGATCATATGTAGAATTCTCAAGGAAGATTTACAAACATCATAATGTATGTCTTTTGGCCGGTTTGCATCAATAGAAATGTGTTTATCTTGGGATGGAAGCCCATGCACACAGTGTGTTCTCCATCATAGCCCTCACCTTGGAGTCAAACACATGTGCATAAAGGAAGTCTCTTATGCAGTACCTTTAAAAAGGGCTCTACTTTCCATGTGGCACTCAAACTCATCTACACAAGCAAAAAATGAAGCAAAATGTCTCAAATCCCAAGGAAACAAAAGGGGGTTTCCCTATGGTTTAAAACACAAATAACAACATAATATCTTAATAGTGTAAAAGTTGTTTTTTGTATGCCCTTAAAAAAGTGCTCTACTTTCCATGTTGCACTCAAACTCATCTACACAAGCAATATTATTTGTTGGTGTCTGAAACCGTGGCGGCCACCCTGATTATAGGTTGGATTATGCTAGAAGTAATTATGCTAGATGTTGTTCTTGTTGATATATTTCTCATATATTATGTTGATTAACTAGTGTGGATGTGGTTTGCATATACCCTAGTATGTTGTTTAATTTGTTTAATTTGAGTTGGAAATCCATATTTGTTCCACAACATGAATAGACCATAGTATTTAGTAACATTGAAGACTTACAAACATTGGTGATAATAATTATGATCAATGATTGATTGTATTCATTATCATAAGTACATGAGTTTGTGTGTTCTGTCTTTAATAATGTGATTAGCTTATTGATTATCCAGTTTTAAGATATGGACAAGACTTGGACGACACTGGATAGTCCAGATCGCATGGCGATCAGAATGGGTCGGGAGTATCGTGACGGGGTGAAGTCATTTATTGAATTTGAAAAGGCGAATGCTGGGGATGCTACAGAAATTTGGTGCCCATGTAGGGTTTGCAAGAACAATCGCCAGTATGACTACGAAACTGTGAACTTTCATATTTGCCGTTGGGGTATGCTAGCATCCTACAAGATCTGGATTTACCACGGAGAGATAACAACTCCTGTGGATAACGTTGTCGAATCAGAACATGGGGGCGATAGTGATTATGAGGATTTGAATGAATATCAAGAAATGATGGAAGACCATTACATGGGAACTTACACTAACGCTGAGGCCATCCATAGTAACGCAATGCGTCACTTTGAAAGGATGCTGGATGCATCTCAACGCCCTCTATACCCGGGTTGCTCTCCAGACAACACTCTTCTAGATTTTGTCATTAAGATGATGGAGCAAAAGGTGGAGGGAAAGTGGAGCAACAAATCATTCAACAATGTGATGCAGATACAGAAAGCACTCCTGCCAGACGGTAATTTGGTTCCAGATTCAATTTATGCATCGAAGAAGATACTGCGTGACTTGGGACTGGGCTATGAGCACATTGATGCTTGTCATAATGATTGCGCCTTGTTTTGGAAGGAGAACATAGATTTAGAAAAATGCCCAGTATGCGGGGAGTCCAGATACAAACTAAATAATGGGAAGGGAAAGAAGATCCCGCATAAGGTTTTACGATACTTCCCGTTGATACCAAGGTTGCAGAGACTTTACACGTCCAGAAAGACTGCCACACACATGAGATGGCACAGTGATAAACGCAAAGATGACGGGATATGTAGGCATCCAGCCGATTGTGAGGAATGGAAGGGTCTTGATAAGGAACATCCGGATTTTGCAGGGGAGGCCCGTAATATAAGGCTGGGGCTAGCCTCTGATGGGTTCAACCCTTTCGGGGACATGAGCACGTCTTACAGTATGTGGCCTGTCATACTTATGCCGTACAACTTGCCACCATGGATGTGCATGAAGGAGTCATTCTTCATGATGTCATTGCTTATTCCTGGACAGCATCAACCTGGTAATGATATTGATGTTTATCTTCGACCCTTGATTGATGAGTTAAAGGAGTTATGGGAGAATGGTGTCGCAACTTACGATGCCTCTAGCAAAGAGAGCTTTAAAATGCGCGCGGCTGTGTTGTGGACCATAAACGACTTCCTTGCATATGGTAACTTGTCTGGGTGGAGTACCAAAGGCTACAAGGCTTGTCCCATTTGTAATGAAGATTCCTTATCGATTAGGTTGAGAAGAAAGATTGGTTACATGGGCCATAGAGCTTTCTTGCCTAAGCGGCACACTTGGCGACGTAGTAAGGACTTTAACGGAAAGGTAGAGAATCGAGTGAAGTCATTGGAGTTACCACCGGTGGAGAAAGTACAAGCACAATTGGAGCGGCTTCCAGATATAAGGTTTGGGAAGCACTCTAACAACAGAAAAAGACCACGTGACTCTGAAGAATTGAACTGGACAAAGAAAAGCATTTTTTATGAGCTACCATACTTTAAGAAACTAAAGCTTCGACACAACATTGATGTTATGCACGTAGAGAAGAATATATGTGAGAGTCACCTCTGCACAATGGTGGGCTTAGACAAGAAGAGCAAGGACACAGAGTATGCACGTCAGGATTTGGCAGATATGAACATTAGGCCAGAATTGCATTTACGCAATAGAAGCAATGGAACACAAGAGAAGCCTCGTGCGTCCTACACATTAGGCCCGAAGGAGAAAGATGGTTTTTATCAATATTTGAAATCGATCAAGTACCCAGATGGCTATGCTGCGAATCTCTCGAGGTGTGTGACCTCAAAGAATGGGAGATTAGTGGGCTTGAAAAGCCATGACTGCCATGTTCTACTGCAACGTCTTTTTCCAATTGGTATGCGTGGGTACATGAGCAAAGAGATATGCACAACACTATTTGAGCTGGGTTGCTTTTTCGAGAACATTTGCTCAAAGACTTTGAAGCGGAGTCACTTGGAAGAGTTGGAAAATAAGATAGTCCTCATACTGTGTAAGTTGGAAAGGATTTTTCCTCCGGCATTCTTTGATGTGATGGTCCATTTGGCAGTTCACTTACCGCGTGAGGCTATGCTCGCTGGACCGGTGCAATATCGATGGATGTATCCAATCGAGAGGTGATTGTGTTTACCATTCTTTAAATTGTTTATTAGTATCGTATTTCATTTTTTTTTATCTTGATATTGATTCATGTGTTTGAAGGTTTCTCGGAACACTGAAGGGCTACGTTACCAACCGAGCTCGGCCAGAAGGTTCAATCGCCGAAGCATTTATTGTCAAAGAGAGTGTTAATTTTATGAAGATGTACTTAAAAGGAGAAGTTCCTGAAGAACAGAATAACGATGAGGAGGAACGAGGCCCAGAGTTGGGTGTGTTCACCCAACGCGTCTGGCCCTTTTCACCTATCACGAGGGCTCCTAATGTGTCCGATAGGGAACGCAACATGGCCCATTGGTTTGTGTTATATAATACTCCCGAGGTCATACCTTATCTAGAGTAAGTGGTTCAATTTAACTAATTATATGCATTAAATGTAAACTTTCTGATCTTCCTATATGTCACACTAATTATGTGTCACTAATACCCTGAGTAGGGAGCATAAGAGGCAAATGAATGAGCCCGGGGAACGCAACATCACCAATTTACAACGGGAAGAGTTTTCTGGATGGTTTAGAGATCATGTACGTATAATACATGCCGAATAAATGTTATCAACTCTATATAGGTAAATCCAATTTGAACTAATTTTAAGAAACTAATGCAGATAAACCAACTCAGATCTCAAGGGTCTCCAGAAGCAACAGATGCATTGTGGCCATTAGCAAATGGTCCTAATTGTTTGGTGCATCAATACTCGGGTTGTAGGGTTAATGGTGTCCGATTCGTCACCAAAGACCGCGACGACCGTCACAAGAGCCAGAATAGCGGGGTGGTCGTCGAAGGGGACCACAATGAGGAAAACATTGATTTTTTCGGTTTCGTGACCAACATTTTTGAATTGTCATATATCAATGGTTCTGATGTTGTTTTGTTCAAATGTGAACGGTATAATACTGGTCATAAATAAAAAAATTATATCGATGCACATGTCACAAGCATTTACATTAGGGATCGGTGGTATGAAGATGATCCCTTTGTCTTGCCAAATCAGGTAAATCAAGTGTTCTATGTCAATGATACGAAGTTAGGCCCAAATTGGAATGTCGTGGAACGAGTCAAGCATCGAGGTGTTTGGGATGTACAAGAGCGAGATGAAGAAAAAGAGCCAAATGTGATAAACGAGCCGTACCAACAAGAAGAAGCCATTGAAACTGTCTCAGTATCTGTTGCTGAGGATTTTTCCTTTTGTTACACCCGGGATGACATTGAACCAGATATCATCCATGAGGATAATGAACCAACGGCTGATGGTGATGAGCCAATTGCCGATGATGGTGGTGATGAGGACGAAACATTGGCAGAGTATATAAATGAAGAGGAAACTGATCAGTCCGACCCTGATATTGATTCTGATATGGAATTATGATGTGTAAAGTTTATTTCTTTATGTGTGTAAACAAGGATTAAATGCAATGGAATCATTAATTTAGCTTTCAATCAGCTAACTATTGTGCTTTTTTATATTTTTTATATATGTTTGATCCATTTGTCATTTTTTATCATAGTTGTCAAAAAATGCCGAACAAAAAAAAACTTTATGTCAAACCTGGCGCATTGGCTAAGAAGAAGAATGCTTATGAGTCAGCTAGAAATAAGAATATTGAAAGCAACATTGCGCGAATGAGTGAAATTGGCGCACGACAATTGGTACAAGCACTTCAAAATCCATCTCGGCGTCAACTCTCTCTTGAAGACGAGCATGATGACATCGACAAGGAGTATAGACCATCCGGGCATAGTGAGGAAGAGTTGAATTTGTCGGATGAAGAAGAGTTAGAAGATGAGGTTGTTATATCTAATATCAAAATTTAAACAATTGTGATATTTCTTGCATTTATACTCACTTATTGTGTTTTTTTTTCGTAATTCTTTATTTATACTAACTTATTGTGTTATCATGTTCGCACACATGGCCTCAAGGAGACGCAGACAATATAGTGCAGAGCCTCAGGTATCAGTTGCAGATCGTATTGATGCCGGACAGACCGATATATCTAGCCCGCCTACTACGGGCAGCATCGTAGGTAAGAAATATTTGACCCTATTATCTTTTTCAAATTTATTAGCCAATTTTATTTTTTTTATGTTTAATAACTCATATTTGTTTGTGCTGGTTGTAGCATCATCCTCAAGGCGTGCACGGGGTAGGGTGGTGGGCCATGAGTCGGAGAAAAGGATGAAGATTTTGGGCAGTCGGATTTCTGTTTCTCTAGGTGCACAATCGGGGGCATTTGAGGGTGCAAATGCCTCTACATTTGCAATCGAGCTGGGGAGTCATATTCGCCGACTTGCACCTTTGCACAAAGAAACATGGAGAGTAATTGATGATGGGTGCAAGGAGGCAATCTTTACTGCAGCTGCGGTAATAAAAAATCTTTTACTTCCTAATCTATATTAATTGGCTTTATTGTTTAATTATCTCACTTATGGGTTTGAAATGACAACAAAAGTATGACTTCGGCAACTGGAAGACCGATGCACATGTGGCAGCTGCAGTCGGAAGATTGGCGATGCATATTTACAGGGAGTTTAGGGCGGAGCTATACAGAGCATACAAGAAGTTGTTGGAAAAGGGGCAAGATCCGAAACAATGCCCATATGATGCGCAAAGGGCAGCCCAGTGGATCTGGCTGATAGAGAACAAATGGGAGACACCTGAGTGGAAGGTAACTAAATTATATTTAGTGTGGGTGTGTGTATGGGGGGGGGTATTGCTTTTGGTTTTGGTTTTGTTTATTTATTTGATTTCGGTACGCGGATTAAATTAGTCAATACACTATTGCTCTTATTTTAGCTATCTTGATTATTATAATTTTTTATGTTTATGCTCCCTCAAGTTTATTTTAAATAAGCTAGCTACATTGTTTATTACTTGTAATTTTCAGCGTAAGTCACAGAGGAATTCAGAGAGCCGGAGCAAAATGAAGACGCTTCATACATCTGGATCTCGATCATTTGCAGCCCAGTTCTCGATCATGCAGGCAAATGAGCAGCATGCTCCTCCTTCTGAAGCTGATTTATACCGACAACGACACTACAGCAAGAAGAAGAACAGATGGATCACAGATCATGCTGAGGAGACACATGTGAGTTGTTTCATTAGCAATATTGTATATCATTGTTTATTTCAATTTCCTAACGTATGTAAATTACATGATAATATTTGATTGCTTTGATAATGCAGCAAAGAATGGAGACGGTACTATCGCAATCTAAAATTAACTCTCCAGCGGCTGAGCAACAAGTGATCGAGAATCTGCTAGGGAAGAGGGTTGCAAGGAGGCAAGGGTACCGTTCGAGGGGCCCATCATCATCTTCTACTAGTATTTCGATGTCGTCTGAGATGAGCACCCTACGGCAGCAACTAGATGATTCGTTGAAAGCACAAGAAGAGTTGCGGCGACAATATGAGGACTCGCAGAAGCAAATTCAAGATCAAGCAGCTATACAGGTTCACATGCAGAGTCAGATTCAGTTACTGCTATCCCGGGTCGGTATGAACGGTTTGGGCGACTCCGAAACCTAGAGATATTTGATGATCATTGGATAATTGATGTGGATTGGATTTTAGTTGGGATTTACTTTATTGAGATATTTGACTTCATTTGATTTAGGATATTACAATTTATGTGACATGGACAAGTTTTATGGATGGTTTTAGTTTATTTGTGATTGGTTCTTTTTTATTGTTTCACGATGAATGTGGAGTTATTTGTTGTTTATTAATGCTTATGCTTGTGGAATGTTGAAAATATGGATTTGGACAGGAAAATATTGTACAGGAATTTTTTTCTAATTTTTTCAATTATTTTTTAATTGAAAAAAAAAACTATTTTCCGACGCACTCTGCGTTGCCAAAAGTGGATGTTACATGCGTGGTAAATTTTAAGAATAAATGCCCGACGTGCTTTCTTTAAGCATTGATGACATTTCCTGACGCGTTAACGCGTCGGGATATATATTACCGACGTTGTTCATGCGTCGTTAAATACTGTTTCCGACGCTAGCATGTGTGTTGGCAAATGTATAACCGACGTTGTTATGCATTGGCAGTTAGGCGAGACTAACTAGTAAATTCGATTTTTTCCCGACGCTCTTGGCATTGCAGACGTTAGGGACGACGCAATAGTGCGTCGGGAAAATGACTTGTTTTCCCGACGCTAAACATTAATACGTCGGGAATAGTTTAGCCGGCATCTGGTAGCCGACGCGGTGCCGACGCTATGCAGTGCGTCGGTAAAACCTTTCCCGACGTGGAGTTTGAAATGGTCGACGCGGATTGTGCATCGGCAAATATGCAATTTGTTGTAGTGATAATACAAATTAAGTTAAAGCATCATTTCATGGCAACATTTAATTTTATTTATTCCTTTGCGATGGCATTTCATGATAACATTTGCTATTAATTCATGAGGAAATACAACAGAATTCTTACTGTAGTGCTTTTGCTCATTAGTTCAGCAACAACAATCTTTGAACAGCACAATCAGGCACAGTATGTAGTATAGTTCCAAGACTCAATAGAAGTGTGAAGATGCAGGTGCAAGAAGCATAATCTACAATTGCTAAAATCACAAGAGTTCCAAAGTACGTGTTTGCCTTTGCGCGTGTGCTGTTACTATTACTTGTTAAAGGTGTTTCGATTTGTATCTGGGTGTTGGGATGGCCACCTTGCCTATCCCCTTTGGGTCTACAATTGCCAGAAAGCTACTATTGCAGCATCATATCTTTTTTATTTTTTACTAAACAGAAAATGAGAGGACATTCAAAGAAAATGCTGATATTACAGAACATATATAATGTTGCCAAGCAAGTTACTTAAGATAAAAGGGAAAATGAAATTTAGCATGCAAATAATTGGTTTGGGGTTCAATTTGTATAAATCAAGATGGGTAAAAGTGACTGATGGGACATTCAATCAAAATTACACACCTTAGATTGGAAAAGAGAACCTTACAAACAACCAAATTAATTGAAGCTACAAAAAGTATTTGTATGCAATATGCCGATTGCTTGAATCCTGACCCAATATTGTTTTGCAAGTCCAAAATCAATAATATAGACCTGAGAAACAACAGCCATTACCTGATGATAAAAGGGTCATCTTGAAACAGATAAAAGGTGACCTAATGATAATACCAGATACCTGGTTGCCTTTCGACCAAGACCCATGAGGAAATAATTATAACGTAATATTAAAATGTAATTTCGGTTTGCAAAATCATCATCATCAAAGGTTTGTCCCAACTAATTTAATTTCACTTTGGAAAATGTATATTAAAAATTAAACCTATATTAAAAAATTGACATATTGAATACATTGCCATTTCCGAGCATTTTAAGATTTGAATGTAAAAAAAGACTTGCCATGTCACATGTGGATTATCCCAACCAAACTCCTTATCTCATGCAGTTACAAAAAACAAACATAAGTGATTTGGCATTATTGGAATGTGGCATTAAACAGAACACTGAAGGCTTAAACCACACCACCTCACACAGAAAAGAAATACGCTTTAATAGTAAGATTGGCAGAATCTTCAATTCACAGGGGGTTCCAATCCACAATAACTGACCTTGTCTTCTTCAAATGCTCCAAACTATTCTTCAAAATAGAAACCATTGCATTGAAAACAGACTGCTGACCTCCATTATCCTTGTTTCCATCCTTCCTTTTCAAAAACCATTCTTGAGTATTAATCTGATAATGAATCTCTTCAAAGAAAATTTGATTAACAATAGGCAAAACTTCAACCTATATCATCACCACCACCACCACCACCACCACCACCCCCAAACCTATATAACCAAATTAAAAAGGAGGCCAACATAAAAAAAATCACAACAAAAGGGATCACAATGTCTGCTCTTGTTCCACCAATGTTGGGTTGGAGTCAACTATGTGAATTTTATTTTTCTCTAAGAATTCATGTTTGGTTCATGACAAAAATTCCACACTGGCTATTAAAACCTTGCCCACTAGGCACTTGGCCTCACATATTAGCTTTAGTGAAAGTCTACTCTGCCCGATTTTGGGGACCGGGCCAGCACCCGGTCCCCAAAATCGGGCCACATAGCATTTCTCTTAGCTTTAAATGTCCCATAAGGGTTTCCACTGTCCACTTTCAAAGTAAAAGCACACCAATCAAGATTTGTGTCACCGCCAAAATCCACATTCTTCATGGAAGAGAAGACAAACACATTAACTAACTTTTGATGGTAACAACAATGATATGGATCAGAGCTTTTCCTAGTATAAAGGTGGGGCAGGTTTGGGACGGGTCCATTGTGGTCCTGGACCTAATTACACGTATATATGTAAACATGGGCACTTCTCAAAATCAGTTTATATTAAAATTTCAAGATATATGTGGTAGGGGACGCAGGTAATACTTTGAGGTCATAATTGCAGCTAGACACCATTACCATCTGTGCTGCAAACTTCCATTAGCTAATTACTGTATAAAACAACATTGCTATAATACTTCTTAAGAGGAATTTATGGGAAAAATCCTCGTAAGACCCCATACGTCCTATCAGGACCTTGTATCACGTTAGACACGGGAGGGGTCCTCCAGACACAATTTGGGTTTTTTTTAAAAAAAAATAATTATCGACCGTCCCAAAAAGAATCTAAACTAGTGTAATTATTTAATATTTCAGCTTCTTCTTCTTCCTGTCCTTCTATTTCTCCTTCTTCTTTCTTCTTCTCTTCTGCAACAACAACAAAAGGTAGGAACTTTCTAACCCCAATCCCCTTCAACCCCCCTCTATATTTCATTTCCCTCTCTTTTCTCCCCAAGATCAAGAACTTTTTAACCCTAAATCGGGTTCTAAACAAAACTTATTTCTAAGATTCAACCATTTTCTCAATCATGGATCTCAAGCTCCAATTGATCCTCCACCATTCCTCCAAAACAATAATCTTTAATCTTTTACTACAAGCCACTGTACCAGCTCCCATTCGCCGGAGATTCCTTTGATTTCGTGTATTTTGGGCGCTGGATGCAGTTCCAGTGAAAATGGTCGATATCGACCATTTCTGTCATTTTAACTTGGAAGGCAGTAGCTTCTATCTTTAGTAAAAAATGGTCGCTATCAACCATATGGAATGGTCGATATCAACCATTTTTGTCAGTGCAAAACAATTTAACTGAAAGGCAGTAGCAGTACAGAACAATTTAACTTAAAAGGCAGTAGCTTCAGTTTTCAATACATGATTATTAGTACCATGTACAGATTCAAAGAACCCAAAATATTTTATAAAACCTTTCAACCTTACACATAGCACATTTACATCATCAAATACCCCAAAAATAGGATCATACAATTGTTAAATTACACATTAAATAAGTTAACATCATAAAAGTCCACAACTTATTCCATGCAACTGGCTAACATTACTGTGTGGGATGTTTTCCTAAAAGTAGGATTATGCTAGTCTCGGTAGCAGTACCAGCTCAGCTCATTCCGATCTCGGTATCCAAGTTCGGCCACAGAGCCAAGATCCATCTAGTTCGGTAACGGTACCAACTAGACATCTCATCTCAGCTCGGTAAACAATGCCAGCTAGCACCAAGCTTGAGCCAGCCTCAGTAAGAGTATCGACTGGGCTCATCTCGGCCTCGGTATAAGGCACCTCGGCAATAGTGCCAGGATGCATCCGAATCTGGCCTCAGCATCATCTCCAGCTCGGTTCGTCCACAGAGATGAGTACTAGGTCATGATTGTTGTAAGACCCCTACCCGAGTGACCTCGATTAACGTTAATTAAGTTGTATTTTAGTTCTAAGTCTGATTAGTGGATTTTGGTTAAGTTGTGATTAGAATAACTTTTATAATGGTTTGAGGAGTTTTGGAATGCCTTTGTGATTAATGGGACCCTTTGGGAGTTCCTTTAGTGACTTTTCATGTGATTGGAGGATTACTCAAGATTCTTATGATTAGTGTTTTCACCCCGTTTCACTTATCTCATTATTCTCTACAACTTTCGTATTTCCTTCGTCCTCGTTCGAAACCCCGAAACCCTACTTTTTTAATGTTAGGAGCAAAACAGTCTTTTTACATGAAATCTGGACACTGTTTTCAATGTCTCTAAAACCCTTGAAATATATACTTTTTGGAAACTAAATATTTCGATGATCATTTCTTCATTTTTCGTCGAATTCATCCGAGACACCGAGAAACAAGTTTCTAGCCCGACAAGTTATATAAGTTGTGGGACCAACCTTCATTGTCTATAAAAGAGGGAACCCATTCCCCTTTTCCACTTCTCATTTTCCAGCACAAATAGTTAAACCACCTAGGGTTTTCTCCTCCTCATCCTTCTTCTTGCTTTCTTCCTCCTCAATCCACCACCAACCCTTGTCAAATAGAGAAATGGAGACCATTTTCTTCTTCCTCTACCTACAAGCTCTCCATTGATACTCTTGGAGGAGAAAACCATCACCATTGAAGCTCTATTTGAGAAAACTCTTGCCATTAGGGAACCTTCCAAGTAAGTGATCATTTCCATCTTCTAGATATGTATTCTTGTGACCCTAGAGAAGCTCCATCTCCATTATTGGAAGCTCCCTCTTTCTATTTCATTGTTTTGATCTTTTAGGGTTTGTAATGGTTATATTTGGGGGTTTTGTGTAGATTGGTGACTTGAGCTTAAGAGTGATTAGAAGTGATCAATTTGCTAGCTTGGACCCAAGGCAAGTGGATGAATAGATATTTTGAGCATTAAATGATTTTTATGATTAATGTAGATGATTTTTACTATTCACTTTGACTTGCAATGATTTGGAAATAAATGTTCATGAATGGATCTTGTTAGTTGTTAACTCTCATTTATATTGACTCTTATAGCTTTTATTTCTTACTTGGTTTTTTGTACAAATGGATTCTTGAATATATTGGATTTCTTTATTCTTGGTGATTAAATGTGAAATGAATGGAGGTGTTTGGAAGAAATTTGAAATGAAAAGAATAGAAGTGTTGAATAATGTATTGGAGGAGCTTTGAGCTCAATTTTTATAGCAGGGAAGGTGATAGATTATAAGAGAAATGTATGGGAGGAAAAAGGGGCTGAAAACAGTGAAAAACCTGCACTGCCTGCTGACTGGGCGGTCAGCAGGCGGCTAGCCGACTGGTCACAGACCTGGTGACCGCTCAAGGTCGGGCGGCATATCAGTAACATGTATTTTTTATTCTGCAGAGGGCGGTCACCAGGCGTTGACCAGTCGGTTAGCCGACCTGGCCCAGGTGGCTAGCCGCCTACTGACTGCCAAGGTGACCGACCTCACAGAAAAATGTGGGAAATGGCGATCCACACGTGCAGGAAATGGTTAGGAATGACTGTTTGGGAATTTAGGGAGAAAATCTCATTTCGGAAATATGTTGTGGACTCTCGAATTATTAATATAAAAAGGGTGCCCAGAATGTCTTTAAACCTCAAGGAGTACCAAGTCCATATTGAATTCAACATACGGGAACCTGTTCACATTGATTCAATTCTTGAACCCCGACACCTAACCTAGGAAAGATTGAAATCCAATGATGTTCTATTGTTTCCGAATTTGTAATGTACACTTCCCGAATTTATACTATATGATTTGTAATCCCCGAAAACACTGGAATTGTATTTTTAGCATTTTGCTAGCCCGTCATGTATTACCCGAAACAAAATGATATTTGTGCCTTCGAGTACTCCTGTCCCGCTCGTTTATACAATTGCATCATATATATTTCATACATGTCCCGATTTCTCGCATATGACCTATGAGTCTGCATCACTAAGGTTGGATAACCTTGTCAGTTTGATCCACCGACTTGGAGATCCCCCTCCCGTCCCACTAGCTGCAGTTTGGATCCCGATACCCGGTTCGCTACTGTGGTCCCGTCCCGTATATTTATATTGTATAAGTATGTTTCGTTGAATCTCCTCACCTCGTGTGACTGAGACCAACGCCTCAATATACTCTTGTCACTTCGGTGATAGAGGACTTAGCTTCGTGTGATTGCCATCTTGCTAGTTCCCAATTCTTTGGATACCTTACATGTTTTATATTGCTTATTTTCTTTCCAGTAAATAATTCACTTCTTTTATGAAAGTTATTGTGTAAACAAGTGTTAATGTTTTCTAAGGTATTTCATTCATTACATATTGTTATATCTTTTCACCCGCCTGTCAGACCGTCGTGTCTGATCCTTTTCTTTGGTACTAAGGTCCAGACGTTGTTTATCCCGAGACGGAGCTTGAGGAGGCGGTTAGCGAACCACGGCGTTTAGTTGAGTGGCATGCCGATGATGTCGTTTAGACCTTCGGTTGCCACGAGAGACGTAACATTTTGGGAATTGTCTAACTCATTCTTTGAGGGATTATTTTGGATTGTACTGGCCTTTGTTGGCCTTTATTTTTGGGATGTTAATTAAATGATCTTTCGTATAAACTTTAATAATTACTTTTGGAAAACGCTAATGATCATTGCTCACTCTGACATCAAGTTATTTGCATATGTTATCAGTCTTGTGATTTTGAAATGACTCACTAATTTGATTTGCTACACGCTTCCGCACTTAAACAAATGTTACATTGATGTGATATCCTCACCGCGGACACCTCTAGGAAATTAAATAAATGTGTGTATCTTATCACCACACTTGACATTACATCACATCACTCACTTAGTCCCGATCCAAGATTAGGCCGTGGACCCGGTCCAGGGTCGCGACAATTGTACTTCCATAAAGTTATGGCTACGTTGCAGAACGTACTGACAGACAAGACAGGCGCCGGATAGTGATCAGGTGTCGTCTTGATCAAATCACATCCACATTAATACCAGAGGTCATCTCTTAATTCGACCGGACAGTATCTCCACCTACCCCCACTAAGGGTGCGCCAGGTGAAATCTCTACATATAGAGGGATACCAATCCTTTCTAAGGTACGCAATAACACGTATTGTTATACTCAACATTTTACATTGCATAGCACGTTACAGAACGTCTTGCATAAGAGCATTCTTGCCTCTCATCTCCACCCTTGGTTCAGTGATAGCACTAACTCAGGCATCGGAGAGCCTTCGGCTGACGGCAGCCAGAGTCTCTGATCTTTATTTCTCCTTTCCTTTCAGGTCCTAAGGCGATCCATCTTCCCCAAAGAAGCTTGAACAACAAATCACGAGTCTTATACTAACCTAATCTGAGTCATTAACTTTTAGACACTCACAATTGGCCCAGCCACCATCATCGACAACCCCCTGTCGAAAGAGATCTAGGGAAAGTCTGATGCAACAGGTGTGGGACGACCTATAACTCAGACAGGTTCATCAACAAGGGGGGTTACAGCACCTCCCCAACAAAGCGCTCCTCCACCGGAGCACCCACAACAGATTGCTGCCCTACTGGAGACTCCCCAGCGGAGCAAAAGTTCCAGCAGCAGCAGGATCTCATCATTTCCTCCACCAGGTGAGTCGCAATAGCGACAATGATGAAGATCCGTGCCTTGTTGATACTAGGGCCCGCAGCCACGACCCTCGCATCTTTTGAGCAAGCTCCGCTGCCAGGGAGCCAACTTCAAAGGGACCCATTTTGGTTCCCCATAGACGTTGTGAAAGCACTGGTCGACAGGGCGAACCAAGGCGAAGCTCGAGCTCGAGCTCACCAAAGCTTCAATCTCTGACGGGACCCCTCCCCCAGAAAAGAAACGGCGGTCACGGAAACAGTTCCTTGACTGGCCATGCAATCTTCATCCTGAAGTCCTAGTTCAGAGATAGCGCCAGCCATAGCTCGGACAGTTCCAATCGTGACAGCTCCAGCAGCGGTCTCGGTGATATCACCAGCCACGACTCGGGTAGAAGCAAAACCCAGTAGGAGTTTCAACTACGGCCTCGGTGACAACACCGACCATAACTCAGCTCATTCAGTTGATAGCTCCAGCAGCGGCCTCGGTGATAGCACCAGCTGCTGCTCGGACAATCTCGATCTTGATAACTCCAGCAATGGCCACAGTGATAGCACCGGCCACAACTCGGACAGTTTCAATCTTCATAGCTTCGGCTGCAGCCTCAGTGACAGCACCAGCCTCAGCCCAGCTCCTTCGAACATGAAATAAAGCTTCGGCAGCGGCCTCGATGACAGCACCAACCTCCGCAACATAGCTTCGGCGTTGGGCCTCGGTGGCAACACCATCCTCGACCTATAAAGCCCCGACAACGACCTCGGTGATAACAGAGCCACGACCCAAATAGATTCACTTACAACAACTCTAATCCTCACCAAGTTACAGAACTCGGCAGCGATCACAGCTCGGTTACAGAACCAGCTGCAAAATGCCGCAGTTATGGAACTCGGCAGCAGTCTCAACTCGGTGACAGCACCAGCACAGAAGAGACGACAACTCGGTTACAGAACCAGCTACAAAATGTTGCAGTTATGGAATTCGGCAGCAATCTCAGCTCGGTGACAGCACCAACATGGAAGAAATCACAGCTCGGTTACAAAACCAGTTGCAATCTCAGCTCGGTGACAGCACCAGCATGGAAGAGACCACAACTCGATTACGAAACCAGCTGCAAAATGATGCAGTTATGGAACTCGGCAAGGGTCTCAGCTCGATGACTGCAGTAGCATGAAAGAGATCATAGCTTGGTTACAGAACCAGCTACAAAGCACCGCAGTTATGGAACTCAGCAAAGATCTCAGCTCGGTGACAACACCAGCATGGAAGAGACCACAGCTCGGATACATAACTAGCTACAAAGCGATGCAGTTATGGAACTCGAAAAAGATCTCAGCTCGGTGACAGCACCAGTATGGAAGAGACCTCAGCTCGGTTACGGAACTAGCTGCAAAATGCTACAGTTATGGAACTCGGCAAAGGTCTCAGCTCGGTGACAGCACTAGCACAGAAGAGACGACAGCTCGGTTACAGAACCAGCTGCAAAGCGCCGAAGTTATGAAACTCAGCAAAAATCTCAGCTCAGTTATAGAACCAGCCAACCTGGTCATGGGACCAAACGAGTAACACGCTAGGTTATAGAACTCGGCGGATATCCTAGCTCGGTTATGGAACCAGCTATGCAGTTGAAGGACCTGATCGCTTCCTATAAGAATTTAGTTCGGTTGTAGAACCAGCTATGAGTTTTCTGATTCTAAAGGTGCAGGTACTTCTTAAAAGTTATTTTAACTTCAGCGCAATTAGAATTTCGGTTATTAAACCAAGTTCGATTTGCCTAAGTCGCTTCTGGTTATGGAACCGAAGCCATCATTACCCAATAGTCACTTAGTTCCGGTTACTAAACCGAACTCAACTACTTGGTAAAAAATCAGGCATTTATGCTAAGAGCCCAATTGTGGAACGAAAGTCAAGCACATACATATTGTAAAGAGAAGGCAGATATGGATGTAAAAATTCTCTTCATTAATGAAAGAATGATTACAATGTTCTCTACATAAGAAAAAAAAAAGCAAAATATAAAAAAGCTTCAAGATTCAGTAGCCTCGACGTTGACGTCAAAAGGCTCAGTCCTGGTGGCTTGGGAGCATCCTCAGGCGGAGTAGGAACAGCTTCCACAGCAGTTTCGGCAGTGGGGGCAGAACTCGGCTCAGACACGGGGCGAGTAAACTTTGGCAGGTCCTGATAGACGGGATGATAATCTAGGACTCCTGCCTTCTTCAGTGCAGCTCGACACCTAAGCTCGAACAGCGTCGAGCTGATATTCAAGACTTGGGCCTCATATGCTTTTGTAGCCGCATCCACCCCGTTCTAGAAACACGTCTCAATTTCAGCTTGGAGCGAGGCTTGAAGAGCGGCTTTCTCCTTGTGCGCCATTTCGAGCTCGACATCCTGCTTTACCAGCTCGGCCTCAAGTGCGAGAATCTTTTTTTCCTTAACCGCGGCCACGCCTCTCAGCTCGTGGGTCTCGGCCTTCACATTGCTAAGCTCATTGAGCGTAAACTCCATTTATGCCCTCTGGCTGCTTATCTTCTCCTTCGCCGCCTTCAGCTCTCGGCTACTCCCCTCCAAGGCCGCAGCAAGTTTCTTCTTCTCCGCTTCCAGCTTTTCGACCTTGGAGCCACTTTCACAGGCCCTCTCCAGGATCACCTGAACCCTCTGTGCAGTCTGAGAAAGAAGAGAATTGTCAGAAAAAAGCTAACAGAAACAAATGCTACTCGAAGATCTGCGTCGGACACTTACCTAGAAGATCTACTGTAGAGATGAAGACAGCAGTGTCACGTCGTCCTCTCCCTTGTGCCTTTACATGTCAAGTGGTAGGGCGTACCATTGGCGAGAGCGTTGACGACTGAAGGACTGCTGGTTAGACGGTCTTCTACTGTCATGGGCCTCCCAGGCCCGAGCTGGAGGCTTGTCCTCCATAGAGCCGCCCCCGCAGGCTGAGGGGCCAAGGCCTGCCCAGGGCCTTTCTCTGATGAGCCCTCGCCTCGGTGCCTCTTCTCCCTTGGGGCCTTCTCTTTAACCCCTTCAGCAGGATGCCGCTGAGCTCTCGAGCCGCGGCCCTCAGACCGCAACCTCTTCTCACTCTCTTAGGGTCTCGACGGAACACTGCAGAACTGCACCAACAACAGCAACAGCAGTTCCAGCAGCAGTGCCGACGGCAATAACAGTACCACCAGCGGCAGCAGCAGCAGCAGCACTAGTAGCTGGAACTTCGGCGCTCCCCGAGACAGCTAAGGAAGAGGGAGTTTGACCTCCAAAAAGTTTCGCCCCCAGGTCTTTCACCTTCACAACAGGCCGCCTTTTCTCCATCTCCTCTCCCCTTTCTTCTTCACGGTTGGAGGGAGACGAATAGCGCTCAACGAGCTGGGCCAAATCAACAGCCATCGAGCCGGCGGGCACGAGCTCCTTCCTCTTGATGTACGTGTGGTATCTCGGCTCGTATTCGAGCAAAGACCGGGCAGCTCGCCCGTTGTGGCCGTGATACTTACATACGAGTTTCAACCAGTTGTCGTTCCGCTTCCAACCGGCACGCTCAGCTCCTAGTTTCCTCTAGCTGATCTTTGCACGATAAAAGATAACATCAGCTCGGCAAGACAATAGAAGGAAGAAACAACACTCTGAGCTCGGTAATTACTTAGAGGAACTCCGAAGTGTCGATGAATCCTGTACAATTTCTCCGCCTCGGTCTTGTCCTTGCCAAACTCCCAGTTGACAGAGACGAGCAGGCAATCGTCCCCGGCGTGTCTGTTTGAGTCCTCCAGATCATGGATGAAGGGCTCCATCTTCGGCTTCCCCCGGAGATAATAACTATGACCGTCCTCGGTGGTCTTGCACAGGTCATATACATCCTCGATGTCATGAACACCGAGGTTTATGCCCAGCATCTTATTGAGCTCGGCAACGCCCATTATGACCTTGAAGCCAATTGGGCATTAGCTAGCATGGACCGAGGTGCCATGTGGCCAAGCAGACCCTAAGCAGAGGGTGGACGGGGAACCTAACCCCTCCCTCTATTATCGAGATTAATGGGAATGGCATCCAACCATCCCGGAAGGATCGACCATCGAAGAGGTCTTTTAGGTCATCCAGTTTCGTTGGGACATCCTTTGGGATCCCGTACATCTCCTTGAAACAGGCCATGGCCTCAGGGGTCTCCGCCCAACTCCTGTAAGATTCCATTCCTCTACGGGTGGTGATATCGGAAAAGGGGTAGAGACAGAAACCCTAAACCCTAGAGCAAAACCCCTAAAACAGAGAAAGGCAATGCGCAAAGACAGGGATAGAGAAGAAGACTCACAGGGAAAAAGGAGACACACTCCGGGCTCCGGTTCGCTATGTCAAACTTCCAGCAAAGCTCCGATAAGGTTCTCTTTTCTCTTGCAGCAGACCTTTCTCTGATAAGATGCCAAAGTGAAAGAGACGAAGGAAGAAAAACCCTATTTATAGATGGTATGGCTCCCGTTCAAAATCCTAAAGGCACGCGTCGTTTCAATTTCATTAAACGACCAACCAGATGGAGACACGTGGCACTGCCAGTTAATCTCGCACAGACATTCAGAAGCTATATTTATTGCCTAGGGAAGGAAAAACATCAGCATGTTATTTATTGCCTCGAGCTGATAAAGCGTCACCTACCTAATATTTATCACCTTGGGCAGGCGAAGCGTCACCGACGTGTTATTTATTGTCTCGGAAAGGCAAACAGACTTCATGATAAAGATCAGATGTCATCAACCAACGCCAAGATGAAATTCAAATTGTTACCTCGGATCTCTCAAGCATGATACTTAGCTCCCGACCTCAAAAAGTTCTTCGACTCCAAGAGGTCACGAGCTAGGGGCAATTGTGTGGGGTGTTTTCCTAAAAGTAGGATTACGTTAGTCTCGGTAGTAGTACCAGCTCAGCTCATCCCGATCTCGGTATCCAAGTTCGACCACAGAGCCAAGATCCATCTAGTTCGGTAACGGTACCAGCTAGACATCTCATCTCAGCTCAGTAAACAGTGCCAACTAATGCCAAGCTTGAGTCTGCCTCAGTAAGAGTTGCCTAGGAGGATGAGCTGGCAAGGCTAATCACTGCTGAGGAGCAGGAAGTACTGCTTGACCTTGAGTAGGATGCTGATATAGAGCTCTGTCATCTCTCCTAGCTCTCGGACAATGTGCCATTCTGTGTTCCAATTAACCACAGACTAAGCAAGCTCCGGTAGTCCTCTAGCATAACTCAGTCCTGTGAGGTTTACCACACGTATCACAGACTGATCTGTTTTCTCTCCTCTCATTCCTATCAGTCCTAGGAATGAATCTTTGTTTCTGCCTCTTGTACCTGGACTATCCTCCTTTCTTAAACCATGACTCACCACTTATCTTGGTGTTCACAGCCTCTACTTCTTTTTCTGCTTCTTTTTCCCTCTGGATTTCCTCCACTATATATGCCCTATCAACGGCATCATCAAACGTCGTAGGCTTCTGTCCTGCCAATACGACCGTCTTATACTCTGGATTCAGTCCGAAGAGGAATCTCTTAACCTTCTTCGCTTCAGTATCTATCAATTCGATAACATATTTGGATAGCTGCAAAAAGGTATGAACATAGACAGCCACGGTCAGTTGACCTTGCTTCAAGTTCAAAAATTATGATTCCTTCTGCTGTTGTACATGCTCTGGGACGAACTTCCTCTGAAACTGTTGCTTGAAAGTTTCCCAAATCCCTTATGCTGGCATTACCTTGAAGGCATCCCTGACA
Source organism: Cinnamomum chago (assembly GCA_038049695.1). Lineage (NCBI taxonomy): Eukaryota > Viridiplantae > Streptophyta > Magnoliopsida > Laurales > Lauraceae > Cinnamomum > Cinnamomum chago. The sequence goes on from CP142454.1 coordinate 46,641,405, forward strand.
CTTTTCCACCATACTTTTGCTGCCCCTCTAAACATAGCAGAGATAAGCAACACTCTCTGCTTGTGAGTGCAGACAACTGTCTCAAACACATCGTCAATGTGTTCCAACCACTCGTCTGCCTTCATCACATCTTCATCTCCATGGAACTCGGTGACTCCTCTCTTACGGAACTGCTCAAAGATGACATGAGGGTCCTTATCCTTATGCTGTAATACCACTTGCGTCTCAACATGGTGTTGTTGTTGGACTAGTATTACTGACGCAGCCTGTATCTGAGCCTGCAATTGGCTCTGCACTTGCATCATAGAAGCCATTTGGGTTTGCATACCCATTTGAGCTTCATGGCTCTTCGCAATCTGCTTACTGCTTCTGGCTAACTGTTCCAGAATTGCAGCAAAGCAAGTATCAATATCAGACTTAGGAGGGGAAGGTGGGATAACCTCTTCGAAGTCATCATGTCCAGATCCTGATGCCATACTGCAAACAATACGGAAGGTAAGATTACATCTATACACTCCCATCTCAGTTATATCACATATAGTGAAAGCAGTAAACCCAAATTCATAGTTGGATTTGTTCGAAATGCAACATTCCTCACTTCATTCCTAGTCTCACTAAGTCCGTTTCAATTTCCTTAACTTAGGCCTTTAACTAGGCTCTGATACCATACAATAAGTATGTCACGACCCAAGCCCGAGATCAGAGTCATTAGGGCTAAACCCCGGGTCCTGATGATAATCATACTTACTCCCGTAAACCCCGAACTAACCGAAGTTAAGACGAAGTCCACAAGGGATCTTGCATACGTACCTGTCAATGTACAGTTGTACGGAAATATACATACATATATATATTAATAACCAATTAAAAACTAACCAAGTCCTTTACTTAAACAGTAAAGTTCAATATACAAGATTTCGTTCTAATTAAGTCAACCACTGCATATTCTAAATACAATGCAGGGGACATCATATACAATTCCCAAAAATGAATATATAAAAACATTTCTAAAAAGTTTCCAAAATGTTCCAACGTATTCGCTCTCAGATCATGTCCATTCGATTAAACCGCCTGGAGGTATCAGATGCACGGTTCAAAATCTCGGTCTCGATCGCGGTATCGGCCGGGCCGAAAAACCGATATGATATCGGTATTGGTCGTGGATATCGGTCCGTCGCGGTCATCGCGGTATGAATTTTTTTTAATCCAAAAAAATTAGCAAAAATATCCAAAAAATCCAGAATATTAGAAAATACTGGAAAACAATATTTGTTTCCATTAATAACAACAATAAATCAAAATCTCGGTCACCTTAAGTTATGAGTCATGTCTGTGTCGCAGTTCACTGTCTTTTCCAGTATTTCATATGATGCAAACATTATCAATGCTCATGATCAATTTATTAGTGTCAAATATAAGAAGATAAAGATAACTTATCAATCATCATTTAATACTAACTTAATCATCAAATAAAGTTGTGAAATTCAAGACCCTGAAGATTAGTGAATGAGATAGTGAGTTAGTGACTGAGATAGATATATCATAAAGCACTTGGGCATCAAAATGTTCATGGTTTACCTGAAATTAGAGGGGACTAGTGGAGAGTACAAGTAGAGACTAGAGAGAGACTGATGAGTATGAGTGTATGATAGATTGACAGCCTAAAACCAAGTGGAGTGTCGCCCGGACTCGATATCATCATCATCATCATTTCTTCGACATTGGCTAAAAAGATATGATCCATACTGTTGTGCAGCACTAGCACTACCATACCCATAACCATATTCAGATTGTTCTTGATAAGATGATGAACTATCTTGATCCCTTGTGGCTGTGGATTAAGATGACTGGTACTAATCAAATGGCATGAAATAGTCATGAGGGGCATAAATAGGTCGTCGAGAAACTGGTGGGGGAAGCCTCCCTTGCTCAATTAACATCTGTTCGATAGAAATAATCGGTGTTGGTAAATGGGGTACGCAATTAGGGTCATATGAATAACCATCATGCTGTCCATACATGGCACCTTGTTGGCCAACATACCCCCATGTCGTCCATACATGACACCTTGGCCAACAAAACTCCCATGATGACCATGAGTAGCGGCGCCTGTAAGACCCCGACCCGAGTGAACCCGATTAGTGTTAATTAAGTTGTGTGTTAGTCCTAAGCGTGTTTAGTGGATTTTGGTTAAGTTGGGCTTGGAATAGCTTTTGAAATTGTTTTGGGGAATTTTGATTGCTTTATGATAGTGGGGCCCTTTGAGGGTTCCTTTTTATGACCTTGCATGCCCTTGAGGATTTATCGGAGATTTTTACATTCATTGTTTTAATTCCGTTTTATTTTTATTGTGAATCCCTACGACTTTTATGTTGATCTCGTCCCCGTTCGAGATCCCGAAACCCGATTTCATAGCCTTGAGGGCAAAACAGTCATTGTACACTAAATCTGTACCCAAAACTTGATATTCCCGAAACCCGCGAAACATATACTTTTTGGAAAATAGGTATTTCGACGATCACTTTTCTCTTCTTCGTCGAATTCATCCGAGATCCCAAAAGCCAAGATTTCAGCCCTTGAATGTCTTAAGTAGTGTGACCCATTTTCATTTGCTTATATAAGGAGACCCATCTTCCTCATTCCCTTTTTTCCAGCACAAAAGGCAGCCTAGGGCTTGTTTGGCAACTTTTCTTCTTCTTCTTGCTCTCTCCATCTCAATCTCCTACTAATCTTGCACCAACATCAAAATGGATATCATCATCTTCTTCCTCATCACCATAGCTCTCTATTGATACCATTTGTGAAGAAAACCCTCCATTCCAAGATCTTCATTGAGCTTACTCTTGCCATTAGAGGACCTTACAAGTAAGTAATCCTTCCCTTCTTCTAGATTTGTGTTCTCCTAGCCTAAGGGAATCTCCATCCCTATTATTGAAGCTTCTTTCTCCCCATGCTATGTTTTGACTCTTTTAGGGTTTTATTTTGGGGTTTTTGCTTGTAGCTTGGACCATTGATTTGGAGGGCTTGTTAGAGCTTGATTTGCTTATTAGAGACCCAAGGTAAGTGGATGATTCGATTTTTATAAGCTTTCAATGATTTTGGTATTTTCCACTCATGCCTATTTATTGCATTGGTTTGAAATAAATGTTCATGATAGAGCTTTGGTAGTGCATTTATGTCTCATAAGTGTATTGGTGAATGGCATTTAATTTCTTCTTGATTGTACCAAATGTACTCTATTGTGAAATGGTGTCCTCCTTTCTTACTTGGTATTGGATTTGATGTTGATGGAAGAGGTGATGGAATGAACACATAGTGGAGTTGTGGAGAAGTGTTGATAGTTGCATTGGAGGAGCTTTTAGCTCAGTTTTATTGCAAGGATTAAATGGAAGTGAGGAGAGTGGTTTTAAGGAGGAAAAAGGGCTCAAATCTGAACACAATGGGTGTTTCCGGCACCTGGCGGTCAGCCAGCGGTCACCTGTCGGCTAGCCGTCTGGTGACTGGCGGCTAACCGCCAGATAGCCGAACAGTCGCAGTTACTTTTCCAGAGAACAACATTTTCCTCCTGAAAACACGGTTAGCCTCACAGTTAGCAAGCGGCTAACTGCCTAACCAATCGGCGGCTAACCGCCAGCCAACCGACCTATTTCAGTTACTTCTCCAGAGAGCAACATTTTCCACCTGAAAACACGGTTAGCCTCACGGTTGGCCAGCGGCTAACCGCCGAACCCATCGGCGGCTAACCGCCATCTGACCACTAGGTAACCGAAAGTACCCAGACAGTCATTCCAGAGAGCTCCTCACTCGAGCAAACTCTCCGGTTCGCTCGAGCGATGAGCTTTGTCGGTCAAAGGAGATTCGCTAGGCAATGGATGAGGCCATTCGAGAAAGAATCCATATCACGAAGATGTCATTCGAAGTTTTGAAAATTTAAAATGTATAAGGAGCCCGGAATGTCCCTAAACTCAAAAAGTACCAAATTATTATTAAATCGACATACGGGATCCCTATTCACTTCAAATAAATCTTGAAACCGATACTTTATCCGAAATTTCAATTGTTTATTATACTTTATCGATCCCGAGATTTTACTACATGCCTTGTTTTCCCGAAAGCATTGAATTACACTTGAAATAGTTACTTGTCTTGAAGTGCATTGCACCACATGAAATGACAGTGTGCCCTTGAGCACCCCCGTCCTGCCCGTTTACTTATTTGTACTTGATTTACTTGCACATGTCTCGATTTGTTATTTGTCCTATTGGTCGGCACTACTAAGCTTGGATAACCCTATTGGTCTGATCCACAGACTTGGAGATCCCCCTTTTGTCCCGCCAGCTACAGTTTGGATCCCGCTACCCGGTTATTACTGTGGTCTTGTCCCGATGCCGCAGATTGCTACTGTGGATCCCGATGCCCGGCTCGCTACCGTGGTCATGTATAGTATATATATATATATGTATTTATAAGATCCACTGTTTCTCCTCACCTCAAGTGACTGAGATCTGTGCCTAGTTATTGCTCTATCGCTTTAGTGATAGATGACTTAGCTTTGTGTGGTTGTATCTTGCTTGTTTCCTGTTTCCTTGGTTACCTTATATGTTTTATAATGCATACTTGTATTTGAATAAATGTTTTATCTGGTTTATAGAAATTGTTATCTAAACAGGTTTAAATGCTTTTGATGGTAAATTCATTTATTATCATATTGTCATTGTATATTACCAATTTGCCAAACCGTCGTGTTTGACCCACTTTTTGGTACTCATGTCCCATTGTTGGTTATCCCGAAGAGGAGCACGAGGAGGCGGTCGGAGAACTGCAGCAATTAGTTGAGTGGCATGCTGATGATGTCATTTAGACATTGGATTGCTAGAGAGAGATAACATTTTGGGAAAACTTTTAACCATTCTTTTGGGGATTGGTGTTTTGTTCATATTGGCCTTGTTGGCCTCTATTTTTTGGAAATGTAATTAAATGATCTTTGTATAAACTCTGACTTACTTTTGGGTAACATGTTATTGATCATTGCTCATTCTGATATGGTTCTATACTTTTGTTATTATTTTTATGATTTGAGATGGATTTAGTATTTGATTTGCTACACGCTTCCGTACTTAATAGAAATGTTCATAAATGGTTGTGATATCCTCACCGCGGACACCTGTGGTAAATTAAATAAGTGTGTGCACCTTGTTGACATACTCCACATATTAACCATTCACTCACCACACTATTATCACAATTAGTGTCCCGATCCCGGATTTGTCCTTCGGGCCCGATCCGGGGTCGCGACAGACTGGTATTAGAGCGAGACTTGTTTTTAGCAATTAAAAGAAACTAGAAATCCTAAGGACGTGACGAGGATTCGTTAGACTCTTCGTTAGCTAGTATCGTGTGAGCAATGTGACCCTTTATTTGATTATTATGTGCTAACAATTTGTTTTACAGCATCATGCCACCTCGTAAGCGACCGATAAATGGCAACCCTCCTACAAGCAATAATGATTACACAGGGCCTCTTGAAGAGGATAGGATTGATAACAACACGCCAAATCAATTTCAACAAATGTTGAAGGCGATGCTTGACCAACAGCGTCAGGCTAATAAGAATCAAGCTAGATTGCAAGAGCAAATGCATAAGAGAGAGGAAGATCATGCAAGAGAATTGGCAGAGATGCAGAGACAATTGCTAGAAGTATTACAGAGAAGGCCCGAACCGATTCAACCCCAACCCGCTATCGTCATAGAGGCAACATGACCCAAATTCATCATTTGAACGGTTTCGGAAGAGGGCTCTGAAAGAGTTTCTTGGGATAGAAGATCCATTAGCTGCAGATGATTGGCTAGAGCATACGGAGAACATCTTTGAGATCTTCCAGTGCACCGGAGGAGAAAGAGTAAAACTAGCATCATCCCTCTTTATCGGTACAGCGGACAGAGGGTGGAAGACGGTTAGGGAGGAATACAGGACTATGGTTGATGCAGAGGTTTGGACAAACTTCAAGAGGCAATTCCATGATAAGTATGTACCCGCCCACATCAAGAGACAAAAGGCTGTAGAATTCCAGCAGCTTGTGCAAGGGAGTATTACGGTCCTCGAATACCTCACTAAGTTTGAGAGATTGTCTAGATATGCTCCGAATTGGTGGATACGGTGGAGAAGAAAATTGCAAAGTTCTTAGAGGGACTTAACCCTTTCATTGAGAGAGATGCTACCGGAGTAGTGCCACCTTCAACTTTCGATGAAGCGGTCAAGAGGGCATATAAGTTTGAGAACTTTCACAACAAGATCCTTAGAGTTCAAGGCAAGGGACAAGCTCATCAGCAAAACTACCAGCACAAGAATCATCAGAACAAGAAGCAGAGGACATAACAGAATGCTCAGGGTCCCTTGGTTTGTACCCACTGTGGGAAGAACCATGAGAGTGCACAATGCCGCACACTAACAGGAGCGTGCTTCAGATGTGATTCCATGACCCATCAGATGAGAGACTGTTCAAGGCAGAATAGACAGAATCAGCAGCAGCAGCAAGGGGCACAACGTCCAGCACCACCACAAAATGCAATCATTGTCTAGAATCAGGCAAGGCCACTACAACAACAAGCACCACAGCAGCAGAATAGACCACAGCTGCAACAACAACAGGCTCGTCAGCAGGGACAGAACCAAAATCTGCGTGCACCGCAGCAGCATAGAAATGCACAACAAGGCAGGCCACAACATCGAGGGCAAATCTATGCAGTCAATAGAGCTGATGCAGAGGCAGCGGGAAATATAGTAGAAGGTGCACTTCTTATTTGTGGGATAAAAGCTAGGATTTTATTTGACCCTGGCTCTACACATTCATTCTTATCCCATGAATTTCTAAGTTGATTGATATGTATGCTAGAGAACTTGAGTTCATTTTGACTGTGGCAACCCCAGTAGGTAAACAAGTTATTTGTAGAACCTTTTACCCTAGTTGCACAGTTCAGATAGGAGAAGTGGTTTTAACCGTAGATCTCATTCTATTAGAGATGTTCGATTTTAATGTCATCCTAGGGATGGATTGGCTGGCAGGGTACCATGCCACGATGGATTGTTTCCATAAGACCCTTACCTTCAAGTTAGATGAGACACCAGCAGGGGTGTTGTTTCATGGAGAGAGGAGAAATCCTCGTGCAGGGTTTGTCTCAGCATTGAAGGCTGATAGACTTTTGAGAAGTGGTTGTGAGGCATATTTGGCGTTTATCACCGAGGATAAACGGTCCCAAGGGGTGGAGGAGATCCCAATTGTTTGGAAATTCTCGGATGTTTTTCCGGAGAAGATTCCAAGTTTACCGCCCATCAGAGAGATTGATTTCACTATCGAGTTGTTACCAGGGACCGCTTCGATATCTATTGCACCATATAGAATGGCTCCAGCAGAATTGGGAGAATTGAAGACTTGGTTGCAAGAATTGTTAGATAAAGGTTTTGTGAGACCGAGTATTTCACCTTGGGGAGCTCCAGTCCTGTTTGTCAAGAAGAAGGATGGTTCGATGAGAATGTGTATAGATTACAGAAGATTGAATCAAGTGACCATCAAGAACAAGTATCCATTACCAAGAATAGATGAATTGTTTGATCAATTGCAAGGTGCATCATACTTTTCGAAGATTGATTTGAGATCCGGTTACCATCAACTGAGAGTCAGAGAATCAGATGTGTTGAAAACAGCTTTCCGGACAAGATATGGCCACTATGAGTTCCTAGTGATGCCATTTGGGTTGACTAATGCACCGGCAGTGTTCATGGCGTTGATGAACAAGATATTTGCAAAGTATCTGGATCAGTTTGTTATAGTGTTCATAGATGACATTTTGGTGTACTCTAAGACCAAAGAAGAGCATGAAGAGCATTTGAGGATAGCACTGCAACTCTTGAGAGAGAATCAACTGTATGCGAAGCTCAACAAGTGTGAATTTTGGTTGGAACAAGTAGCATTTTTGGGGCACATCATCTCCAAAGAAGGATTATCAGTGGATCCGTCCAAGATTGAAGCAGTTATGAGTTAGGAAAGACTGAAGAATGCATCAGAAATCAGAAGTTTTCTTATTTTAGCAGGTTATTACAGGAGGTTTGTGCAAGGATTCTCGTCGATTGCGTCACCTTTGACGAAGTTGACAAGGAAGAATGTGTCATATGTATGGACAAATCAGTGTGATGATAGTTTCCAAGAGCTAAAGAAGAGATTGACTACAGCACCAGTCCATACTTTACCATCCGGAAGCAGCGGTTTTACCATTTTTACCGATGCTTCGAACGTTGGACTTGGTTGTGTGTTGATGCAAGAAGGAAAAGCGATTGCATATGGATCCCGACAGTTGAAAGATCACAAGAAGAACTATGCCACCCATGATCTTGAGTTAGCAGCGGTTGTTTTCGCGTTGAAAATGTGGAGACATTACCTCTATGGAGAGAAGTTCGAAGTCCACTCCGACCACCGCAGCTTACAGTACTTGTTTTCGCAGAAAGAATTGAACATGAGGCAGAGAAGATAGACGGAATATATCAAGGACTATGATTTTCCAATCAAGTATCGCCCGGGGAAAGCTAATGTAGTTGTCGATGCCTTGAGCAGAAAATCAGTAGGCTTGGCAAACGTAAGTGGCACTTGTATCTTTGAGCAATTTGAAGAATAGAGTATAGACCTGCAACCACTAAGGAAGGGTGTTTTGTTAGCTAACATATCAGTGTCAGAGCCTTCTTTTATTCAGAAAATCAAGGATAGTCAGTTGCAAGATCCAGAGTTGGCCAAGATTTCAGAGCACATAGCAGACCGTCCTGATTTTCGTATTGTTGATGGAGTTTTGTACTACCGTGACCGTCCATGCGTGCCTAACATTGAAGATTTGAGGAATGATATCATGACCGAAGCTCACAGTACGAAGTAATCTATGCATCCAGGCAGCACGAAGATGTATCAGAATTTGAAGGGCAGATTTTGGTGGAACAACATGAAGAGAGAAATTGCAGCGTTTGTCTCCCGTTGCATGACTTGTCAGTTGATAAAGGCAGAATATCAGAGGCCTCCAGGATTGTTACAACCGTTAGAGATCCCGGAATGGAAATGGGAGCACATTACCATGGACTTTTGACGAGTTCACAAAAAATACACTTTCATAGCATTATTTTTTGAGGTTTCAAAGATAAAAGAACTCAAAACACTATTTTTAGCATAAAAATAATAAATTTCCTCTCCATCATGCTTTGCTCATATCTTTCCATTATAGATAGTCATTTGTATGCATTTATATGAGTTCCAATGGCCTCCATACAAAATATGTTAAAAAATACTCTCAATTATGTTAATTTCTCTTTGTAGGTGTTAAATTGAAGATTAATTTGAAGATTAAAGTTGAGATTCAAGAGTTAAAGAGAGTAAGGCTAAGTTTGGAAGACAATTGGATGAAGAAATGACAAAGATAGGCCAACAATAAGAAGAAAAATGAAAGACCTGGGTTGGTATTTTGACCATATTTTTTCACTCGGATGTCCGATTGAGGTGATCTCAGAAGCATTGGAAAGCTTGTTCTAAGATCTACAAATCATATTTCACAACATTTTTCCCAATTCGGACGTTCCGGGGGTCAAAATTGCACATCAATCTGGGGACTGTTTTCTAACACGAGAATTACATTCATATGTTCATATTTCCATTCTTGTGAAGTCCCACATCGGAAAGAAACCAAAAAGAGCAAGGCAAATATCTCTATATAAGGAAGGGAGCTCTAGGCATTAGAGATACAAGCAAGGAGAGCCTCCTCCTCTTTACTTAAGCTATTCATGTAATTGAGAGCAATTGTAGAGAGAAAGTGAGGAAAGCCTTGTAAAATTTGAAGATTTATAATGAAAGCTTTGTCTTCTCCAATGGGTGGCTAATCACTTTGATTGGATCTTCTAGATGAAGCTAAGTTAATATTTTTCCTTTTGCTTATGCTCTTAATTCCCTTTGTGTGCTTAACATGCTAGAATAGATTTTTCTTCATTGCAATGTGCTACCTTCCATGCTTATTTTAATTCCTAGCATTCTTTTTACTATTTATGCTTAGGTTTGATAAATCATGCTTAGGAGTTAATATCTTTTGATGGTTTATGCTTACTTTTGATAAATAGTCATTAGGAATCTTTTCTTTTATGAAGGGAAGAAAATCTTAGCTATTAGATTGTTAATTTCTATCTTAGAGTTTTAAAGTTATATTTTCCAAATCTAAGCATTGATTTGTCATTAGATTTGAGTATTTGTTTGGGAAAATAGAAGAGCATTAGCATTGGATTAGTGTCACTTAGTGGATTCTAGATGATTCAATCTATCCATTAGTATTGCTTGTTGCTTATTTTACTTGCTTTAGTTTAATTGTATTCACATTCCCACACACTTATTCACTTGTTTTAATTCCCACACTCCATTTCTCTATCCACACCATCATATCCATTAGCTTATTTGTTCATACCTTCTATATGTTTGTTTTTATTCCACCTTTGATTTTACACTTTTCGCACATTTCTTTTTATCTCCATCCACTCATTTTCTATCTTGTTCTCCTAATTAGTTAGTTTTCATGGATGCTTTTAGCTTATTTCTATCTTGATCTTTCACATATTTTCACACACTTACTCATTAATTTCTAACATTGTCCATTTGTTCTTGTTATTAACCTTGTTATTTTTCTTTTGTTATTAACTTTGTTACTAACCTTGTTCTCACTTAAGTTCTTCTATTTCTACTTACATCTCTTTGTTATCTAGTTTCTTGTTTTCTTTTAGTTTGCATTTTTTATTTCCTTTGTTATTATCTTGTTTCTTGTTTTTGTTATCTCCATTTGCATTTGTTAGCTATATTTGAGTTGATACTCCTTTTCATTAATCATTGTTATTTCTCTTGTAACGATCCTCGTGGGAACGATATTCGGACTTTCATAGTCTATATTACTTGAGACAACCGTATACTTGCGGAAAATTCTCAAACAAGTTTTTGGCGCCGTTGCCGGGGATCGGCGTACATAGGAATCCTTGATTTTAAGGATTTTCAACTCTCATATAGCTTAGTTGCATTTTTATTCTTTCTTTTAGTTTTCATTGCGGATTCTACACATTTTCCATTGTTTGTATTTTCAGTGATTCCGCGGTTGGAGCAAGGAAAGAAGAAAAGAGCAACCAAAGAACTCTAACTTAGGAATTTAATTTGCTTTCTTAGAAAAATCTTGTATTAGGATTCTTTTCAAGTTGTAATAATTTCTTTTTAAGTTCATTTAAGTTTTCAAAGCATTGTAATAATTAAGGAAGGAGGACGGTTGGACGATACCGTCACGGCCCCCCCAAGTTCGTACACCGAAATTGGTGTCGGTGGCTTGGGTCGACTTCAACTGATCTTCCCCCAATTTAGTTTGGGAGGTGCGTATTTCGATACACCCACGCATCCCCTGTTAGTGGGTCAATTTTGTTGGTTGTTTGATTGTTTAATTGCTTTGTAGTGCTTAATCATTTTAAAATACACAAAGTAATTTGGAAAGCACACACTTAGTAAGGGCAATCATACCCCCAACAAGATAAGGATTGGATTTCATCACCATTTCCTTGCCCATAGGAACTCATTTTCCTCACTACTTAGGAATCCTTAACCTTTAATAAAATTTGAGTAGAAACGTGACCATAGGACACGAGCTCATTAGGAGAAGACCATCAAAGGTTGTACCATTTGCGCTCCTTGACGGAAATCGGTGCCTAAAATAGCCTTGTCCCTTTAAGGGAGACAGTTCATCTGTTCTAGGAGTTTGGTATTTAAGCGGAACCTTTGCCACGCGCATCGTGATCCCACCAATCCCCTGGGGGCTTGCCTGGCTGATTACGTTTCATAGGACCGGATTGGAGGCCTAGGTGTACTCTTCACAGTTAGGAGCTGTCTAGTTTAATTTTAGGTAGCCTTAGTTGAGAATAGTTTAGTTTATTTTTCAAAATCATTTTGTTTTTCTTGTTTGTGTTTAAGCATTAATCCTCGTTCATCATCACTTGAGTGGACCATCATTTTCGAAGTTGAGAGGTAGTTTATGCACAGTTGGTTACGTGTACAGGGTCGTTTAGAGAGCTTTGATTTATTCGATATCCCTATTGAGAATTTTGTGGGCCCCATTGCCATTGAGGAAATGGCTGACGGAAACCCACAAACCCAACCCATGACTCTTAGGGAGTACATGTACCCAACCCGATCTACCCAACCCTCATGCATCGTCATACCCGCCACAAATGCCTCATTTGAGCTGAAATCCGGCTTAATCCAGATGTTACCAATTTTTCGAGGGGTGGAAAATGAGAACCCATATCAGCATGTGAGAGAGTTTGAGGAAATCTGTGGGACCATGAAGTATAACCATATGTCTGAAGAGGCCCTTAAGCTTAGGTTGTTCCCGTTCTCGCTGAAGGAGAAGGCAAAAGCATGGCTTTACGCCTTACAGGCTAATTCCATAAACACATGGGAGGGACTACTCGAGGCCTTTTATAAAAAGTTTTATTCAAAACAGAAAACGGCCTTCATTAGACATACCCTGAACAGCTTCCACCGACTGGAGGGAGAAACCATGTATGAGTACATGGAAAGGTTCAAAGACTCATTGTTACAATGCCCGCATCACGGATTCGAAAAGATCCGGTTAGTCCAAATCCTTTATGAAGGACTGGACTATCCCACCAAGACCATGGTGGAGTCTTTCTGCAACGGAGTATTCACTCAAAAGACAGCTGACCAAGCTTGGACATACCTTGAAGAGGTCGCTGAGAACACTCTCCAATGGGAACCTATCAGAGAGGATCCCAAAAGACCCATTGTTGCAGAAAGAAGGGGCATGCATAGAATGGAACCCAAATTCGAGGCCGATGCCAAGTTGGCCACGCTGACAAGGAGATTAGAAGCCCTTGAAATGAACCAAACCTGTCAGCAGACCACCCCAAAGACCCTGGAATCATTAAAGATGAGCCAAGCAGTCAGTGACCCTTCTGCCCCACCCTGCACCAATTATGGAGAGTTTACCCATCATGGATCCCAATGTAGAGCATTCTTTGGTCAAAGTCAAAGTGATAGTATGGAGGAGGTGAGTGCACTTTACCAGAATACTAGATATGAGCGGCCGAGGTATGATCCGTATTCAAATACATACAATCCTGGTTGGAAGGATAATCCTAATTTTTCTTGGACCAAAGGACAACACCAAGGAAACCCTTCTCAGCCAATGGCCCAGCATATGCCACCTCCGGGATACCAAAAGCCTCAAGTACCCCAAGTGTCACAGGGACCACCCATGGTCCAAGGTTATCAGAATCTTAATTCCCAGAATCAGCAGATAAGTTCTCTAGAGGACACAATGAAAATGTTGTCCCAAAATACCCTCCAATTCCAACAAAGCACTACTCAGAATTTGAATGCCAATACCCAGTCCATTGCCAAGTTGGAATACACTGTCAGCCAGTTGGCCAGGTCAATAGCTCAAAGAGACAAGGGTACTTTTCCAAGTCAACCCGAAGCCAACCCCAAAGGCCAAACTTCAACGGGCCAATTTGTTGTCCATGATGACAAGGGCAAAGTCCATGAGCAAGTCAATGCAGTGCATGCAGTTACCACCCGTAGAATGGCTGCAAAGGAGGTTGACACACCAGAAGAGGACCCTAGGCAATCTAAATGGACTCAAGTGAGGAGGGAGCATGTAGTTTTGGAAAAAGAACTTGAGGAACCAAATAAGGACCCAGAGCCTACTAAGGAACCTGAGAAACCAATAGGAGCTGCCTCACCGAGTGAGCCCCCACCTACAACCTTTGTTCCCAAGGCCCCATATCCTCAGAGGCTAGGTCAAATGAAAAATAATGTCCAGATGGATAAAATCCTTGAAGTGTTCAAGCAAGTGAGAATTAACATCCCATTGTTAGAGGCCATCCAACAGATCCCGACTTATGCCAAAGTCCTCAAAGATTTATGTACATTCAAGAGAGCAACCAATGTACCCAAAAAGGCCTTTTTAGCCCAGCAATGCAGTTCCATCATTACCACTTCGACCCCAATCAAATACAAGGACCCTGGGTGTCCTACAATTTCTTGTCAAATAGGGGATCATCACATAGAACAGGCTTTGCTGGACTTGGGTGCAAGTGTCAATCTGCTCCCGTATTCGATATACGAGGAGTTAGGTTTGGGGGAGCTGAAACCAACAAAGGTGACCTTACAACTAGCTGATGCTTCAGTTAGGTACCCCAAAGGTGTTGTTGAGGATGTTTTGATCAAGGTAGGTGAGTTTGTTTTCCCAGTGGATTTTGTAGTCCTTGATACCCGACCACCAATCGGAAATATTGTGAAAATCCCGGTAATTTTAGGGAGACCATTCCTTGCCACTTCCAATGCCCTGATTAATTGTCGAAATGGTGTGATGCACCTATCGTTTGGGAATATGACAGTCCAGATAAACATTTTTAATGTTGGCAAGCAACCCAGAGATGAGAGTGATTATGAAATTTGTGAGGTGAGTTACCTAGAGGAGTTTATTGAGAGTGTTGGATCACAATTAGGTTGTGAGGACCCATTAGAGGCCTGTCTTGCACATTTTGGAGGTAACATTGATGTTGAGAAAAGCATTAAAGAAGTAAATGCGTTACTGGATTCTACCCCTGCTTTTGAGAGGAGTCAGTGGCAACCCAAGCCAGAGATCTTGACCCCATCGACTGCCCCACCTGTTCCATCAATTGAAGAACCGCCCAAGCTCGACCTAAAACCACTACCTGACACCCTCAAGTATGTGTTTTTGGGCCCAGCCGAAACTCTCCCCGTCATTATAGCCTCGGACCTGGAAGAAGTCCAGGAACAACAATTGAATGAAATCCTGAGGGATCACAAAGAGGCTATAGGTTGGACAATTGCAGATATAAAAGGAATAAGCCCATCTGTGGTTCAACATCGGATCCATTTGGAAGAAAATGCAAAAACTTCTAGAGAACCACAGAGGCGTCTTAATCCATCAATGAAGGATGTCGTAAGAGTGGAGGTTCTGAAACTGTTGGATTCAGGTATCATTTACCCTATTTCGGACAGCTCATGGGTGAGCCCAGTCCATGTTGTGCCAAAAAAGTCCGGGCTAACTGTTGTAAAGAATGAGGGGAACGAGTTAGTGCCCACAAGGACCCAGACGGGCTGGCGAGTGTGCATTGACTATAGAAAGTTGAACTTGGCCACCCGTAAAGACCATTTTCCCCTCCCATTTATGGACCAGATGCTTGAGAGACTAGCCGGTCATGCCTTTTATTGTTTCCTTGATGGATACTCCGGCTATAATCAGATACCCATAGCACCCGAGGACCAAGACAAGACAACTTTTACATGCCCTTTCGGTACATTTGCCTACCGGCGCATGCCTTTTGGGTTGTGTAATGCACCTGCGACATTTCAAAGGTGTATGATGAGCATATTTTCGGACATGGTCGAACGATTCTTAGAGGTGTTTATGGACGATTTTTCGGTCCATGGGAGTAGTTTCCAGGAATGTTTGCATCACCTGAACCTTGTTTTAGTGAGATGTCAAGAGAAGAATCTTGTTTTGAATTGGGAGAAGTGTCATTTCATGGTGAAAAGAGGAATTGTCTTGGGCCATGTTATTTCTGAGAATGGCATTGAGGTTGACAAGACCAAAATTGAACTCATTTCCAACCTGCCACCGCCAAAAACGGTGAAGAATATCAGATCTTTCTTGGGCCATGCAGGTTTTTATAGGCGGTTCATTAAGAATTTTAGCAAGATAGTTGCACCCTTGTGCAATCTACTATCTAAGGATATGCCTTTTGTCTTCAATGAACCCTGCCTACAAGCATTTGAACAATTGAAAAAGGAGTTAACCTCTACCCCGATAATAAAGCCACCTGATTGGACAATTCCTTTTGAACTCATGTGTGACGCTTCTGACCATGCTCTTGGGGCTGTGCTAGGACAGAGAGTGAACAAATCGCCCCATGTCATATATTATGCCAGTAGGACCTTGAATGATGCTCAGCTAAATTACACAACCACAGAGAAAGAGCTGTTAGCTGTCGTCTCACTACAAGAAAAATTACATTTAGTGGCGGATAAAAACCGCTGCTATATGTATGAAAACTGCCACTAATAGCTTTAGCGGCGGAAAAATGTCCGCCGCCACTTTTGTCGTTGAAGATCTTGTCGCTGATTGTATTTGCAACAGAATTGGGGCCGCTGCTAAAAAATTATCAATAGCAGCAATTGTAAACCGCCACTAATTATTATAATCTGCCGCTACTAATTCATAGCATTTTCAATATTATATTTATAACTGTCTGCTGCTATTGATATCTTGTAGCAGCAGACATCACCAACTGCTGCTAAAATCCTACAGCAGCAGACATCAAACTGCTGCTACATATCAAACTGCTGCTAGGGTGTTTTTATTATAGCATTGTGTCGACAAGTGATCAGCTTCTGCCTGAAGTTATTTTTTGAAGCTCACTTAATGGCTAATTATTGGTACACGGTATACACACTATTGTAATGTTCATATAACCTAGTCAGCAGTAGTGATTTGCCACTCTTTTAGCCGCTGCACTGGCTCACAATGGTTGGCAATTCCAAAAAACAAAAAAAAAAACTATTTCGATAGAAAAAAAATGTTATGATTTTTATTTCATGGTTCTAACTGAAATACATTGGATTAAAAAAAATAAGACAATTAAAGGTCTTTTTCTTGTGTGGTGATCCTGGACACAAAAAAAAAGAAGAAAATTAAAGACACTGTATATTCCTAAGCTATTTATACCTCTGTATTATTCTTTCTATTGGAGGGGGAGCTAGAACTGTTTTGTTCAATTACCTAGGAACATTTCCATCTCTCACATGAAATATATACTTCCTCAGAAGGCAAATTCACTGCATCCAAAAGTATTCCCTAATGAAACTTTGTTCATTATCTAAAACAAGATGTCCTTTTAAACTACAATCCAAGTGGTACAAATAATACAGACTCCGATACTATTATTGACATAAAATGGTCATAAAACCATTTGAAACATGCAAACACGACTCCTTTTAGTACAATCAGAGGCAGACTACAAATATTCTATTGCTATTCCTTTGCAGGAGCTTCTTCTGTATCAGAGTAGTAATCTTGCCTACAATAGAAAGAAAAGGAGGTCAGTGAGTGAACTTCAGATCCCATGTTCAATTGCAATATATATAAATATATAGTTCGGATCCTTTGTTTCGTAGAAACAGGGAGATACTGATCAAAATCAGCTAACCCTGTAAAAAAAATTCCTTGATTTTCTCATTCCCCAAGGAAGCAATTGAGAGAGGGTGCATTAATTGGCATGAGATCTTAATGTCATAAAAAAATTAAGCGCAGCAAAAGGCATAATATTAGGCTCAGATCTACAGCAACATAGGCCTATCCACTGGGCCTAGTGCTAACTATAACCCAGAACATATGTTTATGCTATACCTGGACCTAGAGAAGTAGAACATGCAGTATTGGGTTGAGTTTATCATTGAGCCAGAGATGGGTATGCTAGAATATCTTATGTGCGTTAAAAAGTATACAAACAAGTTGGGAGGAAATATGAATGGTTGCATACTGGAGCTTGCGCGAGTTGATAAATGGCGGTCCCTGCCATTGCAGCATTTACACCCAAGAGGTTAGTATTTCGTAGTTTCAATAGTCCTAAAAACATTCAGGCATGACAGCACCAGAGCATCAAGTTAATAAAGAAGGCGGCAACAACATGAAAAGCACCAAAACCTCACTTGTTGAATTTTATTGAATCGGTCTCTGTCATCATCTTCAAGGGAAACACCATTAAGAACTGCTTCCTGTATCCGTGCTGCACAATCCAGAAAAGAAAAAACCAGTTTTGATAAAGTAGAAAAGCACAAGATGTAGAGCGTGTCACTTACAGGCAAGGAAACAGAAATTTAGTCTCTTACAAAAACTTAAAATAACATATCCTGGATCCAGCAGCATATATACTAATAGTTGATTTGTGAACTGATGGAGCCCCAGTTCCATAGTTTTATTATCAATCAAGGGTTGGATTAGTGTGTTCTAATTAAATGATGATGATGATGAACCAGCTTTGAACCAACTGATGGAGCCCCAGCCCCAGCCATTGCTGAAGGAGAAGAAGAAGCCGAAAGCTGGACACATGGTTGGCATTCTAGAAATAGCAACAGAAAAATATGGTGTAGTTGAATGAATTGACCTTTCCAATTATAATCAATTAATCAATGATGGATGGATTGGATAAGGCCTTATTTATGACATTATGCTATGAGTGCAGTATAACTTGGAAAGGATAAAATCAGAAATGACTAATGAGCACATTTGAGAGCCTTTAGATGCAATATCAATAGATTGTAAATAAATTTTTTTTTTTCATTTGAGACTGCTTGGACAAGTGCAATGTAGACCAACAATGACACAAATGAGGAACATTTTTTTAAGGAGGGTGATGAGCCATCATGAAAATGGGATTTGTCCAAGAAGATAAGAATGAAAGTGGTGAAGCTAATAAAAAAAAAAAGAAACAGCTAAAGAACTGTAATTTACTCGAGAATCTGATATAGGATAGATAGAAATGTTTTGGAAAAAAATGCATATATATCTGACCCAATAAAATTAGGATAAGGCTTTGACATTTATGAATATTGGTGGAGTAACAGGCCCTCTCCAAATCCCAAGTGTACAACTGTGAGTGGATCTGGAAGGCAAATGTCAGGCAAATCTTGGCAATGGACAAAGTTATGTAGTGACCCCAGCTCTAATCCATTATGGCATGATGGGCTCCACTTTTTCACTGAATCCAAAATTCAGTCATTCAATCAAATAGTATCCTGAATTCGCTCAAGTTCAAATCATAAATAATTCGATGCATCTCATACACCACAAAAGTGTGTTCTGCACTGTATGACCCACTTTGCTCAATTCAGGTCGATTGGTGACATCCTTCACCAGTCAGAAAGACGTGTCCATGCCTAATACAATAAAGAGTATAGAAATAATTAGATGAGTGAGAGCATCAAACGGGTGAACAGTATCATCAGCTGGGGAGACTTGAGAGGCCAAACCAAAAATCCTTTTTATCTCATGGGTGCAGACAGCAGACTGATATGGACAGTAGCCACCATCCTACCATCTTATTCAATTCATATTTGTTTTATCACATGTTTTCTCTTTTTTCAAATAATGGCTATGTTGGATTGTAGGGTCTGGGGGTGCACTAGGACACTTATCTTAAATTAGTAGGTTAGGCTTTTATAGTAGTATAGGGATGAGGTGGTGGAGGGTACGTGAAAGGTATAGAGACATTGTCAGCTCACTTTGATACGTATGTAAAAGGCCATGCCTTTTGTGTTACACGAGTGATAAAGATATCCCTCCATGTGTGGAGGCCATGCCATGCTCAAAACTTGACTTCCTTTTTGGACTGTTTTCTTTTGGTTAAAACTTCCCTTCAGACTTGATGACTGCAGGGCTAATATTGAATTTATAGTGCCTAAAATTGATCAAAGCGACTTAACTATTTTTAACAGGAAAGAAATCCCCAATTGTATAATATTACTTTTGAATGGCAGAAATTCCAAGATATCAGCTCTGACACTTGAGCATAAACTTCTGTCACTAGTTTGAAATGCAGTGACCCAAAAACTGAGAAGCAAAAAAGGTATCAATGTGATCGAGGAAGAGAATTACCACAAGAGCAGCAAAAGAAGCAATAATACCAAATAGTAGAAGTCCATTAGCTGCACCAATGAAGCGCTGGCTACAATAAAACATCAGTTCAAACTTCAAAGTCAATTTTATTCTGTCAAAAAGGCATTTAGGAAAGAGAGATGAATTACAGAGAATGCAGGAATGACGGTAAACTGCTAAAGTATAGATTTTCCCTTTCTATAATAAAATAAACCAGCTGCTTTTTAAGAAATTTTTCACTCCTAACAAATTTCTGAAAGCATGTAATGATATTTTACCAATCAGAAAGAGGAAATTCTTGATACCCATCATTTTGTTTTGGAATGGTTATTGATACCTGCACCAACTAATATTGCAAAAACCCCACTTGCAACCACAACATAATATCACAGTCTCTACCTATTCCATGACAATCACCTCTCCTACTCTCAACATTTATCGAATTTGTGGGGAATCATGAATCTAATTGGAGGATCATGAGGAGGTTTTCACAATCATCCATCACTCAGATACATTAGTGTGTGACCACTTTTAAGGGCCTACTAGATGAATCGGTTCATCTGGATCAAACATCTGGCATCCCTCCGTCTATAATCATCATATAAATTGGAAGGGTAGTGTTGGTATCATATCAACTCATTACTAGACCTTCACTCTCATTCCTCTCTTCAAATATATTTTCTTTGTGCTGACAGCTGATGACAATGGGGAAGGTATTTTTTTAATCTTTGTTGTTTAAACAACATCATAATCTGTTTATATGAAGAATAACTACAAAAAAGAATAACTACAATGGGGAGCACAAAATACTCTTCAATAACACAATAGAGTCAAGATCAAAACAATCCTGACAAATAAAACCCAAGGAAGATGCTGATTTGACCAAAAGACAGCAACAAAATGTAAATGACTCGGAATTGAGCACATGGCACACAATAGAGATAGATCAGTTGTGAGGCTAAACTGATAGTCCATGTCAAAAACATAGTAAAATTAAAAAAGGGGGGGGCCATCTTAAAGAGAAACAAAAACCATAAGTATCAGAAGATGCAGATAAAGGAATATTGGGGCAGGGCAACACAAACAAAAGCATGCAAATCAGCTAAACTGCAGAAATGGCAGAGAAGATGACATCCATAATAATAAAATAGCAAAAGATGTGTTAAATAAGATCCAAAAACCAAAGCCCTAGTCACTCAACCAGATCAGATGAAGAAGATCGGGTCTAAGTAGAAAGAAAATAGCTCCTTCTCGATAGAAGAACGAATGAATCCATAACAAAATCAAAGCATCTCAAATCACAACAAAAATGCCAATGACCTCACGAAATCCTAACAAAACTGCTCAATCAACAGTAAAATCACCTCAGATGAATCAATCGAACCCTTGATTACAAAAACACAAGAATCACATTCAGATAAGATGAAATCGAAAGCCCTAACTGATCCGGACAATGTGACATTAAAAAAGAAAACAAAAAGGGGTTAGAAGCCTAGAAGTGGAAATGGGGAGCATCAGAAGCACCTCGACAGTGGAGATTGGCTTCTCGATGTGGTTTCTGTTAGGGGTGTCCATTTCGCTGAGAGAAGACGGTGGATCCATCCCACATCCTATGTCTTTTTGCTTCTTTTTTGCTCTTCTGACGATGTTGTTGGATTAGAGGAGAGCAGGAAGTGCACTTCCTTACAATGACGAGATCTACTTCCAAAAAAAAAAAAAAACATATCTATGAATCCTATCGTGTGTGTGGATCTTGGCTATAGTCACTATAAACTGATAGATCTACTGATCTAGTTTAAATCTAAAGCTAAATGAGTGTAGAAAAAGAAGATCTTATTCTCGGACTTGAACAAAGCTGATCAATCAAAATACTACCAATCTTTAGCATCTAAGGACTCGAAATCGAGATCCATGCAAAATCCAAACAGATCTCTGCATCTGGAAAAATATGGAGAGACGCTAGAAAGCGATTTGTGAGAAGAAAAAAAAAAGGTACTCTGCAGATCGGAAAATATGCAGGGAAGTAGGTCTTACCTCCTTCTTCTTCTTCTTTTCAACTGCTGGAAGCTCCAACCAAAGATAAGGGTTTTGGGGAAGAGAGATCGAAGATCGACCGAAAAATGCAGCGATCGAAGATCGATCAGTCTTTGGCTTCTGCTTCTTCTTTACCGATGTCGATCAGGTCTAAAACCTCAAAGCTGCTTCTACGTGAACAGGTCTAAAACCTCAAAGCTCCAAACAAATCAACCTGATGTAGATTAGGGTTCTGGGGAAGAGAGATCTCAGAGATTAGGGTTTTGTGAAGAAGAAAAGAGGCTTTGCCGCTTTGGGACTGGACGACGATGAGGCGTGGCTTTGGCACTGGATGTGTATAATATAATTTCTGTGTATAATGGTATAATACATATTATGTATAGTGACATAATATATTTTCTGCTACTATTTGTATCTATGTATATGTATTTCCTATATATTTATAGTGGCATAATATATTTTCTACTGCTATTTAGATGTAGTGACAGACTATACTTTCCACTGCTATACGTATGTACTTAGATGTAGATGTATATGTGTTTATAGTATATGTATATGTGTTTATAGTGGCATAATATATTTTCCGCTGCTATACGTATGTACTTAGATGTAGATGTGGCGACGGAATATACATTATGCTGCTATACGTAAGTGTTTATAGTGGCATAATACATTTTCCGCTGCTATACATATGTATTTAGATATAGATGTAGCGACGAAATATACGGTCCGCTGCTATTTATAAGTGTTTATAGTGGCATAATACATTTTTTGCTGCTATATGTAAGTGTTAGATATAGATGTAGCGACGAAATTTACGTTCCGCTGCTATATGTAAGTATTTATAGTGGCATAATACATTTTCCGCTGCTATATGTAAGTGTTTATAGTGGCATAATACATTTTCCGCTGCTATATGTATGTATGAATATGGTTATAGCAGCAAAATACAATTTCAGCTGCTAAATGTATAGTAATACTTAGATGTAGTGACGGATACATAAACCGCCACTATAAACTGTCACTAATTGTCACTTTTCTTGTAGTGTCTTTGCCCTGGAGAAGTTTAGACCCTACCTGATTGGGTCTAAGGTCATAGTTTACACCGATCATTCGGCCCTTAGGTACCTGTTGATGAAAAAAGATGCGAAAGCCCGTCTGATTAGGTGGATTCTCTTGTTACAAGAGTTTGACCTTGAGATTCGGGACAAGAAAGGTTCTGAAAATGTTGTAGCTGACCATCTCTCTCGATTACCTTCAGACCTCGAGCATGAGAGCATCCCATTGAGTGAGAGTTTCCAGGATGAACAATTGTTGAGTGTCTCCCATTTCCCTTGGTTTGCAGATATCGTTAACTACCTGGTCACTGGACAGATGCCCGATCACTGGTCCAAACAGGATAGGTTCAAGTTTTTGTCTGAGGTTAAGCATTTCTTCTTTGATGACCCATACCTGTTCAAGTACTGTCCAGACCAGATCATTAGGAGATGCATTTCAGAAGAGGACTGTTTAAGTGTGATATCCTTCTGCCATGACCATGCCTGTGGTGGGCATTTTAGTTCTAGAAAGACCGCAGCAAAGGTGTTGCAGTGCGGATTTTACTGGCCCACCCTTTTCAAGGATTGTCACACCTTTTGTTTGCATTGTGAACGTTGTCAGAAATTAGGCAGAATTACGCGGAGGAACATGATGCCTTTAAATCCAATGCTTATTGTGGAAATTTTTGATGTTTGGGGCATAGACTTCATGGGTCCATTTCCGAGTTCCTTCGGCAACTTATATATTTTGCTTGCTGTAGATTATGTCTCCAAATGGATAGAGGCAATTCCAACCAGAACGAATGATCGTCACGTGGTTATCAAATTTATTAAAGAAAACATCTTTTCTAGATTTGGTACCCCCAGGGCGATTATCAGTGATGGTGGGAGTCATTTTTGTAATAGCACCTTCGAGAATCTGATGAAAAAATATTCTATTACTCATAAGGTTGCTACTCCGTATCACCCACAAACTAGCGGACAGGTGGATGTGTCTAATAGGCAAATAAAGCAAATTTTGGAAAAGACAGTCAATCCTACCCGGAAAGATTGGTCTTTAAGATTGACAGATGCTTTATGGGCTTATCGGACTGCCTATAAGACCCCGATCGGCATGTCCCCATATCGATTGGTCTTTGGGAAAGCATGTCACTTGCCGGTAGAATTGGAGCATAATGCTTACTGGGCCATCAAAATGTTTAATTTTGATTTAACTAAAGCCGGTAACCTACGCAAGTTGCATCTCAATGAGCTGGAGGAACTTAGAAATGATGCCTATGAGAATGCCAAGATTTATAAGGATCGGATGAAGAGAAACCATGATCAATCTATCTTGAGGAAATCCTTTGAACCGGGCATGAAAGTTCTTCTGTATAATTCTCGCCTGCATCTTTTTCCAGGAAAACTGAGATCCCGCTGGAGTGGACCCTTCATTGTCCGCACTGTCTATTTTCATGGGGCAGTTGAGATTGAGAACCCCAAGAATGGGGATGTTTTCAAAGTCAATGGCCAGAAGTTGAAACCTTTTCTGGAGCTTAAGAACAAGGATGTCGAAGAAACCCTTGTTCAAGACCCTGTGTATGTTGCATAAGTAATTTTCAGGGTCACGTCGGGCTGACAAAGTGAAACTTAGCGTTGGTTGGTAGGCAACCCAATATTCATTTTTTGCTCCAACCCATGGTAAGGCATTCCATTTTTCTTCTCCTCGTCCATTTATCATTTCGCATTGCATATCATTGAGGACAATGTTTGATTTAGGTTTGGGGGTGTGGTATGTATTGCATTGCACGCATGCATTTGCCTGTAAATAAAACAAATTTTTTTTTTTTCAAAAAAAAAAAAAAAAAAATATTCCGTGGGATTTTAACTTGTTAATAAGTTTCGAAATCTTAGTTTACCATACTATCCAAATCCTAAAAAGAATATCACAAAATCAAGTCTAGGAAAAATTCTTGCACATTTAGCCACATGAGTGTAGTCCAAGTGAAGAGTGAGCACATATGAGTGACCCTGACAAATCACTAGTGGAGACTAAACCAATTGAGTGTAGAGCATTTCTATTCCTTCAGGGTAAGGACTCTTCTGCGATAATTCCGAGTAGAATGAAGAGCTACTCAAACTCGTAGTTTTCGGCACATTTCTTTTTATCTCATTAGTGCCTATTTCTTTCCAACCATGAGGGTGTCATCAAAATTGCGAACTAACCTTGACTTGTAGCTTGTGAGCACCTTTCTAGACCTGGTAAAGTGATGATAGGCAATCTAAAATTAAAACCTCATGGCCATTAAAAAAGCCTGCCCATAAAAACATTCCCATAGTAACCATTTTTGAGCCATTATCCTTTATACATTTTTCCTTAAAAATCCCCAAAGCCTCTCCACCTAAATAAAAAGCCTTCAACCGATTGTTTTTGAGAAGAGGAAGGAAAAGATAAAGAAAGAAGGAAGTGTGCATTGTTGATACTTCACATGATCTATCCAAGGAAAAAGTCTTCTCGAAAAAAAAAAACAAAAAAAAAAAAAAACAAAAAAAAAAAAAAAAAAAAAAGAGCATAGTTGAAAAAAAAATAGAAGAAAAGGAAAAAGTGAAGTCGAATCGAAAAAAATTCCTTCGAAGAAAACTCAAGATCTTACCTTCTCAGAAACCCTAAAACCTCATTTTCCATTTTTACCAAACCCTTTGCTCTAACCCCATTACAACCACTAAAAGACCTATTGGATTTCAGGAAAAGTTAGGATGTTAAAACAAGTGAGAAGTTGAGTGGGCATTTTTACCCTCAGTTAAATGGTTGTTCTTTCCATGAGATAACTTCACCAAAAATTCTTCATTCTCAAAAGATATGTGAGTCCTTTTGCCTTACCAATACTCACATATAGAGTGATAAGTCAGAAAATCTAAGCGATTTTATTTCCGAGAGTATGACTGTGAGGCTGAAGTCAAAACGAATGGATTTAGAAGGTGATCAAATTTGTGTTTTCTCAGAACCCAAAACAGCACAAGTGTTGGCTAAACTCACTCAAATACACTCCGGGACTTGAGCATCCTGAAAGATTTTTAGCAATTGGATAGTGTTCTAAACTTGGTCTCATTTTTATTAGCTTGCTAAAAACCCGAGGATATAAATAAAAAGAATTTTGTGGGATTTATTCGCTGAAAACCCTCACGAGACAAAACTCGTCCACTAAGAGAAACTTAGGGGTTTAAATGGCTTGTTGCACGAGCTAAGTGCAGCCGCGATTCCTGCGAAAGTGAGTTAGGACTTTTTTTTATCATTTTCTGCATATAGTTAGTTTTCTTTTATTTTGCTCGGGACTAGCAAAATGTAGGTTTGGGGGTGTGACGAGTTCACAAAAAATACACTTTCATAGCATTATTTTTTGAGGTTTCAAAGATAAAAGAACTCAAAACACTATTTTTAGCATAAAAATAATAAATTTCCTCTCCATCATGCTTTGCTCATATCTTTCCATTATAGATAGCCATTTGTATGCATTTATATGAGTTCCAATGGCCTCCATACAAAATATGTTAAAAAATACTCTCAATTATGTTAATTTCTCTTTGTAGGTGTTAAATTGAAGATTAATTTGAAGATTAAAGTTGAGATTCAAGAGTTAAAGAGAGTAAGGCTAAGTTTGGAAGACAATTGGATGAAGAAATGACAAAGATAGGCCAACAATAAGAAGAAAAATGAAAGACCTGGGTTGGTATTTTGACCATATTTTTTCACTCGGATGTCCGATTGAGGTGATCTCAGAAGCATTGGAAAGCTTGTTCTAAGATCTACAAATCATATTTCACAACATTTTTCCCAATTCGGACGTTCCGGGGGTCAAAATTGCACATCAATCTGGGGACTGTTTTCTAACACGAGAATTACATTCATATGTTCATATTTCCATTCTTGTGAAGTCCCACATCGGAAAGAAACCAAAAAGAGCAAGGCAAATATCTCTATATAAGGAAGGGAGCTCTAGGCATTAGAGATACAAGCAAGGAGAGCCTCCTCCTCTTTACTTAAGCTATTCATGTAATTGAGAGCAATTGTAGAGAGAAAGTGAGGAAAGCCTTGTAAAATTTGAAGATTTATAATGAAAGCTTTGTCTTCTCCAATGGGTGGCTAATCACTTTGATTGGATCTTCTAGATGAAGCTAAGTTAATACTTTTCCTTTTGCTTATGCTCTTAATTCCCTTTGTGTGCTTAACATGCTAGAATAGATTTTTCTTCATTGCAATGTGCTACCTTCCATGCTTATTTTAATTCCTAGCATTCTTTTTACTATTTATGCTTAGGTTTGATAAATCATGCTTAGGAGTTAATATCTTTTGATGGTTTATGCTTACTTTTGATAAATAGTCATTAGGAATCTTTTCTTTTATGAAGGGAAGAAAATCTTAGCTATTAGATTGTTAATTTCTATCTTAGAGTTTTAAAGTTATATTTTCCAAATCTAAGCATTGATTTGTCATTAGATTTGAGTATTTGTTTGGGAAAATAGAAGAGCATTAGCATTGGATTAGTGTCACTTAGTGGATTCTAGATGATTCAATCTATCCATTAGTATTGCTTGTTGCTTATTTTACTTGCTTTAGTTTAATTGTATTCACATTCCCACACACTTATTCACTTGTTTTAATTCCCACACTCCATTTCTCTATCCACACCATCATATCCATTAGCTTATTTGTTCATACCTTCTATATGTTTGTTTTTATTCCACCTTTGATTTTACACTTTTCGCACATTTCTTTTTATCTCCATCCACTCATTTTCTATCTTGTTCTCCTAATTAGTTAGTTTTCATGGATGCTTTTAGCTTATTTCTATCTTGATCTTTCACATATTTTCACACACTTACTCATTAATTTCTAACATTGTCCATTTGTTCTTGTTATTAACCTTGTTATTTTTCTTTTGTTATTAACTTTGTTACTAACCTTGTTCTCACTTAAGTTCTTCTATTTCTACTTACATCTCTTTGTTATCTAGTTTCTTGTTTTCTTTTAGTTTGCATTTTTTATTTCCTTTGTTATTATCTTGTTTCTTGTTTTTGTTATCTCCATTTGCATTTGTTAGCTATATTTGAGTTGATACTCCTTTTCATTAATCATTGTTATTTCTCTTGTAACGATCCTCGTGGGAACGATATTCGGACTTTCATAGTCTATATTACTTGAGACAACCGTATACTTGCGGAAAATTCTCAAACAACTTTATTTCGGGACTACTGAGGACTAGTAGAGGCAACGATGCGATATGGGTCATTGTGGATCGTCTCACCAAGTCAGCCCATTTCATTCCAATGAGGACAGGGAAGAAGATGCACATGCTACCTTTGAGAGCTGTTTGTCAACGAGATTGTCAGTCGACATGGATAGCCAGCTTTTATAACATCTAACAGAGACAGCAGATTCGTCTCGAGGTTCTGGAAGACGCTACATGAGTCTAAGGGCACGAAACTACAGTTTAACACGGCTTATCACCCGCAGACAGATGGCCAGTCAAAGAGGACGATTCAAACTCTTGAGGATATTCTCTGTGCTTGTGTGTGTGAGTTTGCTTACAACAATAGTGACCACTCGAGCATTGGGATGACACCTTTTGAGGCTTTGTATGGCAGAAGGTGTAGGACACCGGTTTGTTGGGAAGAGGTCGGAATTCGCAGTTTCCATGGACCGACTATAGTAAGTGAGACCAGCGACAAAGTGAAGTTGATCCAAGAACGTCTGAAAGTAGCCCGGAGTAGACAGAAAAGCTATGCAGATTCTCATAGAAGAGATTTACAGTTCAAAGAAGGAGACAAAGTTTTCTTGAAAGTGTCACCTACGAGAGGAACATTGAGATTTGGACAGAATGGCAAGTTATCACGGACATACATTGGACCATATGACATTGTGAGCAAGATTGATGATGTGGCTTATAGGTTAGCCTTACCCTATCCGGCATGCACAACGTCTTCCATGTGCCTATGTTGAAGAAGTACGTCCCCGATCCTTCACATATACTCTGGCACGAGCCATTGGAGATCAGAGAGGATGCTACCTATGTTGAGAAGCCCGTTCAGATCAACGATACGAAGGAACAAGAGTTGAGGACTCGGACAATTCAGTGGGTGAAAGTACTTTGGGAGAATCAAGGACCCGAAGGGGCAACGTGGGAATTACGAGACCAAGTACAGAAGAAGTACCCACATCTACTACCTGAGGTGAGTTTTATATTTCATTTGGAGGACCAAATGTCCTAAGGGGTGGAGGATGTAAGACCCCAACCCGAGTGAACCTGATTAATGTTAATTAAGTTGTGTGTTAGTCCTAAGCGTGTTTAGTGGATTTTTGTTAAGTTGGGCTTGGAATAGCTTTTGAAATAGTTTTGGGGAATTTTGATGGCTTTGTAATAGTGGGGCCCTTTGAGGGTTCCTTTTTATGACCTTGCATGCCCTTGAGGATTTATCGGAGATTTTTACATTCATTGTTTTAATTCCGTTTTATTTGTATTGTGAATCCCTACGACTTTTATGTTGATCCCGTCCCCATTCGAGATCCCGAAACCAGATTTCATAGCCTTGAGGGCAAAACAGTCATTGTACACTAAATCTGTACCCAAAGCTTGATATTCCCGAAACCCGCGAAACATATACGTTTTGAAAAATAGATATTTCGACGATCACTTTTCTCTTCTTCGTCGAATTCATCCGAGATCCCAAAAGCCAAGATTTCAGCCCTTGAATGTCTTAAGTAGTGGGACCCATTTCCATTTGCTTATATAAGGAGACCCATCTTCCTCATTCCCTTTTTTCCAGCACAAAAGGCAGCCTAGGGCTTGTTTGGCAACTTTTCTTCTTCTTCTTGCTCTCTCCATCTCAATCTCCTACTAATCTTGCACCAACATCAAAATGGATATCATTATCTTCTTCCTCATCACGATAGCTCTCTATTGATACCATTTGTAAAGAAAACCCTCCATTCCAAGATCTTCATTGAGCTTACTCTTGCCATTAGAGGACCTTACAAGTAAGTAATCCTTCCCTTCTTCTAGATTTGTGTTCTCCTAGCCTAAGAGAATCTCCATCCCTATTATTGAAGCTTCTTTCTCCCCATGCTATGTTTTGACTCTTTTAGGGTTTTATTTTGGGGTTTTTGCTTGTAGCTTGGACCATTGATTTGGAGGGCTTATTAGAGCTTGATTTGTTTATTAGAGACCCAAGGCAAGTAGATGATTCGATTTTTATAAGCTTTCAATGATTTTGGTATTTTCCACTCATGCCTATTTATTGCATTGGTTTGAAATAAATGTTCATGATAGAGCTTTGGTAGTGCATTTATGTCTCATAAATGTATTGGTGAATGGCATTTAATTTCTTCTTGATTGTACCAAATGTACTCTATTGTGAAATGGTTTCCTTCTTTCTTACTTGGTATTAGAATTGATGTTGATGGAAGAGGTGATGGAATGAACACATAGTGGAGTTGTGGAGAAGTGTTGATAGTTGCATTGGAGGAGCTTTTAGCTCAGTTTTATTGCAAGGATTAAATGGAAGTGAGGAGAGTGGTTTTAAGGAGGAAAAATGGCTCAAATCTGAACACAGTGGGTGTTTCCGGCACCTGGCGGTCAGCCAGCTGTCACCTGTCGGCTAGCCGTCTGGTGACTGGCGGCTAACTGCCAAATAGCCAAACAATCGCGGTTACTTTTCCAGATAGCAACATTTTCCACCTGAAAACACGGTTAGCCTCACGGTTAGTAAGCGGCTAACCGCCTAACCAATCGGCGGCTAACCGCCAGCCAACCGACCCATTTCGGTTACTTCTCCAGAGAGCAACATTTTCCACCTGAAAACATGGTCAGCCTCACGGTTGGCCAGCGGCTAACTGCCGAACCCATCGGCGGCTAACCGCCATCTGACCGCTAGGTAACCGAAATTACCCAGACAATCATTCCAGAGAGCTCCTCACTCCTTTGTCGGTCAAAGGAGATTCGCTAGGCAATGGATGAGACTATTCTAGAAAGAATCCATATCACGAAGATGTCATTCGAAGTTTTGAAAATTTAAAATGTATAAGGAGCCCGGAGTGTCCCCAAACTCAAAGAGTACCAAATTATTATTAAATCGACATACGAGATCCCTATTCACTTCAAATAAATCTTGAAACCGATACTTTACCCGAAATTTCAATTGTTTATTGTACTTTATCGATCCCGAGATTTTTACTACATGCCTTGTTTTCCCGAAAGCATTGAATTACACTTGAAATAGTTACTTGTCTTGAAGTGCATTGCACCACATGAAATGACAGTGTGCCCTTGAGCACCCCCGTCCTGCTTGTTTACTTATTTGTACTTGATTTACTTGCACATGTCTCGATTTGTTATTTGACCTATTGGTCGGCACCATTAAGCTTGGATAACCCTGTTGGTCTGCTCCACCGACTTGGAGACCCCCCTCTTGTCCCGCTAGCTACAGTTTGGATCCCGCTACCTGGTTATTACCGTGGTCTTGTCCCGATGCCGCAGATTGCTACTGTGGTTCCCGATGCCTGGCTCACTATCGTGGTCATGTATAGTATATGAGATCAGTGCCTAGTTATTGCTCTATCGCTTTAGTGATAGAGGACTTAGCTTCGTGTGGTTGCCATCTTTCTTGTTTCCCGTTTCCTTGGTTACCTTACATGTTTTATAATGCATACTTGTATTTGAATAAATGTTTTATCTCGTTTATAGAAATTGTTATCTAAACAAGTTTAAATGCTTTTGAAGGTAAATTCATTTATTATCATATTGTCATTGTATATTACCCATTTGCCAAACCGTCGTGTTTGACCCACTTTTTGGTACTCATGTCCTGTTGTTGGTTATCCCGAAGAGGAGCACGAGGAGGCGGTCGGAGAACCGCTGCAGTTAGTTGAGTGGCATGCTGATGATGTCATTTAAACATTGGATTGCTAGAGAGGGAGATAACATTTTGGGAAAACTTTTAACCATTCTTTTGGAGATTGGTGTTTTGTTCATATTGACCTTGTTGGCCTCTATTTTTGGGAATGTAATTAAATGATCTTTGTATAAACTCTAACTTACTTTTGGGTAACATGCTATTGATCTTTGCTCATTCTGATACGGTACTATACTTGTGTTATTATCTTTATGATTTGAGATGGATTGAGTATTTGATTTGCTACACGCTTCCGCACTTAATAGAAATATTCATAAATGGTTGTGATATCCTCACCGCGGACACCTGTGGGAAATTAAATAAGTGTGTGCACCTTGTTGACACACTCTACATATTAACCATTCACTCACTACACTATTATCACAATTAGTGTCCCGATCCCGGATTTGTCCTTCGGGCCCGGTCCGGGGTCGCGACAGCTCCGACGCTACTTCTACCCCCTGCCTCAGTCTGTCCAACATGTCTAACATAGAAACTGCGAGGATCTTACTCAGTAGCATCAGGAAAATGCTCAACTGTCTCATAAGTGACAGGCTCATCATCTCTATAATGACCCTCATCCCCGGGAGAGTCAGGTGGAATTCCTGTTGATGATGAAGAAGTAGAAATACTTGACTCACTCCCTTCATCCACCTCCTTTCCCCTTGGCTCACTCGTATTAAGTGCACTCCCCTGCTGCATTGTCAAGCTTATTTCTTTTATCCTTTCTGCAGCCCTCACTGGCTCAGGCCTATCCCCAGTCAATTCCTCCATCAACTGCTCAAACTCTGGGTTTTGGTCTAACACTGGTTCTTCTTGTTCCTCCAGCCATTGACCTAACACAGTATCCTCTTCTGAAAAGATATAGTCCAAATTAATTGGACAGAAATAATCCCGGTGATCCTCAAACTGTCTTCTCCTTCTATTTCTACTCCGCAGCTTGAGGTTGTAGTGAATGTAGACCAATTTATTTTGTTTTTGCATTGTCAATCTATTTCTTGGTCTTGTGTGGATAAATGAGAATGTGCTCCAGTTTCTTTTACAATTGGAAGACGATATAGTTTGACTAAGGACTTTAATAGCAATCGTCCTTAGTGCACTCTCTCCATAATTCAACCACCATTCAGCTGAAAAAAAATAGAAATAATATTAGAGTCAATAAAAAAATAATTAGTCCTTAAATAATATAGAGATGACATTACAATCAATACCAGGATAGGTCTGTGTCACAGCTCTCCGCGCAGTCGTCATTCCAAAGCTTCCAGCCCGTACATTGTATATGTCAATCTAAAGACATTAACGTAGAAAAATAAATTAGAGAAATTACAATGTTATATACTTTTTTCCTTAATTATCCTACATTCCTACCTGATTAGTAGCCCAAATTGCTTCATTTGTACTCTCTGCCAATCTTTCAATTACGTTTTTTAGTCCCAAACGGATTTCATCAGATATGTGTCCATCCATAAATTGGGAATTAAAGAGGTATCCTGTAACAGTAAAACCAATGTATTTTAGTCATTGATAAATTAATATAGTGAGGACTGAGGACTGAGGAGAGAATGGAGAGTTGAATACAACAATTCAAGTATTAAAGGATATTCTTCACTTACCGGCAATGTGTAAATCATGTTTTAATTGTCGTCCCCATCGATTGTCGATGATCTTCCAAAATTTTTTGTAATATTTACAATCTGCTTGAATAGCCAGCTTTGATCTCTCCATGGCCTCATGTAAGAAGATCATTGTTGGCTTATCATCGCCATCAACCAATCGAAGAACCATTATTAGGGGATCAAAAACATTCAAAACACCCTTCACATGAGGCCAAAACTTGTTGGACTCAATTGTTTTACATACTTCAACAGTAATGGGACTTGGCCTCTTTCCCCATTTTGAATTCATGAAATCATTTGATTTTATCAATCGGAGAAGTCCTTCTCTATACTTGTAAACACTTTCGATTGCAATGAAGGGGATGACAAATCTAGTGATGCGAGGCCGTAGTAATTCATGGTTGTCTGTATGCGTTTTCATCATGGAAATGAGTCTATATGATTGATAAAAAAAATTGGTGATCTTCTTTATCTTACCAATCACAAACTTCATGACTTTTCCTTTTGCAATATCTTTAAGCATTAAATCCAAGCAATGTGCTGCACATGGAGACCAGAAAATCCTTGGCCTTTGTTTCATAAGCATCATTCCTGCAGCCTTCATGTTTGCAGCATTGTCGGTAACAACCTGAACTACACAATCTGCCCCAACTTCTTCAATCACCTCATTCACTAACTTATTAATATATTTTGCATCTTGAATGTAATCAGTTGCATCAACTGATTTGATAAACACCATGCCCATAGATGAGTAGACTAGAAAATTCAAGAGATGACGATGTGTGATGGTCGCCCACCCATCGCACATTAGTGTGAAACCTCTTTCCTTCCATGCCCATTTGAAAGTTTGCACCCAAGCCTGCAACTCTTCATACTCTTTCTCAACACAGACATGTCCAATCTCATAAGGGGTAGGTGCCTTTATACCTGGACCATGTTCTGCAGCTGCATCTAACATGCTGGTGAAATAAGGAGATGATGCCTTGTTAGGAGGAATGCCTCCATCCAAAAAAAACTTCCCAGCGGCTCTCACTAGATGTTCTCTTGCTTTACCAAACTTGCCCTTTAATGCTTTCATAATGCTGGGCTGCTTTGATGTTGGTTTTCTATAAGCATATGGGTCCGTTGGCCCCACTTCCTGAGGTACATGTGTAGGAGTTCTTTCAATCTCCTCAATGTTTGGATCTCGATGGGGTTGTTTTTGACTAAATGCCCGACGCAAACTTGCTCCCCCAGGTTTGGATGACCCACCCTGCTCATATTGGCTATCTCTAGAGGCTGTTTCATATTGCATTCTTCTTCTCTCTTCCTCCTCCTGAAGTGACCTAACACTTTCTCTCCTAGCCGTCCTCATTTCCGGGTCTTCATCGCCATCATCATCGGAGGAACCGAATACTTCTTCTCTACATGCATCAAATTCCTCAGTTCTTCTTCTTTGTTGTACAACTTTTTTTTTTGCTGATGCATTTAGGAGCTCCTTCATTTCAACAGTCACATTTGGTGGCACTTTATGACATTTTATCACCTGTCCTATTACATGCCCCAAATGTTGTTTCAATCGAGTAATCCCGCCATTGAGCACTTTTCCACAATAATTACATTTCACTCTACTTTTGCTTCCAACCGCTACACCATGGTTCCATGCCGGATCTATTTCACACACCATCTTGTTCCTATAAAATAAGAAATTCATGCAATAGTAATACACTAATACTCTAACAACAATTATTTTTAGGAAAAGTCAAGATTTAATAAATTCATTTTCAAAAATCCTAAATATATAGATATAGCATAAAAGTATGTAGATCAATCATTTACACATCAAACAATGATCATGAATCATTAAAAAAACATATTTATGATAAAATCCCCCAAAAATGATATATTATAATTCAAATATTAAAAAATCCTAAAATAAAATAATTAAAATAAAAATCTAAATCATGTTTATGACTATGAGTAGATATAGATCTATCATCTACACACTATTAATAAGCCTTTGGTATCACAAATATTCTAACATGTAACAACAATTAATTTTTGGAATTTTTTTTTTAATAAAATCATTTTCAAAATTCTAAATATATAGATCTAACATGAAAGTATGTAGATCAATCATTTACACATCATACAATGATCATTAATCATTAAAACAACATATTTATGATGAAATCCCCAAAAAATGATATATTATAATTCAAATATTAAAAAATCTGAAAATAAATAATTAAAATAAAAATCTAAATCATGTTTATGACTATGAGTAGATGTAGATCTATCATCTACACACTCTTAATAAGCCATTAAGCCTTTGGTGTCACAAATATCCTAACAAGTAACAACAATGATTTTTTGGAAAACAAAAATTAATAAAATCATTTTCAAAATCCTAAATATATAGATCTAATATAAAAGTATGTAGATCAATCATTTACACACCATACAATGATCATGAATCATTAAAAAAACATATTTATGATGAAATCCCCAAAAAATGATATATTATAATTCAAATATTAAAAAATCCGAAAAAAAAAATTGAAAAAAAAGTTCAAAATCATGTGTATGAGTAGATCTAGCATGAAACTATGTAGATCTAACTTCTAAATGAAGAAAACAACATAATTGAGTAAGTGACAAACCTCTATGCTTCATCTATAAAAAAAAAAAAAAACAAATAATAAAATGCTTTAAGTTGATTTCCTCTTACCTTAGATAATATTTTCTTCAAAAAATAGAAGTGAGATTTGAAAATATGCAAGAGAGATGGTGGCTGCTGCTATGGCTAGTAAGGAGTTGAGAAGAGAGGAGAAGAAGATAAAGATGGGGGAAAAAATAAAAAAATTAGGGTTTTCACCCTTTTTAACATATCTCGGCCGATATTTTGAAAATATCGGCTGAGATATCGCTACAACCGAGATGATCAAAATCTCGGCCGATATGGGCCGAGATTTTGACGAATTTTCCGGCTACCGATATCTCAGTGAGATATCGGTGCGGTATCGGCCGATTTTTTCTTCCATGATCAGATGGGCCTCTTCCACTGGCGGTACGGTCTCTGCGGGACCGACACGGGCAACTGGGCCTGTAATATCATCAGTAATATTGTGAACACGACAGTTCAACAATATATATACAGATCTATGGCATGTACGACAATTCATTGATTTAACAGTTCTAAACAATCAATAGTATACAGTCTTTGTGCAATAGTAAACACAAGTGATAACGACAATGACATTGGCAACTACAATAGTATTGGTTTCAACTCAAATAGGTTCTTCCTAAAGGAAACATTTCATATTCGTTCATTCATTACATTAAGCATCTATTAATGACCTATCAATAAGACTCGTCAGTCCAATGTATGACTTTTCAGTCTATGACCTTTCGGTCCAATAAGGTCGGATCTCCCAGTGTCTGGATCAGAGATCACTGGTATCACCACGGAGCTCCGGAACGCCCCCAAATCCATCTACTGTAGTAGGATTGTTTGTTACACTGTTACTTTTATAACTGTCCATTCATTAATTCATTCCGTTCAACTCCACGATGAATTTAGGAAACCACTATGTAGTGCCAGACTCATTAACGATTCTAGTCAATCCTATTCCAATTCTAAAACAATTCTCTAAACCAACAATTGAGTGAAACATTCGTTATCAATGCACGTATTACTGTAGATGACATTACTAATACGTGCATTGACACAACTAAAACGTGCATTGATACAACTATACGCTTATATAACCTAAAACGGGCTAACCGAATTTCCGCGGTCAGCTGGCGGTCAGCTTTCCAGAAGTTGACACAACTATGGATTTCTGGCGGTTAGCCCCGCGGCTAGCCGAAATTCACCTAGAAGCTCTTTTCCGAGCTTCAGAAGTTCTGAACAAATTCCATAATTTTGAACTCCTTGAGTTCATACAAGTTCTATAGAATCATAAATCACTAGAAATGTATATACTTGCCTTTTATTTAAAGGTTAATTGACAAAACCTCTTTGTTTGCTTGGCTTTGAGGTGAAAATCCTCAACTCAAACCTTGTAGCTCTAAGAAGACCTCAAGGAGAAGATGAAGAAGGTGAAGGAGATGAAATCTCTTCACTTGGATCTCTCCTAGCTTATAACTAGATGCTTGATGAAGAAGAAATGGAAGAAAGAAGAGAAAAAGGATGAAGAATGAGCCTAGGGTTTGCAATGAGATGAATGAAGCCCATTTTAGGTTATATAAGCTCCCATTTTGTGTTTAAGTCCTTTAATCTCTCTAAATTACGATTCGAGTCAAATGAAGGGTCATTTGATCCGTTTCTCGTCAAACAACTTCGAGTTTATTATGCAAATTATCGTACTCGTTAAGATACACACGTTGGTATCAAGAGTTTCCGTATTCGGCAAAATACGTAAAGATTCATATTTAATTCACTTAATAACCTTAATTACCATTTCATTAAGCCTAACTTATCCATTTTAGGCTAATTCAGTTCCATTTGGCCATAAATCACCATTAATTCAATTAAACATGATTAGTTAGCCTTAATCTCACTTAATCAGAGTTAATCTTGATTAACTTGGGACGGAGCCTAACAAAAATTGAAAAGTCATACTTGTTCTTTGGAGCTTCAGGATCTTGTTTGTTCGTTTGCAAAAGCCTAACAAGAGCAAGAGAATAAGAAAACCCTACATGTTAGGGCTAGAACACTATGGAAGTAATCAAATTCCTAAAACCTTAGCCCAACCAGAACAATTTAGCACAATCCTATCTGGTCCAAATATACCAATACAATTTAGCACACTATGGCCTTTTAATATGCATGAAATATTAAAAGAACATAGTCAAAGAGAAGTAAGACACTTCGTACATTTAGATGAGAAATCACTCTCCCCATAGTGTCATGTCTTGCAGAAGCAGCAACTGTAACTTCAACACTCTAATCCAAAAGGCAAAAAATAAATAAATAAATAAAACATGAAAAGAAAATACTTCATGAACAAGAGTGATATAAACATACATAAGACCACGTGAACCATTGCTAGTACTATTGTCTCTATAAGAACACCAATCATTGCAAGTAAATAAATTAAGTATTAATAACAAGGCCAGTTACACCTTCTAACTAAATATTGGTAGTTCGCACATTAACAAACAAAATAACCCAAAAGCAAAGAAAACATCTCCCCTTTGAGAGTAGACAAAGATGAAAGGATTTCAACTTATTGAATTCCTCATCAACATCCATCAAACACTTCACAGGAATAACGAACTGAATCCGCGAATTGCACACTGCAATATCTTAAATCAAGCAAGTCCAAGTAACAACGTTTCTCTTAGGCATTTCATCAAACACATGGGTGGCAAAACTCACATTACCTTTTTTGTACAAATTAATAAGACTATTCGATAAGAACATATTTTTATCCAACCCATTCTTTACAAAATGTAAGTGGAGGTCTCTGGCATCAGAGAAAATAGGTAACTTATCAAATATATTCTTATCCTAAATCCTCAAAATCCCAAAATCCTACCCTGATTTCCATCTCTATCCATGTATTTGAAAATTTTAAAAGCATGACAATGGAAAAAACGATCAATAGCATGAGAGTTTAAATTGAAATCTTTTTAGAAAACAGTTAGCAGATAGCCCTATTGAACCCATTTTTAATCACAAACGGCTCAGAACTGCACCTGATCAATGTTCTTGATCTTCATTTTTTGTATAGTACAACCTCTTAATGGAGCCCAACCAAAGGTGATGGAGTTTTACTGTGTTTTCTAAAAGGGAAAATCACCGGAGCCAAGTTGAGGACGACCCAAAAGGAGAATTGCAAAAAAGAGAATCAGGGCGAGATATAAAGTAGTGTCGCATAATGGTCGATATCAACAAGCTTCAGGGTCGATATCGACCATATCGCAAAACGACAAAAAAAGAAGAAGAAAAATGCCACATGAGGGCCCCTCCTGTGTCCAACGTGATACGAGGTCCTGGTATGATGTATGGGTTCTTATGGGGATTTTTTTCATAAATTCCTCATTTCTTAATGTATAAAATAACATTTTTATAATATTTGTTAATCTATACCTTAGAGTATATTATACCTTCCACTCAGGTAATCATAAATTTGGGAATGGAGCACACTGGACCTGGTCTCAAATAAGATTATCAATTGGGTCCAGAAAGAACATCCTAAACTTTTAAACTCAAATTTATTTTTTAGATGAACCCTGCACACAAGTTAAGAACATCTTAAACTTTTAATTATGAAACAATAAAACTCTCAAGCAGTTATCAAGCGTAAGACAAGAGGGTAAAAAAATAGAAAAACAAAGAACGAACCCATAACCAAGCATAAAATTAGTTAAGAATTTAAAATAAAAAATAAAAAAACTGATCTAGACAGATCAATTAATTGGTGGCATGGATTGAAGACTAGGGTATGAGTTTTAGATTAGGGGGTTTTGGTTTAGGCATTATGAATTAGGTTTCTAGCTTAGGGCTTAGAGAAAGGGGTTTAGGAATTTGGGGATTGGGGTTTGAGGGTGAAGGTGTGGGTTTTGTTGATGATGGAAAAAAACTAAAAGGAAGTGGGCAATAGGTGATGGGCATACACAAACAAAGATAAGAAGACGCTTGTGTTGGTGGTGAGGTTATTATGGAAAATGAAGGCCGGTGATAGAGTTAAGATGGGTTTGTTGGTTTTGAAGGAATATCTTAGATTGTGAGGCTCGGTAAGGGAAGAAGATTATATAATCGCATTATTATTGAAGGGATGGCTCAAGTGGGGATGGGTGTCGGTTTCTTTATTTGGGCTACCAATGGTGTTGTCTTACCATAGGAGATTATTGCGATAGGTGTGGAGCTGTTGGAGACGACGCTGGAGATTATCGCAGATGGAGAGATCGTGAAAGAGGAAAAAAGAATAGGGATTTGGGTGCTTAGATTCTGTACAGATCGTGTTGTGACTGTCACCAGAGAAGGAAGTCGCTACTGCTTCAGCTGTGGTTACGGAGAAGAAGAAACATAGGAAGACGTTGCAAAGAGTTCAAGAATGAGGGTTTCCGGTCCAGAAAGGGAGCTACTATATATACAGCCGGATACAGCCGTAATCGCTCCCTACACATTCATCCATGGGACCCATGATGGACCCTTCTGAAAACTCTCCAAAAATACCCTCCCTCCTCTCTCCCTCTCCTTGTTGTGCTCGCCACCCACCGTCCACCTCCCTTGTCTCTCCCTCTCCTTCTCCCTTTCCCTCTCCTGAAAGTTGGGGATCCGAACCCTAGAGGGGGGGTGAATAGGGTGAGCTTTAAATAGTGACCAATTATGGAAAATTTTAACTTCTTTAAAACAATTGATCACAAGTGATGATATAGAACTAAAGTGCGAAAACTAACATAAACAATCACCACAAAGCATTCACCATAACATAATGATTTATAGTGGTTCGGCTTCAATGCCGACATTCACAACTGGCTTGTAATCCTACACCCCACTGGATTTCTACTATCTATGCTTTTCAATAGGCTAAGCAATAACCTTTGCAAAATGGTTTTCAAGGCTAAGTAATAACCTTATAATATACTTTCCAATGCTAAGCAATAACCTCTTGGGTTTTATAGTTTACCCCTAACCATACACTTAAGCTTTTCTAAGGCTAAGTAATAACCTATAATCCTAAGTTTGGTTGTCTCTAAGAAGTGTCTACACAATACTTGAAGAGATACAATTTAAGCTCAAATACGAAGCCTCTTAATTAGGCGGATATGAAAGTAAAAATCTAACTCACACACACTATATGAATGCAAAGATGAATGCTCAATATGTATGCAAGGGAACTTCAATCAAGTTTTAAAATGATAGCTCAATGAATATAAGTTTAAAGCTTTTGAAGGTTTAAAATACAAATGTTTTGATTGAAGTGAAAAAGCATGCATGAGCATAGTTGTTTTCAAAACAAATTAGCTTGCCTATGTATTCATGGAATGAAAACAACTAGCTAGATGTTCAACCAAGTATGAGATTCATGCTATAAGAGAAATCAAAGTTTTAACAAAGCATGAAGCCATTATGATATGAAAGTTAAAACAGACTTGGTTTGAATCTAAATGAAGAATCCAAAGCAACAAAGAAATTCAAAGTGAAATACATGTAATGAATTCATCAAATCATAGTTAGCATGCTAAAATAAAATTTTCAAATATTTAAACAAAACATGAAAACATATGATAAAGAGAACTAAGCTTACTGAGATAATTTACTAATGATTCTAAATTTTAGCTTCCTTTTATGACCCTCTAGCCTTCCTTAGCTCATTCCCATTTATTTAGCCTCAAAACACATCAAGGAGTACCCCTTGGTTCTCCAAATTTGGCCTTAGAATGAGCTGTTTATATAGAGAAAGTTGTCCAACGGCTAGTTGGTCGATTAACCGAACTCCAAACGGTAAAAAAAGGGGCTAGTTTTGACCATTCTGTAACTTGAACCAAAGTGGGTTCGGTCAAGGTTCGGTTTATCGACATCTTGAGTTCGATTAACCGACATGTATTTTGCTAGTGGGAGTTCTGGGCCATGGAAATCATATTTAGGCTCATGTTTAAATCTATCTAAAACTCATGTTTTCCAAAACATGAACCTATCATGCCTAAAACGATTTACCAATCTAGGCTTGCATGATTGGAAAATCTTCTTTTCAAAACTTCATGCATCCAAGTTAAAAATCCAAAACATGCATGTAAGATAAGTTCTAAAAGTTTTAAAACAATGCATGTAAAAATCAAGATTTCAAGTTTATCAAAATCAATGCTCATGTGAAAATTCGAATGATGCTAACATGATAATGCATCCATCAAATTGCAAAACACAAAATCTCTAACATCTCCCTCTCTCACTATCAAGTCCCGATCAATCTCCCTCTCCTGTTGCCGCCCAACTCATCCCCCTCTCCCTCTCCTGGCTCCCATCGCCGCCCTCTCCCTCTCTCATTCTCCCTATCTCTCCCTCCCCCTCTCACCTTCACCCTCTCTCTCTCTCTCTCTCTCTCTCTCTCTCTCTCTCTCTCTCTCTCTCTCTCCTTCTCCCTGATCGTTCTCCCTCCCTCTCCCCATTCGGAAACTTAGGGCCAAACAATATCATCTTGTTCGGCCCTTCGGACACCTAGTGGCCGAAAAATATATTCACTTGTTCGGCCCTGAGTGTCGCAACCCCGAACCGGGCCCACGGGCCTAATCCGGGATCAAGACTAAGTGATGTAATGAAGTGTGGTAATAAGATGCACACATTTATTTAATTTCCCACAGGTGTCCGCGGTGAGGATTTCACACCAATATAATAATTTCATTCAAGTGCGGAAGCGTGTAGCAAATCAAATTGATAATTCATTTCAAAAAACCACAAGACTGATAACATATTTATATAACTTGATTTCAGAGTGAGCAATGATCATTATAGCATGTTCCCAAAAGTAAATATTAAAGTTTATACAAAGATCAGTTAATTAATCACTCCCCAAAAATAAATGCCAACAAAGGCCAGTACAACCAAAAGAATATGTCAGTCATAATCCCCAAAAAGTGTTTCGTATCTCATAGCCTGATCCGATGTCTACATGATATCATCAGCTTGCCATTCGCCTAAACGTTGTGGCTCTTCGGCCACCTCCTCCAGCTCCTCCTCAAGGAAGAGGGCATCTGGACATGAGTACCAAAATAGTGGGTCAGATACGACGATCTGGCAGGTAGGTGAAAAGATAAAGCAGAATAATAATATTTAAATTTACCTTGGGATAACATTAAAACCTGCTAAAACAGTAATTTTCATGAACACAATGCATAAGTTATTTGAAATCACAATTGTAATATAAAACATGTAAATGTACCAAGGAAAAGGAAATTAGCAATATGGCAACCACACTGAGTTAAACCCTCCATCACTAATGTGATAAGAGCACGCTAGAGGCGTTGGTCTCAGGCACTCGAGGTGATGAGAACCAACTAAATATATAAATACATGTAGCTAGATAAGACCACGGCCGCGAAACCGGGTAATGGGATCGGCAGGATCCAGACAGCAGATGGTAAGAACAAGATTGGGACGCCAAGTCGGTGGATCAAACCGACAAGGTTGTCCAAGCTTAGTGGTGCCAACTTATAGGTTACAGGCAAGAAATCGAGACATATACATATATATATATATATATACGAGAAGGTGTGTAACACCTTAGCAGGCGGGACATGGTGCACATAGGCACATAAATCACTTTCGTGTCTAGTTAAGCATATATGGGCTAGCAAGACACTTAAAGTGTACAGGTCAGTATTTCCGGAGCAGGACTAGTGAAATCACATGAAAACAGGCGAGTATATGTGAAATCTAGATACACGAAAACACAAAAAGGATTTCCACAAGATACCGGACCATGCATTGAGGATTTAAGATTTAAATCAAGGTGTATAAGGGTCCCGTACGTCAGTTTTATCAATGGCTTGGTACTCAAAAAAGGACATTTCAAGCATCTCATACACATTGATAATTCAAGAGTCCTCAACGTATTTCCGAGGCGAGATTTTTCTCCCTTAAATTCCCAAACAGTCCTTCCTACCTATTTCATGAACATATGGTTCGAAACAATTCTTTCTTCCTTCTCAAATCCCAAAATTTTCTAGGAGGTCGGTCACCTAGGCGGTCAGCAGGTGGCTAGCCGCAGATGGGTTCGGCAGTTAGCCATTGGCTGACCGCGGGTTGCCTGACAAGATGCAACATACTGGAATTGTAACTGCCTCAATTCGGTCAGCTGGTGGTCACTGGTCTAGCCTTCCAGTGACCGCCAGCTGACTGCCTCCTTCAGAACAGAAAACAACTCTCTGGAAAAGTAACCGAACTTGGTTCGGTTAGCCGCCAGTCACCAAGCGGCTAGCCTACAGGTGACCGCCAGCTGACCGCCCAGCTGCGGGAAGTTCACGTTGAGTTCAGATTTAAGCCTTTTCTTCCTCAAAACCTTTCCCTTCATTTCTCCTTCATTTTCCTGCAATGAAATGAGCTAAAAAGCTCCTCCAATTCCTCATTCAACACTTCCATTTCTTCCTTCACTTCAAATTTCTCCCTTCCAATCATTTCCATTTACAATCAATCTCAAGGTAAAGAAAACCCATTTATATGAAAAACCATTTGCAACTTTGACAACACAGTACATACATTTCCAAGCTATTAACAAGAGAGAAATAGACTTATCAATATGCATTTTTAAGAGGAATAGAAACCATTGCAAAAATAATAGAATAAGAACATTAAGAATCTTTGGTGTAAAAATCAAGATTTC
The DNA here is from genome assembly GCA_038049695.1 of Cinnamomum chago. Classification (NCBI taxonomy): domain Eukaryota; kingdom Viridiplantae; phylum Streptophyta; class Magnoliopsida; order Laurales; family Lauraceae; genus Cinnamomum; species Cinnamomum chago. The sequence continues at coordinate 46,686,075 of CP142454.1, forward strand.
TCCATAAAACATGTAAATATTCAAACAATCCATTCATCCACTTGCCTTGGGTCCAAGCTAGCAAATCAAGCTTTTAATCACACTCTTAAGCTCAAAATCACCAATTTACACAAAAAAAAAACCCCAAATACAACCCATTACAAACCCTAAATAGCTAAAACAATGAAATAGAAAGAGAGAGCTTCCAATAATGGATGTGAAGCTTCCTTAGGGTTACAAGAATACATATCTAGAAGATGGAGAGGATTGCTTACTTGGATGACCTTTAAATGGAAAGAGTTAGCTCAAAGAGAGTCTCAATGTTGATGGATTTCTCTTCCAAGAGTATCAAAGGAGAGCTTGTAGGGTGAGGAGGAAGAAGATGAAACCCATTTCTTGATTAGTGCAAGATTGATGTGGATTTGGAGATGAAAGCAAGAAGTAGAAGAAGAAACCCTAGGCATCCTTTAATGGAGATTAGCTAGAAAGAGTAAAGTGAAAAAGGGCTCTCCTTTTATAGAAAGTGAAGGTGGGCTTCACTACTAACATTTCTTGTCGGGCTAACAACATGTTTCTCGGGACCTCGGATGAGTTCGACGAAGAAGAAAGAAATTATCGTCAAAAAATCTAGTTACCAAAAAGTATATATTTTAAGGGTTTTGGAGATATTGAAAATAGTGTCCGGATTTTGGTGTTAAAAGACTGTTTTGCCCCTAACATTAGAAAAGTAGGGTTTCTGGGTCTCGAACGGGGACGAAGTCAACACAAAAGTTATAGAAATTAACGAGATAAGTAAAACGAGGATAAAATAAGAATTATCGGAATCTCGAATAATCTCTCAATCAAACGCAAAGTCACTAAAAGAACCCGCAAAGGGTCCCACTAAATCAAGAAAGCACTCTAAACTCCCCAAAGCTATTTAAAAGTTATTCTAATCTCAACTTAAATCAAAATCCACTAATCTCACTTAGAACTAAAACACAACTTTATTAACGCTAATCGAGGTCACTCGGGTCGGGGTCTTACATTGAGTTTTCGAACGAGGAGAGGGGGAAATGGAGGGAGAGAGACAACGATCAGGTAGAGGGAGAGAGAAAGAGGGAGGGGGAGAGGGAGAGACAGGGAGAAGGAATAAAGGGAGGGTATTTTAGAGATTTTTCAGAGGGGTCCATCATGGGTCCCATAGATAAATGTGCAGGGAGCAATTTCAACTGTGCATATAGCAGCTCCCCTTTTATTTTAGGGAAAATTTCAAAATGGGGCCTAAGTTTTTTGGACATTTCAAAAATGGATAAAATAAAAACTACACTTCAAAATGGGACTTAAGTTTGGGAGTTGCTATATGCACAGTCAGAGTTGATCCTTGCACATTCGTCCATGGGATCGTTGATGGAGCTCTCTAAAAAAATGGGGGGGAGGGGGGGTTGCTCGACAGTCCACCTCCCTCCTATCTCCCTCTCCTTCTTTCTCTCTGCCTTTCCTTCTCCCTCCCTTTCTCTCTCCCTCCTCTTCTCCATCCTCCCTCCGTCTCCTTCTCCCTCCTCCGTCGCCACCCAACTCCACCCTCTCTCCCTATCCCTCCCCTTCCCAGCGCTCACCTCCGCCCTCTCTCTCTTTCTCTCTCTGTCTCTCCCCCTCTCCTTTTTCTTGTCTCTCCCTCTCTCTCCATCTCCTTCTCATTGTCCACCAGGGGCCGAACAATATACTCATTTGTTCTACCCTGAGTGGCGAACGGGAGAGGGAGAGACAAGGAGAGGGAGAGAGAAAGAGAGAGGGCGGAGGTGGGTGGAGGTGTGTTGCCAATCAGGGAGAAGGAGAAGGAAGAAGAAAAAAGGGATGGGCGTTTTCATCTTTTTTCAGAGGGGTCCATCAAGGGTCCCATGGAAGGATGTGCAGGAAGCAACTCCGGCTGTGCATATAATAGCTCCCTTAAGTTTTCCAAAAAATTTTCAAATTAGGACATCTGACCACAATAACCAACGTCCGGCCACTTTTCCCTCTTTTTATTTAGAATTTCTGAAAATGCCCTGGGCTTTTTTGCTTCAACAAAAAAAAAAGGGTAAAGGATGATCAGAATGTGCTGCTTCCGATTCAAGCCATTTGATCATGATGATTGGTTCATCATTATCCCTGTTTACATTTTACAAGTGGAATCTCTTCTTGTGTACTTTATAGATGAAGGGAACATTATAACATTGGTAGGTCTTGATCTCACAAATTTTGAATGGAGGATTATCTAAGATCTAGCTTTGTTCCTGCTTACTTAGTCTCTGACGGTAGACACTAGGACTGATGCTAACATATTTTAGAGAATCAACTCATATGCATCGCACATATCAACTCATGCAACTCCAATTACCAACAACAAGAAACTCCCAAAACAAATTATAGACTAGCTGAACAGAGTAATAAATTTTCAAACATCTATAACCGTCCAAGCAAATTCATTATATTCTTATTCTAGTTCTATTCAACTGAATGACTATTCCTGTCATATATTAGCTGGCATGCCAAAAGCTTGGAAAAAGTCCATTCTTCATCTCCTCTATTACTGCATCAAAGCATTGGCCCAAGCCACCAAATATATTTCTCACAAGCCACCAAAAGTATTTCAAAAAAGTAAAAAATGTTTACGGCGGCATCCCGTGGCCGCCGGAAGTCATCAATGAAGGGCGGCAGCAAGGCCCAGTTCTGTCTCGCATGGTTGTCGGAGAAAAAGGGAAGAGGAGGGAGAAAAGAGGGAAAGAGGGAGGGAAGAGAAGTGCTTTGGAGTTGATGCCCGCCGTTAACAAAGGATAGATTAGGTTGTTGAAGCCCAAAGAAGGAAGCAAGAAGAAGAGAGACCGATCCTTTTTTACCTTTCATTAATTTTCCAGCAAAAAGCCCAAGGGTATTTTCGGGATTTCTAAATAAAAAGAGTGAAAAAGTGGCCGGACATTAGTTATTGTGGCAGGATGTCCTGATTTGAAGAAAATGGGAAAACATAAGGTCAATTTTGAAATGTGGTTTTTACTTTGTCCTTTTTTGAAATGTTCCAAAAACTTAGGTCCCTTTTTGAAATTTTCCCTTTATTTTATAGAGCTTCTATTGGCACCACAATTTTTACTCTCCCCGCCGCACTAAAAAACTAAAAGAAAAATTTTTTCCTAAACTACCCCCTCCTCCCTCTCCCTCATCCTCTACGCCCCCCCCCCCCCAATCCTAATCTCCGGCGGGGAGGCAGCCCCGGCCGGCACCCTCCCCTCTCCCTCTTTCTTCCTCCGTCCCCCTCTATTTTCTCTCCCTCTTTATCTCTCTCCCCCTTCCTCTTATTCTCTCTCTTTCCCATCTCCCTCTCCCTCCCCCTCCCAGTCAGCGGGCCCTTGCTGCCGCTCGCCCGATCTCGCTCCCCGCCGGTGACTGGGAGGGGGAGCGAGAGGAAGAGGGGTGGAGGGAAGGAAAGAAAATAAGAGGAAGGGAGAGAGGGAGAGGGAAAGAAAATAGAGGGTAGGGAGGTCGCCTGGTCGGGGATCCCTCCTCGCCGAAGATTGGGGCAGGGGGGGATAAGGGAGAAAGAGGAGGGGGGAGGGTAGTTTAGGTAAAAAAAAAATATGCGGTAGGGAGAGCAAAAACTGCTGTGCCAATAGAAGTCTCTTATTTTATAAGAAGTTTTAAACTTTTAAAGGAGGCCATGTATAACGGGGTCGCTAAAAAACACTTTTAGTGTGGGCCAAAGCCTGGCCGCCGCTGAAAATAACTTATATCTTTAAAAATTTTGGCCGCCACAAGTAAGTGCTAAATTGACTTTTAGCGGGGTTCGTATCTGGCTGCCACTCTCAATTATTTATGTCGACGCTTATGACCCACCCCTATTAAAAGTTGGCCACTAAAAGTATATTTATGGTGGGGGGACGTATATGGCAGCCACTCTCAATTATTTACATCGGCGCTTATGACCCAACCCCTTTAAAAGTTGGCCACTAAAAGTATATTTATAGCAAGGGGACATAAGATAAGGGCTTAGCTATTCTAGTCCGTTGAGAGCTCTGGGGCTTTGGCTCAACCTAGGCATGGCCTGCATTTATGAAATTAGGGTAAAGGTTTACCTCAGTGTAGCCCAAGCCTAGCGCACCCTTTGACTACCATAGGTATGAGGGAAGGAGATACGATGAAAACTTCAACTTTGAGATTAAAATCTTTTTGAAATTAGGTGTTCATGAATTCACCACCTTTAGACAAAAATGATCTTGTTAAAGACTAACCTGAAACTACTTTTATTTCCTAGTCTAATTTAAATTTAATTAGCAAGTTACCAAACTATTCTATAATAGGAAGCCAACTAATTTAAATTGATGAAAGCAGGAATTGCAACCAATTGATTTTGACCGCCTCAATTTTACTTTGACCATGTGATTTAGATCCTCTCCTTTCAACTCAGATAACCAACCTCTTTATTACCGTAACACCTTGAGCCCTCGAGTCTGTAACTCCTCCTATAAGTCCTGGGATCCGAACCCTAGAGGGGGGGTGAATAGGGTGAGCTTCATTTATGACCAATTTTAGACCAATTTTAACTTCTTTAAAACAAACTAGTCACAAGTGATGATTATCAAACAAAATGCGGAAGCTTAATGAAAACAATCACCACAAAGCAAGCACCATCACACAAGGATTTATAGTGGTTCGGCCTCAATGCCTACATCCACTACCGGCTTGTGATCCAACATCCCACCGGATTTCCACTATTTATGCTTTTCAATAGGCTAAGCAATAACCTTTACAACTATGCTTTTCAAGGCTAAGCAATAACCTTTACATTATGCTTTTCAAGGCTAAGCAATAACCTCTTCAACCACAAGGTTGGTTATCTCTCTATTTAGTGTCTATAATACACTTGATGGAGATTCAAATTTAGCTCATTACATTTGCCTCTAAAATAGGCGGATATGAAAATGAAAATCTAATACACACACACACTATGAATGCAAAGATGAAAGTACATGATGTGTGTGTGTGATGTCCTCAATCATTTTGAAAATGAAAGCTGATAAATGTATGCCTAAGGCTTTTGAAAGTTTAGCTCATAAAAACATTTATGATTGAGGAAAGAATGCAAGTCACATGTTAAAAGTAACAACTTGTTAATGATGACAAAGATTCACAAGTTGTATGAAATTAATTAGCTCTAAACATGTGATGCATAGGGATGTCAATCAAATCAACAATGTAGCTCATAAAACATAAAAATAGATTTGATTGAAATTAGGGGACAAATCATATGAACTTATAAAATCAACTTGAAAAAGATATACCTATCAAAGTAATGCAAGTTGTGAAACTTTAAAACAAAAGTCCATATGATTTGTGAAGTTGTTGAATCCACAACATAAGATATATTTTGAAAGAGATTTTCTTATGATGAAAAACAACAACCAAAGATTCAACCAAGTATATGAATCATGTTACATATAATTTCAAAGATTCTTTCATTAACATGATCTACTTAGATTTACCAAATAAAGTACTACTTGGATTGAGTCATATGGTGATGCATCCAAAACAATAGATCAATTCAAAACATAAAACATGTTAAGGACACAACAAATCATAGTTTAACATGCTACTGAAGATTTACCAAAGATAAAACAAAAACATGAAAACATATGATAAATCAACTCAAAACATAAAACATGTTAAGGACACAACACTTCATACATAGTTTATCATGCTACACAAGATTTACCAAAAGTAAAACAAAGCATGAAAACATATGATTAAGGAAAGTAGAGCCTACTTGGTGATTTCACTTCATTAATCCAAGCTTTAGCTTTCCTAAAGATCCCCTTCATCCCTTAGTTCATTTCCCTTCTATTTGCCTCAAAACCCCTCAAGGAGGGCCTTAAAATTTCCAACTTTTGACAAAGGAAAGAACTCATTTTTATAACAAAAAATGCCCAACGGCTAGTCCCAGGTCGACCTGGCAAAAGGGGGGGGGTCGACCTGCTACACACAACGGTCAAATTTCTGACCGTTGGTGCTCCAGGACCTAGTCAACCTGCAGTGTGGCAGGTCGACCTGGGTCCTGGGGGGGTTGACCTGCCACACTGTAGGTTGACCCCTGGGACCAAAAATTCCCCAAAAGAGCATATTTGAAGGTTTTTCTTGGGGGAACTTTTTGGGCCATTTAATCAAGCTTAAAAACATGTTTTAAATCATTCTAAGGGTTTTAAAACATGAAACATAAAAAGCCTAAAAAGATTCAAAAGTTTAAAACCAAAGGCTTGCTTGATTTCTAAAAAACTCTTTTCTAAAACAAATGCATCCAAGATTAAAAACAAAACATGCATAAATCAAAACTTTTACAACTCTTAAAAAACAATGCATGTTTAAAACAAAATTTCAAGTTTATCTATATCAATGCAAATGTGTGTAAATCAAATGATGCTTGAATGATTATGCATCCATCAAATTGCAATCTACAAAATTCCTAACACCTCCAACGTTTCTTTTGGACGGTTGTTGACCATGATTTTGTTAAACTCCTCATCTTTGAGGGGTATCAAGCATTGCCTCATCTCATCTTCGTTGAGAGAGTCACATTATTCTAAATTCTTTTCTACATATTGGGCCTTCTCTCATGCTTGTTGTATGGATGCATTAGAAGATCGAGTTTATCGGTGGGGTACATCAGTGCCTTACCCTTTCTTGTTCTGGAATAGCCACCTACAAAGATTGTAAAGATAGAGGTCATTGTACAAAGAAAAGAGACAAAACTTTCCTAAGGTAAAATCTCAAGGAAATCTCTGCATGATTTCGATGCAATTTATGGAAAGAGGAAAAGGCCCCGAATAAGGTGAAAAGCTTCAAGATGAACTCAACATTACTGCGAGCTCGTGTTCAATGGAAGATTCTCAAAGAAGCTGAAACTCAAGCATTGCTACGAGCTCAAAACACCTTTTCAAATCTCTGCAAAAATGAGGAGGGGGGGGGGACTCAAACATTGTTGCGAGCTTTGAACCCCAAAGTTTGTAAAAACTCTCCAGGTATGTACCGTCTTGTCATTCTATCCAATTCAGTTCACAAAATACATGCATTTGCATAAAAAATATTATGCATTAGATGCTAGGAAGCCCTTGGCCAAACTTAGACCAATTCCAACCCAATTTGGTCAAAATAATCAAAGTTTGTTCAAGTCAAAATTCTTGTTGACTGAACCTAGAAACCCTAGCCTTTTATTTGATTGCATTCAAAAAAAAAATAGCGGATGGATGAGCTTTTTTTTTTCTTAAAACTCAATTTGATAGCGAAAAGAAAAAAAGAGAGAAATCTTTTCAAAAAAAAAAAGAGAGAGGGGATTTTCATAAAAAAAAAAAAGAGTATAAGAAAAAAGAAAAAAGAAAAAAAGGGGCCCACGGTCGTGGCGGTATGGCCAGAACGATATGGTCGTGAGTGTATGGCCAGAACCGTATGGTCGTGACCGTACGGGTATGGTTGGATGACCTAAAAAGAAAAAAATGAAAAAAAAGAAGAAGAAAAGGAAGAAAGAAAAGAAAGAAAAGAAAGGAAAAGAAAGAGAAAGAAAGGAAAAGAAAGAGAAAGAAAGAAAAAGGGAAGAAGAAAAGAAAAGAAGGAATTTGTTTTCCTACATCTACATGGAGTTTCCTTGAGAAAGAAGACTTACTTGAAGCCATTGATGATAGAAGAAGAGCTTGATCCTTGGAGAAGAAAACCCTTGTTCTTGAAGAAGAGGAGAAGCACTCTTGAGATTTCTTACAAAAAAGTAATAAGAGCAAAAGAGCCAATCTCTCTTTGCTTTTATAGAAGAAAGCAACCCCAAGAATGGAAACAATGGAGAAAAACAAGGAGGAAAGAGCTAAAAAGGAGGTAACTTTCCTAAAAACTAGCCTGATTCCTCACAAAAAGGATATGTTGAGATATTTTGGGGCTCTACAAAAGTAACCCCACATGAGATCTAAGCCATCATTAAAAGCTTAGGCTCGCATGAGTTAGTTCATATGAGCCAGGTTTGACTACCTAGGTACTAAAAGGGGCTTCCTACCAATTGAGGCTCACTCAAAATCTCGAAAATCCTTTTCCAACAAAAGTCCTCATACCCAGAGCATACAAAATGGCCTTATGCCTCTTTTGAGTTGATGGAACCGTTGAAAAAGCCAAAACTCAAGCCCTATGAGTTTCCAAAACTCAAATCATCCCCACCTCATGCATCAAATTGAGACAAAACATTGAAATTGACATTCCACAAAATCCAAACAACTCCAATAGACCCAAAATAATCCCAAAGAGTGATCAAACCTTTCTCCCGAACCCCTAGCTTGCCACATATAGCCTGTTAGATCACAAGGTAAAAAATAAATACAAAAAATTCTTTTGACCCCCTGACTTGCTACATACAGCTTGTTTGGTCACAAAGTAAAAAAAAAAAAAAAAACCCTCTTCTTAACTGCCTGATGCGCCACATAAAGCCTTTAGGTCCACAAGGTCAAAAATAAAAACCAAAACTCCAAAAATCCAAATCCACATTCCTCATGTCATTTTCAAAACTTTGCCTCCAATTAGTACATGTTTCCTCTCACTACCATAAAATTCCCCTGGAGACTTAGAAAGCTACTCTGTCAAAAGAGAATTTCCCAACAATCTTGGTAAAATCAAAAGCTCTCATTCAAAGATCAAAAGTTCTCTTCGGGGCACACCGACTTCAAAGTCTTGTACCTCGAGGGAGCATCTGTTGACACAAAAAATTTCACTTATGTCTTTTTATACATCTTTAACATCAAAGAAGTCACATGAAACTTCATCAAGCCACGCATGTGTGATTTTCAAAGATCTTACACCCTTTTAGAGAAGTTTCAGCGTCATTTCTTGTACGATGATCCTTCTCGCAACAGAATGGGCAACAACTACTTCAAGTATCAAATCTGATCGAAATCATCTAAAAACTTCAATATCATTCAAAATAGCCATGAGGATTGTACACATCAAGTTCCATGTCATTTCAGCATCATTTGGCCTAACTTCATTCTTCCAGCGGCCAAATAGGTCTTTCCAGCGACAGCAGTGCTGGAGACCCTATTTTCACAAAGTGGAGCACACAGTTGGTCTCAAAATACCACTAGAAGGCTCTGCATCAAATTTCTGACCATTCCGACATTGTTTGGCCTGAAGTACAAAAGTCGCACTCTTCTCGTGATAAAGTCATCCCTTCCGGTGACATCAACGTCTAGGACATCATTTCTTCAATTATAATATGTGGATGGTCTTTAAATACTTCCAAGAGGCTCTACGTGAAATTTCGGGTCAATCCGACATCGTATGACCCAACACCAATCTTCTAGTGGCAAAACCAAGCCTCCCCACGGCGCAGACCGCCAAAATCATCTTTCCTCAAACAAGTCATGTGGATGGTCTCAAAATACTCCTAAGAGGCTACTTATCAAGTTTTAGGTCATTTTGATATCATTTGACACAACTTCAGCCCACTGATAGAAAAATCGGGTCTCCTAGTGATGGAATCCATTGTGCCCATGATACACAAATCAGAGCAGATGGATGGTCTCAACAGGCTTCCAGGAGGCTCCCTGTCAAATTTCAGGTCAATCAAATTTCGTTTGATGGCACATCAATGCGCAATATCTTCCTCACGACAGAATTGACTCTATCAAAGCGCACCATCTTCCTCGCGACAGAATTTCGTTTGACGGCACATCAAAGCGCAACATCTATTGGCGACAGGACCCTTAACGGCTTCAAAATTCAAATAAAAGCCTATGGTTGGTATGATCTCAAGTCCATGAAACTTCACCTCAAATTTTAGGTTACTCCGACACCGTTTGGCCCAATTTTGGTTTATTGCGACAAATCAGCGCATCCGCGTAACAAAGTCTTTACCATTCTCGCAAACTTAGGAACTTTACTCCTCGTTTTGAATGATTTTTCCATCAACTTTGATGCAGGAAAAGTACGTAAAAATATATACAAAAATGTTGTAGACACCTCATTTTGGCACCCTATGAGGGGTGATTCAGTCCACCCTACTTAATGATGCCCTGATTAGGTTCCGAGTCAAAGATCACCTATCATTTTTGGACCTCTAATTGCTTTGGGAATTTGCTCATTGCGATCTGCTCGTCGAGGGCTTTCCATCCATATGTAGAACTCCGAGATCTGACGGGCGGATCGAAAATAACAACGGGTCCCATACTCTCCGGGGCGCCCCCCCTGAAAAGTTACCTATCGTCTCTAGACCCCTGATCACTCTGGAAGTTGGCTCGTTGTGATCTACTCGTCAAGGGCTTTCCGTCCATATATAGAACTCAAAGATCCGACGGGCGGATCGAAAAATCATAACAGCGGATCCCACACTCCATAGGCGCCCGCATGAAAATTCACCTACCATTTCTAGACCTCCGATCGCCCTGAAAATTGGTTCATCCTAACCTACTTGCCAAGAGCTTTCCGCTGATATGTAGAACACCGAAATCCAGCGAGCGAATCAAAATCTACGAAGCCTGGGCCCCGACGATGATAACCTGACCAAATTCCCCCGGACCCTACCTTCTGGGCCCGAACCAGTTTCTTTTAAAACCAACCCAGGCCTAACCCAACCCATCCAACCCATTAAACCGAGCCCAAACCCATCTAACCTGAACCCAATCCACCTAAATGAAACCCTTCAAAATTGGACCTGACCCAGCAATGATAACCCAGACCCAACCTAGACCCAACCTGGCCCATTAGTTGCATGGGAGAGGAGAGTCCGCGAGATCTAAACTCTCCCCTCCCTTGAGATCTCTCTTTCCCTCTCTATCCCCAACTTCTTCGTCCCAATCCCAATTTCTCATCATCTCCATCTCATCACACGAAAACCATCGCCCAAAAGACAATCCCCTCACTCCACCTCCATCATCTCTGTGCCCGTTTCCTCTCCATTCAATCCCAGCCTCACGCCCAACATCTCACTCCTCACCTTCTCCCATTGCATCTCACCAACACCCTCTCCATCCCCACGCAACAGCCATTGATCCTTCTCAGGTCCTCTCATCCCCTACAATCTATCACGCAGAACTCCCCACTTCCATCTCTCCCTTGCTCTGTAGCAGTTAGGTAGGTAATTGCCAAGTTTAATAACTTGGCAAAAATTGAGAACAATAAAGACTGCTTTTGTTGATCTCGGAAATTGAATACAATTCAAAAATAATACTTCTTGAGGTGTGTAGCATTCCACGACCGTGGTAACTCTTTACCAGACATGTCCTCAAGCTTGTATGCTGATTGCCCAGCAACCGAGATTACTTTGAATGGCCCGTGCCAGTTCGGTGCCAACTTGCCTTCATTGGGATTCCTATCCCCGGGAAGCGTCTTCTTTAAGACCAATTCTCCAAGTGAGAACTTCCTTTTTCTGACCTTTTGGTTAGAGCCCCTAGCCAACTGTTGTTGGTAGGTAGCTAGGCGGATAGTTGCTACATCTCTTCGCTCTTCGGCTAGGTCCACTTCTCGGGCCAAGTTCACCTCGTTTTGGCCCTGATCAAAGAGCCATGACCTTAAAGGTGGGAGATCGACATCGAATGCGATCACGACTTCCATCCCAAAGGCCAAGGAGAAGGGTGTTGCCGAAGTGGAGCGTCTTGGAGTAGTCCTATATGCCCATAGGACACTCGGAAGTTCCTCCACCCATCTCCCCTTAGCTCGCTCAAGTCTCTTCTTGAGTCCATCAAGCACCACATTGTTCGAGATTTCGGCTTGACCATTGCTTTTTGGGTAGGCTGGAGTGGAATAGTAGTTTCTAATGCCGAGCTCCTGGCAGAAGTTTCTGAAGAGGTTGGAGTCGAACTGAGTCCCATTGTTTGAGACCAAAACTCATGGGACTCTAAACCCTGTGATGATGTTCTTCCACACGAAGTTTTTTTAGTCTTGCTCAGTGATGGAAGACAATGGTTCTGCTTCTATCCACTTGGTGAAATAATCGGCGGCTACTATTAGCCACCTTTTATTCCCTGAAGCTCGGTGTAGTGGCCCCATAATGTCTAAGCCCCACTGGGCGAAGGGCCATGGGCTAGAAAGTGGGCTCAGATCCTGCGCTGGGCGATGAATGGAGTGAGAGAACTTCTGGCACTTCTCGCACTTCTTGGCATATAGTTGAACGTCCTTCTGCATGTAAGGCCACCAATAGCCTTGGCTGACAGCTCGGTATGCCAATGACTGACCTCCAATGTGGCTCCCGCATATTCCTTTCGTGAATCTCATAGAGGAAGTCTTCAACCTTGCTTGGGTGAACACACTAGAGGTAGGGCCGGTATAGGACTTCCTGTAAAGTTTGTCATCCAGAGACAACCAAAACCGAGCTGCTTTCAGCCTGATTTTGTGAGCCTCATTCTTGTCTTCAGGAAGTTGATCATCTCTGAGATAGGAGACGATTGAGTCCATCCAGTTTGAACCGAGATCAACACATGAAACCTGCCGAGGTGGCTGAAGCTCCATGCTTGGTTTCTCCAACGTTTCCACCTCGACAGTCCTTTTTCTCCCAGCATCGACAAAAGAGGCCAGGTTGGCTAGAGTGCCGGCATGAGAATTAGAATCTCTACCGACCTGTTTGACTTTAACTCTCTCGAACTGAGAAAGGAGTTGTTTTGCATGAGCTAGGTAAGCTGCCATCCTTTCGTCACGAGTCTGGTAGTCTCCGTTTAGCTGGTTCGTCACCAACTGGGAGTCACTGAAGACCACCAATGAACCAATGAACCAAACTGCTTCCAAGATTGCTCTTCTTCTGTCTCGGCGACTTCGTTCTCATCCCCTTTGCCCTCCAGTTCGGTATCAAACCGGCTCGGTGCAGAACTAGGAGAGATAAACTCCACTATAAAATCTGCCAAAATTTAGGCCTTTATGGCTATTCTGGGTTGATACTGGATATCATACTGCCTCAGCTTGACGACCCATCTTGAGATTCTCCCAGAGAAATCTGCCTTTCGGAAAAGGGACTTAAGTAGGTGTTCCGTACAACCACTATAGTGTACATCTGGAAGTAGTGAGAAAGTTTGCGAGAAGCACTGACGAGTGCCAATGCAAATTTCTCCAATGGTAGGTACCTGGTCTCTGCATCAAGAAGGATATTGCTCGTGTAATAAATGGGCTTTTGTTGCCTGTCTTCCTCCCTGATGAGTACCGAGCTCACTGCATGATTCAAGATGGCCAGGTATAGGTCAAGCATCTTTCCCTGCTTTGGTGTCGAAAGTAGGGGTGGTGAAGCTAGGTGGGCTTTGAGCTCCTATAGAGCTCGGTCGCACTCCGGAGTCCATTGAAATTTCGAACTTTTCTTCAAAAGTTGAAAAAAGGGCCGACAATTGTCCGAAGCTCGGCCAATGAAGCGATTAAGCGCGACAGCCATGCCAGTGAGCCTCTGAACTTGTTTTGTCGTAGTCGGGCTTTGTATCCCCTGAATTGCTGAGATCTGTTCTGGATTTGCTTCAATTCCTCTTCTTGTGACCAGGCTTCCCAGGAATTCGCCGAAGCCGAAGCCAAACGCACACTTGGATGCATTCAGCTTGAGCTGAAACTTTTTTAGGATATCAAATGTTTGACTTAGGTATTTCAAGAGGTCCTGTGACCTTTTAGACTTGACCACTATGTCGTTAATGTACACCTTCATTGTTTTGTCGAGCTGGGCCAGGAACATCTTGGTTACCATCATCTGGTAAGTTGCCCCTCTATTTTTTAACCCAAATGGCATCACCCTGTAGCAGTTAGGGGTGTAAAAAAAAAAAACGAACCGGAAAACCGTATAACCGAACCGAACCGCGGTTAATAACCGTATTTTACGGTTCGGTTACAGTTACGGTTAATGAAATCCAAAAACCACACGGTTCAGTTCGGTTACGATTTTCGATAATAATTCACGGCTATTAACCGAATCGAACCGTATAATACGGTTCGGTTAACCATATGCGGTTAACCGTACCATTTACAAATAAAAGAAAAAAATAAGGGGGTTAAATGAAATATTTCTTACCTTATTCAATTGCTCCTTATGCGTCATTTTACCTTTAATCATTCACATTTATCCCCTTATATGAGGAAGGCATTCCACGGTTATTAACCGTAACTGAACCGTTTAATACGGTTAACCGCGGTTACTGTTTTCCACGATTTTTGTGGATACGGTTATGGTTACGGGTTTAAAAGATAGAAAACCGCGGTTACGGTTTGGTTAATGATTTTCCCAAATTGACCGGTTAACCGAACCGTTACACCCCTAGTAGCAGTAGATACCTCTAGGTGTTATGAATGTGGTCTTTTCTTCATCAGGCCTATGCATTGGAATTTGATATAACCTCGATAAGCATCGAGGAAACTCATCCTGTCATGTCCGACGGTGGTGTCGATCATCTAGTCGATCTTTGGGAGTGGAAAGTTGTCCTTGAAGGCATGCGTTGTTGAGGTCGATGAAGTTGACGCAAACTCTCCACTTACCATTCTTTTTCTTGACCACCACCGTGTTGGCCAGCCAATCCGGGTAGTGGACTTCCCTGATCGCCTTTGCCTCTATCAGCTTCTGGACCTCCTCGATCACGACTTCTGTTTGTGGGATCCCCGTTCTGCGAGCCTTTTGGACCACAGGCTTGTGCTTCAGGTCCACGTTCATCTTGTGGCACATGATCTCGGGATCGACGCCAGGCATTTCATAAAGGGTCCAAGCGAAAACTCCATTGTTCTGTAACAAGAAGTCTAAGAGCTCGGACCTCTCAGGTTCGGGGAGTTGGCTCTCGAGTAGAAAATATCTTTCAGAATCGTTAGGATCGATCCTGATCTCGGTCAGATCTTCAACTCTTTTTTGATCTGGGGTTCGGCCGACTTCTTCAAGTTCGGCTTCCCTTTCCAGCTCGGCCATGTGCACCTGCGTTGGCTCTGTTTCACTAGGCACCACGACCATCAAGCATTGCTTGGCCATGTGCTGGTCGCCTCTGACTGTGATCACCTTGACTTTGTCGTTCTTGTTCTCTAACGGGAACTTGAGTTTTTGGTGATATGTGGAAGGTACTGCCTCCTTGTTATGCAGCCAGGTTCTCCCCATTATCGCATTGTAAGGGGATGGTACATCTACTACAAGGAAGTCGGTTAGTATAGAGGCGCCTTCAATTTGGACTTTTAGGGAGATTCTTCCCTTGGGGTACACTGGCTTTGAGCCGAAGCCCACCAAGGGAGTGTGGGCTTCCAGCAATTCCTCCTCTTTGAGACCCATCTTCTTGAAGCAATCGAAGTAGAGGATCTCTGATGAGCTCCCATGATCCACAAGAATTCTTTATACGTTGAAGTTTTTTAACTTCAGGGTCACAATTAATGGATTGTTGTGGGGGAGCTGGACCCCATCTAGGTCCTTATCTGAAAACCAGATCTTGGGCCTCTCCTTCCGAGCTTTCGTGGTAGCTGGTCCTAACTCGGCTGTCATCACCTGTTTGCTGTGCGAAGCCTCCCTCGCCTCGGCACGAGCTTGATTGCTCCCCTTTGGCACGGGAGCTAGGTGAATGACATTGATGATGCCCTCTGGCTCATCGCTGTCCTGATCATCATCATTTCGGTGCTAAGCTCGGCTATTATTTCTGCCTTCTTCTTTTATGTAGTCCTTCAAGTGCCCGTCTTTGACGAGCTTTTCAAGGTGTGACTTGAAGGCCATGTAGTCTTCGGTCCTATGTCCATTTTGCTTGTGATAGGCACAGAACTTATTCTAATCTCGGGTGGAAGGATCACCCTTCTTCAGCTGCGGCCATTTGAAGAACGGCCGTGACTTGATCTTGCCGAGGAGTTTATAGATTGGCTCCTTGAAGATCGTGTTCATAACCTTGTAGGAGGTGACAACTGGCTTGAGCTTCTTGCTGCCCCTTGAGGCGGGAGCCGAGGCCATCCCTGAGCTTGTCGATGCCTTGTTTCGGTCCATTTCCTCCCTCCAAAACGATTTCTTATCTCTCTTGGGGGATTTGTCTTCCTGCCAGAGGCCGAAGCTTTTCGAGCTCGGGCCTCATCTTTTTCTTGCTCAATAAACTGGTTCTCCTTAGCCATCAGTGCTTTCACCGTGACCACGGGAAACCGAACCAAGTCCTTTCGAATCTCGTTGCCTGATAGCAGAGCTTGTTTAAAAGACTTGATGGCCACCCTATCAATGGCGTCATCAATCTGGCTATACACAGTCCCGAATCTTTTGGCGAACTGAGTGATGTTTTCGGTTTTCTAATCCTGATCACCATTAGGTCATCATCCGTCTAGGGGATGATCCTATGGGCCTGGAATTTCTCCACGAAGGAATTCCGCAGCTGCAGCAAGCTCGAAATTGATTCCTCTTAGAGTGCACAGAACCACTTTAAGGGAAGGTCCTAGACTGGAGGAGAATACTCTGCAGTTCAGGTGATCTGTATCGTTCCAAACTGACATTTCTGAGTAAAGTGGCGAAGATGTGCTGCTGGATCCAAGCTTCCATCGTAAAGGACAAACCTCGGGACACTGAACTTCTCAGGGAGAGAAAAGTTCCTTATTTTCTAAGAGAAATGAGAGGTGCCGAGATCCTTAGTGTCGTAGGCATTTAGTTGGTCTCGAGTGAAACCGACCACCTCCATGTTCCGTTGGACTGTTTGTTTCACTTGTCGGTCCAGCCATTCTCTCAGGTTGTCATCGTCCTCCGGTCTTTGCCTCTTTGAGTCCTCGTTCAAGTGGCTGCTACTCGAGCCCTCGTCATAAGCTTGGTCGCGCCTCTTGTTGTCTAAGATTTGCCTCAAATCCTGGTCTACCGAAGGAGCTCAGCTGCGTCTATGGGGTGGAGCCGGGGCCTTCGTCTTTTCCCAGAGTTGCTGCTGGAGTTGACGAATCAACTCACCTTGCTCTTGGATAATAAGGTTTTGGGCCTCGATATCCGTGAGGAGGGGGTTGTCGTCTTCAGTATCGACTTAGCAATGAGATTTGTCGTGTCGGGGACGCTGCGATGGAGGATCACCTTGCCAGGAGTGTTCTAGCATAGGGTTATCTCGTCGGGAAGGTGCTGTCACCCCCTTTGACGACGAACCTAACTGAGTCATAGTTCCCTCTACGCTCACTGCACCAAATCTTGCCCCGGTTCTCCTCTGGTGAGAAGCCGACGACAATGGCTTTGGTAATACTGGTGGTAGTGACGGGATCTTTGATGATCCTTCATCGTTTCTGGTTTTCGGAGGCATGATGTTTGTAAATTTTGGTTTGACTTTCCCCATAGACGGCGCCAATTGTAAGTGCCTAAATGTTTACGGGCTTGATTATATGGATATAGAACTTTTTACGAAGGATCAAATGCATGAGACCTGAAAGGGAAGGAAAAACAAAGGTCAGAGACCCTGACTGCAGTCAGCCAAAGGCACTCCGATGCCTTAATTAGTTCAACAACTAGACAAATGATGAGTGAGTGAAGAAGAATGGGGAGTTTAGAGTATGGGTGTAAAACGTTGCATGTAAGTGTTTATACGTACCTTATCTGGATTTGCTCCTTGTATATATAGGCCAAGAGTTGACTTTTGGGGGTAGGGTCTCATCAGACCTTACTCTGACGTCTTGGGAATAGAGTCTCATTGGACCTTACCTTGGTTGACCTTAGAGGCAGAATCTCATCGGACCTTACCTTGATGTAGACGTAGCCGCCAGATAATGATAACTTCTTATCTCGATCCGAGGCATGTCACCATCAATGAACACGTTCTGTAACGTAGACGAGTCTTCTCTATTGGAGTACAGTCACAACTGACTAAGAGTCAATGCCCGTCTTGGTCGAACCGAACTGAAGATGATGCCGAGGTCAGGTGTGACCTCGGTATGATAGCATTCCGGCACTATTGTCGAGATGGACAAGGCCGAGATCAAGATATGCCTAGCTGGTACCCTTACCAAAACTAACATAATCTCGGTATTAGGAATATGTCCCACACAAAAACCATATCAATAAAATTCTTGGACGAACTGATTTCATGAAGGAACTTATAATCACATTTGAAAACACACGAAATTCTATCATGTTAAGAACATGAGTGAATGGGAGCCAAATTGAATAGTCTAAACTAGAGAGGAAAAACACCCCAATCAAGCATTCACGAAGTCAGTGTAGTTCGGTTTTCATTATAGAAGATATACATATGAAAATGAAATTCATTATAGAATTTCTATGGGAATATGTTCTGTGAATCCACTATAACTTAGTTGGTGAGGCAATTGACTTACTACCGTAAAGACAATTAGTGATCAATCCTTACTATAGCATTGATAGTGATTGGCTGGAGGGAGCGTGTGAAAATGTGAGTGAAAAATAAGTTATCCAGCCATTGGATTGATTGTGCAGTCCGGTCTCCACGCGGCCCACCTAAAGCGGCCCATTTGATACTCTTGTCATCCAATAATCTGACATGCAGCGCACTTTTACACTTACTGAATTTGAGCTAATTGTCGTATTGAATCTAAAAATTTTATGGTCAAGATGGAATTAAACTTGTTAGGGTGTTAAATCAAAGGGTTGAAGATGATTTGCGTGGGGGCATCGTTTTTTATTCTTCTTTTTTGTCTTCCCTTTTGAAGTCTTTTGCTCGTAGGATGTCCGAAGCGAACATAAAAAAAAGAGCAGATCTAGAGCACGTATAAGAACAGTCAGGAACTCTGTTCTTCTCTCTCCCACCGAAGAAGAAAAAGAAGCAGCAGCAGCAACAGCAGCTCTGAAATCGATCATTAATGGCGGTCAGGGCCTCCGTCACTCGATTCCCAACCGATCCAGACGCCCAAGAGGCAGGCGGATTGCCATGGGGCATCACAGTGACGCCATTCTCACCGTCGGATGAGTACGGGAACCGTCCCATTTACGGCTCAGATGGGCACCAGCTTCCTCGTTGCGAGAACTGCTGGGCCTACTTCAACACTCTCTGCGAACTGGAGCAGTGGGCGTGGAGCTGCGCTCTCTGTGGCACCCTCAACGGCCTCTCCTCCAAGGACATCAGCCGCTACTCCCTCCCCCAATCCTGCCCCGAGATGTCCTCCTCCTTCATCGATCTCGAACTCCCAGGTCCTCATTTCAATGATTTCTGACATTAGGGTTTTTGGGGTTCTTTTATTTTTTGGTTTCTGTTGTGTTATGATCTTAATTTGTGATTGGAATGTGGAGTCTTTGATGCAGATGAGGGATCGGAGGAGGAAGTGATGCGGGCTCGTCCAGTCTATGTTGCGGCGGTGGATCTTTCGTGTAAGTTTCAAATCATGCTTGCTTGGGTGTTAATTGATGATGATGGTGGTGGTGGTTGTGAATCTCAATTGGGGGAGGTAGTGTTTGGATGTAGCATGTTAATTGTGAATTTGGGTTTGGGGGTTTTGGTTGAATTGGTGGTGTTTTGTGTTTTGTGAAACCATAAGGGGGGTTTGTTCTCTGGAACTCAAAGAATTTATGTTGGGGGGGATTATAAATTCCACAAATGCTGTACTCCCGGCAGGCTCCCAAAACCTCCTGTACACCCTAGTATCTGGAATGCTGGAATTCAGAGGATCTGAGAGGCCAAAAGTGAAATTTAAAAAGGCTGGGCTTTTGGGTTTCCACTAATGAAACAAGGATTAACATGAATTCCTTTTGCTCATGCCATGAAGCACACTGCACAAATTGGAATATGTATGAAGCTTAATACTTTTACAATCCCTTCTGCATGAACATCAGTTGTATGAAAAAAATAAATAAAAATCAGTTGCATGGCTTCTCTTGTTTTATTTACCATAATTATTTCTACCAACTTGCATGGACATTTAACCAGACTGATGGTCTGGAGTTCAACTAACTCTACGCTCCTGTTTGTTTGCACTTAAGTGAAGTGAAAGAAGAGTGGAATGGGAGAAAGATCCTTGGCTGAATTCGTGTGTCCCCTTAGGGTTCCATCTATTCTCATTATATAAGTGTTTAAACAGAATCCTAATACAAATACAAAGCCTAAATTATAGCTACCTAATATAGAAAGAGTACTTAAGTTATGACTAGACTAATTTTATCTTAACTAAAACACAATATCAAACTATAATACAATTAGGATAGGCTTGATTGACACCAAACCCATGCAAGATAACACACTACTCATTTTATTTCAACCTATTGAACTTTATATGTAATGTGACTCTTACTCCACTCTTACTCTATCCCTCTTGCAAACAAACAGGCAGATTTATGCAATGAATTGTGCTTTATTCTCTGTTTATAGTGCTCCGTCAGTGAAACTCTATCAAATTTGCATGGAATCCTCCTTTAAGAAACTCCAACAAGGCAAATTGTTATCTTTTCGGCCCTGGAGTTTTGCCCATGTCAATTTTCCTGAGAATCCATGCCACTCTATTTTCGTATAAATCTCTTTCCAGTCTATCTGTAATTATCCTCTGACCTGGCAACATATAAGAAGAGTTGAGTTTGGACTTTGGGTCTTAGCACCTCATTCTTTGCACGAGTTCACAAGGAAATTACTTAACTTTGTTCCTTAGATGTGGTGGACTCTCTCTCTCTCTCTCTCTGCGCGCGTGTGAGAAAGCGCGCGCTTTTGCTTGCGTGTGTGTGTGTAATGACTAATGACCGTCTTTAATTGTTTGAAGCCTATTATTTCCTGTCTCCTTTATAGACTATATGAAGAATTGTGTATTCATCTCCTCTTTAAGCCGCGCAACACTTGACTTTTGTTGCCATAAAATTTCTTTTTCCTTTCCAAATCACACAACTTTTTTCTTTATTCTTTGCAATTTGCGGGCAGCATATTCTATCTTCTGGGTCATTCCATTCTTCTTATTTTCCTTTATTTTTTTCTTTTCACTTAAACTTTGCTCTTTTGAGTGTAGAAATTTTCTAAATAGTTAAAGCTGGCCTGACCTTCCAACTTGGAAATTTACCGACCATTCCTCAACCAAACCAAGATGGCCTAGATGTCTGAACGAAGCATTTTCAAACTGAAATGGTCTAGGACCCCAGTTCACCTTGAATGTATCTAGAAGTACACTCTGTTATCTGAGAATTTTGAATTGGTAGATATTTATCTTCCTTTTTAATGCTCTTGCTTCCCAGATTACATATTTTTCATTTCATTCTTGCACACAAGCATTTTTTTTTTGGGTTAATGTGTCTTACCATAACTTATGAATCTATCAATGTAATTGGCCGATCAGTGCGGTCCAATGGTCCCAGCTTACTCAAATTTGATGATGAAAATAAGAGTTTAGCATAGAAGTTTATCTTCAGTTACCGGGACTTTGACTTATTGGCAAGGTAAGAACTGAAGTCAATCTAGCAGTGATATATATTAGAGGGGATTTTCTCCTGCGGTAGTCCCGCTGGTCCCTGCCTTTAATTTATGGGGTCCTGCTTTGGAGGATGGTGGGGATTTTTCTGCACTGCCTTTTGTGTGACTCGTGTAGTTAAAAATTCTGCATGTCTTAGAATATAATTTGAGAACTGTCACAGAAACGAGTTTGCGGGGCCCGCATCACTGATCAATCTGCCCCCTTCTCAGGTTCACCATCCCCTCATGAACAACTCACCTAATTTGACTGACACAAATTTGGCTGTTGCTCACAGTTGTATTCCCCATTTTCTTCATATGTTTCATCATTGATGTCTGGGGCTCCAGAATCCATGTCTATAAATGTATAATAATCTCATTATGTTGTGTTTTTTAAGGGCATTCGTAATCCAAGCCTAGACCTTCCTGTCTCCCTATCTCCCATGATTGGCATGCATGATTGAAGTCCGATGGATAGATAGATAGTTTTTTCTTTAGCCTCTAATTAGTTTTGCTTAATATGGTATAGCTACCCATTTACTTTCTTTTGATCGTCTGATATCATTTGCACTGTTTTGTTACAAAAATTTTGTGTCTGCCCTCTCTTGGGTCACAGTTAATTTGTTTACTCAAATTCTTATTGATGTTCTTTGGCAAGATGGATGGGTGACATCTGATTCTTGTTGAACTCCTTTGCAGCCTCTGAAGAGTTCTTGGAACTGGTGAAAAGTGCTCTTTTAGCAGCTCTAGAAGGTGAGCAGTTGCTTGTGTTGGGGTTCAATTTTAGTGTCTCTACTGCAGGCGATGATTTTCAGAAACTTGATATTCTTCTTCTTCTTCTTCTTTTCTTTGTTTTAATAAGTTGTTTTATTTATTTATTTATTTATTTTGGCAGCTCTTGGGCCAGGGTCATTGTTTGGGCTTGTTACATTCAGCCATAAGATAGGGTTTTATGATGTACAAGGTCCCATTCCAGTTGTGAAGAACATTTTCATTCCCCCGGAGTTGGATGGAACCATACCAATTGAACTTGAAGATGCCATGCCGCTGCTATCTTTCTTGGCTCCTGTATGTTAGTGACTGATTCTCATTTCAAATGGCTGTATAGAACTTATAATAAGCGACAGTTATGTCAATGAAGCAGTTAGATGAGAGACTAATTTCTGCAGTTACTTACAACACACTTAGGGTATGTTTAGTTGTCCTCAGAAGGTGGGCAAGCTGGATCTTGGTCCATTGAACTTAGGATGTGTTGTGTTTCAGGCATGATCTGAAACAGGCAGGAAGGACACTGGTTTGGGTTGGGAAAGGTCTCAAACTGTATTTTGCATTATTGGATTTGGCTTTCTTGGTTGCTCCAAAGACAGTGGAACTGATGGTTCTGTTCTTTCAGAACACACTTTCTGTGGGGACATCCAAACAGACCCTTGTATGATGTTTTTTTTTTTTTCTTGATTTTATTCTTAATGTCATATAATACAAAAATAGGTGGAAACTTGTAAAGACCGCATTGCAGCAGCCCTTGAAACGCTAAAACCGACAACTTCCTGGGAACGGACAACCGGTGCAGGGCAAGGACTAGATGGTGTGTTATTGGGTGGGCGAGGTTTTGGAGCTGCAATGGAAGCTCTTTTTAATTACCTTGGATCAGAATATGGAAATACTTTTGCTTTAGGTATGTTGAATTCTAAAACATATCCCATTTTAGTTTTTGTTGGCTTTTACATTATTAAAGGCATGGTCAAAATAATAGTGTTTAAATTATTCTCTTCTTTGGCGATTTGTTGGTGGGCTTCCCATCTTGATTGTATGACTTTTTTTATCTTAAATTTTGCAGCTAGGATTTTTGCCTTTTTGTCTGGTCCTCCTGATTATGGAGCAGGGCAGTTAGATACTAGAAGATACGGTGAGCAATATGCTAGTAAAGGAGAAGATGCAGACCGAGCATTACTTCCTGAGCAAACTCCATTTTACAAACAGCTGGTAATGCTGGCCTTGGGTGTGACTAAATGTTGTATGGAGTACATATTTAGTGATTATAAACACTGACTGAATTTCACAGGCTGCTGTCGCTGTTCAAGCAGGTGTTTGTGTGGACATATTTGCTATTACTAACGAGTATACTGACTTGGCATCTCTGAAGTTTCTGAGCATAGAGAGTGGTGGTTCGCTGTTTCTGTACTCAAATACTGATGATTCAACACTACCTCAGGACATGTGAGTTTCAGTTACACCTTTACCTTTTAATTTTACATAAATGTAGCTCGTTTTCAGGTGAAAAGAAGAGTGCAATGTATGCACATTGAAAAGATATTAATAACAAGACTATAACAAGTGTAATAGTAATAATAATTATAATAATTATAATCAGACTAGCTTGCTCGTTTTCTTTTTGTAATTTTGTACCAAGATCCACGATCGAGACGATAGATCAATCTCTCGAAGGATTGATCGAATCCAAAGATTGATTCAACCACTGGGTCACCCTCACGAGAGGAGAAACACCATAAGTGAAGAGAAACTCTCTTAACTCGAAAGATTAATTGATAATAAGCATTCTAAATACAATGAGGTCTAACATCCTTATATAATGGAGTTGGCTTGATCCCTAAGTAACAATATTTCCTAATATCTGACTAATGCCTAAAATAGGAAACATAGTAATATTAATCCTAAACAAACCAAACTACTTATTAATACTTTCTGACTAGATGGATGTCCCGTTGGGCCTATGAACTGGACCCAATGAGTTGGCCGACCTATTGTCTGGCCTGCATCAATTCTCCCCCTCTTGAAAAAACTCGATTCTGGCGAGTTGACAACTCGATAAAAAAGGAGAGAATTCAACCACAAGTTCTGAAAATGTCCACCTGGGTCGAAAATCAATCGTACAAACTTCAAAATGTTCTTGCGATCTTCATTTGTTTTGTGTATCTTGCAAGCTTCATGTAGTCTTATTTTCCATTTAGAAGTAGATGGGAGATTTCGCTTCTTCTGATGTTTGCATTAAGCTTGGATGTGCGCTTTTTTCATAAGAGACTGAAATTGTATAATCTGCCATATTTGGGTGCAATCTTCAAGCTTCCATTGTCAATACCTGAAGATGAAGTCAATGTGAGGGACTTCAACAACTTGATCTTCTTGTGAAACTACTGGAACAATTGACTTGATTTTTGACGACCCAATTGGATGGAAGCAACATGACATTCGGATCCACCGGATGTCCAATCTTCTTGCTAATTTGATCAGAGTTTTCAATGTATGCTTGCCTGTGCTCTTCCTCAACCTTTTGCAGCTCTTGATTGACATTACTTTGATCAATATTGTCTGTACCCAC
The DNA here is from genome assembly GCA_038049695.1 of Cinnamomum chago. NCBI lineage: Eukaryota > Viridiplantae > Streptophyta > Magnoliopsida > Laurales > Lauraceae > Cinnamomum > Cinnamomum chago. The sequence continues at coordinate 46,710,666 of CP142454.1, forward strand.
AGAATCATCTTTGCCATGAACTCACTCTTTGATATTGTCCTTGATGTCTTCTGGCTTCCCTTGTGGTGCAGTCATGACTTCAGTTTCAACTATTTGCACCTTTGGTGACTTTTCTGTAGAAGGTGATGATGTAGACGAAGACGGGGCTGTCGATGTCATAGGAATGAGTTTAACCCTTTTTCCATTTCACAAAAGGGTACATGTGTTCGCCTCTTTATCATGGTGCACTTTTCGATAAAAAAAACCATGGACGTCCGAAAATAATATGAGCAATATTCATATGTATCACATCACACCAAATTTTTTCCTCATAATGGCCCATCTTAAATGATACCAAACATCTATGAGTCATAGGGATGATATGACCATGAGACCATGTGACTTGGTAGGGCTTAGAAAGCTTCTCAGTTGGCCAATGGAGTTTATCAATGACCTTTTGCGTGACAAGTTATTGCACTACCATTGTCAATAATCAAATTGGCGGACTTGTCTTCGACTCTTACCAGAGTGTGAAATTTCTTAGCTTGTCTCCATTATTTTTCTTCATTTTCATTTGTATTAAGGAGTCGGCGCAGCGAATGACAAGTATGAGATGATCTCCTGCAAAAAATCTTGACACAATATGGGCTTTTGATCATTGCTGAAAATTTTCTTCTTTAATATGGGCTCTTGATCTTTGTTGAAAATTTTCTTCTTGAGAATGCCGAATTTCATTTTTAGACCGGAGTGCTTCAGCATATGCTTCTTGAATGGTCATGCAAAAACGCATCTTATCTCGTATTTCTGATCGCAGACCTCTCATATCTCTTTTTATCACCTTTATCTATGCCCTTTAAATTACAATCAAATTCTAGATTTTGATATTGGCGCGTGTACTCATTTGACTATTAGATCTCCTTGCTTCAAATGGATGAACTGCTCAAAGTAGACGGCTTTCTTATAATATCGATCCCCATATCTCTTTTGATGAAGTTTTCTTTGTTGCTCAATTGGATCTTCAATGTTTCTCATATTGGATGTAAAAGAGGAATAAGAAATATTTTTTTTTCAAAGATGAACTGACTTGATGGGTAGATCTGCTCTCCACGAGCATGTAGGTGAAATCAGATTTGAAATCTGATAGTGGATGACTATGATATCGCGAAAAGAAGATTCAACCATTGATCGGGTCAAATCTGTGGGTCGGATTTGAATTAGGCCCACCTGCTGAAAAATTCTGCACTTTTTTTTTCTGCTGCTAATGGGCTGGATCTGGGTTTGGGCTCAAATCAGGCCCAAACTGCCAAAAGGTCCGCTTAAATCCAGCAGAAGGATGGCACTTGGGAGGGTCTTTTGGCCCTGTCTTGTGTCTCATACTGAAAAGGAGAATAAGAGGCTTTTGGGCTTCTTACCTGCTCGACTCAAGGAGCAAAAATGAAGGGCGAAGAAGCTCGGCTACTAAGATGATGAACTGATTAAGAGGCTCCTGGCCGCGAGCGATAGCTGGGTAGAGAAGATGGAGTCGCGGCTGCTGTTGTTTGCTCGCTGATGTTGCGTGCTGTCCACTGCTGGCTGCTGGTTGGAGACGAGCAATGGAGCCGTGGAGCAATCGACAGGTGCTAGGTATGCCCCTACTAACTCGGGGCTCCTTCTTCTCTCTTCTCTCCTCTTTCTCAGTGCTCTCTTTCTGGGTTTTTTTTTTTTTTTTTTATGCTGTTTGGTGATTGTGGATGATGGGGATTTGGGTTTTGAAGCGTCTCGGTGGCTGGAAAATCTGGGGAACTGAGGTTTGGTATTAGGTTTTCTGAAAAAGGGGTTTCGCCAGTGTAGCTGGGTTTTGGATATTGGGTATTAGGTTTAGGCCAGTTGTGATTGGAAGAGGCTTAGGTGAAGGGCAGGGACTGTTGGCGACGGGATGTTAGGGCTAAGGGAGATGGTTGGCCAGAGTTGGGATTGGGGTTTGGTTGGGAAGATGATGATGGTTACTGATGAGGTGTGGGCTGGAATAGGGTTCGGTGGGTTTTTTTTTTTTTGGGTTCGGTGTCTGGGATTTTTTTTCTAGGTTCAGTTTGGGATTTTGGGAATTGAAAGGGTGGTTTGGTCCATGTTTTGGATGGAGGAGGGTTCTGTGGGTTGATGAAGTTTGGGTTTTGGGTTGAGTTGGGTTTTGTGATGGGAATGTGGGAATGTGGTTGAATTCGGCTGATGGGGAAGGCTTAGAGATGGGTAAGTTTGGGGTTTGGGGTTTGGGGTATGGGGAAGTTGGGTTTAGGGTGTTCGGTTTGGTTGGTTGGTTGGGGTCGACAGGGGCTTTAGGGTTTGTTGGAATGGTTTGAATTTGGATCTTTGGGCTTGCATGAGGATTAGGGTTCTTGTTAATTGGATTTGGGCTCGATAGTGAGTTTTCGGAAGGCTGTGGGTTTAGGGTTTTGGATGTGGAGGCTTTCTGGGGAGTGGGATATTGATGATGATGATGGAACGGATGGATGGGTGGCAAGATGATGGTTTGGTGGTGGATGGAAGATGACGATGGAATGTGTAGGGGATAGATTTCGGGAGGACAACGACGATCGCTCTTCGGCTCTGATACCAAATTAGCGCAGCCAGGATCCACGATCAAGACAATAGATCAATCTCCAGAAGAATTGATTGAATCCAAAGATGGATTCAGCCGCTAGGGCACCCTCACGAGAGGAGAAATACCATAAGTGAAGAAAAACTCTCTTAACTGAAAAGATTAATTGATAATAAGCATTCTAAATACAATTAGGCCTAACATCCTTATATAGAGGAGTTGGCTTGATCCCTAGGCAACAATATTTCCTAATATCTGACTTATGCCTAAAATAGGAAATGTACTAATATTAATCCTAAACAAACCAAACTACTTATTAATTCTTCCTAACTAAATAGATGTCCCGTTGGGCCTATGGACTGGACCCAATGGGTTGGCCGACCTATTGTCTGGCTTGCATCAAAGTTCCCTTTTTCCGTTGAGTGGTCCTTTGGGTCCACTGAGGTATCGTTATCAACACACCAATTATAACTTTTGATTTGTGAGAGAGATGAATTGAGAGCTTAATGCTTTCTTCACCTCTAATTTATGAGGACTTATTCTCTCTTGCCTTCTGGTTTATGAGAGTTGTAGAATGTTGCTGTAGACCATTTGGCTAGTACCCGCATGGATTGGCTAGTTCTTGGGCTGGCTTCTTGTTGAAGGATGGGTGTATTGTCCCCACCACTCCTTTTGACACTTGGCCAGATCTGTAGGTCTTTTTCGCTTTTGCAATAGACTCATGCAACTATTTATGCAAAAAAAGATAAAAAGGTGCTATATGGAAAGTTTTCAAAATCAGAAATGTATCGCAAATCGTTCATACCCAGGAATCGAATCAAATCGCGAATCGTAATATTTCTTTATTGTTCTAATAAAGCTGAAAGATAATTAAAATTAAAAGAAATAATTAAAAATAATTATTCATAACCATCTATTTTCCCATTTATAGCAGTATAAATATAATAATGAGTAAGTCTATCATATAATCATTTCAAGAACATCATGACATATATATATATATATATGAAATAAATTATGTGTAAGTATTAATATATACATTTTTATTATCTTTAAATCAAAATATAAAAAGAAAGATAAACCCCAAACCATCAATTTTACCTAGTAGGATATCTCTTGAAGTTAAGTGTTCATGAAGAACAAAACCAAAATAGATTAAAAAAAAGGAGAACATATAGACAAGCATCATATGTACAGTTGGCGCAGCCCCGGATCTTTGATCGAATAGACCAATCTCTCAGATGAGGTTGATCGGATCCAACAAAGGGATTCCACACAAAACAACAATCACAGCCATGAACTCTTGGGAATAACTCACGTTACTTGAATTGATTAATAAAGCATGAATATGACAATAAGGAACTTCTCTATATATAGAGTAGCATTGTTCCTAAATAAGCAATAAAGGAAATAGCTAATCTTACTCAACATATAAATTAGAAAGGAAATCTTCCTAAACAATTAAGCAGCCCACTAATCTAGAAATAAGCAAATAAAGCAACACTACTAATCTAGAAAGCGTATGGAACATGTGGACCCCATTAGACGGGTCCGTCAAGGCTTGCAGGTCTTGTTCTTGGATTGTGAACGGACTGCATCAACGGTCAAATGCTTTAGTTAAATGCATGTTCTTTATTCATCTTTAAAACCTTATCAAAGCCGCAAAAAACTCTTAGAAGGTTTCGTTAACTACTAAATAACCTTTTAAAAATAAAAGTGCTAAAATAAAGAAAGAAAAAAGGTAAAAAATTAAAAAAATTAATTTATTTGTTGTAGCTATTTTCGCTTAGCCGAATCGCTTGAATCGTAAGATTCGATGAAATGACCAAGGATGAAAATAGCGGCCCGCCGCCAAACCGCTACAAAGCGGGCGATACGTAGCATAGTGGCGTAGCGGTGCGATTTGAAGAAATCGCAAAAAAAATCTGAAAATATTCTAGAAAATCCAGAAAATTGTAAAATGAAAGAAAATGTGATTCTTTTGCAAAAGTAAGTAAGAAAAGGGGGCATAGCGGTGCCCTCAATACATGAGGTCCTCTATCGCTGTATAAATAGAAAATAATAGTAATGATTAGTTTTTTTCACATGTATTCATGTTTCTTAGTCATGCTAACTTAAAAAGTAATGGAAAACTCATAAAAAAAAAAACTAGAACATGAAGACTTAAGAGTTAGAGTTAGGTCATTACTCAATACTCATTAGTGAACATTGAACAATCAAATATCAATACTTCAATATTTAAGGTTCAAATTCAATCAAGTGAATGAACTATGAAGTGATCAACAATCAACATTCAACACCAATTTAGAAATAACAAAGAATAGAGAGTTAGTGAAGGAAATAGGAATACCTTAATCACCACCAAAAGGAATGTCTATCAAGATTCAAGGGGCTATGGTTATCCTCATCCCCATCATTGTTATCATTTCTATTGGCTAGGGGTGCACAAAAAATCCGTCGATCTGTAAAAAATCCGATCCGATCTGCGGATCTTTATCCGATCCAAAGGTAAACGGATTGGTGACGGATTGAGAATTTTATAATCCGTTAACAACGGATTGGTGGCGGATTCCACCCTTAATTCGCGGATTCAATCCGATCCTATCCGTTGACATTAAATATAAATAAAAAAGTTATAAGGGGTCTAAATATAAATTAAGATGTCTAAATATAAAATAAGAAAAAAAAATAATGGGTCAAAATGTAAATTTTTTACAACATGTTTGATATTTTTCTTTTAACATTAGATTGAACGGATTAATCCAATCTGATCCGGTCCTCCACGGATCGGATTGGATCGGATTTTAACAGCCACGGATTGGTGACGGATTCCAAATCCGTCAATCCGTAGGTAACGGATTGGTGACGGATTTGGCCCAATCCGCACCGATCCGATTTGTGTACGCCCCTACTATTGGCACCATATTGAATTTGATATTGATGGGCATTGGGATCCACAAATCCAAAGAAGGTAGCTGCACCCACATCATCAAAACTTGGAGGAGGTGGAGGTGGAGGTGGATATCTACCATACTACGTTTCACCATAGTCACCATATGAGTAGGACCCCGAAGCTAAAGACTGTTATTCTCCTTGTTGTACTTGACCATATGAAAAATAGTCAAAATACTGTGAGGGTCCTTGTCCACTATAACTAGGGTTCCACGAATCAGTCCATGATGCCGCTTCTTGTCCTCCAACATCTCCACCCATATTTCCTTGCTCATTAGTCATTACTACCTCTAGCCCTAGGTGGTGAATCTCTTCGATGCCGTTGATAACCACGACTTGGATCAAGTCTTCCAGATGGAGGTAACTCCTGTACTTTCTTTATAGGAACGACATCGTCTTCATCATGTTGATAATATTCGCTAGTACCACCTGTCCCACTGTCTCCTCCATCTCCTCCACCATGATTACTCGAAGAGATGGTGGTGGAACTAGCTTTCTCAGAAGCAGGTTGTTTCCCACTCCTCTGGTATCTTCTCCCTGAGGTGACTGACTTTCTGCAGGTGCCTGTGCCTCACCCATATCCTCATCTATCAGCTCTTGAACCGTTTCCTGAAACCTTAGATCTGAATCTAGCAGTGGATCCTCTATCTCGACTAGCCATGAGAGTAAGGGATCGTCCTCTCTGAATATGTGATCCAAATTAATAGGACAATAAGCAGGATCATCCCTTGCCCTTCTCTCCCTAATTATGTTTCTCAACATCAGATTGTAATGACAATATACAAGCTTGCTGAGTTTTTGCGTGGTAAGCCGATTCTTGGCCTTCGTGTGGATCAAAGAGAAAGTGCTCCAATTTCTTTCACTGTTGGAAGATGTTGTAGTTTGACTAAGGATGCGAACAGCCGCACTCCTTAGATGTGGAGCACTCTCTCCAAAATTCATCCACCAATCAGCTGAAATGCAAAAAATAAATAAAGTAAATTAGATATTCATAACCCTCAAGTCCTTCTAATCAATTAAGATAAATAAATCAAGATTCAAGACTATTGGGTGGGGTCTTTTGTTCATAGTCATACTAGGTGGCATCCTTCCAATTGATCGTATCACAAGAGGGTCAGTAAAGCTTCCTCTCCTTTGTGTATACATAGACATCTCCAATGTGAAAATTAGATATAAGTCAGTAAACCCCTACAGCGTGTATGGCAATTGGCACTTGGCAGCATAATTAATTTCTCATAAGTAACCACCCACTCACCTCTTGTATTGCATCAATTTGATCATCTGCATTTAACAATCTCTTCAATACCTCCTGTAATCCTACCCGCAAGTCCGTATCTATTGCTTCGGTGTGTAGTTCGACATTGCGGTAATAGAATTCAGGATTCAAAAAATAACCTACATTATAAATATGTAGAATGTATTGTGAGCAAACAAGATAATAATAAATACATTAGTTAGGAAAACAAAAGAGTATCAAATTCAAAGATATATATTAATTACTTGCAACATGCAATGGATGGTGCAATTGATCGTTCCAACAGGCATCAATAATCTTTATATATTTCTCGTTATATCTAACATTTTCTATAATGGATTGCTTTGCTCGATCCATTGGTTCATATATAAAGCCCATTGTCGGCTTGTCATCATCATCTACAAGCCGCAACACTTTAACTAAAGGCTCAAAAACATTTAATATCTTCCTCACTTTCTTCCAAAATTTATTGTCCCTCATCAGGTTTGGGACTTCAAACCCCGGACAACTAGTTGCATTGCCCCATTTTGAACGAAGCCATTCTTCTGATGCAAACATCTGAATGAGCTCCGTTCTAAAACTTACAAGGCTTTCCATAGCCAGAAAATGGGTTGCAAACCTTGTTAATCCTGGACGCAGCAAGGCATGGTTATTTGTGTATCTTTTCATCAAGCTTAACACCCATGAATGATCATAAATCTTGGGCTTGTAATTCCTTTACATGCCTTGATCAATGAAGCCACTTTTGTCTTCATTCCAATCTCTTCCAAGATGAGATCTATGCAGTGTGCTGCACATGGGGTCCAGAATCAATGGGTACTCTTCTCCATTAATTACAAACCTGCTGCCTTGAAATTGGCTCCATTATCTGTAACAGTCTGTATAATATGCTCCTCTACCACACTCTCTACAACTTTATCCGTAAGAGTGGTTATATATGCGGCTGTCCATCTATGTTCACTTGCATTAATGGACTTCACAAAGACGGTCCCGGCGACTGAATACACCAAAAAGTTTATTAATTATGTTTGGGTGCCGCTGGTCCACCCGTCACACATGATGGTAACACCATTCTGTTGCCACATGGGCCTAAACTTTTCCACCCAAGCATTTATTTATGTATATTCTTCTTCAAGATATTTAGTGCCCACATCATATACGGAGGGCGCCTGTATACCACGTCCAGCTTCAGCGGCAACATCAAGAATAGTCTGGAAATATGGGGAATCTACTGCTGTAAGTGGTAAGTTCTTGTGAATTGGCCATTTTGCTGTAGCTTTGGCCAATCTATCTCTTACAACCTTCATTACTCCTTTCACAACACTAAATATTTTTGGTTGTTTAGCTCCCTCTTTTCTATGTGCTAGATGATCAACAGGGGGATGAACTTGAATTGCTCTTCCCATAGAGATAATTTTTACATCAACATCCCGTTCCTGGGTGCTAAATGCCCTATGCATGGACCCCGCAATGCCCTTACCCCTGCTGGGCACAGTAGTAGATGAGCCCCCTGCATCATAATATCTGCTTCTAGCAAATGCACGACGTTCATGTTCTTCTTGTTGAGTCATCAAAGACTCTCGGCGTGCAGCCTCCATCTGTGCATCTTCCTCCTCATCAAAGTATTCATCTCCAAATACATCATAACGGACATCATCAACATCTTGCCGCCTCTTTTCTTTTATCTCTACTTTTCAAGCTTTGTTTTGGCCAACCAAAGCTTTCATTTGTTCTCTGACTTCCCTTGGTTCTTCGGTACAGCCAGCAACATTTCAAAAAATGTGGCCCAAGTGGTGCTTGAATCTTGTAATGCCCCCATTGGTCACTTTCCCACAAAATTTGCATTTGATTTTCAACCTATTATTCTCAACTGCCTCACCAAAGCTCCATGCGGGATCAATATCACGAGGCATTTTAACTTTTCAATTGGTAAAGAGATAGACTGAATACCTGGCTGACTATAAATATGAACAAGTAGCATGTTAAAAATTAAAAAAACAGAGAAACATGTTAGAGCAAACATATATCTAACGCTTAGGAATCATTCTCTTGACATTTAATTGGTATTTCATTACTTAAAGTATCAATTTTTTTCAAAAAATAAATAAATTCGAAAATAAAAAATAGAGAAAAATCAATAAACATTCAAGTAGTGATGGATTGATCTATGAGAAACATAGATCTATCATTTAGAATGCATTTCCAAGCGGTTTCATGGGTTGTCCATGAGTATTCACATTTTTTTTAAATAAATAAATCCAAAAATAAAAAAATAGAGAAAAATCAATAAACATTCAAAATGTGATGGATTGATCTATGAGAAACATAGATCTATCATTTAGAATGCATTTCCAATTGGTTTCATGGGTTGTCCATGAGTATTCACAATTTAAAAAATAAAATAAAATAAATCCGAAAATAAAAAATAAAGAAAAATCAATAAACATTCAAGTAGTGATGGATTGATCTATGGGAGACATAGATCTATCATTTAGAATGCATTTCCAAGTGGTTTCATGGGTTGTCAATGAGTATTCACATTTTTTTTTTCAAAAAATAAATAAATCCGAAAGTAAAAAATAGAGAAAAATCAATAAACATTCAAGTAGTGATGGATTGATCTATGGGAAACATAGATCTATCATTTGGAATGCATTTCCAAGTGGTTGCATGGGTTGTCAATGAGTATTCACATTTTTTTTTTCAAAAAATACATAAATCCGAAAATAAAAAATAGAGAAAAATCATTAAACATTCAAGTATTGATGGATTGATCTATGGGAAACATAGATCTATCATTTACAAGCAATTTCCAAGTTGTTTCATTGGTTGTCAATGAGTATTCACTTTTTTTTTTCAAAAATAAATAAATCCGAAAATAAAAAATAACAAAAAATAAAAATAAAAATAAAAATATGTGTGCATGATCAAAGGAAAACATAGATCTAACATTATTACAAGACAAGGAAGAATTTATGGTAGTTAGAGAGAGATGAATTGATGATCTCAAAAGTCAACTCCAAAAAATCTAAAAGAAAGAACATACCTAGAATCTTGATGAAGAAGGAATGGATTTAATGGAAGCTTGGATCTTGTCTCACTAACTTGTGTTTGATTATTTCCTTGTTTTGATGTTTGTTGTGGTAGATCTTGTGCTCAAATCTTGATTTACAACACTTGGGAGGTTTTCACAGCAAGAAGAATGAGTGAAAGAGGTGAAAAGAAAGAGGAAAGTGAAAATGGGTTGTCAGGGGGTGTTTTTAAACACCCCCGCTACGTGGCGGAATGTATCGGCAGCTACGTATGATCTATGATGCACAGATACTTCAAAATGGGCAACGTATTGTGTCGTATTGTATCCGATACTTCATTTTTTATGTGTAAAATCCGTGTCCCTACCGTGTCTATGGCGTGTCCTTGCCGTATCCGTGCATCATAGCGTATGATACGGCGCGTATCGCGCTTTTTTCGAATTGCCGCCACGGCCGATATATCGACCGCTACGTAGATTTTCATCCCTGGAAATGACTATCGAATCATCGGATTCACACCCGAGTCCTAAGACTCATATGTAAATGAGATTCGTTACATAGATACGAATTGTTTTCCTTAAGATTCGGGATACGAATCGCAGGATTTTGATAACTATGGCTATATGATCGTCGTCTTGAAGATATGCTATGCATCCTCCCAGGTGTTTCCTATATGAGTTGGGTCAAAGTGGACCATGGCATTTTTTGATAGGCCCCACTATGTATGGAACATTTTTACAATATCTCTCAAATTGTTCAGCTAGACATTTGATCTTTAAGCCTTTTGCAGTTGAGTATCAACTGTTGCCGTATTTTCTTCTTAGCTGTGTATTTGCTGGACACTGTTCAAAGGTTTATGAATTAGGATGGAATGTGTTTCCTTTCAAATGTAACAACTGTGTATTTCCCTCTCAACTCTGTGGAACATTTCAAAAAAATCTCAGAATTTGACCTACAAGCGTTTTGTAGTTTAATATAAACCAAACCAAACCAAACCAAACCAAGCCTTTTCCCACTAGGTGGGGTCGGCTATATGGATTTGATGACGCCGATCAAATCTGTTTAGGGCCATGTCCTCCGTTAGATCCATGTAGGCAAGGTCATGTTTAATAGTTTCTTTCCAACTTCTCTTGGGTCTCCCTCTCCCTCTCCTACTCCGGGCAATTTTCATGCTTTCACACCTTTTAACAGGTGCCTCCGTTGGGCGCCTTCTAACATGGCCGAACATAGCATGGATCTAACGTAGCAGAAAAAAAAAAAATGGTGCTGTATTTTCTTCTGAACTGTATATTTGCGGGACACTCATCAAAGATTTGGGAATTATAAGATTGTCGCTTGAGGGAGATATTTCTGTCAAAAGTTGATATTGAAGTACTCACCTTCTTAGAGATTCTTCCTGATTTTCTTAGAGATTCTTCCTGATCTTCTTAGAGATTCTTCATGATAAAATTTTATTTTGATTCCTGTCACAGGTATCGGATGTTGAGTCGTCCATATGCCTTTGGTTGCATATTGAGATTGAGGACATCGACTGAATTCGAACCCAGTCATTCTGTATGTGGTCCAGCTTGAATGATGTTTGACTTTACAATTGGCATTTAATGTTTAGAAAATCTTTTAGAAATGAATGTTGGATAACGTTCTTCTTTGATTTCTTTTTCAGTATGGTCATTTCTTCCCAGATCCTCAATATGAAAATGTTCAACACATTATTTGTTGTGATGCATATAGCACATATGCTTACGACTTTGAGTTCGCCAATACTGCTGGATTTTCCAGGTACTGATCTTCTTTGTAGAGAACTTATGGGCCTGATCTAATGCTTATTCCCTTCTGCTGAATCATGTTTTCATGACATCGATGACTGCATGACACACTTTCAGCCAATGAAATGTGTGTATATATATAGTTTGTGGGCCTTCTATATTTTAATATTGATAAGCACATCGTGCTCACTTCTTATTGCTCGAACTGTGTAAAAAACTAAAAATATTTATCATCAGCTACTTTAATCCTAAAGCTTTGCAATTATCTTTTAAACACAAGTGAACTAAGCTAATTGGATTAACAACTGGAATTTCACTTTTCCCTTTATATGCTGCTCGGTGGAAGAAATTTGTATTTTGATGTTCTCTAGCTTTTTCTTTTTTAATTTTCTGTCCATCTTATTTTCTCATGCCGTAAAATGTTATGATACCCATTTTGATGCAATCTAAATTAGTGGGTTGTAACCCAACCAATTATGAATTCCTATTAAGGAAATGGAGTTAAAAAAAAAAAAATCTGACTGCGCAAGTCTGATATCAAGTTTCCAATGAACACTGAATCCAACAGAAACAAAACATTTCCGGGTTTCAAATAGATCAGGAGTGAAGCAGTGTAGAATAAAGTGAAGATAACATGGTTTAAAGTTTCATCTGACACCAAGTCCTCTGTCAGTCAGTACTGTTAGAGTTTCTGACTGGAATCTCAAAAATGCTCTGACTTGACCGAGTTGACAATGACTTGGTTGAGTAAGACTGGCATGAGACTGTGAGACGAATTGAATCACAATAATAAAGGATTAAAAACTCAGCTGGGTCCGAGTCAACTCTGGCTCGTCCTTCACCAAGCCAGGTCTCATGAGATTTGGACCCGATTACATTGGACTTGGTTCAGTCCTAAATGACTCGTGTGAGTTGGCGTAGTTTCGCCAAGTCAGGTAGGACTTCATCTGAACCTTTTATATAAAGAGTTATCCAAAACCAACTAAAACCTGATTTACCCTGTATGAGTCTACTTTGAGTGATCAAACCTGATTTACCCCACCACATTAGCCCATTTATATTAAACTTGTCCCAAGTTTCACTCTATAAAGAGTGATCTACAACAATAAAAAAATAACATTATTTTACATATCATCAATTCAACAATTTTTATTGCTTATATTGGGACTACGTTGTCTATGTAAGATGAATTAATTTGATCATGAAAGGAGAGCCATCTGCACAGGACTAATCTTCTACTTAAATAATCGATTTGATCACAAAACACAAACAAATCATGAAAAAAGTATTAAATCAAAAGATTCAGCCAAAGTTACGTAGGTGGGGCATTTATCTGTTTTTTTAAAGCATGATCTTTAGGATTTTTTAGGACACGAGAAGAAACGTGGTGCGATTCGCCTGAGTCCAATGGAGTCGACATGAATGGGACCTGCATCAATTGGTACCCAAAACAAATTCTGGATAGTGGGGCCTACAGGTAGTATTAGTATGGTAGTGAACACTACAAGATTGATGATCAATGCTACATGGGAGTTGCAGTCATGGTTTAAAATATCTTCTTCCCTGAGACCTTCTTGCAAGTTAAAAAACAAAAAACCAGCATGTTGCAGGGAAAGGGAAAACAAAAACATGAGGGGGGGGGGGGGGGGGGGGGGGGGGGGGATGTAACTATCGCTGTTGCTACTTCACCGGCACACCTTCTCCTACTCTCTTCCCCTCCTCCCCCTTTTCTCCTCCTCTTCCCTCTCCCCTCTTCCCTTTTTCTTTCTTGCTACGTTTCCTCTGTCTATCCGAAGAGTAGACCATTTGGTGTTTCTGGAATGGGCGAAAGTCCCATCACTTAATATGGTTTTTGATGCTGGATAGACCTTAGGTCGGCCAACCCATTGGGCCCAGCTCATAGGCCCAACGGGATATCCTTTTAATTAGGAGTCTTATTTAGAAGTACTTAAAATTAGGGGCTTTATTTAATTTGGATTGTTATGCAAGTTTAGTGATTTAGTTTCCTTTAATTGTTTAGGAAAGTCTTAGTGCCCAAGTAATAGAAGGGAACGATCCTACTCTATATAAGGGTTGATAGGCTTCATTGTATTTCATCCTTATCTCAATTAATTAAACAGTTCTGAGTTTTCTCTTTCAGTTATGGTGCTTACTAATATTGTGAGTGTGCCGTAATGGCTGAGTCCATCTTTGGATTCGATCAATCCATTGGGAGATTGATCTATTTTTTATCGGGGATTTGGAGCTGCATCAATTGGTATCAGAGCCGAAGTCTTACGAACGCTGGGACAACCACCCTTCCTAGATTATATCATCATCACTCATCATCATCAACCCATCACAACCACCCCATTGTCATTCTAACCACCTGATCCCTAAACCCCCCCACATCAGACCATCTGAATGCCGAGCCCCACAGAAATCCTACACCCCACTTTTCCCAAATCCTCTTCACCGATATCCAAATTCCAAGATTTTCTTCAAACCCAAATCCCTAATCTGAAACCAATTCACCCACATCGACCCAAACCATAACCTAGCTCATTGCCACAACATCGCTGGCCAATCACACTCAGCTGAACCCTAAACCCATCACAAATATACCAAGCCGGACCCAAAATATCCCAAATCCCCAACCCAAAAACCCGAACCCTGATTTTCCTTTCCACACCATTGCAACACCCAATCTCTATAACGACCCCCATCATTGAACATTGTGATGTAGTGAGATCCAAGAAGAAGAGGACCCACTAATGGGCTCCACCAAGAATGATTTACTTTCTTTAAATAGTTTAGTAATTTTAGTAATTTGAGATTTTAGTGATTTGATTTACTTAGAGGTTTTAGTGAGAGATTTTAGGGACTGATTTTAGGAATCACTGAATAATGGTAGTTTCTTTATTTAGACCATTCCTCTATTATAAATACAGATGGATGCTTGATTGTAAGTTATGCTATATTTTTAATAAAGTTCAGAATTGTTTTTGTGAGTTCCCCTTTGGGTATTTCCCTTAAGTGATCTTAGGGTTTTGAGCCTTAGGGCTCGATCTCACCTTCGGAGGTGTAGATCTTCATCGTGGCTTCCGGGTTACGCCATCAATTGGTATCAAAGCGAAGATCTAATCTCGGATTGCCGTCCCGATCGTCGAACCACCCTTAACACGGTCTCCACATCTTCCATCTCCCTAAGCCCCCCACCCAAATCTTCCCGTTGCAGCCGGTCCCTCCATCGAACACATCCAATCCCCACACCCACCTCTTCAGCAACACCAGCCATCCTAAAGCCCCTCACTGCCCATAACTGAACCCAAAACCTTGCCCACCGGAACCCATTCCAGATTAAAAAAAAAAAAGAAACCCATCTACAACCCAACCTTTCCAAACCATCCCCAGCATTCCAAACTCAATTCCAATGCAAAAACCCCAACAACCATCAATCACCCAATCCACTCTCCAAAGCTAGCCAACCCCAAATTGAGCCACAAACCCATCGATCTTCACCCAAACTGCCTTCTCCGACTCAAACCACTTCCAAAATCCCATTCCCAGGAAAAAAAAAAAAAAAAAAAAAAGCCAGCACCGCACACCCAACCATCCCTGTCCCACCCTTGCACAAGCCAGCCAAACTCCGGCCCTTTGATTCTATCACCCATTCCCAAAAAAAAAATAAAAAAATGCAGCACCTTCAATCATTGACGTCCGGACGCCTCACCTTCACCTCCACAAGCAGCAAAATAGTACCCACCAATCAGCGTCATCGCCCGCCGTCGTCGACCACTGCGAGCTTCATCATCACCATTGCTGTCGTCAGGCATCAGTTCTCCCAACGCCAAGAGCCCCACCTACCCCTAGCCTAGAACATCTCCCTCCTCATTTTGTTCTCCAAGTCGAAGTTAAGAAGGAAGTCCCACCTCCATTTATTTTCTCTGCGCACAAAACCCAAGGAAAGACAAAAAGAGGAGATTTTTCTCTTCTACACGTGTTTAGTATCTCGGCATTCAACTGGGCCACAACTTGGGCTGACCTGCAGTTTGGGCTTGATCTGAGTCCAGGCCCAACCTGACCCAAAAAAAAAAAAAAAAAAGAACAGTGCAGAAATTTGCATAGCAGCAATATTTGATTCATTTATTCAAGTCAATATGAAACTTTTTGGGAGCCCCATTAAAATTCAAAGATTTCTGTATAAGTGCAAATATGGCAATTGGTATTTTGAAAATGAATTCTATGTTGAGGAATTTCTCAACTTGACGCAAGAAAATTGGGCGGTTGATGAATACACCCGCCAATTTCGAGAGTTGCATGAGATATGCGAATTGGAGGAAGATGGGATACATGATTTAGCTCGTTATGTCCAAGGCTTGAGACCAGATATCTTGGAACATATGACTTATTGCAAAACCAGTCAAGATGCATACTTAGAAGCTATCCGTGTTGAGTGCATGCTTCGAAAGTCTCGCAGGCAACAATGTCGACAAAGAGCTCATATTGTGGAAAGACTTTTTCTAGGAGAAGACAATCCCACTATTGTCATTTGCCGACTCCTCCATACAAATGAAAAGGAAGAAGACGAATGGAAACAAGCTAAGAAATTTCACACGCCGGTGATAGTCGTTGACAAAGATGTTAATGTGGTTATTGACAATGGTAGTGCGGTTAATTTTGTCGCACAGGAGGTCATTGACAAGCTTAAAGTGCCTACTGAGAAGCTTCCTAAGCCCTACCAAGTCACATGGTATAATGGTCATGTCATTCCCGTGACTCACAGATGTTTGGTAGCTTTCAAGATTGGAGGCTATGGAGATCAGATTTGGTGTGATGTGATCCATATGAATATTGCTCATATCTTTCATGGACGTCCATGGCTTTTTGATCGGAAAGTGCATCATGATACAAAGGCAAACACATATACCCTTTTCAGGAACGGAAGATGGAGTAGATTCATTCCAATGACATCAACATCTTAGTCGTTGTCTGCACCTTCCACAGAAGCACCACAAAAGGAGCAAAAACTTGAAAAAGTAGTCATGATTGCACTAAAAGAGCTGACTTCGCACAACAAAGATATTGAATTAAAAGTTCACGACAACACTGATTTTGTGGGTACAAGCCATATTGATCAAGGTAGTGCCACTCAGGAGCTGCAACGGGTTGAGAATGTACAAGGTCAATAAAATATTAAAAACTCTGACCTAGTTAGCAAAAAGATTGAACATCCGGTAGATCTCATTATCATGCCACTTCTAGAAAATCCAATTGCATCATCGGAAATCAAACCAATTGTCTCAGTGGCTTCACAAGAAGATCAAGTTATTACAGTTCCTCACATCGACTTCATCTTTAGGGATGTGATCAACAATGGAAGCTTGAAGATTGCTCTCAGATATGGCAGATTTTACTGTTGCAGTTTCTCATGGAAAGAGCGCACGTTCGTGCTAAATACAGACATCAGAAGAAGCGATGCTTCCAATCTACTTTTAGATGGCTGAACACATTGCGTCAAACTCCCACGCCATGCCATGCAGATGCAGATCAAAAGAAGAGGCGGACATTTGTGCGCTTGATTTTTGACCCAGGCGGACATTTTCTAAATTTGTGGACGGATTCTTTCCTGTGTTATCAACCTTTCAACTCGTCGGAGTCGAGTTTTTCCAAGAGGGGGAGAGTTGATGCAGTGAGATCCAAGGAGAAGAGGACCCACTAATGGGCCCCACCAAGAATGATTTACTTTCTTTCAATAGTTTTGTAATTTTAGTAATTTGAGATTTTAGTGATTTGATTTACTTAGAGGTTTTAGTGAGATTTTGAGAGTGATTTTAGGAATCACTGAATATTGGTAGTTTCTTTATTTAGACCATTCCTCTATTATAAATACAGATGGATGCTTGATTGTAAGTTATGCTATATTTTTAATAAAGTTCAGAATTGTTCTTGTGAGTTCCCCTTTGGGTATTTCCCCTAAGTGATCTTAGGGTTTTGAGTCTTAGGGCTCGATCTCACCGTTGGAGGTGTAGATCTTCATCGTGGCCTCCGGGTTACGCCATCACATTGCTGAACCTAAAACCTTTTTCTACTGAACCCTACACTCTATTATATCCAAAACCCATATCCCTCAATCCGTTGCTATTTCCAAACCCCAAACTGGAACCCTAGCTCACACCCAAAACCCAGATCCCTCCCTGCCGAACTCCATCAACCCCATTACCGTGCCCTTCTGAAACCCCAACACCCAAATTCCCCAAATCTCAAAACCCAGACCTAGAAAAAAGAAGAAGAGAAAGAGAAGGAGCAGAGGACAAGAGAAAGGAGACTTACTTGGGTTGCAATCAGACTCAAACTACTGTCGGTTGCTTGACCACCATCCAATGATCGCCTTCACTCACTGCCTGCATCACTGTTGCGTCATCGTCATCATTGTCGCCCCACCTCCTCTGCCATCACCAATCAGTAGTATCATCACAAGCCCCACCTCCTCTGCCATCACCAATCAGTAGTATCATCACAAGCCCCACCCTATGCCATCTTCTTGTTTTTTACTCCCTATGCCATCTTCTTGTTTTTTCCTCTCTTAACCAGATAAGCCCCTCCCTTTCTCTTTTCTTCTCTTTGCACTGTTGCCAAGACAGGGGACAACTGCTCTCCCACGTGCCAGACTGGGCCCAGTCTTGACTGATTGGGCCTGAGTTTAGTTCAGGCCTGACTTGAACCCTGAACCCAGACTACTTGCCAAGAAAAAAAAAAGCAAAGCCATCCTCTAATCAGGTCATCCTGACCCTACCTAAGACTGACTTGACACTATTTTAAGGTTCTTGCATCCAAATCAATACGAATTTTTGGAAACTCAAATGAAATTCAAAGAATATTGTATTTGCTTTCATATGGAGATTGATATTTTGAGAATGATTTTTACTCTTAGCAATTTCTTAGTTTGAAGCAAGAAAACTTAACACTTTATGACTATACCAGCCAATTTCAAGAGCTGCTATATTTATGTCAACTAGAGAACGAGATACATGATTTGAGTCATTATATCAGAGGTTTGGGACAGGACATATTGGACTATATGAGTCACTGCAAAACCATCCAAGAAGTATAAAGAGAATCCATCCGTGTTAAGCACATGCTTAGACAGTCTCACATGCATCATTCTAAGCCTCAAGAAGGAAAGTTTCAGCAAAGAACAAGAGCCCATGTATTGGAGACACATTTTGCTGGATAAGATAATCCCACACTTGTCATTCGTTGACTTCTCACCGCGAATGAAAAGGAAGAAGAAGAGTGGAGACATGCTAAGAAATTCCAAACGCGAGTAAGAGTTGAAGACAAGTCTACTAATTTGGTTATTGACAATGGTAGTGCCATAAATTTTGTTGCGCAAGAGGTTATTGACAAGCTTAATTGGCCAACCGAAAAGCTACCTAAATCCTACCAAGTGACATGGTCTAATGGTTATGTCATTCCTGTGACTCACATATGTTTGGTATCCTTTAAGATTGGCAATTATGAGGACAAGATTTGGTGTGATGTGACCCATATGAAATTGCTCATTCTTTTTGGTCAAACATGACTTTTTGACCGGGAAGTGCACCATGACAAAAATAACACATTTCCCATCCCGTGGAAAGGGCGACGGATTATGCTTTGTCTATTGCAATCGACATCCCCATCACCTTCAGCATAAGAGTCAAAGAAAATGCAAAAAGAAATTATAGAAGTCATGATTGCACCAAAAGAGCTACCGACCATGACAGAAAACGTTCATGATGCAATCGATGAGAAGTGTCAAGGCAAAGCTGATCTCATGAAAAATTCAGAAGAAGTAGAAGATAGGATAACATTGATCATGACAGTGTTAATCAAGAGCCATAAAGGTGGAGGAAGAATAACAACAAGCAAACATTGAAGACTTTGATCAGGAAGCATCAAAAGACGAATCAATCATTGAAGTCCTACATTGACTTCAGCTCGGGGATCAACAATGGATAGTCAAATATCATGATCTGTTGATACCATGGTTAAAAAACCAGCCGAGTCTGAGTCGACTCAAACTTGGCACTGTCGAAGTTGGTTCTCAGGTGAATAATAGGACTCGCCTGAGTCAAACTCTCAATGCAATTTTTAAAGGAAGAAAGGAAGGGGGCTGGGAGGAAAAAGACAAAAAAGAAAGTGGAAAATGGACCAACAGTAGAAAAAAGAAAGAAAGGGGATGGGAGGAAAAGGACAACAAAAGGTAAAAAGTCGTCCAGGAGAGAGAGCATTACTTAAAAGAGAAAAAAGGAAAGACACGTTGGATTTTTGGAACTCACCTAGTGCTGGTGGAGTTCGGAGAGCAGAGAAAGAGATGATCAACTTTGTTGCAGGAGGAGACAATTGGCGCTGCTGGTTGCATGGTTCTTGCGGTCTTGCTGGTGTTGGTAGCATGGCCCTGATATGCTCTTCCTTCTCCTCTTCTTCTCCTTCTTTCTTCTTTTTTTGTTCTTTTTCTCTGCTTTGTTAAACTCACCTGCAACCCACATCCCATCATCTCTTCATCTCTCTCTCCTCCACCGTCTTTCCCTCTCTTTATTGGCTGATTTTTTTATTTTTCCCCCACTTCACTGTCGGCTGGGGATTCGTAGTTAGGAGTGAGTTAGAACTTACAAGAGATGGGCCCCTCCTAGATATATATTTTTTTGGCACTGCATAGGATTAAGCCCCGAGTTCGTTGAGTTGACTCGGACTCAGTCATGGGCGAGATGGGTCCTGAGTCCGTCTTTTTCATCCTTGGTTGATACACAACCTGTAGTTGCAGCATCTAATGGCCATATCACATATTCGAGCTAACAGCGGTCATCAGAAAAAGCGACACCTTCAATTTATTTCTGTGGAAGACAAGATCGCCTGAAGCTTCCAAATCATGTCAAGAGAATGAAGATCACAAGGAAATCTCGAAGTTTGTGCGATTGATTTTTGACCCAGGAAGACATTTACTGGACTTGAGATCAAGTTCTCTCCCGTATTATCAAGCTATTAACTCACTGAAATCGAGTTTTCCAAGCTGGGGAGAACTATTGTAGGCCAGACCATAAGTCGGCCAACCCATTGGGCCCAGCCCATAGGCCCAACCGGATATATATTTGATTAGAAATCTTATTTAGAAGTAATTAAAATTAGGATTTTATTTCATTTGGATTGTTAAGTAAGTTTAGTGATTTAGTTTCCTTTATCTTTTAGGAAAGTCTTAGTTTCCAAGTAATAGAAGGGAACGATTGTACTCTATATAAGGGTTGACATGCTTCATTGTAATTCATGCTTATTTCATTTAATTAAAGTTTTTTGAGTTTTGTCTTTCAGTCATGGTGTTTACCAATATTGTGAGTGTGCCCTAGTGGCTGAATCCAAATCTTTGGATTCGATCAATCCCCTAGGAGATTGATCTATTTTTGATCGAGGATTCGGGGCTGAAAAAGTTTTGTTTCAGTGGGTCTGTAGTGGATAGTGCATACACGCCCACAATGCAAAATGGTGGGCTGGATGGTGGGCCCCACTAATTAAAAATCTAAGTAGCTGAAAATAATTGCCCTAAATGTCTTCTATGGGTCCCATACAAATTTCAATCCAATTGGATATGGCCCATTGTCTGATTAGTCATATTTTTAGTTTTAATCAAAATTGACCAATATGGCAGTGGAACTAGTGGACCTTACTTACAATTCCACTTAAATAAAATAACTAAAACAACCATACAATCACTTCGATGGGTCCCACGGATGGAACCTACTTGATCTTCAATTCTCCGCTTTGCTGGTCCCACATGGGGCCTTCCTGATTTGCAACATGGGGTCTTCATCATCTTGATCAAATGTTAGATTGGACTAGATCTGACCGTTGATCTGACCGTTCCGATGATGGATTCTTACTGGAATTACGATCCAACGGTGGATCCTTGTAGGAATTGCGATCCAGCGGTGGATCTTTGCCAAAATTAAGATCCAACGATGGATTTTTTACAAAATCGCGATCCATCGGTGGATTTTTCCCACAATCACGATCTATCTCCTGTTAGTGATCATCCAACCAAATGGAGGCATGTGTATGCTTCTAGGCCTCTCTCTTAAAATTTGTATGAAGGAAATACGATGTCCGCATCAATTTTCCAATTAAAAGAAGAAAAAGAAGAAAAAAAGGATGTTTACTTTGGAAACCTGTTTCATTGGATGGGCCACATGCAGAACCCTTGACCAAGGATCAAAATAGCGGGTGCGACAGGCGTAGTGGGCAGTGGCCAAAACACTATTTAACGGGTGATATGTAGCGGTGTGAATTTTTTATGTGGTAAAAAAAACTCAAATCTTGTGTAGCGTCCAATCTTGTATGATTTGGAACCATGTTAGGGTAGAGACAACTTTTGGAAAGGCTATTGAGGAGAAGAAATAGGAAAAACAGTGTTTTAAATTAAAACGAGTTGGCTCTACTAGGTTTAGACCGTAGCGCCACTATTTTCAAAATTAGTGGCCGCTATTTTGAACCATGCCCTTGACAGTGTGAGCCCCACCCCCCTCCTGAAGCTTCTCAAATTGGAGTTGCACACAACTTCTAGAAACTGTCATTCTTTCTCCCCTATTTTCCGGATGAAATACTAAAACTATTTCATTTCAGTCAACTTGGTCTCTTCCTAATTCCTGTCCATCAAATTGGTCAATTTTCTAGGTTCTGGTTTGGAATAATGTACCCAGTTTGTAACTAATACCCCAATTATTAACGAAAAGCGGCTCCTAAGATCAGTAATCAGGCAGCATCTAGGTTGTTTCAGTACTTAAAGGTTGAAAACTGTGACCAACAATAAACTCTTTGTCAATAATTTGCTTGGATTTTTACCTTTTGGTCTGATTCCATCACTTTCTTGCATCAATTTTGATATAGTAGCTTTGGCTGGGTTAAGTTATCAAGAGCATGGCTTCAAATAGGATCAAGCGTAAAAGTAGAACTCACAAAGGTGGCCCAGATAGATGGGTTAAGCCTAGGGCAAGAGTCCTCTTTCACTTATAGTTTCACACATGATTTGCAAGAGCTCACTACCTATGAGTAGAACACATCAAGTTGACTCCAAATTGATGGGAAAACGAGAAAAGCGAGATTTTTTTTTTAATTTGTCGTAGTTGTATGAGTTCTCTGCATTCTTTAGGGTGTTTAATTTTTGAAATTTCATAGTTTTATGTCGCCTACCATTTTTATGTTGCTATGTTATTGTGGGGAACTTCTACCTTCACCTTTTGGGTTCAATGTGATATGCGTGTGGAAGTCGTTGATGATTGCTTACCAAATTAATTGAGGCCGGCAGTGGAGGGCAAATGTGGATGTTTTGTTAAAATGAGTGTTACATATACGCAGTTTTTCTCCAATGTAGATTGCTTGGAGTTTTGTTGCATGGTACTTATATTTGCTACTCAGCGACTGAACAATGCTTTCGTATGGTAAAAAAATTTCTTTTTGATATTGCAGACATTCAGAACCCCCTGTATTGCAGATAGCATTTCAATATACCGTTGTTGTGCCACATGAGGAAACTTCGAACTCAAAATCAATTTCAGGCAATAAGTATGACCTAATCTAACCTAGTTGCAGTTGCAGTTGGAGATTGTTAGTATTCTTTTAAAACCTTTTTCAAAAGTTCTCAAGTCTTTCTTACTGAGATTATTGTTTCTTTTGTTGGAAGATCAAGTTTGATTGTGTTTGTACTTTTTATGACCTACCTCTGTTCAAGAAGTTTCTAATTTTTTATAGGAATATCTATGAACTTAGTTTTGAAAATTGGAACCGTATCGCAAATTGTTCATCGGTATCAATCGAATTGAATCATGAATCATAAGATGTTTTTATTTTAATAATAAAAATGAAGAAAATTAAAAATTTAAAAAGAAAAAGAAAAAAAGTAGTTATTTATAATCCATCCATTTTCCCATTCATAGCAATATAAATACAATGACAAATAAGTCTATCATACAATCATATCAAGAACATCATAACATATATTAATTTATAATAACTGATGTGTAAATCGTTAAATAAGTTTGAGGTATCAATTTATATTTATTTTTTGTTATCTTTAAATCAAAATATAAAAGTTAAAAAAAAAATCCAAATAAATCTTACGCAGTAGGATATCTCTTGAAGTTAAGAGAGTGTTTAGGAAGGAAAAAACCAAAAAAGATTACAAAAAAGAGAGATATAGATAAGTCCCATCTGTACTGTCGATTGTTTACTCAAATGCATGTTCTTTATTCATTTCTAAAATCTCCCCAAAGCCGCAAATACTCTAAAGAGGTTTCGTTAACTATTGAATAACCTTTTAAAAAGCTCAAAAGCTCAAAAGAAAGAACGAAAAAAATAAAAGATTATTGATATTAACTTATTGGTTGCAGCCAGCCGAATCGATTGAATCGTAAAATTTGATGAAATAAGTATCAAATCGTAAGGCTCACACGTAAATCTTAAGATTCATATGTAAATGGGATTCATTACATTGATATGAATCGTTTTCCTTAGGATTAGGGATACAAATCATAGGACTTTGATAACAGTTTCTATTAATCATCTATCTTTGTATTTTTAGTTATGCACACACATATATTAAGCTTCACCTGCACTTGATGCAGTGAGATCCAAGACCAGGACCCGCAGGCCCTAATGGATCGGCTTGATGGGGTCCACATGATCCCTAGTCATGCAAATGTAGATCAAAAGAAAAGACGGAAGTTTGTGCGTTTGATTATCAACCCAGGCGGACATTTTCCGACCTTGTGGTTGGATTCTCTCCTGTACTATCAACCTTTCAACTCGCCAGAGTCGAGTTTTCCCAACAGGGGGAGAGTTGATGCAGTGAGATCCAAGACCAGGACCTGCGGGCTCTGATGGACCTGCTTGACGGGGTCCACATGATCTCTAACTTTGGGATCCCTATCATTAGTTTAGATAGTTTATAGATTAGTAGTGTTACTTTATTTCTAGAATAGTAGGTTGCTTAATTGTTTAGGAATATTTCCTTTCTAAGTTATATGTTGATTAGGATTAGCTATTTCCTTTATTGCTTATTTAGGAACAATGCTACTCTATATATAGAGAACCTCCTTATTGACATGTTTATGCTATGTTTTTAATAAGATTTCAGAATTATTCTTGTGAGTTCCCCTTTGGGGTATTTCCCCTAAGTGATCTTAGGATTTTGAGTCTTAGGGCTTGATCTCACCGTCAGAGGTGTAGATCTTCATCTTGGCCTATAGGCCACGCCATCAACACTCGTGCTCAATATTGAGTTATGTGCGAAGGTAAATCACAACCTTTCAAGAAATCTGAACGTTGAGATAAGAAACCTTATTAAAAGCCCTCACTGGAAAATCGGAAGAGGGATGAAAGTATAGAAAGTGACGTGGGTTTCCCATGCCTATACATCCCTCTTCCATAATAAGCTGCCCATCTCTGTCAACCCATCTCTTTTTCTTTCTTTCTCCTCTGGTTCTGTGGTTGTCTTCTCCACTGTACCACACGTCCTTCCTATCTCTCTTCTTCATACATCTCTTTATTCTTCACTCAACCACCAAAGATCCGTCTATTTCTCTTTCTCTCAAGCCAATCTCTCCTATGTTTCTTTCTCAACTCAGTGAAAAGAAAACAAATACTCAAAAGTGAACCTTTTAAATAGTGTATTTTCCTTTTCCTTTTTCTCCATTCAATTTGATTTTAGCAAAAGGGTCTGATTTAAACCAGATTCACGGATGATAAAAGTTTCTTTTTTTATTTTATTTTTTATAACAGTAAATTTTATAAAAGAGAAAAAGAAACAAACGGGACCTGTTGAAGGAAAAAAAAGGAAAAAGAAAATACAATCAACTAAACATCAAAAGAAACATGTAATCTAAAAAGTACTTCCTTGGCAAGACGATCTGCCATATCATTTGCTTCGCGCAACACATGATTAAAAGTAGCATGCAACTGAGAAGAAATATCCTGCACCTCTTCCACCCAATCAGCAATCTCCAAGGAAAAGAAGATTTTCCTAACCCCCTATTGAATAGCGGAAAAAAGAGTTTCCTTCAATGTTTGGATTATACCCTCCCAATTTCCGCAACTCATGACAGGCAATCAGTAAGAATAGACTTCAGCACCATTAGATTCAAAGAGTTAATGGGTCCTGAAAATTTCTTTAGAACCTGTCCACAGACGTATCACGAATAACGCCTCCAATTCCTCCCATACAAAATTGTTGGATGTAGCTACCATTAAAAGTCAGCTTTAAGATACCTTCTGGAGGAGAAAGCCAACTGATTCTATGCACCTTTTTATAACTCCTTCCCCCATTTAAATAGACTGTCCAAGATCTGTTTATATGTTCCAAAGGAATCCTAGCAAATTCAGGCATTTTACTTGCCCACTCTGAAACAGTCCAAACAATAGATTGAACAATCTCATCCACAGATTTACTCTTGTTTAAGAAAACTCTATTATTCCTTTCCAGCCATATCCTCCACAAACCAGCATAAAGAGATAAATGCCACAAAATTTTGGCACGAACAAGCTTACCCCTATACTTCCATTGGGTAAAAACCTCCTTAATAGAAAAAGGCATCACCCTCTTCATATCAAACATACTAAATTACTAATAACTGAAGCCCAAACTTTGCTTGCAAAACTATAATGAATCTACAAATGACTAGTTGTTTCCTCATTCCTGATACACATTGGACCACCATTGACAACAATAATGTTTCTTCTTCTTAGCTGATCCATAGGAAGAATTTCATGCAATCTCGCCGCCCAGCAAAAAATCAACACTCTTGGAGAAACAAAAGAAATCCAAATCTGCCTGCATTCCACCCTGCCATCATTATCAATCAGCACATTATAGAAAGATTCAACTGAAAACTGACCTCTAGAATCAGGCTTCTATAGCCTTACATCCTTTGTCCCAACTGAAAGGTAATTCATCTCAAGCAAAGAAAACAGTCTACCAAGCTCAACAACTCCATTATCCTGCAAATTTCGGCAAAGCCTCAAATCCCAAACTGCAGAGCCTCCAAGAAAAGAAAATTTTCAGCTACAACAGCATCTTGACGCCTATTCAACACATAAAGAAAATGAAAAAGATCCCTCAAACTAGCTTGACCTCGCCATTCATCATGCCAGGACTGAATCCTTTTACCATCATGGATTCTATATCTTATCCACCGATCAAAATCACCCTTAAAAGAAAGCACAGACTTCCATATTCCTGAAGCCTTATAAGCAAGCTCCAAAACACACCAACCCTCCCTACTTACCTGATACTTATCAATAATGATCTGCCTCCATAAACCTTGGAATGAGTTACCCAGCCTCCACAACCATTTTCTAAGCATAGCTTTATTCATTTTCTCAATAGACCGAATGCCCAAACCTCCACGAGGAATTGATTTACAAGCTCCCATTTAACCAAGTGATAATTTTTCTTGTCTGTAGTATCATTCCAAAGAAAATCACACTGAATTTTCTCAAGGCATTGAACCACACTCTTTGGACATTTGAAAAAAGACAAAAAGTAAATAGGGATGCTAGAAAGACCTGACTTGATAAGAGTAAGACGACCTCCCATAAACAAATACCTCCCCTTCCACAAATTAAGCCATTTATCAAACCTCTCCACCATTGGGTCCCATAAAAATTTCTTTGGAAGACCCAAACACAAAGGCAATCCCAGGTACTTAGTTGGAAGGCGACTAACTTTGCAACCAAAAAATCCGCTTAAAACTGAACATGACTATTCTCTGTCCGAATTCCAATTAGCTCACATTTACCGTAATTTATCGTAAGACTTGTTAACACCTGAAACCACATCAAAATATTTTTCAAAGCATCAACCTGTTCCAATAAGGTGTCGTGAAAAATAACTGTATCATCAGCAAATTGCAGATGGCTTACCTCATGAGCAGCAGTACCAATAGAAAAACCTGTGATCAAACTGGAGAGTTTAGCTCTATCCATTATAACCTATGATGCCCAGATACGGCATAAACACAGCAGGGACACGGATTTTACATGTAAAAAGGGAAGTATCGGATACGATACGTTGCCCACTTTGAAGTATCCGTGCATCATAGATTATAACAATGAATGCTTCTGCTACTATAACAAAGAGCAAAGGTGAAAGCGGATCTCCTTGCTGCAAACCTCTAGAACTTTTAAAATAGCCTTTTGGAGAGCCATTAATCAAAATAGAAAAATAAGCAGATGAAATACAAATTTTTATCCAACCACGCCACTTTTGTCCAAAACCCATACGGCCCATCAAGTATTGTAAAACCTCCCATCCACCATATCATAAACCTTCTCGATATCCAATTTGCAAATTAACCAGGGCGATTCAGCCTGTACCTCGAATCTACACATTCATGAGCAATAGTCACACTATCCAAAATCTGACGACCATCAACAAAAGCCCCTTGGATATTTGAGACAACCTCCGGAAGCACTCTTCTAAGGCGATTAGCCAAAACTTTAGCCAAAATTTTATAAATGCTACCAATCAAACTGACCAGTCTGATATCCCAAGAGATATAGCACCTTCTTTCTTGAGGATCAAAGCTATGAATGAGGCACCCAGCTACTTTGTTAAAACACCATTAGAATGGAATTCATTGAAAAAAAACATGCAAATCATCCTCCAACATATGCCAAAAATGCTTAAAAAAGACCATGGGAAAACCATCTGAACCAGGAGCATGATCATACCCCAAACTGAACACAGCCACTTTAATCTCCTATTTAGAAAAAGGAGCTTCAAGAGAAGACGCACTTTGAGAAGATAAGCATTTAAAAGGAGCACTATCCAAACAAGGTCTTGTTGAAATGTCTCCATTATAAAGTTGCTTAAAAAAGTGAATGATTTCCTTTTTTGTTTCTGATTTAGATTCCCAAACTCTTCCCCTAGAATAAATAGCAATAATTCAATTAATTCGCCACTGAGCACCAGCTGTCACATGGAAAAATCTAGTGTTGCGATCTCCTTTCAGCCATTTATTCCTAGAACGCTGCTTCCATTTAAGTTCATCTTGAAAAAGCAACCTTCGAAGATGCTCTTGAAGTAATATTCTATTATCCGGCTCAACTGACTACCTTCTTCCTTCAGTTATCCCTCTCAACTGACTGCCTGCTTCCTTCACATCTAATCTCTGAATCTTTGCAACCAAAAAATTATTCTTCTCATGAAATTTACCAAACACATCCTTACGCCAAGTTTTCAGTTTACTTTTCAGATATTTCAATTTCTGGATCAGCTGAAAACCCATCCTTCCATTAACTGTTATTTCACCCCACCAATCTTTGACTACGGTGGTCAAAATCCTTCTCATGTAACCACATAATTTCAAAACGAAAAGGAGGAGGTCCCCAATTTTCCATACCTGTTTCCAAGAGAATTGGGCAATGGTCTGAAACCGGCCTAGCCAAAGCTTTTTGAACACAGTCCGGGAAATCCAACCATTCTATTGATACTTAAAAACGATCCAAACGACTCATTGTTAGAACTTCCTGATTATTAGACCAAGTATATTTAGCTCCACTCAAAGGTAAATCAATAAGATCATGCTGGCGAATCCATTTGGAGAAATTCTTCATAGCCTTACTCATAGAACCACCACCTTTCTTCTCCTGAAGAAATCTAATGACATTAAAATCTCCTCCTAGCACCCAAGGTCTATTCCACATTCCTGCTACCTGATTAAGCTCCAACCAGAAGTCCACTCTATCAGTAGTGTTATGTGGCCCATAAACCGAAGTAGCTACCCCCGCAACACCTCTTTTAATATCTTTCAAAAGCACAGAAACAGACTCTCCCAACATGCTCGTCTATCTTTTGCCAGAAAGCAGCATTCCAAACTAATAAAAGTCCACCTACTGAACCAATAGAAGGTCCCATAATGAATTGACCATTAGACAACGGACAAAATAACTTAGGCCTTTTTTGTTATCTCTACTCTTTTTCTGATAGACCCATCCAAAATAGAGCCATTAAAAAAAGAGCCATACAAAAGAGGCTAGAATAATAATAATAATAATAATAATAATAATAATAATATGTGTTTGGTAATGCACGGATCTATTTTAAATAGACTTTTTTAAATCAATGGTTGAAAGTTGTTCACAAATTTCTCAACATGCACGAGGTATCAAACTTTGAAATTTGACCCCATAGCTGTGTTCAGCCTTCCAAAGAAATTTAATGGTTTTGGATCTTGTGTTTGTTGCCCACAGAATCCATAAAATAATATCAAATGGTTCACTTTTTATTTTTTTACGCAAATATCTCGAGATTGGTGATCATCCAACGGCTGAAATTTGGACCAATGCAATGTTTGACCTTCCGAACATTTTCAATGGTTTGGATCGTGATTTACTATCCCATAAACACAAAAAAGAGAAAAACTGGACTGCCAATGGACCAATCCAGAACCAAGCACGGTACGTCAATGGTTGATAGTTTTTCGCAAATTTCTCGAGATCCACGAGGAATCGAGCTTTGAAATTTGACCCCACAGCCATGTTCAGCCTTCCAAAGAGATTTAATTGTTCGGATCTTGTGTTTGGGGTCCACAGAAATAAAAGAAATTAGATCTAAGTGTGTGTGTGTCTATATATATATTTGCAAATATCTCAAAATCTATGATGATCCAGCGGCTGAAATTTGGACCCATAGCCGCGTTTGATTTTCTGAACAGCCCCAATGGCTTGAATTGTAATTTATGGTCCAAGAATCTTAAAATAGAAGGAAGAAGAAGAAAAACCGGACAGCCCCAAATAGGACGCCCAGTCACTGTTCACCTGCCCAGAATTTGGGGCTCTAGTTTTTAGAGGGTTTGCCTCTACTTCTCTAAAGCGGATAGAGGCTGGAAACGCCTACCAAACGCTATTATTTTCCAAACCTCTACCTGCTTTAGACAAGTAGAGGCTGAAAATTGAGATGCCAAACAGGGGCTTAATAACGAGACTATCAATAATCTCCATCTTCGTCTCCTGAATAAATAGGCATTCACCCTTAATGGATTGAATCACCCCCTTTATAACCGTTCTCTTCGAAATAGGATTCAATCCACGAACATAGAAACAACTTCATAATCCAACTAACTACACCTGAATTTTTCTCACCTGCCTGTTGATCATAATTAATAGAAGAACCAAGTTTATCGATTTTTTTCTACTTTTATTGACCCCCTGTTTCTTGCATTTCCCCTGTTCTTGAGTCAGCATCTCACGGATGAAGCTCCTCAAATCTCTTATTCGACCTCCATAGAAATGCCCAAAATCCGAGCTATGTCAAGCAATTTTTCTTCAATTGTCTGGTTCACCTCCTCTTCACAAGCAAAGCCTGAACAATCCTGATTAGGAAATGCCATATCAATAGCATTGTCCACCACCACCACTGCCTTGTCTGATCAGTAATATTTTCTTTCTTCTGAAATTCTTCTACCACTAAATCATCATCGTCTGAGGATGAATCTCCCCATCACCTCTCAAAATGGACTCTGGAACCCTTAAAGACGTTCACATCATCATCTCCTTTCTCCTGTCAAAATCCTTCCCCCACACGAACTTCTTCCTCCATTTCATTATGAGCCTCATTTTCCTCTTGCGTCTCTTCAGCGTCTTGGTTTTTTTTTTTTTTTTGAAGGCCCATTAACAAAATCATCATGCTGATCCAACTCGTGATTTTTGGGCCCTGAATTCGTTTCAATTACTTCAAGGGTAGAAAGGTCTTTACGCTAAATATTAGAAACCCCCTTAACAGAAGGGCAACTATTAGAAACTCGGTTTTTGCCTTGCGTGCGATGGAAGCTTTGCAGCCACCCATTCGAATCCAAGATATTTGGGATTTTGGAAATCCCCTGCAACTCCATTGTCTCTCCTTCCAAATTCATCATCCTGCCTTCCATATTTGTCCCATGCGTTGCCAAATCCATAAGAGATTTCCCATTACCAGCAGATTTTTAAACTTTTAGATTCAAATCACTGAGATTTTTGCCGAAATTTTCTGGAGAAATAATCGCCCTAGACTCATAATGATTTTCCAGCAAATTATAGTTCAGACGATCGTTTTCCGGCGTCACAGAGTTCTGGTGATTGATTTCCAGCATAACATTACCTTGACAAGAGCATTTCAGTACCTGAGGGTTCCAGCAACAACTATCTGGCATCATTTGATCAGCTTCTTCAGTAATATTGATGTGGAAACGAAATCCATTGACATCCATAGCAAGACTATTCGGTAACAGCTTCTGAGAATCCATCCAAACAAGCATTTGAACCCTATCCAATCTCTTTTTGGTTATTGAATCTTCATCCATCACCAGCACTACACCCAAACATTCTCCAATCAATGGAAAACCTTCAAATCCCATGCATTTATAGGAATACCCTCCATTCAAATCCATGAAAGTTTAAGAACAGACCCTAAAACCTCCATCCATCTGTCAATGCGGCGAAACATGGGTTTGTAAGGGTTGGTCCCCAGATGGAGCATTCGAGAATAATCTTCCAGAGTCTTTGGCTGGATCCAATACAACACAACAGGTTAAGCCTTTTCACCTCTGCATCTATTCCAGCTACCAATTTTGAATTTCCTTTTCATATATCCCCAAATGTTGAACAGTTGCAACAAAAGAATCGGGAACCTCTTTCTTCATAACCGAAGTCAGAGATTCTGATAATTTTACCACCTTCAAATTCCCTTCTTCCTCGATCGAAGTCTGGCCAACACCATGGGAATGAAAATTCTCTCTGGACATCATCTTGATCCTGATTTTTACTAGGAAAAAGACGAAGAACTTGTTTTTCTATGGTTGAAACTTTTTGGCTTGACTGTCGCCCATTTCTGTCTGAATAGTTTTCTTTTTGAATTCCAATACGTCTTCCCCCAACCATTCTTCCATTCAACCTTTGAATAGCACGATTGGAATCCCATTCAGTTTTGAAACGTACAAAACCAAACCCTCTACCAGCTAATTTAATACAATGAGAATAAAGCAATTGGTAGAACTCGTAGTAAGAGGTGCGTATATTCTTTCTCAACTCAATGAAAAGGAAACAAAGACCCTATCCATTTCTGAACTTTGATTCTTTCTCTCCATTTCGTTTTATACTCAATCTTTTTTATTGGATTTAGATACATCTACAGCTACTTGATTAGGTACAGGCCCATTTACCTCAACATACTAATCTGCAGTTATTTTGTCTTTGATCTGATAATCTTTTTCAAGCCTTTTCCTGTGAACTTGTGGCTGCTACCACATGATTTCCCCTTCAATCAATTCAAGAGATTCAATGAAAAATCTCCTCACAGTTACAGCAATATGTTATAAGATAAGGTTATCAATAAAGAACATTAGTGGTGGTTGGATTGTTTCCCGCTTATGATAATACATGTTGGATGCTTGGATCAGATCCTTGCTTGTACATTGAATAAGAGATTGCTGCATCACTCTTGAACCAGTTCCCTCTACTGTGAATGAAAGAGCAAATGTTGTCCGAATGATTGCCTTAAGCGTAGGGTTCTATGAGAATAGAAGGAAGATGAACTGACTTTATGAATGGATTTTCTTATGGATAGGTGTCGTAAAGAATAAATAAAGAGTTACTGGATTGAGAGAGAGAGAGAGAGAGAGAGAGAGAGAGAGAGAGAGAGAGAGAGAGAGAGAGAGAGAGAGAGTAAGTTGTTTTTACATTTTATCCCTATCGTCTATCTTCTTTCGATGAACGGGATTACCCATCGCACATAAGAAACATTTTATCCCTATCGTCTATCTTCTTTCGATGATCGGGATTACCCATCGCACATAAGAACTCCTAGCGCACCTCTTGAGAGAATAGTTTCATATATATATATAGGGGCCAGCTCTCCTTAGCTGAAACACTGTTGGTCCCACAAATCAAATTCGATTATCGTTGTTTTTTGTACGATGATCGTCTCCAAAACCAAGATAAATCCAATCAAAACTGGATTTTCCAGTTCCATCATGCAAAAAACATATTTAATCAACTTTGATTTGTGAGACCAGCACTATTCCAGCTTAGGATAAGGTAAGCTTCAGCTTCGGAGAGCCCTGCTCATATATATATATATGGAGATGCTCCTATGAGAGATCTCTCACCTTATATGAGAGATAAGGGTGGGGGCCTTCACATTTAAGTTGTTGGCATTGGATATGGATGTGAGGGCCTCCGCCATATCTCTCATATAAGGGGGGAGAGAGAGAGATGCTCTCATACAGGCTTCTCGTACACAGTAGGAAACGAGCTCATGTGGTCCGTCAGATTAGAGGACATATCAAAAGGCAAAGTGAAGTCATAAGGAGGGGAAAAAAGTTGCTGATGGCCTTAGCTCTCCTTCGATCGAGCAAGAACCCTATCCTCTTCCCCTCACTCTATCCTCTTTGTCGTTGGATCTAGCGGTGTCGTGGTCAGAACGATGCTTACCAAGTTTTGTCTCTATTGTGCGCTCTCTCTCTCTCTCTCTCAACTCCCATTTTCCGTCCTTCGAACCCGAAAGCCTAAATCTGTAGAACCAAAACGCTCAATCGAACCACCCAAATTTCCATATCAATCAGTGGCGATGGGGCTTACCTCCAACAACCATTTAAACCATAAATCCAACTACCCAAATTGCTGCTGCTTCCTCTTTTTTTTTTTCTATCTGGTTTGGGTTGGAAGGATAGAAATGGGAGAGGGTTAAGGAGGTTAGTGGGTGCCCGGGACTCTATCGTGGGGCCGACATGATGATAATCCGAACCGTTCATCTTGGATCTCATCCCCTCCAGGGCTATAACCTTTGGTATCAGTTCAATAAGAGTGGGTTTCACTCGTATTTGGATAAGGCACAACTGTCTGTTTTCTAGAGATACAAACTGTCCATATTGGAGCACCTCTCATATATATATATATAGTGTAATCAGGTGCGCCACAAGATGCGCACTGGGGTTGGGGCCCACCTAATGGTCCATCTGAATGGACCACACACACCACCCCCCTGAATTTTACATGGGGCCCACCTTTGCACCCACCGTTGGATCGATTGCACACCCATTTGAATGGACCTCACACGTTAAACTTGCGGGGCTCAGATAGAGATGGTGGGGGTCAGGGATGGGGCTGATTTTTTTTACATAGATGAAGGGCCAGGGGAGATCTTTTGATCCCCCTAGTCCAGTCCTAGGTGGGGCCCCATGATGAGAAGCGCACATTGATCTAGTGCGCGGGTCGTGCGCTGAATTGGCACTCTATATATACATCATCATCATGTTCCAACTATGTTGGGGTTGGCTACATGATTTCTGTTTCTCCATTCTGATTTATCCCGAGCCAATTTATTAGATAAGTCGCATTTCTTCAGATCCATTTTTACTACCTCATTCACATCCTCTTCGGCCTAATCCTTCCCCTTGATGGACCATCAACCTGTATAGCCAAACTTTTCCTTATCGGTGTTGTTGCTAGCTTGCGTTGGACATGCCCAAACCATCTTAAACGTGTTTATCTAATTTTATTCTCTATTGATGCTACCCATGTACATACATGGGCAGACCTTCTAACTTGTTTATTTATTTATCATTATTTTTTGTGTGCGGGGACAAAACCTACATAAAAACCCCAAGTTTACCACCACCCACCAAAACCCAACTACCTGTTTAGGTCCACCACTATTTTAATATATATATATATATATATATATGGGAGATGCTCCTGTGAGAGCGTCTCTCACCTTATATGAGAGATTGGGTGGGGGCCCTCACATCCATATCCAATGCTCACAACTAAAATGTGAGGGCCCCCACCCTTATCTCTCATATAAGGTGAGAGATATCTCTCATAGGAGCATTTCCCATATATATATATATATATATATATATATATATATATAGACACACACACACACCCCGATCTGAATGGACTTTTGACAATTAAACTTTTGGGCCCAAATGGAGATGATAGAAATCACGGTTGTGGCTGATTTTTTGCAGAGAGGAGGGTCTTAGGAGTCCTTGAAATCCCCCCCATCCCCATGTTGGTCCCCAGGTGGGCCCCAGCAAATACTTGAGCTCACCTTATCCTAAGCTTGAGCTCAGGAGAGCCTTGCCCTATATATATATATGTATGTATGTATGTCAACTTTTTCTTTGGCTTCAATAGCTATATATGTATAACGCACGAGTTCATTATTGCCATCATCTTTATAGCCTTATCCCAACTATGTTGGGGTCGGCTACATGAAATTTGTTTCTCCATTCTGATCTATCTTGAGTCAAATCCTTAGATAAGTTGCACGTCCTTGGCCAAATCCTTAGATAAGTTGCATGTCCTAAGATCTATTTTTATTACCTTCATCCATGTCCTATTTGGTCTACCCCTTCTCCT
Organism: Cinnamomum chago; assembly: GCA_038049695.1. NCBI lineage: Eukaryota > Viridiplantae > Streptophyta > Magnoliopsida > Laurales > Lauraceae > Cinnamomum > Cinnamomum chago. The sequence goes on from CP142454.1 coordinate 46,746,633, forward strand.
TGGTGTATCAAGCTGCATAGCCAACATTTTCCTCTCCGACGCCTTTGTTGATTTGCTTTGGACATTCCTAAGCCATCTCGAAAGCGCTCATTTCTAATTTTATCCTTCCTAGTTTTACCACACATCCACATCAACATTCTTATCTTTGTTGCATTTATTTTGTGCATATGTTTCTTCTTGATTGACAAACATTATGCTCCATAGGTCATAGTTGGTGTAATCGCTATTTTGTAAACTTTTCCCTTGAATCTTGTTGGCATGTGCCAACCACAAAGCACTCCAGAAGCAAGTCCACTTCAACCATGCTGCTTTTATCCTATGCTTGACATCTTTATCAATCTCTCCATCCATTAATTGCATAAGTGAGAAGATAGGTATATATGTATAAAACGCGAGTTGTGCATGGATCTTTAGCTTTCCATGCAAGGCACTGAATGATGTCCATTTGGGTGTATTGACTTGTTGTGCCTGGAAGGCTGGAACCAATGGTCTCATGTGCAGTCCGTGAGATGGCCAGTAGATGTATGTGCTTCTGCCATAGACCAGCCTGCATCAACTACTCCCTCAAGTTTTTTGTTCCTTACCATTTTTTTTATACTGATTCGTCTGACATGTCATGCTAATGTTTAACTGTCGCCAAATATGCTTTTACAGCCTCTGATTGTATTACTCTTTAACCTTTCTTCTGAATTATAATTTCATTTAGGTCCAAGCATTTTCTCAAGCGGCGATTGAGGATAAGGACTTTGCAATATGGAATGGCTGGAAATATCAATGAACTTTATGACAGTGTTGATTCTGAAGTTGTTTTGTCAATCCTTGTCCAAAAGGTTAATTCATCTCAACTGCCTTCCCTTGGTTTATGGCATGGTTTATTTTATATTTTGGGTGATGGGAGATCAAAATCATGAATATACGATCTTGGATTTGTAAACCATTTTTTAGTATTAGGTTATTCACTCAGCTTGCTGCTTTATCTCTAATCTTGTCGATGTCTGGTCTATATCAAGAAAAAGGGAAAGGAGTTCTTGCTTGTGGGAACTAGAGATGCGTGCATGAAAATATTGATTAATCTGATAAGGATGTATGACTGGGAGAAATAATTAGTCTAATTTCTAAATAAGTGATTTAATCTATTATGACTCGAAACCATAAATTCTATGATAAAAAATGAGCTGTCATGATTTGAATGGAATGATTAACATTATCTTGTCAACCGTTGCATTTCAAGCATTGGGCTCTAATATCAGTGCATGGTTAGCAATGTTTGTATCCACTCACCTAGGCAGAAGATATTTTCCTTTGTGATAGTGATGTCTCTCTCAGACACCTTCCCTAACACCATAACATAGTTGAGCATTCTCTAACATGGTATCCCTTTTGACAGATATACTTGATGAGGTTGGATCTTAAATCTGAACTCGAGAGCATAGGTATCTGTACTTCTCTAGTTAGGGAAATTGTCACGGACATTGGTACGATTCTGTGGGATCTGAATAATAATATTGGGTCCCATAATGTGATACTAATACACCATTCACAATTAGAACAGTGATACTAACACACCATTCACAACAAGAAGAAAAAAGAAGGGGTTTGGCTAATACACTGACAATGGTCTTCTGTTAACTTTTGAAACAACACAGTCCGGTAATAGGTCCAAGTCTAGTGGGTTTTGTTGCTGGTGCCCTGTCATTTCAATGAATTAAATCAAATGGCGCAGAAGGAATATATATGCTTTTAGTAAAAATGGTAAAGCAGTATGTTTAGACAACATATTTCCTAGGCAATCTGGAATATTAAGAAAATTTGTTTGTCCCAATACACAAGAAGAAATCAAATCTTACAATCTATTGGAAGAAATATATTGTAACCTAGGATACCAAAAATTAAAAGTAGATCTATATTGAGATATCAAAGCTGCAATTGGAGTTGTGTCTGGCACACGCAGCTGTTCTAGAAAATAGAATCTCCCTGACTTGTGACCTGCCCTAATCTACCTACATGTGTGTTGGTTCTATTTAAAGCAACCAGTAGAAATAAATGAGGCATTATATCCTTAATCAGTTAAATGACTAATGGAAATCCAAATTCAGTTTAGTAACACACAAAAATATGTGGAATGGGTAGCTACCTGAAGGGTATGTATTAGATCCAATTGTGGTGATACATAAAGAGGAGCCATTAGCCATGTGAGTAGAGACCGGTTATGAGGAAGAATGCATCCAATCAATGGACAAATATCTGAGGTCATATGGGAGGTTTTTCTGGAATGAAAGATACCAAGTAAGGAATTTTTACTTGGGTGTGGAGGGGGATAATAGCTACATTCATGACAGAAGTATGCAGATGGAGCAGTAGCGGATAAATGGAAGTGAGAAACATCTGTCGCATACGTTCATCAATCATGCTCTGGATTTGTGTCACCAAGTCTGAAAAGGATGAGCTTTTCTCTTGATCTGTAACAGCAGCAGCAGCAGGCCTATAAGTAGATGCATCATTGGGAAGTTGATATTGAGCTGAATTTGGATCATATGGATTTCCTTTTATGAAACTGATTTGTCCTTTCAGTCTGACAGGACAATCCCACTCGCAATGGCCCCTTTAACAATAATTGCAGACATTTGTTTGAGAGAGGCTTTGGGCAGCAACTGGATTAGCAAAAGGCGAAGCAGAGTTTGTGCTTGCCATAAACACCTGTTCAGGATCCAGGATCCAGGATCCACTGTCCTTTCCTTAGAAATTAGGAGCTGAGTCTATTCTTTTGCCAACAAATTAAATTGGGAGAATCAACTGTAAGGTGTGGAGTCCAATGAAGGAGAAGGCCACACACATGCTGAAACTCAGGTTGGAGAACCACAAGAAACTGAACAAATGTTGTGTCAAAGATGGTAGATACTGTGGGGTAGATGAACTAAGATTCCATCAGGGCTAGTTGATCCGACATAAAAGCTTATGGGTTCAGATATATGCAGATATATGACTGATCTAGCCATTGGTTATCTTGATCAGCTCGATCGAAAGAAGGGACCACAGATCCATGCTAATCGGAGAAGGATCTAACATAAGGGATCAAATCTTAGATTTAATGGCTGAGATGGATTCAAATCAATTATCCACTATTCAGTAATTTAGGGATCAAACAGCACCTTATTGATCCTTTAGGGCCATATAATCAAGCCCAATCAAACCCAAATATGATGAATAGGACACCAATGTTGAGCTATACATTATCTAACTTCGGGCCAATGGATCATGACCCAAATCAGGCCCAAAGCACTCAATATCCAGGCCATGTTGGAAGCCCAGACCTTGTCCGTGTTCAGTCCCCTTTGGCTGGTCTCACCAATCCAAAACAGGGGGACCACTGTCCTCTTAGTGAGGGACATCCAATTAATTCTAATGCAAGTAACATTGTGAAACGACTACTTTCCAGAAACATGTTTAATGACCATGAAATCTTACATCAAGAAATTCCCAAGAATGGAGCATGAATTGAGGAAGAAGCGTGAATTGGGGAACTTTCTCCAAATACAAGTGGCAAGATCAACCAAGCAAAGCAAGTGGGGGACATGCCCACCCAAAGTGGATGTCCAAGTCCAAGAAGAGAGCTCGATCTGTTTATTTCGTTTGCATATTTTCTTAGTAGATGTCACGACCCAAATTCCGGGGCCCTGTCGGATATTCGGATCGTGATAACTTGGCAATGTTTACCATTCATTTATCGAATTATTCGCATAAGAGATTTGGCATATAAATCAACTATAATTCCAATTAATTTAAATAAAGTCAAACAATATCTAAACATCTCTGAATAATCCAAATCCCTATCTTCTGACTCAAATTAATAATGTACTAAACATTAAATCAATTGCTAAACAAAAGCTAATCCTTCTGTCATTCCTATAAATATTTCTCGTCCTCTCCCTTCAGCCACGCATGCCAAAATCTACGTGCTGAGCGCCATCCTGATTTATCCCACCCGCAGTAAGATTACCTGAAGGGGCAACACAACATCAGTATTACTGGTGAATGAATGTTCCTAATTACATAGGCAGCATAAAACATAATATCACATGATTAACATAATTGAATCAATATATTAAATGCAAAAATACATCCATAAATATATATCCGTGCCCATGCACCTTTCCACGCCTCAAAGGCCCATTGTATACATGTATACCGGTCACTATGACCCTGTCTCATCGGACACGTCCCCTATGGACCAGCCGCTATAACGGCTCGGACACTAAGTCCAGCATCTCATGTCTGGGACCTCACTATCTCATAACAACCACAACCCAACATTATTAATAATTTTCCTCATGTACATATCAATAGTGTGGGCCCCACCCTTACTAAGTTCATTGTTTATTGCCCCACTCCAATTCAAAATTGGTATTATCAGAATAGGGTTGGTCCACACCATAAAACAAAACATAATATGCAGTAAGTAAACATAATGCATATAATTATTCATAACTAAATTAATCAGTCATTTACTCACCATTAATTAATCATCTAATCTTTAAGTTATCTGTATAATAAACTTTATATGATTATCACTTACCAATCCTGGGCCAAACCCAACTATATCCGTCATAGACCCATGATCAGAGCCCAGTATTGGGTTGTCCACGCCTGAAGGCTCACCCATGTAACATCCAGTGGGTTCCACTCACATAATCCATGATCAACCTCCTAGGTGATGGTCGACCACTGCTCAGCTATCAGCCCATTGGATCTGATCCATCATCAGATCATGTCCTGGGGTCCACAAGTCCAAAACGTGATTCACTGTTTTTCTGTACACAGTCACGCTTGACTGTATTGAATCTATTGCTCAGTGGGTCCCACTGATCACAACCCCAGATTCCCCACTACCCTATGGTCGCCCAGGGGTCCACTTCAAGATGTGGGATTCTGATTTCCAATCAGACCCACTGATGGGTCCCACTGCCCTTGACGACATACAACCCTTTCCTCCTCAAACGCACGTCTGAAGCACTACAATTGAATGGATGGGGGCCCAAACGGGGCCCACCTCCCTTGAGTCCATCCCCACCTTGATCGACTAGGGGTAGGCCTCTTATGGTCCATATCCTCCATCCAGTGGGCCAGGGGGCCCCACAATCCTCAACAATTTTCTGTCCATTATCGGCAGGCCTCTGTATTCCACAAATCTATACATATTGGATGGATTTCCCTGGAATTGCATTCTATCATCACAGGTATCATTCCAGCAACCATATAACATGCTTCCTTTTTACATTCAAACATAGACTTCATCCTACCCAAAAGATTTTACATACTGCTATGCATCCAATTCAACATTATCAATCAACTAGAGCACCATTAGAGAGTAATTAAGAAGATTCACTCACCTTTGATATGCGATCGTTGCTTTTGCAATGTGAGGGTGCGAATAGGACATCCGTCAGTGACCTTCCTCTCCTTCTTCTTCCCCTGGATCCCAGAGATCAAGTTCTCTCTCTCAGAATTGCTCACCAAACAACAAGGAAGAAATTGAATAACACTCTACTGGCCGATGGTTGTATATGTAGACTAAAAGGAATTAGAGTCCTAGTCCCTCTTCTCCTAGTTTCACTTAGAGTTGTTTCACAACTCTTTCCCTTTTCCAGTTACCATAAACGTGAGGCATCAATACAATAAGTAAACAACAGGGGGTCCTACTAGGAGAGTTGCAAAACTTCCTAATTCCAATCTTTCACTTATTTCCTCTATTAGAGTTGTTATACAACTCTATTCCCAAAACGTGGGACACTTTCAAATTTCAATTCCTTAATAAGTATTACTACTAATTCCATAATAAGGAAACAACCCAAAGTACTACCTGGGCCAGACTGATCCTGGGCCCATATACTACAGGATATTACAGTAGAAGGTTGATATAAGGTCGTAATAAGGACTTCTCTTTGTATGTTGCTTAGATTTGACGGATTGCTAGAATTAGAAACAGGTTCAAGGTTGATTTTATCTGAGAAATGTTATAAAAGCAGAGCAATATGGACGTCCAACCCTAGTTGGCCTATGATTCATATTTTATTCACTAAAATTGTTTTTTTTTATAACAATAAAATCAATAAAATTATATTGTTGCAATTATTATTTATTTTTCATGTTGGTTCGAGATGGATTTCTCCCAAGGATTGAAGAATGTTTCAAGTGGTGGATTGCATTTGGAGTACGGTTTTTTTTTTTTTTTTTTAACTTGTGCTTGATTAAGTTTCTGTAAATTTGGGGTTGGGAATTGATTTCGTTTCCCAATCAATTGGGGCTCTCCCTTCTGGCTGCGTCAGTCAAATAAAATTTTCTTCTTAACTAGAAAGTCCTGGATACTGATTGTTTTTTTTTTTTTTTTTTTAATTTTAATGACAAATTCAAGGATGCTGTTACCACTGTATTCTGCATTCTTATTTGATCGACCTGTAGAATTGGTCTGGACGTAGAGGCGGCGGGAGAAGTAATCCCTAGTAGCCATGGCTGTGTGGATTTGGCCTATTGATTGATTCCCAATGAGCAAAGTAACTGAATTGAAATCCAAGAGTTGATTCTTCCAATATCAGCCTTCCCATTCATCATATTTCCTATACTTTTATCATGGGTTTTAACTTTTCTAGAAACATTTCCATAATTTCTAATCATCAGAAGTATTTCTAATCCTTTATGACAACTCTGCATGAGGTTGAACCATCAGCCGCAATTGGCCCCATCTAAAGAAACACGAGGAACATGTCTGATGGCAATGTTGTCTAGAGTCCAAATTATAATAATCAGATGCAGGGTAAAACCTAGCAGAAAAAGTTTGCCCACATGACCTTGAGAATTCTTGACAAGTGTCTAAGCATAGAAAGTTAAAGCAAGGGCCAGATCATATCTCACAGTAGTTTAGAAGGAAAAAATATTGACCCAAACATGCAGAGATCAGGATTGTATGGCTGAAATCACAAAGTTAGACAGTCCAGATGAAATCAGTATATAATAGACTGGCGAGGAGGAAAACAAGGAAGTTGAGAAATAACTAAATTAAAGGGGTGAGCCAGATGGTCTGAGAAGTGGCTGATCAATTGGCGTAGGCCGCATCAGAGATTAACAATCAGAACTGTTTTGATCTTTTAGATTTCAGATCAGTGCAGCTGCAGTGAGATCATTGACGATGGCAACTTTATGCCAAGAAATCTGCTTAGCAGATCTGATACTGAGAGATGTACTCACACAGAAGATATGAATATCTGATCACCAAGATCCGTTTTGAGATCTTTGCCAGGCTTTGTTGAATGTCTTGGTTTTGCAAGATCCAGAACACAGCTTTACTGGGATTTTTTGAAGGGAACTTAGAAGAGGGCTTCACAAAGAAATTTCTTAGGAGATCTTAGGAAGATACCTAGCACTCTAGCAGTCTTCTGAAAGTTTTCCGAATGGCTATGAAAGTAGGTCTTGGGAAGATATGTAGAAGAAAGAATTTTGTAAAGAGATTTCTGAAAGCAAACTCCTAGAAAAGACTGGTGATCGAAAGTAAATCCATGAGTAGGGTCCAGCGGCTTTGTAACATGTAACAGTTTCAAGTTGGGGGGGGGGGGGGGGGGGGGGGGGGGGTTGTGTTGGAGCAATCAAATGAACTTATGGCTCATGATACCACATTACAATCCAGAGTAAACCAAAATAGAGGAAAGTATCAAGAGTAGTGTGGTTCATTGCAAGTACATAGAACCTTTCTATAATGAGATGATGATACAGTTAAATAAGGAAATCATAGCTATCTTAGATTACAAAAGGTAAATTAGGCTTTCTGTATTCAGGGGTTATATGTTCCTCTAACTGAGCAGTTTCAGTCCAAGTATCTGTCAATCTAGGAAATCTAGTTGTATTAGAAAGTTAATCTTGGAAATCTAATTGTATTAGACATTTAGCTATAACTTAGGAAGTTGTTTTGTATAAGGATACTAATAATAGGGTAATCAATCCCTATATAATGAGATGGTTCAACCCTAAGGGGTACACGGTTTTCACCTCTAATAATACTATTCTCTCCATTGGTGCATAACTGACATGGTATCAGAGCCTAGGGCTTTATTTTCTTCCACATCCAATGATCTGTAAGATCATCCTCGACATCTTCCAAGGTCTGGAAGCCCTCAGCGCATCTCAGATCATCACTGATCATCACTAATCCTCCCTGATCATCTCAGATCAGACGTGGCCCACTTCAGATCATCATCAACTCATCTGCGGAAGCAGCCCAGTGTGGTTGCAGGTCTTTTTCTGGAATTCTTGTGATTTTTTCAGCAATTTTTTTATCATCAGAGTTGCATAGAAGTTCTGTGCTTCCATCTCTCCCTTCTGATCTGTCTTCAGATCATCTGGTGGTGCCTATGATAAGATCTACACTCTGACGAAACGCTCGTCAGTGCTAGTTTGGGTATTTTTTGTTACTGTTGTAACATTCAGCAGCGACGGCAGTCCTTCCAACTATTTTCATCCAACAGGGAAGTGCAATCCATCAGACCCCACTCCACTTCCGGAACCCGAAAAGAAAAAAAATAGAAGGCGAAGAAGAAGAAAGAAGAGAAGAAGACTGACAGCGTACCTGGCACCATCGTCTCCAGCCCAGCCATCTCTGCCATTGCCTTCTCTTCCTCAAGACGAAGCGACCTCCTGTTTTTCTCTTCTCTGCAAAGTACAACAGCAAGAAAGAAAAATAAAGCAAACAAAAGGGCCTTTATTCTGCCACGTGCTATCATCGTCCTTGGATATTTACTGATTTGGGCCTGACCTGCATTCTGGGCTTGAATTGAGTCCAGACCCGACCAGCCACGTGCTATCATCTCATCTTGTTCTTTTAACTGATCTGTCACATAATGGAGAAATCTGAGATTGCCCTGGTTCACTTTGATGGAAAAAATTACACCTCTTGGGCCTTTTAGTTTCAAATTTACTTAGGAGGAAAAGAACTTTGGGGATATATTGATGGGTCTGAAAGTAAGCTAGAGGAAGATGACAAAATGATTTCCACCTATAAAACTAAGGATGCCAAAATCAAAGCTTGGTTATTGGGCTTTGTCGAACCGCATTTTATCCTCAATCTGAAACCTTGCAAATCTGCCCGTGAGATGTGGGACTATGTTAAGAAGATTTATCAGCAAGGCAATGTTGCTCTTCAATTTCAATTGGAGCTTAATATCTCTCGGTTTACTCAAGGCACCCTATCCATCCAAGAATATTACAACGGGTATCGAAGACTCTGATTTGAATATGATGAGATCAAGTTTGCCACTGTGTCTAAAGCACTTCTACTTGAACTCCTTCCATTACAGCAAAATAGCCATCGGGAACAGTTTCTCATGAAACTTCGTCCGGAGTATGAGACTGTTCGATAAAACTTGATGAGCCGGGTTTCTCTTCCCAGCTTAGATGATTGTCTTCAGGAACTTCTGCGAGAGCAACGTTTGGTTACCAAAACTGCTATGGAACAATCGAGTTCTGCTGAGGCTCCACTTGCCTTTGCTACTACAACCAGACAACCTCCCAGGGATGTCAGTAAAGTTCAGTGCTATAACTGCAAAAAAATATGGTCATTATGCAAGCCAATGCAAAGCAAAGATCTGCCAGTATTGTAAAGCCATTGATCATGTTATTGAAGAATGTCGGAAGAAGGGTCGCAATTCTACTTTCCGTAACTATGCGCCGTCAGCACCGGGTACTTACATAGTACAGTCCGCTCCTAATGCATATACAACGACCTCTCACCAATATGCACCCTCTGACTTCAGTGGTTCCATCCAGTATGATTCTGCTTCCCAGCCTGGTTCCTCATTACAATCTGCATCCCCAGCTCCTCTCACTCCTGCTATGGTAAATCAAATGATTATCAATGCCTTGGCATCTATGAACATCTCAGGTACTGATTAAAATTAATCTAGGAAATCTGATTGTATTAGACATTTAGCTATAACTTAGGAAGTTGTTTTGTATAAGGATACTAATTATAGGGTAATCAATCCCTATATAATGAGATGGTTCAACCCTAAGGGGTACACGGTTTTCACCTCTAATAATACTATTCTCTCCATTGGTTCATAACTGACGAAATCCACTGTTCGAGGGTCTATGAGAGCTTTTTAGTAATTTCATGTCAAGAGGTGGCATCTCAGATTGAGGTTTCCACAGGGTCAGAATTGCATAATCCTTTCTTTCTCTCAAGTAATGTCACTTATTTTCATTGCCAATCATGGATTAAAATAACTGCTTTATTGGGCGTAGAAAGGATCAAAATAGCGGTTGTAGCGGGTGTAACGGCCAATGGCCACAACGCTACGTAGCAGTGTTCGGTCTGAATTTTTCAAGTGGTAAAAAAAAATTTGAACCTTGTATAACAACCAATCTTTTTTTTTTTTTTTTTAAACCAAATAAGGGTAGAGACAACTTTAGGAAAGGTTATTGAGGAGAAGAACTAGGAAAAGCAGTGTTTAAAATTAAAACTGATTGGCTCTACTAGATTTTAGATTGTAGCGCTGCTATTTTGAACCATGGGGCGTAGCATCCAAGGCCGCCCCGCTAAATTGAATTTATCACCACTCTCACATGTAGCAACCACTATGAAGGCGTAGCGGCTGCTATGCACCATTATAGTGACAACTACTTTCTATCTTCAAAAAAAGATCTCGCTTAATTGAACCGATGCATAGTTCCTCTCAAGGGGTCTTCTATGGGTATATCCTGGTAGACTCCCTTTGGTGTTAGTAGAGGACTAGAGGTATTCTTTTCTCAACTTTCAACAAACGTACATTGTTTGTTTTGATGACAGTTAATTTGTCATTTGTGTTTCAACTTTAAACTTTATTTAAACATTACATTATAATTTATATATCTGATCTTATACATTGTTGTTAGCTAAGAATTCATGTTTGGGCTGTGACAGAATTTTACGTTAGTTGTCAACCTACTTGACGCAACCCTCTTCCTTTACCTGGACTTGGGACCGACAATAAAAACTGGTGGAGTTATCTCTTTGCAAGGAATGTTCCAAGAGATTATATTAAAATTATTAAAAACATGTATGAAGGAGCGGTAATGAGTGTAAAACTACATGTGGAGAGATGTGAGTTCCTTGTGACCATAGGTTTGCATTAGGGGTCAGCCCTAACCTTTTATCTCTTGGCACTAATTATGGATGAGTTAATTGCTCATATATAAGAGGAGTTATATTGGTGCATGTTGTTTGTAGATGATATGGTGTTGGTGGATGAATCAACAGACGATGTGAATGCAAAACTCGAGATGACGGGAGGCTTTAGAATCCAAAGGTTTTAAAATAAGCCATATAAAGATAGAATATATGGATTGCAACAAAGGGTTGAAATTACTATGAGAATTGAAGCCCAGTTGATACCATAAAGAAGAGATTCTTTTAGTTACCTTGGCTCGATAATTAGTGAGGTTGGGGAGATCGATGATGATGTCGAACATAGGATAAAAGTGGGATGGTTGAAGTGGAGACTTGCTTTTTGAGTGTTTTGTGACAGAAAAATGCTAATAAAACTAAGGGAAAATTTAAGAGGACAGTGATTAGGCCAGTTATGACCTATGGAGTAGAATATTGGTCAATAAAGAAGCAACATATGTACAAAATGGATGTAGTAGAGATGAGAACACTGAGGTGGATGTGTGGTAAAACTAGGAAGGATAAAATTAGAAATGAGTGCATTTAAGAACATTTAGGGGTAGCATCAATCGGGGAATAAAATTAGAGAAACTAGTTTGAGATGGTTTGGACATGTCCAACATAGGTCGGCAATGACGCCGCCGGTGAGAAAAAGTTTAGCTATGTAGGTTGATGGCCCAGCAAGGGAAAGGGGTAGGCTGAAGAGGACATGGTCGTGGATGAAAGTATTAAAAATAGATCTAAAGAAATGCAACTCATCTGAGGATTTGGCTTATGCTTGATCGGAATGGAGAAAAATTCATTTACCCGACCCCAACATAGGTGGGACACAGGCTAGGTTGATGATGATGATGTTATACACTGTTGTGCTGAGTTGGTTACTTGAATTATGAGTAGGAATGCATAATAGTTTCTAACTTAGTTATATAGCTAACCCACATGAATACATATGAAAAAATTGATCAGCATTGCTATTTTATAATCATAGAGGACCTCTATGCATCGAGGGGACTGCTACGCCCTATGTTAGCTACTATCGAAAAGGAACATCAAATTCTAACATTTTTCAATATTTTAGAGTTATTGAAAATTTTGAGTTTTTTTACACCTTTTAATTCACGCCGTTACGTATCACCGCAGCTGTTACATAGTGTTTTGGCCTCGAGCCACTATGCTTGCTGCTACTGCTATTTTGATCGTTGTTGCTAATTATTAAAGATATGCAGTACTGTGCCATTTATATAAACCTTGAAGCATTATGAATAACAGAAAATATTAGAGATGGCCCATGAACATCCTCAATCAATGCATCTTTTGAACTGTGTGGTGATCATTTACTAATTGGCATTTAATTGTCACTCTTTAGGTCATTTTAGCTTCTTTGGAGCAAGGGGTGAAAGACGGAAGGATATTGCTCCATGATTGGCTGGTTATTCTTACAGCTCAGTACAATGAAGCATACAAACTAGCTAACTATGAAAATGGAAGTTCTTCTCGCATTGATGTTGCCTTCTCACAATGTCCGCAGTTGCAACCTTTACCTCGACTTGTGTTTGCTTTGCTTAGAAGTCCTCTTCTCCGATTTCATGAGGAAGGTGTTCACCCAGACTATCGAATATACCTGCAGTGTCTTTTCAGGTATTTAATTCTACTCGTCAGAGCGCTTTCCTTTTTATGGGGCTGTCTCATGCACTTAATGTAAGCTATCATTAAGAAAAAATGTACTCTGTTTAGGACCTAAATCAGTGCTGGTAACTGGAAACAAAGAAGGGATGGTGAATTTTCATCATCATTGCAGTCTAAGTCTTATTCCATCTGTACATGCACGGGAAACTTGCTTTCATCAAATATGCATTGTAGTTAGCTGCATTTTCCAGGGAGTTCTGATTTTATGATTAGTTGATTTTAGATATCATCTTTGCTTTCATTTTTCTGATATTTGACTGGTGTTTCATTATATTAGCAATTGCCTCATATGTCTGTATCAGTCATAGGATCCAAATCATCTGTTTTGTCCGTCATTAATGGTGGATCTACAGTTTCTAGTTGCAGCTAAAGTGATGGAGTAGGTAAGACCATCTGATAGATGAGGTATAAGAAAATAGCCCATCCCGTGTCTTGGTTCATCATATAAATGGTGCAGTTTTCAAGAGAAGAGTACTACTATTCAATTTCTTGTTGAATAGATGAATGCCATGTGGATAGGAGGGTTTGTATGTGCCCCTAGGGATTAGTTCTCGGCTGTCCATAATTGAGTGTCCCTCGGGCTCAGGGCCAAAACGCTCCCGGGCTGGGCAGGGGATACCCTGGGTTATCAAAATTAAATAAATAAATAAATTCCATTTCTCTTGATGAGTGTCAATTATATCAACCCCTCCCTTTTACATGATTCTTGTGGAGGTTTTTCTTCTACTCAATACATCCTAGAGCATTTCTCATCAAAGTCTTTGTTGTATGATGCAGTGCACTGGAACCAAGGTCCCTTCACCGTGCTGTATACCCTGTACTGACATCATATGCTACTCCTGATGAACAAGCTTATCCTCGCCACTCATTGAGTCGTGCTGCGCTGTTAACCAGTGGAAGCCCAATATTTTTGCTTGATGCATTCACAAATATTATTGTATATTACTCTTCAACAGCCAATCCTTCCCTCCCCTTTCCTCCTCCTCATGATTGTAAGTATTGTTATTATTATTTTTTCTTTTAGTGTTTATTTCAATTTTTACTACTTTCATATTTACTCAAGCCACAAGTTCAGATTATCTATTGGGTCCAAAAGCGGATCCATACCTGAAGTTTTTTGGGTCTCCACGTTTGGGTAGTGGGCAATCAGAGGTCCATCGACATCCCTGTGACTAAAATTTGGGTGATTGATGACTTTTGACTCAACAACAACAACTCAGGCTTAGAAGACTGTAGTTTAGGACTTTAATTCCTGGTTGTAACCATGAAAAGAAAAGAAAAAGGCCTTGTTACAATTCATCTTCAGTACTATTGTCTATTCCCTGGAAGGGTTACCTTCTGCCTTTTAATCCTTAACATAAATAAGGAATTTTTATCCTCTCACTCTCTGCTTCTGCTGAAACTGTTTTCTACTTTCAGGCTTACTGCGAACTACAGTTAACAAGCTAAAGCAGGAGAGGAGCATCACTCCAAAGCTTACATTTTTACGCGGGGGGAAGGACGACACCACAATGTTTGAGAACTATCTCATTGAAGAGCAGGACGTTGATGGAACTGGACTCAACAGTGTCATGGGTTTTGTTTCCTTCCTTGAAGACATAACTCAGCAGGTGTTGGAGTACGTCAAATAAAGCAGTTTTAAAATCTAAACTGCTGTTGCTTGATGTGCCTGAGGCACCACCCGAATTGGTTTGTTCGTTAGAGGTGACTCAAAACGAGAAAAGTGGAAATAAAGCAAATGCATTTGAGCTCTTTGATGTAGAGTATTTGCATTTATTTTGTTGTGAACTAGGGTTTTTCTTCTTCTTTCGTTTTCTTTTCTTTTCTTTTTTTACACAGTTGCAGTGTAGAGAATTTCTCATTTGCTGTTGATTCCTCATTAGTCATTTCCAACGTCCGGAAAATCATATAGACGGTTTACTGTTATGGGGAGTCGCTTCCTATCCGGACAATGATGTAATTTTTTTTTTTTCAGCTTAATTGAGCTTGAGCAGTAGGCGTTGAGACAGAGAGACAGGTTATAGAATGGTGGGCCCTGGATGCTTGTCAAATGTCTGGCATAACATATCATGGATAAGGTGCGACCTTTTGTTTCCCTTACCCAGCAGCAGAGCTCCTTGGTGCAATGGCCATCCTTGATTTCACAAAATGAAGAATTTGGTTAGTAGTCTCCCATTGTGTTTCGATTAAGCATCCAAACCCTTGGGGGGGGGCGGGGGCGGGGGCGGCATTTATTAATAGAGCGAGCTTAATTTAGTGACCAATTATGTTAAGTTTTAACTCTTTAAAATAAATGGGCACAAATGTCCACTCCTGGCTTGTAATCATTCAATTCACCGGAATTTCAATATAAATTTTTGCTTTTCAATATGGTAAGCAATTACCTCTATTATATGCTTTTTTAGGATAAACAATAACCTTTACACCTAAGGTCATTCTCTCTCAATTTTTTCTAAGATAGATTCAAAGAAATACAATTTAAGCTCAACACAGTGCCTCTAAGATAGGCATATATGGAAGTGAAATTACAATTCAACACATACACTTAATGATGTAAAGATGAATGCTCAATGTGTATGTATAAAGCCTTAGATCAATATTTGAAAATGTAGCTCATGTATGTACCCTTTAAGTATGCATTTGAAAGTTTAAAGCACAAAAAGATTTTGATTGAGGCAAAACAATAATCATATGTATTTAAAAAGTAACTTCTTAGTGATATTACTATCAATGGCTCACAAGTTGTATGAAATTTCAAAAATAAAACATGTGATGCATGAGCATGTTGTTTTATGGAAAATAACAAGCTAAAGATTCAACAAAGTATGAGAATCATGCTATAGAAGAAACCGAAAGTATTAGCAAAGCATAATTCAAAGATATGAAAATTTGAAACTAACTAGGTGTGAATCACAGTGAAGAATCCAAGAAATAAATCAATTCAAAGTGTTATTCATGCTATGGATTCAACAAATCATAGTTATCTTGCTAAAATAGATTTACCAATAATTTAAACAAAATGAGGAAAATAAAGTTTATTAGAAGTGATTTAACTAGTGATTACAAGTTTTAGCTTTCCAAATGACCTAGCATTCATTAGCTCAATTCCCTTTCTTTGGCTTCAAAACACTTCAAAAAGTCCCTCAAAGTTCATTTCATTTGGCCTTGGAATGAGCTTGTTTTTATACTGAAAAATGGCCAACGGCTAATGGTCGGTCGACCTAGTAAAGGGGCTGATCGATCGAGCTCCAACGGTCAAAAAAATTCCAATAGCCGAAAAACAACTAGTGTGCTTGGTCGATAGTGGCCATGTATTGGGTCGACCGAGTACACTTGCCTGACACTAAAAATTCTGATTTTCTAAGTATTTTCTTTGAGAAACTTATGGGTCATGAAAATAATGGTTAGATTCCTTTTTAAATTAACTCAAAGGTGTTTTCAAAACATGAACCTATCAATGCCTAAGATGATTTTGAAAGTTTAGGATCATAGGCATGCATGATTAAAACAACAATATGCGATGATCTAACTATAAAAACAATGCACGAAAAAAAATCAAAATCAATTTTTCAATATAATGCATCCAAGTTTCAAAATCCAGAAAAAACATGTATGAAAAATCAAGTTTTAAAGTTATAAGACCATGCATGAGTAAATTCATGATTTCAAGATATTTAAAATCAATGCATATGTCAAAATTCAAATGATAAATAAATGATCATGCATCCATCAAATTGCAACAAACAAAATCCCTAACAAAGATGATTGTGTTAAGGGAGAAGGGAGAGAGATTGAGAACACAATGTAAACCTGATTTACTGCATTCTACGGAACTCAACTATGTTCGCCAATATAAATAGGAAATAAAAAAAGCTAACCTACTAACCTAGACTCCTCCCCTAAAAAGGAAACACAACCATTAGAGATGCCAATAAATCTCACTAAGCTAAGAAAGGAATATTCCTAAAATTATTCTAACCTACTTAGCATCACCGACCTGACCCCTCTGGGGTGTGTTCAGAGTTAGTGAAGACTTCAACACTCCCCCTCAGTGCCGACTCTTGCATCATCATGCCTAGTTATCATTAGAGCTTGTAAAACTTCCGAAGCCACAACCCTCACCATATGTTGATCCCAATGTGGTACAACTACCACAAAAGCTCCAACATATTTTGGACTTGGCTTCCTTGTACATGATGAGCTCTACGGCTCCTGTCTTTCGGGTGCTTCGTCGTCCCTTCTAAGTTGCGACTGGCAATTCTCTTCTGCCGTAGGACTCCTTTCATTCGTCGTGGACCCTCCTGAAATATGCACCCTTGTCTTCCAAAGAGTATCGCTAAGATTTTGAAACGGCAGAAACTTTTCATTTTAATTTGGAGGCCGGTCTGAAATGGGGTCCAAAACTATCTATACAACTATGATCCATAGTGGATAAGAAATTCACCTGTATGTCCCCGACTTACTCATCACTGGTGTCCCTCGCTTGCTTGCTTCCTCATGCCGTGAGTCCTTCGTTGTTGAATTTCCCTCAACAACTACCATCCTCACTTTGCATTTATATGCGATGTGCCCTTATTTACTGCACCGATAGCATTTGATCTTCGTGTTTTTTTGGCTTTTCTTTTCTGTTGCTCTCTCCTCTGTCTTTTGCATTACTCTTGTACAAGGGCGGAACCATGGTTTATTTGTTGGAGGGCTAAGAAAAAATCTTTCACCTACGTTGTGCGCTCCATGGGAGCATTCATCCAGACCGTCTTCAAATGTGGAACTCTCCCGTTGAATTTCACAAGTCTTGTCGTGCAATGATAGCAATCCAATGGAGCTCATAGTGTTGGAGTGTAAGTGAAAGTCTTCTACCATAATAAAATAACCTTAAATAAAACTGCACATTTTAATAGTAAAATACATAAAGAATTTATTGAAATTAAGGTAAGAAACCCTACAAAAAGATTTAAAAAATATAAAAGTATAAGAATTTATTAAAATAATAATAATAATAATAATTGCAATAAATAAAAACATTCAGTTGTCAACCTAGAAATTCAAGGCCCAAAGCAGCCTATCAATTTAAGGCTGAACTTTACAGGAAAAGTAATATACCTTATTCACAAATAGTCTAAGATCATTTAATGCTTGGACTCATGAGAAGTTCAAGTGAGTTCTTATTAGGGCTACTTACGAAAAATTTAGAACATCTCAAAATAGCCAAGATTCTTCCAAAATCTCATTCAAATAGGAATTTGGCCGCCTATCAGAGTGATCACTTACAAAAGATTGAGATGTCCAAAGTATCATGATAATTTTGTGAGTTTTGTCGATCCCAATTTGATGGTGGGCCAGCTTTTATTGGATTAAAATTTTGTGATGGCTTATAAGAAATGAGTGTTCACATACTTTAAGAATTTTAGATCTCCACAAGTAGGCCCCACTAAGGAACCTCACAAAATTCTCTAGTCCCAATGAAGTAAGAAAATTATAGGATGGATTTTGTACCCGGTTCTTCTTCAACAAACATGTTATCACTTGCCTCTCCGACTTTTAAGTTAACCCTGAGGGGGCTAGGACCACGATTGCTCCCGAAGGTTGAGGGTTTGAAAATGCGCCACCACACTGGGGTCACATGGGATTTACATGGCTCCCCCTAGGTACGTAGGGATTAGTCCGGCCTTAAGTACTGGGAGCCTGGGACACCCTCTGTTATCAAGGGAAAAAAATCCTTTCAAGTTTCTGCAAAACCATAAGGTGAGGGTTTGAGTGGGGATACTTGATCCAAAATCCCACGTCACCGCTACTTGGGCTACTCATTACTAATCTAAACATGGTAGGAATCCTTAGGTTCCTATTTATGTAATAAGTCATTCAACAACATTAGTAGGTTCTTTCTCCATTAATTTCTCCCTTTCCTTCCTTTTCCTATCCTTTCCTTTCCTTCACTCTATTATTTTTCAAAAGTCACTTATGAGTCTGGACCACTACTTTTGGAATTGAAGAATCATTTGGTTATTATGTTTTCCAATTGAGTTAGTGTTTATTTCATTAATTTGTAAATATTATTAGTTATAATTTATAAATAATAAATATGTCTACTAGAAAATATGAATCCGGGCACTCAAAACTTAAAAAAAAAAAGAAGAAGAAGAGAAGAATAGATGATTTAATTCAATCTAAAAAAGGAGCTCTTGATAAATTTGTTACAAGCAATAAGAAAAATATACCAATAAATTAACAAGCTATTGATCTAAATGAGGCAGAAGATAATGAAATAGTAGCTAGAACAAAATGATAGTCAAATTCTTGATGAACATGAAAATATTAATGAAACAACTGATTATATTCCTACAAATATTTATGATCCAAGTCAATGGACAAATATTAATACAAAATTAAGAGATTTATTAGTAGAATAAGGTCCAATTAGAGATAATGATCTAGATTTCCCCAAAGATAAATTCTCTAGACATTTTTCTACGACATATTATATTCGAAAATCACCAAATGGGGAGAAGGATGATAAAAAAAATGGCTGGTGTACTCAAAAGATTTGGATAGAGTATTTTGCTTTTGTTGTAAGTTGTTTAATTCGTATTGTACTACAAGAAAACTAGCTAATGAAGGAACTAAAGACTGGAGAAATCTTGATGTTAAGCTTAGGAGTAATGGGACAACTAATGAGCATATTACTAACATGAACACTTAGATAGATTTAGAAATAAGATTGTTAAAAAGTATAACAATTGATAAAAATATGCAAGAACAAATTAACAAAGAGAAAGATCATTGGAAAAAAAGTATTATTAAGAATTATTGCTGTCGTAAAGAATCTTGGTAAAAAGTAATTTGGCATTTCGAGAAAAGAATGAAAAGATCTATCAAGAAAATAATGGAAATTTTTTAAGTTTAATGAAAATGATTGCAGAATTTGATTCGGTAATGCAAGAACATATTCGACGTATTCAACAGGATGAAAGTCGTAATCATTACCTTGGAAATAATATACAATATGAATTGATAAATTTATTAGCAAAAGAAATTAGAAATAAAATTATTAAAAAAATTAAAGAAGCAAAATATTTTTCAGTTATACTCGATTGCACTCCAGATGCTAGTCATCAAGAGAAAATGTCTCTCGATCGTATTACGATGTGTAGATATTTCATCAAGTCTAATAAAAATAGAAGATTATTTTTTAGAATTTCTAAAAGTAGACGATACCACTGGAAAAGACCTTTTTAATGCAATTATAGATGCAATATGAAATCATGAGCTTGATATTAATGATGTACGAGGACACGGAATAATGGATCTAATATAAAAGGAAACCACCAAGGGGTACATAAAAAAGACTCCTAGATATAAATCCCAAAGCATTTTACACACCATGTGGTTGCCATAATCGAGTACTTTGCAATATGGCTAACTGTTGTCCTAAAGCTATATCTTTTTTTGGAGTGGTACAACGTATATATTCATTATTTTCTTTTTCTACAAGACGATGGAGAATTTTACAAGATAATGTACCCAGTTTAACTCTTAAGTCCTTGTCACAAACACATTGGAAAAGTCATATTGAAATCAATAAGATACCAAGCTTCACAAATAAGATATGCATTGTTGCAATTAGCAAAAATTAGTGAAGATCCTAAAACTAAAAGTGAAGCTAATTGTTTAGCAACACATGAGATTGAAAATTTCGAATTTTTATTGGGCATGACAATTTGGTATGATATATTATTTGCCGTTAACTTAGTTAGTAAAAATTTACAATCAAAAGACATGCGTATTGATATTGCTATATAACAATTAAAAGGTTTTTTTTTTTTTGAGAAATATAGAGAAAATGGATTTACATCCGCTATGATTACATCTAGAGAGATTGTGGATGAAATGGAAATAGAACCTATATTTCGTGAAAAACGTATAATTCAGAGAAAGAAGCAGTTTGATGAGAATGTCGATGAGGAGACAGCACAATCTGTTGAAGAATTATTTAGAATTGATTATTTTATATGCATAGTAGATCAAGCTTGATGGGGGCTCCGACCTTTCGTCCTCTCCTTCCCAACCCTGGGGCTGCCGGGAGCATGGCGGAAGAGGAAAAACGAGGTCATCAACATTTTTTGTACGGGTATGCTAGATTTTCTATTGTACTTGGAATTTGAAGTGGTGATCCGGAGATTCACCTTCACAAGTAGAAATGAAATCAATTCTTTTTTTCTAACTATCCATTGCACATATATTTTAAGAAATAGACAGCTTTTTAAATGCCGTAAGAGGAAATTTCATTTTGTTTGCCGTGAAAGGCGATTTTGTGTCGTAGAAGGCGATTTGTGCCATGAAAGGCGATTTACAAATCTTATCAACGAAGAAAGACAAGAAAAGTGATTTTTTTGTCTCTTTACAAATAATACAAAATACAAAGAAAAGTAAGAAAAGGTATCTGACTTCTCAAGAGATTGTGAGGACTTGTTCAGATCGACGGTCGCAAGTCATGTATGAACTTCGCCATCGTCCTTCAGATGAGAACGCTTGATGCTTTGATTCTTTGGCTTGGCTTGGACCTCAGTTTTTTAGAGGATAGAGACCAAGGGAAGGTCCTATATCCAATGAAAAACCGAGTAAACGGGCTGAAGAGCCACGTTTAGGCCATGTTGGATAGAAGGAGGGAGGAGACCTTGGGGGGGGGGAGGGGGGGGTGGCCCCCCAAGGGACTTCGATCACCTTGTGGTGTCTCTTCCGCAGCGGAGTGGCAGAGTTTCTTCGAGAATTCTTCAGAGTTTTCTTGGCTTCTTTTGCGGCGGATCGGAGATTCGAAGGTTCTTTTTTCTTAGAATGACCCTCCTTTTATAGGCTTTTGGTGGCCTTAAGGTGGGTTTATGAGCATTGATGGCATTGATGCCTCATGATGAGAGGAGTTAAAAGGTTTTATTTCTAGATTTTGTAACTCCTTTTTCTTGGCTTATGATTGACTGGTGGAAGATGATGGGCATTTAATCGCCTTTAATCTCCATGATGAGGGGCGTTTCGTGGTTTTAATGCTATGATTACTTGGATTTGTAACTCCTATTTGCTTGATTTTGATTGGGCCGTCCAAAATAATGAGTTAATGACCGTATTAAGTTGTCATAAAAAGGGTCAATTAACGATATTAAGTGGTCGCCAGGGCATTTGAAGAGTCGCGGGCCGCACCGCATCTTTTGGAATTCTTCTTATGATGATCGCTGATGGATCCGCATGTTGTTTGATGTCGGATGGCGATGCAACTTCAGACATTGGTTGATATCAGCGGGCCGGTGACATCTGTCTTGTCGATTTCTCGATCGGTCGAACAGAAAGTGCACTTTCTTGGTCAGCTGGTTGGTGATGTTGGAGTGATCAATGATGATTTCATGCTCTTGACCGTGGATCCGAGATGTTGATGAAGATCAGTCGATTTCAAGCATAAAAAATTAGATTTTCAGAAAACCACAGGGGCTGGAACTTCCGAAACGTAAAAAAGGATTGGAAAACGGGCCACCCGGCGACAAATTTGAAGACTCGGATTTCCATGGTCGCCAGGCGACCATGGGCTGAGGTCGCCGTCGGCCAAGGTCGCCGGCGACCATGGGGATTGTCCCCTTTTCTGTTGCTGTTTCTCGCCCCTTTTTTTGGTATTTTTTGATGCCGTTTTCTCCTGCATTTTTCTTGACATTTCTATTCATTTATTGGCTTGATTATTCTGAAGAAAACCTGACGAGAAGCCATGCAAATCGGAGCACAAAGTTTCCTATTTTTTGGAAGAGCCGAAGACTTTGTAGCCGATTTTCCATCAAGAGTCGAAACTAGGTCAAACGATGTCGGAATGACCTGAAATTTGAGGTGAAGCCTCCTGAGCAGTAGATAGGACGAGCCATGGGATTTTGTCTGAGTTTTGAAGCCGTTTGGGGTCCCGTCGCCAGTAGGCTTGATTTTGTCGCGAGGAAGATGTCGCTCTTTGATGTGCGGTCAACCGATGTCCGATTGACTTGAAATTTGATAGGGAGTCTATTGGAGTCATTTTGAGATGATCCGTTGGCTCTGATTTGGATGTTATGGTCTTGGGGTGTTCCCCCGCCGATAGCCTTGATTTTGTTTTGGAGCGTCAAAGTCGGGTCAAACGTTGTCGGAATGACCTGGAATTTGATGTGTTGCCCTTTAGAAGCGTGTTGAAACCACCCATGTGCTCTGTTTGATGAGTGATGGTTTTGGTGGTTCTCGCTGCCGAGAGGTTTGATTTTACTGCTCGAGGGTTGATAGAGGGGCAAACGTTGTCGGTTTGACTTGAAATTTGACATGGAGCCATTCGAAAGTATTTTGAGCCCATCCGTAGGCTCTGATCGAAGTGTTGATGTCTTCGACGCCGTCGCCGCCTGGAGCACTTGTTCAACTGCCGGAGGAGTGAAGTAGGGTCAAATGAATTTGGAATGGCCCGAAACTTCATTTGAACCTCTCTTTTGACTGTCTTGAAGGATCTTGCAGTTTTTGTTTGATTCTGACAAGATCTGATGCTTGAAGCAGCATTGCCTGTTTTGTAGTAAGATGTGGCTTTTTGATATTGAAGAGGCAAAGTGACTTTTTTTTTGTGTCAACAAATGCCCCCTCGAGGTGTAGCGACGAGTAGCTTTTGGAGTTGATGTGCCTCGAAGAGAAACTTGAAGGAGATCTTCTGACTTGACCAAGAGTCTTTGAGAAAATTTTTTTTGATAGCCTTTTGAGTTTCCAAGGGGATTTTATGGTAGTGAGAGGGATCACTACCATCTCAAGGCAAAGTTTTGAAAATGACATGAGGAAGTCGGATTTTGGATTTTCCTTTTGACCTTGTGAACCTAAGGGCTGTATGTGGCGCACTAGGCGGTCAAGAGGGTTTTTGGTTTTTGACCTTGTGACCTAACAAGCAGTATGTGGCAGGTTAGGGGGTCGGGATTTGATTTTTTGTTTTGACCTTGTGACCCAACAAACTGTATGTGGCAAATTGGGGGGTCAGATTTGGTTTTGACCTTGTGACCTAGCAAGCTGTATGTGGCGAGCTAGGGGGTCAGGATTTTTTTTTTTTTTGGTTTCGGCCTTGTGACCTAACAAGCTTTATTTGGCAAGTTAGGGGACCAGAGTTTGGTTTTTTGTGGGTTGTCAATTTCAAGATTTTGGCTTAATTTGGTTCATGAGGTTGGATGGTTTGGTTTTTTGGATACTAATGAGGCTTTTTTTTTTGGATGGTTCAATCGACTCAAGAGAGGCATGGAGGCATGGAACCATTTTGTATGCTCTTGGCAAAGGAGGTTTTTTTTTTATAGGAAGCCCCTTTTAGTGCCTAGGTGGTCAAACCTGACTCATGTGGGCTAGCCCATGGGATCTTAAGCTTTGGAGATGGCTTAGATCGCATATGGTGTCATTTTGTAAAGGATATCTAAAAATATCTCCTGTGGGTAGAGAATATCTAGAAATATCCTTACTTTGGAGATAATCTCTCATGCTTCCTTGTTTTTGGGAGAGATTTTCTCAAGGTATCTTTCTTTGGAGAGAATATTTCTCATTCCCTTTCTTTTTGGAGAGAATTTCTCAAAGAATTTTCTTTTTAAGAGAGAATAGCTCAAATCTCCTTTCTTTTGGGAAGATTGCTAGTTTTTAGCACTTACCTCCCTGGTTTTCTTCTTGTTTCCTCTTTTGGTTTGCTCTCCTCTAAAAAAGCAAAGGAGGTTGGATCTCTTGCCCTTATTGCTTTCTTTTTGCAAAAGTCTTCAAGAGTGCTCCAAGATCAAGAACTCCTATTCTTCTTCAGGAATCTTCAAGTTCTTTCTTCTTCTCCATCTATGGCTTCAAGTAAGTTTTCTTTCTTCACAAGAAACTCCATGTAGAAGTAGGAATTTCTTTCTTTTCTTTTTTTTTCCATGTGCTTTTCTGTTTTTTTTTTCAGGAGCTATTGTTTTTTTTTTTTTTTGCACATTTTTTTTTTGCTTTTCTTTGGCTGTACGGACATGTCCGTACTTCCACGTGGCAGTGGGCTAGGCCTGCTGGCCAGTCAACTTTTTTTTTCTTTTTTTTTTGAAGAGATTTCTCTTTTTTTTTCTTCTATCTTTTTACTCACCATGATAATGTAGTTTATGCAATCCAAGATGTTCATGCATTTTTCTTTTTATTTTTATTTTTTGATGCATCAAGATAGAAGGCTAGAGTCTCTAGGTCAAGCCAACATGAATTTTGACTTTGACAAAGTTTGATTGGTTTTGACCAAGTTGGGTTGGAATTGGTCAAACTTTGGTTAAAGATTTCCTAGCATCTAATGCATGATGATTTTTTTTTATGCATGATTCTTAGTAAATTGATTGGAAGCATGATGATGCATACCTGGAAATCTTTTGTAAGTTTTAGGATTTGGAGCTCGCAGCAATGTTGAGCCCTTTCCTGATCTTGCTGGATTTTGAGGAGCTTTGCAAGTTTTAGAGTTTGGAGCTCGTAGCAAAGTTGAGCCCTTCTTCAAGCTTGTGGAGATTTGATGAGATTGGTTTGATCTCGCAGCAATGTTTGAGTTCAAACCTTCTTTGAGGATGCTTCATGAGCTTGCAGCGATGTTGAGCTCATCTTCAAGCTTCCTATCTTTTCTGGGATGTTTCCCTTTTCTTCGGAATTGTCTTGGAATCATGCCAAAATTTCGCTAGGATTTTTAGAAAAATTATGTCACTTTGATGATTGATTTTTTTCTTTCTTTTCCATCCTTTGCAGGTAGTTCCTCCAGAACGAACAAGGGCAAAGAGCCTGTTACTGATGCACCTTGTCGGTCTACAAGGTCTCCTAATGTGGCCGTACAGCAGGCCTGGGAGAAGGTCCAGCTTGTGGAGAGAAACTTGGAAGAGTTTGACTCCTTCGACCGCGATGAGATGAGACAGCGATTGATCGCTCTTAAGGATGAGAAGTTCTATAGGATTATGGTAAGCAATCGTCCTTGGATCATGGACGATCAGAGTATTGTGCCCAAGCCTACCTTTTGCTTGGGTGACACAGTCCTTGACGACTTGACGTACCAGAGGAGATGTTTTTAGTTCTCTTACACGACAGATGGTGAGAAGAGAGTTGTTTCTACCCGGTTGACCTTTGATCGCACTATCTCGGTCATGAGTCTTTCTCCCACGTGTCCCAAGAGGGAAGATCCTCTGAGCTGGGTGAAGAGGACTAATGTGATCAAGACCCGAGTTTTTGTTGGCGGCCCTTCCGGTTATGTAGAGAAGTCGCCTGTTCGCATGGACATGTTGATGCCAGCCAGCAGTTACCAAGGTTCTGACTATCCATCGATCGATTTGAGACCGGTGGGCTTTGGCGTTTTTCAGGGTGATGACAGCAATTGGGTGAAGCCTTTTCGAGTTCGTGGTCGTTTCAGCGCTGACTCAAGCTGGGAGTCATGGACTGATCACATCTTGCAGGTTGGCGGGGCCATTATGTAGGAGGCCGAGTTTTTTGATATGGTTTGCGCTTTTTGGAAAACCGCGATTTTCTCCGATGAAGCCTACATGGCCATGTTGGAGTCATTCCTTCCACAAACCAACACCTTCGTTGTCACGAATGGCGAGATTGGTTTCAGTTTGAAGGAATTGAGTGCCATCACCGGGCTGCCTGTCCTCGGCAAACTTTATGAGGAGCTTATGCCTATTGACAGCGTCCTTGAGGAGCAGTCTGAGGAGTTCAGACTTTTGTACTTTAAGCTCGTCGCCTTCTATGATTTTTTGAAGGAGAAGGAGGGCTCGAAAGTAAGGTCCGGTAGTTGGAGGAGTTTTGGCTCCTTTTTCCCCAACTTCTTTGATAGCAGAGAGTCTTCTGATAGCACGACCCGGGAGGCCGAGCTACGACTCCAAGTTCGAAGAAGACTTCCATCACGTAAGGAGACTTGAAAGACTTCTTCATGAGCACAGATGCCATTTATTTGGACATTGCGCTGCGGAGGGATCTCGCTGTTTACCTCACCTACTAGTTGAGTGAGGCTATTTTTGCTGGAGGAGATGGTACGCACATTAGGCCGCATTGTATTTTTTCGGCTTGTCAGATGGCGTTTGGAGAGCGGCTTGCTTTGGTGCCTGCTCTTTACTCCTATTTGTGTACCGACATGCAGGTTGCTGCTTTTCTTGTTCGGCTTGGGCTCCCTATGAACAGAGTGTTTTCAGCCCATATTTTCTATTCGTGGTATGTATACCACTGTCCCGGCTTCCATCGATTAGGAGTTGCACAGGATGATGACCCTTTCATGATTCGGTTGGCTAGACGGACAGCCGTTTCCGAATATCTTTTGTCTGCCCGTTTGAGGATCCGACGGTTCAGGGACGTCAATATTGGGTAGTCTTCAATGAAGCTTTCTCCAGGTTTGCGGAAGAAGGTTTTTGATTTTGGTGTTTCCCTTGATTCCACCAGGGCAGGTTCGGGAAGACACTATACTTTGACCAACGTAGAAAAGAGGTGGCTTTTTAACATACGTGTTGGTACGATGGTGTACCGGAGACATCTTTTTGTTGATATCCAGTAGTATGTTCCCTCGCATTTTGCGCTGCAGTTGGGCTTCTCTCAAGGCGTTGTCGGAGCGCCTTCGAGCATGGTGAAACATCTTGGAGGTTTGCAAGATGGGAGGAATGCATGGGCTTTTTATAGTGCGGAGGACACTACCGCCATGATTTCCTATCTTGAACTACCCGCTGTCCGGACTGCTGGCTCTACGAAATGGTTCGTAGAGAGCTTTTTAGTTTACCGGGGGCTTTCCAAGAAAGAGCTTGATGTGAAACAATTTTCTGGGAATGGTCTTGGTAGATCAGATGGAGTCTGTCGAGAGGAAGTTCTGGCTTTCCTTGCTGGAGAGAAGCATAAGATAGACTTTCTCGGTGAATAGGACGTCATCAGATCTGGAGCTGTACAAGTGATACCTGGTGAGGTCTTGAAACAGCTAGAAGAGGAGGCGACCGAGATCGACTCTTGGATGCAAGCGGAACGAACGAAGGCTTCCTTAGAGTCCACTCAGAGGAGCAGACCATCTGGTGAGGAGTCAAGCGAAGGTCCTGACTTTGATGATGGGACGGGTACTTCGAGTAAACCGGCCCATAGAAGCAAGAGGAAGAGAGGGCAGCGTTGTAATAAGAGACGACACGATGACTCTCCTGATTCAGAAGTCCCTCCCGCCACTGCTGAAGAGATGTCAGGGGACGCTGATGAGCCTCGGGAAAAGAGGAGCCGAGAGGAAGAAACCATTGATGAAGGTATGATTCCTCCTTTTTCTCTTTTTGTTCCTTTCCATTGAGATTTTTTTTATTTTCATTCTCTCCCTTTTTTTAGCGGGAGATGTTGATTTGGTGATGCTTGAGGTTCTGGCTGATGAAGCAGTGACGGATCCGATCACGACATCTGAAGAAGAACCGAGGGACTTTGGAGTGATTCTAGAATCTTCACCTGGTATGACTTCTTTGTATTTTCTTTTTTTTTGTTTGTGCTGTTATTTGCTAACATGCTGTTTGTTTTCTTGTCAGCTGACTTGGCATAGGATTCCGACGATCTCGAGCCATCCATGGATGCAACCTTTGACGATGCTTCGGATGAACTCATGGAGGCAGAAAGTATTCCGCCGATCGTCGACAAAGGTATTTGTAGGAATAACCCTGATGATAATGATTTTTCAATGCGACAGGGGATGCCTACAGTTGAACCAGAAGTAGGGACTTCTTCTTTCAGTTTCAATGCGGCAGAGGTGAAATCTTTTAAGCAGATTCCATCACCAGTGCCTCCGATTAGAAAGAGTCTGATGATCACTCCTCCAGCAGGGCATGACACATGCAGTCGACCAATGGAGAGGGGCGAGCCTTCATCCGGGCCATCTCTTGAGCATGCAAAGAAAGTGTTAAAGAGCGTTTTGAGCTCATGGGTCAAAACTCTTTCTTCTGGCCATTTGGAAGCTGGCTTTGGCATGATTAAGAATGTACAGGACATCCTTGCTGATAGCGAAGAAGTCGGTCTGCACATTGCAGGTGCGAAGGCTTTTGTTGATGAAGTCATAGCTCTAGGCGACAAGTGGATTGAGACCAAGAACTTCCCAAGTGGTGACTTCTTCAATGAGATGTTTTTGAAGCCTTCTGGCGAGGTCAAGTCTGAGCTGAACGAGGTCTCGCGGACTTGGAAGCAATTCGTTTGGGAGAGGAACGTCACCGAGTTGGCTATCATTGAGCTAACAGAAGATCTGCGTCGTGTTGATAGGTAGGTTGTTGAGACCAGGCAGCGTCTTGAGCTATTGGAGAAACAAGCTGTTGCGAAATGGACTGCCATCGTGGAAGCTCGTGCTAGAGAAAGGACTTTAATTCGCCAAGTCGAGGAGGCTGAGAGCAACTCCGGAGGAAGACTCAAGAGTACGAGCAATGGCAGATTCTCTGGGAAGAGCTTCCCCGTGCTGTAGATGGGTCGCGACGTTCTGCTGCATTTTATGGAAAGATTTTGAAGAAGCGTGGCCTGGAAGCTTTAGAGGCTAAGGCCAAGAGTCTGCTTGAGGAGTTGAATCTTTGTTTGAATACCATGTTAGACTAAGCTCCTGACTTTTGTAACAAACTCTTTTTTTTTTTTGGTACCTCCATGTAGAAAATACTTCTAGTAGTCTATATACTTTTTACTCATATTCTTTTTGATGAAAATAAGGAAAAGTAGGATGTTTGTTTGGAAATTTGATCAAAAGGTTATCATTTTGTGAAAATCTTTTGTCAAAGGGTTGTTTTGGGCATGAAAGCTAGATTTTATGGCGGAAGCCCGGTATCTTGATAGCATGAAAGTTGGATTTTGAGATGGCATGGGAGACAAAGTTTGTTTTTGGCATGGAAGTCGAAATTTTGTGGTGTAAGAGCCAAAATTTGTTTGTGGCATGGAAGCCAAGGTTTTTTTTTTTTTTTGAGATGGCATGAAAGCCGATTTTTTTTTAGATGACATGAGAGCCGAATTTTTGGCATGAGAGCCGAATTTTTTTCTTTTCTTTTGAGATGGCATGAAAACCGAATTTTGAGGTGGCATGAAAGCTATTTTTTTTAAGTGGCATGAAAGCAGATTTTGGGTTGTCATGAGAGCCAGGTCTTGTGGCATAAGAGCTGATTTTGTTTGTTGGCGTGAAAGTCGAAATTTTGGGGTGGCATGAGAGCCGATTTTTTTGTTTTTGGCGTGAAAGTCAGATTTCTTTTTTGAAAACCGAGTTTTGTTTTGTTGGCATGAAAGCCCAATTTTAGATTTTTGGCATGAAAGCCGAAATTTTGTTTTTGGCATAGAAGCCAGATTTTTTTTTGGCGTAGAAGCCGATTTTGGTTTTCAAGATGTAAGTATCGACTAAAAGTCGCCTCCCTGCTGAATGGTATTGCAAGTATCGATGGAATGTCGCTTCCTTGCTCATTCGGTTTGTGAGTATCGATGGAATATTGCCTCCTCGCGAATCGGGGTGCAAGTATCGACTGGATGTCGCTTCCTTGCGAATTGGAGTGTAAGTATCGACTGGATGTCGCTTCCTTGCTTTTTCAAAAATTTTGGTTTTGTGGGTATCGATTGAATGTTGCTTCCCCACGATTTTTGAAATTTGATTTTTTTTTTTTTTGGCCTCGGTTTTTGTTTTATTTTTTGGGTTTGTGGATATCAACTGGAATGTTGCGTTTCCACGATTTTTGAAAATTTTGCAAGCATCGACAAAGTGTCGCTTCATTGCGATTTTAAAATTTTGGAAGTATCGAATGAGGTTCGCATCCTTCCGATTTTTGGTTTTTATGAGTATCGACTGAGCATCGCTTCCCTGCAGTTTCTAAAAAACCATTTTTGTTTAAAGATACAAGGGTCGTAAATTTTGACTTGAAACCGCTTTTTGTTGTAAAAGTCGGGGTGGACTAGGGTGGAAATTCCTGAGTCTTGATTTTGTTTCAGACCATGAATTTTGGGTTCAATGATTGAAAATTCAGTCAAGTTCGGAAAGAGGCTCCTAAACTTGAATTTTTGGATATTTTTTTGAACAACGAAACTATGAAAGTAAGCATTGTTTTGAGAGTTTTTTTTTTTTTTTTTAGAAATCTCAACATGAGGATGAAAATTCAAAAAGGTGTGGGTTTGACGAGCAAGTACCTGGAAATAGAGTTTGACCGTGCAGGCATTGCTCTGACCCAGTGGCGTAAGTCTTCAAGGATAGTACCGCTTTAAGAACTTGCCGTTGATGGGCGGCATGCATCTGTCGCCCTCAATGTTTAGAAGAGCGTATGTGCCATTGGAGAAGACTTTGTCGATGATGAAGGGTCCCTCCCATTTTGGTTCGAGTTTGCCTTTGGATTTGTGGGCGAAAACCATTGGCCTTTTTACTGCAAGAACCAAGTCACCCTTTTTATAGGCGCGTTGCCTGACCTTCTTGTCAAAAGATCCTGCCATACGTGCTTGGTATAGCTCAATGCTTTGTAGAGCTTCAAGCCGTCTTTCATCGAGATTGTCTAGTTCTTGGAGTCTCAATTTGACATTGCTTTCTTGCGTCATGTCATTTTGCAAAGATACCCTTAAGGAAGGAATTTGTACTTCCAAAGGGACAATAGCTTCGCATCCATAGACCAAAGAGAATGGTGTACTATGGGTTGGTCCTCGAACGGTGGTTCGGTAAGCCCTCAAAGCTTCAGGTAGTTTGTCGCCCCAGTCTCTTTTGTGACTAGAGACCATTTTCTTGAGAATTTTACAAAATGTCTTGTTGAAGGCCTCGGCCAGTCCGTTTGCCGCCGGATTGTATGGAGTCGAAGGACAACTTTGGATTTTGTACTTATCGCAGAACTTGTAGAATCTGTGATCCCGGAATTGTGGTCCGTTATCATGGATGAATCTTTTAGGTATGCCGAAGCGACAAATAATGTTGGTGCGCAAGAATTGAAGGACTGATGAGGGAGAGATAGGACCTATGATGTCCATACCCCAGGCTTCAAAAGGCCATGAGATCGCTGTGGGATGTAGCTATTCTGGAGGCATGTGGACATAATCTCCATGAACTTGGCATTGTTGGCAGTGTTTAGCAAATTGCATAGCGTCCGCTACCATGGTAGGCCAATAATAACCTAACTTTTTTATCTGATCGTAGAGCTTAGGACCAGCCTGATGAGCTCCAGAAAGACCAGCATGTACTTCATTGAGAGTTTCCTCGGCTTCTCGTTGTGACAAGTAGCGTAGAAGTACTCTATTGAAGGATTTTCTGTAAAGCATTTTCGAAGGAATATCCAAATGAAAGTTCGGGGCTCGTCTTTGAAGGCTTACCCGTTCTTTTGGATCTTCTGGTAGGACTCCAAACATAATGTAATCAATGAACAGATCCCTCCAGTCGCCGATTGGAGGTTTGAGGATGGACATGCATCAGACTTCCAACCACTTGATGGCATTCAGCAACTGCTTGATGTGTGTTAAGAGGAGGGATAATCCTTCTTTGACACACTGTGACTTGCAAGTTTACCCCCCTTTTGGATTGCCATAGATGAGGCGAGTCCGGCCAGGGCATCTGCACGGATGTTTTCACCTCTGGGGATGTGGGTGATGTGACAGATGTCAAACTTTTGTCGGAGCGATTGCGCCTTGTTATAGTAAGGCAACATATCAGGCTTCCTGACTTTAAATTTCTGATTCATTTGATTGACGATCAGTTGGGAGTCACCAAAAGCTTCCAGCATGGTGATGCCAGATTCAAGGGTGAGTTCCAATCCTATAATCAGGGCTTGGTACTCAACTACGTTGTTTGAACATGGTTCCAGTAGCGAGAAAGCGTGTCATCGGACAATTCCTCTTCATCGTCAGAGAAATCATACCAATTGGAAGAGCTTTCTGAATCCTTGACGGGTGACTCCTCAAAGAGATATTCAGGGAGATCAATGTCTTCATGGACATGAGATGTTGAGGCTTGGTCGGCAAAACGACTTTATAGCCTTTGTGTCAACTATCTCATGGGAGCGTCAGGATCATACCCTAACCCGTCTGAAGACTTATCTATGTGACGATGGAGTTTTCAATCCTCCAGTTGACTTTTGGTTAGGGTGGGTTCCAATGATGTGAGAATACCATGGCCACCTCCCAAACCGATTGGATTTTGAGCATCATAGCCTATTTTCTTCATGATATCTTGTGCCATTGGACTATATAGGAATAGTTGAGGCATACCTTCATTTTGGAAAGGTTCAAGCGAAGATTTTGGTGGAGAGACTTCCAATTTGTGGAAGAAGATCGTCTTTCCTTCTACCGAAGTTGCCGGCACAACGAAGGTAGCAGATGTAGGGTCTTCTACATCGGCAGGTGTCTCCAATGGAGTGAGAGCGGGCTGAACTTGCTGAGTATCATCTTGGCTTGACGATGTATCATCTTCTGGCTCTGAGTTCGAGTCCGTGTCTTGCATAATAGACGCGAAGGAGATGTGAACTTGCCCCCAGCCTTTTATTTTATCTTCTTTGCCTTGGTAGTGATTACCAAAGGCTTTAAAGGTTTGAAGGAGACAACGAAGGCAGAATGAATGCTCTCTTCGGTTTTGTTGGAAGGTTTGTTTTCTTCTGATGATTGCTGAGGAGCCTTGCCTTTATCTTTCTGGAGATTTTTGGCAAAGGGCGTTGTTTCTTCCTCCTTTTCTTCTTCTTCATCTTTGTACATTTGAGCATCTGCAAAATGGAGATCTTTGCCTTTGAAGGGCTTTTTATCTGCAAACACTTGATGTATTAAGCCATCGTTGCCAACGAACTTGATGCACTGATGTAGAGTTGAAGGGACGACACCATTCTCATGTATCCAGGGGCGTCCAAGAAGGATGTTGTAGCATGAAGGGGTTCTTATTGCGCACACAGTGACTTCAGAGATAAGATCACCGATTTGCAACTTGAACCTGATTTTGCCGATAGGACTTTGAGTGCTCCCATCGTACCCAAAGATGGTATAGACGTGTGACTCAGCTTGCTAGGCGGGATACCCAGCTATTCGAGTGCTGAAATAGAGATGAGATTGAGTGCAGAACCTGGGTCTATCTAGACTCTGTGTATTGGCATTTCTTTGATGTACCCTGTGAAGTACAGGGGTCGGTTGTGCTTTGTCTCGCCTAACAGGAGGTCATCCTTATCGAAGGCAATTGTTGCACTCGCTGCCTTTTGGACTGAGAGGCATTCGATGCCTGATCCCTCAGTTTTCTTCTTTTCTCCCTTGGAGGAAGTATTTGATTTTTTGACCCTATAGTCCATTTCAATTTTTAGGACTTGTGGGGTGTGTTTGTTGACATCCGCATTCAGCCTTTGCAGTTCTAAAATGAGACTATCACGAGTTTGTGGAGACATTCGTAATAAGTCAAGGATGTGTAGTCGTGCAGGTATGTGTTTGAAGTGCTCAATCAAGTCGTTTTTGAAAGCCTCCTTCAGGCCTGCATTTTCATTATTGTTGCCACTTGGGGCGTTTACAATTTGTTTTCCTGAAGGATTTACCTAGGAAGTGTTGACACCAAAAATGTCACTTTGCCTCTACAACATCAAGAAGCTACATGAAGCCACATCCTACTACAAAAGGGCGTTGCTGCTTCAAGCATCATATCGTGTCTGAATCACTTGAAAACTGATAGATCCTTCAAGACAGCCAAAAGAAGAGTTCACATGAAGTTTCGGGTCATTCCGACATCATTTGGCCTAAGATCACTTCTCCGGCAGCCAAACAGGCGCTCCTGACGGCGGCAGCGTCGAAGACATCAAAACTTCGATCTAAGCCTACGGATGGTCTCGTCCTCCCCAGCGAAATAACAATCTTGGACAACAACAATTTATAAGCCAAATAGGTAATGCCGGGCCTTATTTTTTTGGAAATTCTAATAAAAAGCTTCAGAATAACAATCCAGGATATCAAGGAAGTGGGGTACCGGATCCATGTCAAATATGTGGCCGACGTAATCACACAGCCATGAAGTGTTTTTACAGATGGGATTCCTACCATGCACCCAAAGATCTATCTCAAGAATTCATTGCCCTCTCTACTTCAGATGTCCAGGATCCAAATCTGTATGTTGATACATGAGCTAATGCACATGTAACCAATGACCTAGGTAAGCTTGCTAATATACAACCTTACAGTGGGTATGACAAAATAATGGTTGGAGATGGGTCGAGACTCAATATTTCACACACTGGTAATGCATTTATTAAATCAGAATTTGGTACCATGACACTTAAAGATGTTTTGGTATATTTTTCAGCAAAAAAAAGGGAATCTGATAGCCGTCTCACAGTTTGCTAAGGATAACTGATAAGAGCCTAAATTGCACCATTTAGGCCCCTTAACTTAGATTTTTATATACACTTTGATGAGTCTAATTAGTCTAATGAGGTCATTTTCATGTTTTCAGGCCCCTAGGGGCATTGCGAAGAAATTGGAGCGAAATAGAAAGAAATGGAGAAAAAATGCAAAAAACTAGAAAATGGAGCTCTCTGGCTCCGGGCGTCCGGACGCCCGGCCACAGAGAGTTGTGCGCAAGGAAAATTTCTGGCGTTCGGACGCCCGGGCCGGAGTAGAGTTCATCCCCTGCACGTTTTGAAGAGCTTTTTCGTCCCAAAACTTATAAATAAGAGTCCAAACTCGTTTTTGGGGATATGGACATCTGGAGAGAAGTTTTGGAGGCTTTCTTGGAGCTTAGGGAAGAGCATCAATGGGGGTTTCATCAAGAACTCTTCGTCAACCGTCTTCCATGAGTAACTAAATCTCCATCTTAGGGTTGTGATGAAACCTTAGTTTCGTGTTTATGGCAATGTATAGGTTCTAGGGCTTTATTTTAATACTTTGATTATATGACAGTGATTTAATCCATTGATTGGATTCTTTTGTTAATGCAATATCTCTTTTGGTGTTTTATTCTTGTAGTTTGGAATACCAAGTCATATAATATGATGCTTGAATGAATGTGTTTGTTAGATCTAGGATAATCTATGCCATAGAGATAGGTTATGCCCTGATCTGCATCCGCTTCCCTTATTTGTTGACTCTGAAGGTTTGTAACCAGAACGAGTCGTGAAAGCATTGACAGTGAAACCCTAGACCTATATTCGCCATTGCACGGGCTATGGTGGATTCATACCCTAAGACTTTTATCTAATTGGATCAGAAGCTATTTTCAATTTGTTAATTTAGGAATTGCAAAACCATCAGCCCAACACTTCGTTCTCGAATAGGATTAGTTTAATAATCAGGACTTTGTCTTATACTAGGATTAGTTTAGGAATTTAGGAAACAATGCAACTTAGCCTTTTTGTCCCAGTGGATACGATACTCGGTTAACATCTCTGCTTTTGCAAGCAGAGGTAGTGGCAGAGAATAATTTATAATTGCAACCCTGTTTTAGGACTGGTCAATAACTTATGTGTTTTTGGATTTTTTGATTCTGGATTTCTTGTAAAGGAGCGAGCCACGGGCAAAATGATGGCAATAGGCAGTAAGAAGGGTAGTCTCTATACATTGGACAATAAAGCAGTAGCATCTTTTGTGGCCCTCAGACCTGGAAAAGCCACAGATGAAATTTGGCATGAGAAGTCTTTGAAGCTTTTGAACTCTCAAGGTGCTATTGATATTAGTATTTGGAATAATGTTCCTAGCATTTGTGCTAGCTGTCAAATGGGGAAAAGTTGTAAACCCCCTTTTTCTTTAAATAATAAAATTGGTACTACGCCACTTATGAAAGTCCACTGTGATCTTTGGGGGCCTGCCCCAGTGTCCTCTTCCCAAGGGATCAATTACTATGTCATCTTTGTAGAGGATTGCACCAGGTTCACATGGTTCTATCCTCTCAAACATAAGTCGGACTTTTTTGGAAAATTTCATCAAGTTTCAGAACCTAGTGGAAAATCAATTTTCTACTAAAATTAAGATTTTCCAAAGTGATGGAGGGGGAGGATTCCAGTCCCACAAGTTCATTCATCACCTTGAACAATGTGGGATTCAAAGACATATTTCAAGTCCTGGTACACCAGAACAAAATGGAGTCGCAGAAGAAAGAAAGGAGTGGCATATAGTTGAGATTGGACTAACTCTTTTGTTACATGGAAATTTACCACATTTTTTGTGGGTTGATGCTTTTATGATTGCCGTATTTTTAATAACCTCCCATCTTCAAACTTTATGGTTCACACTCTGATTACTCAAACTTAAAAATCTTTGGGTGTCGGTGCTTTCCGTATTTATGAGATCAGAATACCCACAGGTTTCAGCCAAAATCTTACCCGTGTTTTTGTGGGGTATAGCCCAATTCATAAAGGCTATTGATGCTATCATCCACAAAGTCCGAAAATTTTTATTTCACGACATGTGATATTTGATGAGACAATGTTTCCATATAAAAAGACACAATATTTATTGGAGCCTTCGCAGAAATTGTGTACCATCACAACAAAGAAAATGATGTGAATGCTTCCACAAATCAGAGGCTGGAAATCATGTAGTTGTTTTTTCCCCTGGGACACATGTAGATGATTTACAAAGACAACGTTTTTTTTTTTTGAATAATGGTAATTGTATTAGAAGGGGAAAAGGAGATACAAATTCACAAGCCCTCCAGAAGGAGGAGAGAACCAAGAAAGAAGAAAGATAAAGAGCCCAAAAAACAAAAGAATGCCAATGCTACAGCAGAGGCCTAAGAGGCTAAGAGAGCCTCTAGATGCAAAAATTCCATGAGGGAGTTGAGCTGAGAACTAACAAAAGGCTTGGTAATTTTCCTAAGAGAGTAGCAGAGAACTTCATTCAGCTTGTCCAAGAGAAGATGGAGGGGAGTACTGTGGCCTTCAAAGATGGCTAAGTTCCTGGACTGCCAGGGAGAGTGCAGGACTGAAAGGAAAATGGAGGCCATTATGATCTTGCCATGATTGTCATTATCTCTGATGATGGAGGTCCATATTGAAGATGCAGTGTAGGGGGGGTGTGATTGACCTTTAAGGAATGGAGCAGCCTATGCCATACTGCTTGGGCTGTGTTGCAGGAGAAGAAAAGATGGTTAACTGTGTCTGATTCATTGAAGCAGAGGTTGCATCTCGAAGCAAGGGAGAAGCCCAGGTGCTGAAGACGGTCTTCAGTTGGGGTGCGTTGAAGCATCAATCGCCATCCGAAGCAGGAGACTTTTGGCTGGGAGATGCCATTCCAGATGAACGGGGGCCAGAGGAGAGCA
Organism: Cinnamomum chago; assembly: GCA_038049695.1. Lineage (NCBI taxonomy): Eukaryota > Viridiplantae > Streptophyta > Magnoliopsida > Laurales > Lauraceae > Cinnamomum > Cinnamomum chago. The sequence continues at coordinate 46,784,666 of CP142454.1, forward strand.
GAGCCTTTCTCTCTAAGGACCTCCCAAGCCTGTTGTTGGGACAGGTTTCCATCAGAGGCCTCCTTCCAGTGGAGCTGGTCTGAAACCGAGGGACTGGGAGAGAGAAAAGAAGTGGCAGCTGATAGCAGATCACGGACTGGAGCAGGAAGGCTGTGAGGGAAATGCCAAGCATTTGAGTGGTAGAAGTAGGCAAGCCGCTGGTCAAGAGGGAAGTTCAGAGTGGGGAAGACTGCCGAGAGAGGTTTGTCTCCATGCCAAGAGTCGTGCCATGTGTTTATACTCTCCCCATTACCAAACGTCCAAGCACTTCCTTGGTGAATGAAGTGAGTGAGATGTCTAATTCTCTTCCATATACAAGACCCATAAATGGTGTTAGCTGGATTCCAGATGGAGGTGTTCTTGAAGTATCTACTCCTGAACCAAGAAGACCAGATCGAGCTCATTGTAGAAGCTTGCCAACCCAGCTTTAAGAGAGAGGCTGCATTAACTTCAGAGATCTTCCTAATGCCTAGCCCTCCTTCAAGCTTAGGGAGGGTTACTTGAGACCAGCTGACATGATGAATTTTGGAGAAGGGGGAGTTGCCTGACCATAGGAAGTGGCGCATCAGACGCTCAATGCCTTTGCAGATGGAGGCTGGGATAGGGAGGATGGAAGCTAGGTGCATAGGAATGCTAGATAGGACGTGTTTGATAAGGATTAAGCGACCTGCAAATGAGAGGGATTTAGCTTTCCATGCAGTCAGTCTTCCATTGATGGAGTCCAGCAGAGGGAGGAAATGAGTGCGCTTAGGAGCCCCAAAGGCCATTGGAAATCCCAGGTATCTGAGCTGGGATTGGCTGACTTGCAGGCCAAGAATGGAGCTAATTCTAGCTTTCCTTCTAGAGCCGCAATTACCCAAGAATAGCTGGCTTTTTTGGAGGTTTACTAGCTGACCAGAAGCTGATTGATAAAGATCCAGCAGGTCCTGCAAGGCCAGCACTCCGGAAGTAGCTCCTTTCATAAAAATGATAATGTCATCTGCATATAGAAGGTGGCAGGGGGTGTGTGGGACTGTGGAGAGGGGTTGGATGTAACCTTGGGAGTGGAGATTGTGAAGGTGAAGGCTTAGAATTTCCTCAGCTAGGATGAACAGGTAAGGGGAGAGGGGATCTCCTTGTCTAAGGCCACAGGAGGAGCTGAAAAATCCATGGGGGGAACGGTTTATCAAGATAGAGCATTTAGAGGAGCAAACACATTCACTGATGATGGAAATCCAGTCTGCAGAGAAGTTAAAGAACCTGAGAGCTGAGAAAAGAAAGGTCCAGTTGAGCTTGTCGAATGCTTTGGAGATGTCTAACTTGAGACATAAAGAGCCTTTGCTAAGCTTGGATTTGAGCTTTTGAAAGAGCTCAAACGCCAGAGCAGAGTGGTGTTGAATGGATCTTCCTGCTATGAAGGCTGCCTGGTAGGAGGATACCAACTTAGGGAGGAGAGAGGAAAGCCTAGAGGAAAGGATTTTGGAAACAATTTTGTAGGAGAAGTTCAGCAAGCTTATAGGCCTAAAGTCTGCAAAGGTTTTAGGAGAATTGGACTTGGGAATGAGAGTAAGGAAGAAAGCATTAGAGGCTCTTAGGAGTTTCCTGGTTTGGAAAAAATGCTGAACTGCTGAGATGACAGTGGGACCAATGATTTTCCAAGCTGAGGTGTAGAAGACACCATTGAATCCGTCTGGGCCTGGGGAGCTATTTTTCTTGAGAGCAAAAACTACATTTTTAATCTCAGTTGCAGAAGGGATTGAGATGAGGGCCGAATTTTCAGACTCTGAGACTTTGGGACTAGAGGTTTGGAAGAGAATTTGGTTAGGCTGGCTGCCATGAGGCTTGAAAAGGTTAGAGAAATATTCCACGGCTTGGGCTTGGATTATCAGGGGGTCATTGGTGAGTTGGCCATCAACGAAGATCTGATTAATGCTGTTGAATGATCCTCTTGCTTTGGCTGACTGCTGGAAGAAACGGGTGTTCTGGTCTCCCTCCTTTAGCCAGGAGACCCTGGACCTCTGTTTCCAGTGAATCTCCTGAGCTTTGAGGGCATCATGGAGATTGACCTGAGCAGACAAGAGGGCAGTCCTAAGGCTATCAGAGGGGGAGGCATCATACTGTTGTTGGCAGTCCAGGACTGAGGTTTCTGCTGCTAAGATGTTGTTGCGGAGATGACCAAAGGTGACCTTACTCCAAGCTCTAAGGTTAATCTTGAGGATCTTGAGTTTCGTAGCCAGGACGAATTGAGGAGGGGGTCATCCAGCTAGATTCAACAATTCCAAGGAAGGAGGGGTGAAGGAGCCACTTTTTTTCAAATTTGAAAGAGGCTTTGGGAGCAGGAGGGGTGGCAGAATGATCCAACAGGATGGGGCTGTGGTCTAAGGACAGTCTGGGAAGGTGGTGAACAGTAGGGTCATTGAATGATGCCAACCACTGGGAGTTCACTAGAACCCTGTCAAGTCTAGCAGCAACATATGATAAGCCTTGCCTATTATTGGACCAGGTGAATTTGCTTCCCAGGAAGGGAACATCAGAGAGGCCAGCTTGCATCACCATGGTTTGGAAATCTTGGATAAAGGAGGGAGGAGTCTGGCGAATGCTGAGTCTTTCATGATGGGCCAGGGTGGCATTAAAGTCCCCTAAGACACACCAGGGGTGGGTGGTTGGGGATGTGTCTAATAAGACTTTCCAGAGATCTTTCCTAATGGAAGGAATGGTGGAGGCGTAGACTCCTGTAATGAGGGAGGAGGAACCAGAAATTGGATTGTCCAGAGAGATTGTGAGGTGTTGAGGGGAAGCATTGAGGACTGTGGCTTT